>CM051234.1:297520088-298720088 GCA_027917425.1 Gastrophryne carolinensis | reverse complement strand
CTCTGGCAGTGGCAGTGGATGCCATGTCTCTTGCCTGGAAAGGATCTGGGGTTCCTGTATCCTTTTCCCCCTTTCTCCATGATAAGCAATGTGGTGCGCAAGTTGGTTCTGGAAGGGCACCAGCAATTCTGGTGGCTCCAAAGTGGCCAAGACGCCTATGGTTTGCAGAGGTCACAAGGCTGGCAGAGGATCTGTTGCCTCTGCCTCTTCTTCCAGATCTCTTAAACTCGAGGTCAACTTTGTTACCCCAATTTACCAACGCTGGCTTTGACGGCATGGCTGCTGAAATCTCCATCTTAAAGGAGGAAGGCCTTTCTGATGCTGTCATTCTGACTCTTGTTAGAGCTAGAAAGAAGTCTTTCTCTGTGGTTTATTACAGGACTTGGAGGTCCTATATTGACTGGTGTGAGTCTAGGTCCCTGCCTTGCAGGGTATTTTCTATCCCTAGGATATCCCTAGGATATCCCTATCCCTAGGATAGGAGTTTCTGCAACGGGGTCTGGATTTGGGCTTCCAGATTAGTACTTTGAAAGGACAGGTTTCTGCTTTGGCTATTTTCTTTCAAAGGTCATTTGCTCTTCACCCTTTGGTTAAGATTTTTTTCCAGGGGGTCACGCATGTGCGGCCTCCTAGAAAGCTCCTACTTCCAGTTTGGGATCTTAGTCTGGTGCTCTCTGCTATGCAGGTGGCTCCTTTTGAACCTTTACAGGAGGTTCCTCTTCATATTCTCACTCAGAAAGTTGCCTTTTTGGTTGCTATTACCTCTGTCCGTCTGGTTTCTGAATTGGCGGCCCTGTCAATACAGGCTCCTTACTATGAGAGGCATCAGGATAAGGTGGTCTTTCGTTTTAAACCAGATTTTCTTCCTAAAGTGGTGTCTGCCTTCCACTTAAATCAGGATATAGTTCTTCCTTCATTGTGCCCTAATCCTAGTAATAACAAGGAAAGGGTTTTACATTCTTTGGATGTTGTTCGTTGTGTTGTGCCTTCTGGGCCCAGAAAGGGTTTGGCACCCGTCAAATCTTCCATTAGTAAATGGATTCGTCAGGCCATTGTTGGGGCCTATTCTGCTAAGGGGAAGGTTCCCCCTTTTCGTGTTACTACTCATTCTACTCGTGCTGTTGGTGCGTCCTGGGCTTTTCAGCACCAGGCTTCTGTTGAACAAGTTTGCAAGGCTGCTACTTGGTTTTCGGTTCACACTTTTTCTAAGTTTTACAAGGTTGATGTGCGGGCCTCAGCGGTTGCTGCTTTTGGTCGCAAGGTTCTGCAAGCTGCAGTAATTTAAGTTATGCCTTATTTTCCTTGTGGGATCCCCCGCCCATTATAGACACTGCTATTGGATGTCCCAAGTGTCATGAATGTTGGAAGCGGGGTGTGTGACATACTAGGAATAATACCATTTTGTGAGTACTCACCTGTAAAATGGGTATTACGAGTATGTCACAAACCCCGCTTCCCCCGCCCTTTTTTGTTCTGGGATCCTTTATATGGTGTTTCTTATTATTTTTCACTATATAATTTGCTCTTCCTGGTTCTTCACTGCTTTTTTAAAAGACTGAGGAATAGTGGGAGGTCCCGGGTATTATGGACCAGGAGGGGCTCCTTTTTCTCATGTCATCTCTGCAAGATCGCCCTCTACAGGCCGGTATCCCAAGTGTCATGAATGTTGGAAGCGGGGTGTGTGACATACTCGTAATACCCATTTTACAGGTGAGTACTCACAAAATGGTATTTTCTGATATCCCCCCTATGCTTTGGGAGTGTCTCCTGCCCAATTCTCTGGTCCCTCCACCCCATATGAATCCATATGAACCGTATGAACTCGGACCATACCGCTTTCAGGTATGCTGACGGTACCTGGATCGGTAGCACCTGGATTGGATACATGAGTTCGGGGTAGCACATTCATTTTGAGTACATTGCATCTACCGATGCAGTGTCATCTGCACTCCCAGATACTTAAATGAGTCAGAGGCTCAGCAGAAAGCGAAGTTGCCATTAATGCTGTCTAGTACCCTCTGTGGTACTGAGATGTTCAGCGCCTCGGACTTCTGTATGTTAATTTTAAAATCTGAGAGGAGTGAGTACTTACTAAACTTTCTAAGCAAATTAGGTATAGTTGTTACCGGGTGTGTGATACTGAAGAGTAAGTTGTCCGCAAAGCCTGCCACCTTAATCTATCCTCGAGTAGGAGTCGTGAGGGCGAGAATAAAAATTGTAATCCCACACCCTCGGATTCTGTAACCTCCAAGGCTCCATCAGCTGAGAGAGTCGAAGTGCGCTTCTTAGTTTCCTGAGTGCGGAATAGGACAGGTGGTAGGCCCTACGGGATATGTCCAGAAGGGGGTCAATAGCCACATTTAGATCCCCGCCAAAGGCTAGCAACCTCTCTGAGAATGATTGCTGGGTAGTCAAGGCGCCCTCTATAAACCGCACCTGGTCTGAGTTTGGTGCGTGCATACATACATAGCTACCAACCTCCCCTTTAAGGAACAGGAACCTCCCTTCCTCATCTGTCAGACTGTCCATTAAGGTCCATGACAGTGATGCTGCCAACAGGATCCCCACTTCCCTGGATCTGGAGTCTGGTAAGAGTGCCATCCACCAGGTTATCGCTGATCAGTGAATTTCGCAACTTCTCCTCCCTGGAAGTGCGTCTCCTGCACAAACACCACTTGCACTCTCTTTTTCCAAAACAAGTGCAGGTACATTTTCCTTTTCTCCGGGGTATTGAGGCCTTTGGCATTCAGGGAGACAACTTTGAACTCCATCGTGCATTTGGCACTGGGCCCCCGGGGGACCGTGGCTAGCATGGGCAGGCAAGACTGGGTGAAGGGGTTAACAGGGCACCCAAAGGTAAGGGGAGGAAGCAGGGTTGAGACAGGAAGACTAGGGGTAAGAGAGAAAAAAAAAGTGGGGGGAGCAAGAAGAAAAAGGAAAAAGAAAGGGGGGAAGAAGGGGTTTGAAATCTACTGGGATGGAATAAACTAGAAACTAACTTCGCCCACCTCTAATGTCCGGCGGACTGGCCTATGTGGAGGTACAAAAACGTCTGTGGTGACCCAGCCTCCCCAGCCCAAGAAATCCCCTCTCTCCAGGGGGCAAAACCAACCTGAAACTTTACAGAAAGCACATTAACACATATCATTTACATCGGCTACATGCAGTGAATTATCCACCTACATCTCCCAAGCCCTTCACCCTACTCCTCCCCTCCCAATCCACTTCAGCCCAAGCTGCAGGCCCTGCCCCACCCCCACCCCAGCGCACCAAAGAACACCCAGCCCCGCAGAGCCAAAACAGCGCCCTTCACGCGACAACCCACCTCGTGCCTTATGGATGCAAAGAAGAGGAGAAGAAAAAAAACCCACAAGCTCCTCGCCTCCCGCCAGCCTTGCAGCTTCCCTCCCCCAGGGGCTCCTCCGTGGAACGACACAGGGCACCTTCCCACATAGCGCCCGGGCATCCCCTATCGCTGCCCCCTCACAGCCCATTTTCCGTGGGCCCGAGGGGGCAAGGGGCACCGCTACAGGATGCCCTCCTGCCCCCCCCCGCCAGGCCCCCACCAGGCCCCCACCCTTCCGCCGCCGCCCCCACCAGGCAGGCCACCTGCCATCTTCCAGAGGGGGGGGGGTGAGTCTCCCTCCCGCGGTGGTCCACGGCCCTGCAGCACTCTTCTTCTCTTGGGCCTCTGTGGCAGAGGATGGTACGATGGGAAGTCCAGCCAATTAGGGGCTTCTATCGCGGGAACCCAGGAACAAGAAAAGATTGTCCAGGTCTCCTGGGGTCCAAAGCATGACGGAACCACCATCCTTCCTAACGACTAGGTGAAACGGAAAACCCCATTTCTATACTGCTCTGACTTCCATAATTTTCTGCAACAGCAGTTTCAGTTGTGGCCTCATCTAAGGTGTTGCAACTATTAAAGAAAGGGTGGCACCAAAAAAATGTCTATATATACTTATGTGCTCACTATAGACAATTGACTATACAAATGCAGAAGGAGGGGCTTAATGCCCTAGGCCTTTGCCACAACCCCCTCCAAATAGGAGCACCAACACATCATAAAAAGTCCAAGTTTCATTTTATTTGTACAATATCAAAAAATTGATAATAAAAACAGACATATACAACACATACAACACTTATTAAAACCACGACTGCATCTGCCCAACCAATGCCCTGTCTGATACAGAATCAATGACCATTTGATAATAATGCCAATAGGCATATAATCATTCTTATAATAACCCTGGAAATAGCTGCCAAATATCTAATTCAATATCAATAAACTATCCGCAACAAAGTTTTTAAGAGTGATATCCAATTCAATACTTCTTAATTCTTTGTTAGTTATTAATTTGATAAAAATTACAATCTATTGATATTTATGTGCAATTATTTTATTTGTTATATTTGAATTGGATGTTTATTTATTTATTATTTTGTTTATTATATTTATATTAGCTGTTTTTGTGCCGGCACAAACCCTCGTGAACTAGTGGAATAAATAAATACAAGGAGGGAAAGGTGAAATTTTTACAGAACAAAAATTTAGATATAATCAAATCCAATCAAATCAATTAGATTTAATCAAATTCAATTCATTAAATTCACCAACAATGTGAAGCCTATATAAATTCAAAAATATATAAAAATTAATTAATAATAAATAAGTAATATTATCAACCCATATACAGTGCAAATGTAAGTGATTACAACAAATAAAAATTAAAACAGTTACATTGTTGTGCCCACACGCCACAATATTTTACAAACTATCAGAATAGTCACAGTGATCACAAAAATCAGTATAAGTGTCAGTACCAGTTATGGACTCAAGAGGACAGTAGACAACAGGCTAATACGAGCTAGATAATATTTACTAGCTTTATAATAATATATACTTTGCTGACATGCTCCTTGCGTGATATGATTACTTTGGGCACTGGTAGTATGATTATTATATACTGTGCAGACATGCTTAATTGAGTCTTCTTTTTATGGTGCTTCCTATACCACCTGTTATATTGATTCTTATAGTAGCCTTAGCAGTAATATTGGTGTGGTGTTTATAGTGTTATATAGTGTTGTATATAGTGTATTGTATATATAGTTTTGTTTTTTTTTGTTTTTTTTTTTTTTAGTACTCTAGTCTTTGCATCACTGTTATATCTTTCTAATATTGCTTGTTTTTTTGGGATATGGATTGATATAGATTGAACGGTTATATGTATTCACGGATATCTTTTCAGCACTTAGCACTTTAGATTTATGATATTGCATAGCAGTTCTGACTAGCAGTAGCTGCTTTATAATTTTTTGGATCACTATTTTTAGTCTGTACATTTTTTACATTTTTTACTTTGCACAGGGGATGGGAGAGTGTTATATTTTATAGACCCTTTGTTGGGGTCCTCAAAGTGCCGGCACAGCTACTGTGGTAAGTGGGTGCAGAGGTTTTTTACCTCTGCGCACACAGACCCCGGTATCTTATTTACAGGTTAATTTTGCCCATTTTTGCATTAGTTCATAGCTCTGGAGCTTGTTTGGCTGCATCACAATACTTGCAACAATTTACCCCGTGATTGGGGCTGGAAGATACAGAGATATTAATATCAATAGGGACCCAATGATTGTTTTTAAGTGTCTTGTGTAATGTATGTGTATTTTATGAATTTATATGTAATAATAAATTTTGTAATAAGATTTCTGATGTGTCTTTGGTGCTCCTTATAGGGAGGGAGGCGTTTTTTCACGGCCACTCCCATTGAATTTACTAAACCAGATCAGGCAGCAGATGGATACCCAGGGAGCCAGAGATCATGGACATGATGCAGGCGAAAACCACCACCTATGTACGTGGCCTCCCATGCCACTTCTCTTGGGTGAGGGGGACTTTATGACTCACCTCACTGCCTTATATACCCCGCAATTGCCGGCCCCTCCACTCCCCTGCCCTCCTCGCATGTGGTGCGAACGGACTCCCGGAAGCGGAAGTCGCGCATCAGGAGCTGCGTTCCGTCACCCGGAACTGACGAGTGCGGATCCAATCACTGGCCACTAGGGGGCAACATGTGTGTGCGCCAGGCCGGCGCTGGCAGCCCCGGATGCGCGCGCATCCCACTCCGGGAGCCCGTGTAATGGGGCCTGATGTTAAGGGGCCTGCACACTACTCCCAATTACCAAGGAGGAAATGGGAGAGGGACAATACATGAGGGCGCTTAAAGGAACAGCCAGCGTGGCTTTGGAGCCCCCAGCAGAGCGGGAAACAGCAGTGTATAATTAAACAATCAAAATAAACAGTTATACATATAAATCTCACTAATATTACAATCTAAATAAGGATAACAGTATTATCATTATTCTACATAATGTAACAATGGCAAATGACAAGCTATTGGCAGACAAATATTTTCCCATATAACATATTATGGTTCGTCTCCCCAAAGTTTGGAATTAAGGAAAATGGAAATATTTAGACCATGTTATTAGCCAGAGTAATAATAATTAGCCAGGAGTAATAATGTGATCCACAGAAGGGGATCTGTTGTAAAATCAGCAATTAACAGGACGGCTGTATTTATATGGCTCTTGTCGGGCAAAGCAAAACCCCACGTTATACACGGGATCAAAAATGAATAGAATCACACATTCACAACCGCAGAGGCTCATATTGATCCACCGCTCCACTTAAATTGGAAATGACCCGGGATCACAGTGACAAACGGCACCCAAAGGTGTTCTTCATCTCTTCTGTTTATACACGCTCTTCCATCTAGTTATTAGAAACCTTAAGACCTGGTGGAGAAACAAAACATAAAGTGAAAAAAATACAATTCTGTGATTACTCACCTGTAGAATTGGTATTATACGTATACAGCACGTCCTGTTCCAGAAGATATTCCTTACTCTTGGGTTATTCATCCAGTAGATGGCGCTGGACTGCAGAGACAGAAAAGTAGCTCCTCCCGGCCCCATATATACCAGGGACCTCCCACAAAATCCCCAGTATTGAAAAGCAGTTAAAATGAGACCGGGAGATCTATAACAATATATAAAAATTTTAACATAACAATCACCATAAAGAGGTAACTAAAGATAAAGATAACAAGGGTGGGGTGGAACAGGACGTGCTGTATACGTATGATACCAATTCTACAGGTGAGTAATCACAGAATTGTATTATTCTAAGTATACAGCACGTCCTGTTCCAGAAGTTATTCCTTACTCTTGGGACATCCAATAGCAGTGTCCATACGGTAGGGTGGGATCCCCAAAAGTAACAGCAGACAGTTTAAACCACTGCCGCCTACAGAACTTTGCGACCAAAAGCAGCATCAGTTGAGGCCTTAACATCAACCTTGTAAAACTTAAAAAAGGTATGAACAGAAGACCAAGTGGCGGCCTTGCAAACTTGTTCAACAGAAGCTTGGTGCTGAAAAGCCCAAGAGGCACCAATAGCACGAGTAGAATGAGCAGTAAAGCGGAAGGGAGGCTCCTTTCCCTTAGCAGAGTAGGCCTGTATCGCAGCCTGACGGATCCACTTGCTGATAGGGGACTTAGCCGAGCCAGACCCTTCTTAGGTCCAGATGGGAGCACAAAGAGAGCTTCAGTCTTCCTGAAGGATTCAGTAGCCACCAGATAGAACTTCAGAGTCCTGACCACATCCAGAGAGTGTAAAACCCTCTCCTTTACTAGGATTAGGACACAGAGAAGGCAAAACAATGTCCTGATTGAGATGAAAGGCAGAAACAACCTTAGGCAGAAAATCTGGCTTAAAACGAAACACCACCTTGTCCTGGTGTCTCTCAAAATAAGGAGGCTTGATGGAAAGCACCGCCAACTCAGAAACACGCCTCACAGAAGTGATAGCCACTAAAAAGACCACCTTAAGCGTAAGAATGGACAAAGGGGCTCCTTGCAAGGGCTCAAAGGGAGACCCCTGCAGGGCAGATAAGACCAAGTTCAAGTCCCAGACTGGTAACATAGGCTTACGTGGGGGACGCACATGAGTAGCCCCCTGGAAGAAGGTCTTGACCAGGGGATGCTGAGCAAAGGATCTTTGGAAAAAAATAGCCAAGGCAGAAACATGACCTTTCAGAGTACTGAGCTGAAGACCCAGATCCAAACCATGTTGCAGAAACTCCAGAATCCTAGGAATAGAAAACACACGACAGGGAAGCGAGTTAGACTCGCACCAGTCAATGTAAGTACGCCAAACCCAGTAGTAGATGGAAGAAGAGGACCTTTTCCTAGCCCTGATCATGGTATTTACAACCGAGGCAGGCAGCCCTTTTTCCATCAAGATGGAGGTTTCAACAGCCAGGCCATCAAAGCCAGCGTTTGTAAATTGGGGTGGCGTAGGTGCCCCTGAGTGAGCAGATCTGGAACCCGGGGCAGGGCGTAATGATCTACTGCCAGCTGCACAATGTCTGCGAACCACACTCTTCTTGGCCAACAGGGGGCCACCAGTATGGCTGGCTCCGATTCCTGAGCTTTCTTGCGCAGCACCTTGCTCAGCAGGGGAAAAGGGGGAAACACATACAGAAGCTGAAACCCCGTCCAGCACATTGCCAGGGCATCCATGGCCAAGGCCAGAGGATCCTGGGACAGAGAGACAAAGACTGGAAGCTTGTGACAGGATGCAAACAGATCCCCATCTGGCTGACCCCAGCGGTGGCACAGGGAGCGAAATACCCTGCTGCTGAGGGACCATTCTCCCAGACGAGAGGTCCCCCTGCTCAGAGAGTCTGCCTCCAGATTCTCCACCCCCGGGATGTACACAGCTGAGATGCAGGGAACATTCTCCTCTGCCCAGGATAGTATCAGGGACACTTTCTTGAGGGCCCTCTTGCTCCGGGTCCCTCCCTGATGATTGATGTAGGCAACGACCCCGCAGGTGTGGGGTTAAGTGGGCGAGAACCAACCTGATCGCCCTAAATTCCAGAATGTTGATAGGGGCATGGGCCTCCTGAGGGCCCCACTGCCCCTGGAATTTCAGGGACTTCCAAAAGCCCCCCCAACCTGTCAGATTGGCATCCGTGGTGACAGTCTCCCAGCAGAGGGCCAGAAAGGATCTGCCCCCCAGCAGGTTCCTTGAGTCCATCCACCACGATAGAGACCGCCTGACCAGAGGGGACAGGACAAACACCTGATCCAAGGTATTGGGGGGGAGTTTCTTAAGGGGTTGGTACATGTGACCATTCCCTGAGGAAGAAACTGGGCCGGTCAAGTCTCCAAGTCCCTACTCCCTTTTGTTATAATATGTTGAGGGGGGAGAAAGGGGTCTGTGTTTAAGCAGAGGACCCTTCTGGTGGGAGTATTTGAAGGGACTGTATTTGAGTAAATTATCTTCTTGTAAGGTGTATAATACATTTATTTTGTTAAATATAGCATACAAAAACACATATCAAATTTTTGTCACATATATGGTACAACTACATATTTTTTTTACATATTTTTCACATTTTTTCACATATTTTTTGATATATATTGAGTATGGGTAAAACAAATGAAGATAATATTTATATCTCCTTTTTGCCTTCTGTATGAAGGATAATCCTCATGTACAGTTCATAGCAAGCCTCTGTAAAAATTCAGTTGTAGCAAGTATTTTTGTGCAGACGTTTCGCATATAGCTTCTTCAGTGCACAATCTGATAATATATGATATTTATTATTACAAATCGTCAGATTTCAAAAGTATATACAGTCATATTGGTTGTTATCCTACAGAAACCCATACCTTGTAATTAGTCAGTGTGGGGGAGGGGCGCTTGCTTGTCCATGGTTTTGGATTAATTCCCTGAGGTCAAATGTATAAATGCATTATATATTGTTCAGAGGTTTCTATTGTAGCTATTAATGGCATAAGAGAAACTTTTTTACCTCAGTAGGTGGCGCTGTGGTCCCTTGTTTGTAGTGATGGCTTTATCTGTAGGGCAGATAAGCATGATTCGTCTCATATTGTCAAGGAGCAGTAGTCTGTGAAATGTACAATAGATAACTGTGGTTACCTCATCTGGGGGCTGTTCCAATTCCGCTGATCCGACCCTCTCTTCTGGTATGGGGTCGGTGGCGCTGTGTCTGCTCTCGTTCGCCGCCCCCGGGATACAGAGCGCAGGCTGTAGAACAGCGCGCTTTCATATCCGGGGGACACCGCAGGGGGGGCGGGGCTACGTCGCCGTGGGGCCGCACTTCGGCGTCTACTGCAGCCTGCTATTGGGCGGCTAGCAGTGACGTCAGTCCGCCTATGATAGGCAGAAGGAGAATGACATATGGGGAAAGTGTCATTCTCCTGCTGGGCGGCCCCGCTCAGCCGGAAGTAAACAGGACTCCATTTTGTTGTGGTCCTTATGGGGAAAATTATGTATAATTATGTGTATTGTGTTTTCCTTAAATGCGCTGTGCTGCACCCGACCTTTCTAATGTTATGTATGTGTTTGACTACTCTCTAGTCTAGCATATTCGTTCCTCATTATCTAGTCATGCTATGCATTATTATTTCACCAGGTTACTTTATCATTTCTGTTTGAACCGGATAGGTTAGTATTTCTGAAGGTTCTGTTTTTATTTTTTTATTTTTTTATATATATATGGGGGAATAAAAAGAAAGGGCCCTATTTGTGGGGTATAATTTCTGGCATAGAGCTAGTGGAAGGGGAAGAGTAAGTATCTCTCAGTTTTGGGAGGTTACACAGCTGGGAGAAAATAATGAGGGGTGAATTTTTGGGCTGTTTGGTTGAGGGAATATATATATATATATATATGTGATAAAAAATTATTATTGTTATAGGAAAAATTTATCCTTCTTTTAATTTTTTAATTTTTTAAATTTTAAGGCTATTTTAGGAAAGGGGCATAACTACAGGCATCATTTAGGACCGGAGGGGTACAGGCTTTCAGGGTGACTATCCATTTGGTTTCCTGTTGCAGTGTTTTCTTACGAATGTCGCCACCTCTCGGGTGGCTATGTATTCTATCTAGCACTTGAAAATATATACCTGTTAGGGACCCTTTATGGTGGCAGGTCCAGTGTCTTCCTACAGGTGTGAGCAGGTTTTGTTTCTTTATATCTCTGGTGTGTTCATAGATCCGAGTTTTCAATTTTCTATTGGTCTTCCCAATATAGAAATTGGGGCAATCACAGGTGAGTACATACACCACGTCTTTTGTGTCACAATTGGCGTAGTGTTTTTGTTTGATTGTTGTGCCTGTTGAGAGTACAATGTCCGCGCCAGTTTTAATGTACTGGCATGTTGAGCAGCCCTCACATCTGTACGTGCCTTGTACTTTGCAACATTTCTGTTTCACATCTCTTCTGAAGTGCCTGTTAACTAATTGATCTTTTATAGATCTGCCTTTCCTAAAAGTTAATCTAGGGATCTCTGTGATGAAAGGGCCTACTTCTGGATCTCTCTTAAGGATATACTTGTGTGCTTTCAGGATTTGTCTGATATTCTGGTGTTGGGAGTTATATGTAAGGATAAAAGGAGTATATTCAAGTTCATTCTTTTTTGTGTTACTGGTAGCTGTGTTCAATAGAGAGTCTCTGTCTCTTGTTCGCACCCTATTGTACGCCCTTTTGAGTGTTTTGTTGGAATATCCTCTTTCTCTCAATCTACGTCTGATGCCATCGGCTGCTGTTTTGTAATCCTCCGTTGTGGTACAATTGCGCTTTGCCCTTAAATACTCCCCGTACGGGATGCTATTCTTCAATGGGGCAGGGTGTGCGCTTGTCGCTCTGAGTATATTATTTGCGGCCGTTGGCTTTCTGTAAAAGTTTGTGGATATTGTGCCCTTGGGGTCTGTTCGAATTTTAAGGTCCAGATAGCTAATTTCTTGTTGACTGTATTCCAGTGTAAATTTCAAGTTGAACGTGTTATTGTTTAGTGTCTTTACGAATTCTTCTAGTAAGGGGGTGGGGCCGTCCCAGATGATGAGGATGTCATCTATATATCGGAACCATGTTACTACATGTTCCATGTACTTGGCAGTTGATTCTTCCTCCCAGATTATTCCCTCCCACCAGCCCAGGTAGAGGTTTGCGAAGGAAGGAGCACATATAGTGCCCATAGCGGTGCCTTGTCGTTGATGGAAGAGTTGATTATCGAAGAGGAAAGTATTGTGCGTGAGTATGAATCTCAATAATTCTATCAGAAAAAGGTTATGGTCGTGTTCTGTGATGTCTAATTCGTCTAAGTAGTGTTTGACTGCCTGGAGGCCCAACTCGTGTGGGATGCTGGAGTATAATGCCTCCACATCCAAGGTCACTAGATGTGAATGTGGGGGGACCGTCATCTCCTGTAGGATTTTTAGTAAATGGGGGGTGTCCTTCACATAAGAGGAGAGGGACTCCACAAAGGGCCTGAGAAATGTGTCAATGTATTCGCTGGCTCTGTTGGTCAGTGATCCTATTCCTGCCAAAATTGGGCTGCCTGGGGGATTGTTCTTAGCTTTATGTATCTTTGGTAATGCATAAAAGGTTTGTGTGACCGGGTCCGTTACTGTCAAAAATTCCCATGTGGGTTTGTCGATTACTTTGTGTAAGTAGGCTGTATTTATAATTGTATTATATTCTTGTTGATCTTTTTTCAACTGATGTGCGGAGGTCTTTTCATACCATTCCTTGTTATCGAGTATCTTATGGCACATTCTGGCGTATTGTGTTTTAGTCACTGTGTTGCCTCCTTTATCTGCAGGTTTGATTTCTATTTCTCTATTGTCTTCCAATTCTTTTAAGGCCTGTTTTTGTGCAGGTGTAAAGTTTTTTGGTCTAATGCCTTTTGTGTTCAGTGCTTCTATTTCCTGTGTAACGACATTGACAAATGTTTTGACGCTAGAGTTCATGGTTAGTGGGGGGAAATATTTTGATGGTTTTCTAAAGGCCCTTCTTGGTGGTTGTTTTTTCTCCCCTTGTGTTCTGTCTCTCCCTTCCTCCTCTTTGTCTTCTAGTGTTTCTAGTATCCTTAAACTGGTCATGTCTCCTTGGGTTAGTCCTATTTCTGCGTCTGTTTGTGGAGTGTCCGAGTATTGTTGTTTCAGTAAGATTTTCCTAGCATATAAATGCAGGTCTTTAATCAACTCAAATTTATTGATGTTGTTTTCTGGGCAAAAATTTAGCCCTAGTTGCAATACCTCTATCTGGGCTTTTGATAGGGGAAGAGCCGCTAGATTTATAATATTGTTGCCATCCGTATCTGGTGTCTGGTTATCCATATTCAATTGGTGTGAGAGGGAGGGGATGGGTCTATCTGTGTGTGACTCCCCTTTTTTGACAACTGTACTGTGTGTTGTAGTGTTTCTGTTCCTGCCGCCCCTAAAAAAGGGATTCCTGGGGGCGTGGCTTGGTGATGGCCGAGTAAGGAAGCTTTTCCCTGTGCTCCGTCCAGTGCCCATAATAAAAGCCCTTCCAGAACGCATTAAGTGCCCTAATCCCAGCACAAACCTGATGTCCAGGAGAAGGAGGTCCAGGGTGGCGACCGGCGGGTCCAGGACGGGCCACATCGACTCCTTTTTTCCACCAGGAGCCTGAGAAGCCGGAGGTGGGGAGGAATCCAAGATGGCGGACGGCCCAGCACGAGGAGACATGGAGGCTGACGAGCAGCAGCGCGGATCACCGCCGCCTCGCCCGGTGTGCGAGGCACCCCATATGGACCACCCGGGAGAGCCCTCAGCGACACCCCGCCTGGCACGTGCGGGTGGCAGCACAGACATGGAGACCGGGACCGGAGCTCGGAGCCGCGCTGAACCCGGGGGCGGGGAGATGGAGAGACGAGCTGCTCCCCCGGCGTGTGCGCAGCCCAGAAGCAGTGTGACAGGTGAGGCACGTCCCCGGCTTTCCCCCGGCCCAACTGACAGGGGTGCCAGCACTCACACTCACACGGGCGAACTGACGGGACAGAGCGAGGGCCCACCGGGTCGCCACTACTCCTGCAGATCCAGACCTCCAGTATGGGGGAGGGGAGGCCCACATCCAGGTCCCCGGGCCCCTCCAGAAGACAGGCAGCAGACATGGCCCTGGAGGGGGGGAAGAACAGCCAGGTGAATCAGACTGGCTCATCGCACCAGCCGGCTCCATTGAGGCCACATGAAGCCAGGCAGCAGCAGGGAGGCGGACTGGGCAAGGGGAGTACCAGTATACTTCCCGACGGGGGCAATCCTACAAAAATAAGTGGTGCCGTCCCCCACAGCCAATATCATGCTCCCGTGTCCCAAACACACTGCTGCACCACCTCTCTGGACTTGCGGGTCACCGACAGAGAAGGGAAGCGGCTGCCTCCCAGCAACCTCTGCAAGATGCCTGAAGGAGGGAACCCCGCTCCCCAGGATGAGACTCCTCCTCGAGCAGACACAAATAGGGAGCTGGCTAGAAACGAGTTGAGCAGCGGACCCAGCTCCCCGCTGGCCCTGTCGGCCTCTCCACACTGGCCGCAAGAATCCCCCCCACATAGCCCCGACTTGTACGACCACAGAAGCACGGGGGTTCTGGACCTCGATCAACACAGCATCAGAGCTCTTATTTCGTCACTCCCCACCCGAAAGGACTTTGAAACCTTCATAAATAGAATGGAATCCACCCTCCGGAGGGAGGTGGATGAAGTATCGAAACAGGTGCTGGACGTGGGGACCAGAGTCACAGCCGTAGAGCAAGTGCAGGACTCGGTCCAACAGCGTCTGTTCTCCATAGAAAGAGCACACGCCGCTCTAGAAAGAGCTCAGGAGGAATCAGCGCACCACATAGCTAACATTCTTCTCCACCAAGACGATATGGAGAACAGAGGGAGACGGAATAATATCCGCATAAGGGGGCTCCCTGAATCTCCGGAAAACGCCAACCTCTCAGAGACAGTAACCCGTATTTTTAACATGATCCTGAATCGTCCGGTGGGGGAAGCCATCGAACTGGATAGAGTGCACAGGGCCCCGGGCCCCAGAGATCCAGATCAGCGGAAGCCCCCAGACGTCATTTGTCGCGTGCACTTTTACAAAGTAAAAGAAGAAATTATGAGACTCGCCTGGGCCAAGAAGGGCGTCCCCTATGGGGGGGTCCCAGATCATCCTGCTACCGGATTTGGCGCGCCGCACATTACAAATGAGACGGATCCTGAAACCACTCCTAGAATGTGCTAAACAGGCGGGCGCCACTTACAGGTGGGGACACCCCTTCCACCTTGTCATCCAGCTGCGGGGCCGAAGCTTCACACTCCGCCACCACTCCCAGTTACCGAAGGCGTTCGAGTTCCTGGGATCCCCCGGAGTGGAACTAGAGGACTGGCTCTCTCCTTCTCTGGGCCCCTCCCAGGCACGGGAGATTGGGGGGCACGATCCGCTCCCACGGCGAAATAGAGGGATTAGACCCAGAGCGCGCGATGGCGCCAACGACTGGCAATGATACGGACACGGTCCGACAGGACTCTCAAGGGCCAGGTTTATTTGGAAACTAATTGTTGGTTTTTTTTTTGTCTCACGCTGTGCTCCCCCCTCCTGACTGGGTCTCTGGGTTGAGTCCCCGGACTTGCCCCGCCTGACTCGATCGGGAGCTGGGACCCCACATAGGTGCTGGCCTAACAGCCTCTATAATGCCGATGCTGTCTCACATGTTTCCATGCATCATGGTACTCATAATGTTTCCCACGGTTAATTTTTTTTTTTTTTTGTCTCGCGCTGGGCTCCCTCCTCCTGACTGGGTCTCTAGGTCGAGTCCCCGAGCTCGCCCCGCCTGACCCGTTCAGGAGTTGGGACCCCACGTAGGTGCTGGCCTAACAGCCTCTACAATGCCGATGCTGTCTCACACGTTTTCATGCATCATGGTATTCATAATGTCCCCCACGGTTAATACGGTTAGCGCAGTTTTCACTGTTTTGGGTATACCGTTTGGTCGCCTCATTGACGGAGAATAAGAACAGGTGTGGCGCCCTGTCTGCGGCGGGCTCTCCCCCGGGGCTGAACCTGCTGGGTGTGGCCCTTGGGACGACTCCGCCCTGGCAGATAGAGGGCGGCGACCATATTGGGCTTATCCTAACAGTACATCAAGGTTTGTGTTGTTTTATATGTTCTGGATATTTAGCATGTTTAGCATTTTAGCCACTCTGGCACTTAACTGATAAAGTTTAGGAATTATAAGTGTAATGTTCTGATTGCAACGGGCTTATCTCATGGCCTGGGTTTAGCTTAGGCCCAGGCCTCAGGATAACCTCTCAGTCCCTGGGCGGAGCGCCTTGCATTGGCGGTCACTTTTTCCACTTCCCCCACTATATAGCCTCCTGAGCCCTCCCAATAGGCGTTTGGGATAAGCTCACTCGGAGGAAGCGCGTGAAGCGCCTTTATTCTTAGTTCGTCCCTGATTTTTCTTTTTTTTTTTTTCTTTTCTTAAGCTCCTAGCTCTCTCCAGCTTCGCTCCCCATCCCTCCTATTCCTCCCTCCTCCCGCCCCACCCTCTCCACTCTTCCCCCTATCCCCCCATACTCTGACTCTGCTGAACAGACCATGTCAAGTATCACTATTTGCTCCTACAACACAAAGGGTCTAAATGTCCCGGAAAAACGATCCAAAATCCTCACCGAGCTCCATAAAAACAGAGTCAAAATAGCCTTGCTGCAAGAAACCCACTTTAAAGAGGGCCACATACCAATAATCCGGGACCGCCACTTCTCCTCCTGGTTTCATGCGCCAAACCCAGAAGCAAAGTCGAAAGGGGTGTCCATAGCGATACACAAATCCCTCCCCCATAGGATTCTAGATACAAGAATTGACCCTAAAGGCCGATTCATATTCCTAAAATTAACTCTGTTCACAAAGATCTACACGGTAGTGAATCTCTACAGCCCCAACCAGGATCCAGCCCCTTATTGCTGCGCACTACTAAAACAGCTAGTTAGCTTTGCGGAGGGTATCTTGGTGTGTGGGGGTGATTTCAACTTGCCTCTCAACCCGTTGATTGACACTTCCTCCGGCAGGTCTGGGGTTTCGGCCGCGGGGCTTAAAAAAATTGAAGAAACTATTGCAGGACCTGCAATTAGTGGATGCATGGCGGGCGCTACATAAGAGAGACAGGGATTTCACCTTTTACTCTAACGCCAACAACTCCTACAGCCGCATTGACTACATTTTATTGAGTCATCACGCTATGGCATGGAACCCAGAGGCGAGTATAGGGAGTATCCTGTGGTCAGACCACGCCCCAATTTTCCTGTCTGTGGATGTACCCGGGCTGTACCCGAGCAGGTGGGATTGGCGTCTAAATGATAACTTGCTCAAAGATGAGACCTGCTTAGCAGCAATACGAGAGAGTATAGGCCACTTCCTAATAGACCACCGCAGCGACGATACACCCCTCCCTGTACAGTGGGAAGCGCTTAACCCTTTAAATGCCAAGCACGTAGTTTCTACGTGGTTGCTTCTCCTACCGTTAAGTGCCAAGCACGTAGAAACTACGTGCCTGGCATTTCCCCCAAACAGTTAAAAAATAGAAAAAAAACACTTACCTCCGGTATCCCCGTGAAGCTTGGGGTCCCCTCTTCCTGCGGGGGGCATCCGATCGCCCCCCCGTCGTCCTCCGTCTTCAGGGGGGGGCCCGAAACCAGCCGCCCCCCCCCCCCCCCGTTTCCAGTGCTGACATCGGCGCTGTAAAAAAAAAAAAAACTGTCATTTACTCACCTCCACGCCTCTTCCGGGTCCTCACCTCTTGTAATGGCGGCGATGGCCGCCGCCGCTTAGCTCCGCCCATTGTGGGAGGAGCGGGATGACGTCATCCCGCTCCTCCTATACCCCCTCCGAGCTCCGGCATCTGTCAGATGCCAGTGGTGATCGGAGCAGGACGGATGTCAGCCGAGGAGGCTCCGATCGGAGCCCCCTCGCCTGTCACCCGCCCTGCGCCGATCACTACCGGCATCTGTCAGTGACAGCGGCGAGGGACGTCGGATCGGAGGTGAGTACAGTGTAAAAAAAGAAAAATAAAGATTTTTTTTCTCTGTGTCTGTGTGATTTTTTACTTTTAACCCCTTGTGAACTGGTAAGGGGTCCATGACCCCTATACCAGTTCACAAGGCTGGGGGGATGGCAAGCCACCTGCGCTAGCGGGTGGCTTGCCATTAACCCCTGGCACCCCCATTACCTGCCTCCCCAAAGGCCAGGGGGGGGCAGAAGAGCCCGGGCCCACATAGGCTATGTGGGCTCGTAGGCTGCAGGGTGGGGGGGGCCACAAAAGCTGCCCCCCCCCACTCTGTGCCTACAAGCCCCCATAGCTGGTCCCGGGCTGGTTACTTTGGGTAAGGGGGACCCCACGTCAATTTTTTTTTTGATTTTTAAGGGTTTTTAACCCTTAAAAATAAAAAAAAATGGGGTCCCCCTCCCCTGGGAGGGGGGACCCTATGTCATTTTTTTTTTTGATTAACCCTTTGTGTTCTGTCATCCAGCAGCTATAAAAGGCTTCTAGCAAGTGAGCAGAAGCCAGTGATCGCCGAGGGACAGAGTGCTCCAGGATGGATGGGAGGTGAGTACAGTGTAAAAAAAAATATAAAAATTAATAAAATATTTTTTTCTCTGCTTGTGTCTGTGTGATTATTTACTTTTAACCCCTTGTGAACTGGTAAGGGGTCCATGACCCCTATACCAGTTCACAAGGCTGGGGGGATGGCAAGCCACCTGCGCTAGTGGGTGGCTTGCCATTAACCCCTGGCACCCCCATTACCTGCCTCCCCAAAGGCCAGGGGGGGCAGAAGAGCCCGGGCCCACATAGGCTATGTGGGCTCGTAGGCTGCAGGGTGGGGGAGGCACAAAATCTGCCCCCCCCCACTCTGTGCCTACAAGCCCCCATAGCTGGTCCCGGGCTGGTTACTTTGGGTAAGGGGGACCCCACGTCAATTTTTTTTTGATTTTTAAGGGTTTTTAACCCTTAAAAATCAAAAAAAAAATGGGGTCTCCCTCCCCTGGGAGGGGGGACCCTATGTCATTTTTTTTCTCGATTTAACCCTTTGTAGTGTGGATGGTAGTTGTATTTTTTTTGTGAATGTTATAAAATACTTGTTTCAGTTAGAGGGGTCTCCTGGGCAGGAACAGGGGGATACCGATAAATAAGTGGTACCGTTCTAATTGGTAGAAATGGGGCTTTCACATGCAATATGATTTTCCTTAATAAAATACATTTTTTTATTTAAAATAAAGGAGTCAATTTTCTAAAAAAAATTTTTTATTTATTTATTTATTATTTTTACTTAATAATATTGTAAAAAAAAAAAAAAAATTTACAAACAAGACATTTCATGTTAAAGCCTAAACTCTGCTGCAAAAAAATATATATATAATTTTCCTGAAAGTTCCAGCAAAAATGGCGCAAAACATGGCGCAAAACATGACGCAAAATGGGGAAAAATGGCCTGTCAACAGAGGGTGACAAAATCTCAAGTAGGCTGGCAATTAAAACGGTTAATAGTACCTATGCATGTTGGGTATTGTTCTGTTCAGGGGACCTTGCGCTTTCAGACTTAGCTTGTTTTTTCTGGTTTGCATATTTATATTTTAGGAAAAGGTGTTTTTTATTCACCTTTTTTATAAATTTTTTAGGGAAACCCTGCGCAAACAGAGAATTCTTTGAGGGATTACTTCCAGAAAGATGAGCCCACTACAACAAGCTGGGTACCCTTAGAAAGCTTAACGTGTGTACTTTCAGGGAATATATGGTTTATGGGGGATATTCCAAATGTCAAGGGTTGTTTTGGTTGAAAAATCGCAAGGTGCGCACTTTGTCTGCAGAGCTGAAATTTTCAAGTACAATTACCGCTACGCACATGCTTTACTTTGGGGTGTTTGGCAACTCTTCCCTTGACAGTAGCTATGCATGTTGGGTATTGTTCTGTTCGGGGGATGTTGCGTTTTCAGATTAAACTGTTTTTGTTGTTTGTATATAGTTTTTTTAGGAAAATGTGGCTTTGATTCTGCTTTTTTATCCTTTTTTTAGGGAAACTCTTTGCAACCAAAGAATCCATTGAGGGATTACTTCCAGAAAACTATGGCCACATCAACAAGCCTGGTACGCCTAGAAAGCCTGAGGTGTGTACTTCCAGAGAATATATAGTTTGTTGGGGGTATTTCAAATGTAAAGGGTTGTTTTTCTGGAAAAACTGCAAGGTGCGCATATTGCGTGGCACAGTTGTATTTTATCTGAAAATCCCCTAAAGCGCTGTTTCAGTTTGGGGGAGTCTCCTGGGCAGGAAAGGGTGTCTACCTATACATATGTGGTACCGCTGTAACCGGGAGAAATTGGGATTTCACACGCAATAAGATTTCATTGACAAACTTACATTTTTTATTACAAAAAAAACTACAATATGTAAAATTTTTTTTTTTTTTTTTTTGCACATATTTCACCCAAAAATATTGAGAATACACCTAAAAAATGACAAACAAGACATTTCATGTTAAAGCCCAGACTCTGCTGAAAAAAACAATATATCATTTTCCTGGGAAATCCCTGGAAATCCCTTCAAAAATCACATTTGAACATGGGGAGCGCAAAATAGTGCAAAATGGTCTGGCAACAGAGTGTGACAAAAACTCCAGGTAGGCTGGCACTTAAAGGGTTAAATGCGTGATGCGGGGGATCTTTATCCAACACGGTGCGAGGCTCAAACGAGAAAGAACTACCCTAATAGAAAACACAATTAGCCAAATTATAACCTTGGAGCATAAACAACTGCCCACCAACGAGACTTTGATCAAGCTAGAAAAAACTAGGGACGACCTTAAGAGCCTGTACAACCAAATATTCCTGCGACATAGGGATCTGCTTAGGGGGACATTTTATGAGCACGCCAACAAACCGGGTAAGATGTTGGCAAGATCACTACACCCTAGAAACCCCGCCACATACATCCCCTGTATAAAAACACGAGGGGACAGCGAGACCTCTAACCCGACCGAAATAGCGAAGTCCTTTAGGGACTACTACAGTACTCTTTATAATCTACCGAGGCCAGCGTCAACCGCAGCGCGCCTGTCCCCCTCGGAGGTGGTTCGGGCATACATCGACAAGACACCCCTCCCTAAAATCCCACATGTGGTTGTGGAATCCCTTGAGGCCCCTTTTGGAACACAGGAGGTGGAGGAGGCAATATGATGCTCCCCGGTGGGAAAGAGCCCAGGACCCGATGGCTATACCCCTAGGTTCTATAAGGTGCTAGGACCCCTGCTGGTCCCCTTTTTGACCAAAGTTTTCAACTCAGTGGGGCAGGACTCCCCCTTCCCAAGACAATCATTGGCAGCTACGATCGCGGTTATCCCTAAGCCTGGTAAAGACCCCCTCATATGTAGGAGTTATCGCCCGATCTCCCTAATTAACATAGACATAAAGTTGTTCGCTAAAATAATAGCCTTGCGCCTCGGGCCAATTGTTCCTGACCTTGTTCATCTGGACCAGGTGAGATTCGTCCCGGGTAGAGAGGCACGGGACAACACAAGTTGTTCACATTAATATCCTACGTGCAATCTAAAGAGATCCCAGCTTGCCTTCTCTCTTGTGACGCTGAGAAGGCGTTTGATAGGGTGAGCTGGGACTTTATGCATGCTTCTCTACAACAAATTGGCCTGGGACCGTCCCTCCTTGGCAAAATACTGGCCCTATACGGAAATCCCTCAGCCTCAGTGAGAGCCAACGGTGTGCTGTCATCCCCTCTCCCCATAAGCAACGGGACACGTCAGGGATGCCCATTGTCTCCTCTTTTGTATATTCTATGCATGGAGCATCTGGCCATCGCCATACGAGACAATCCGGACATAAAGGGGATAGAGATAGACAATAAGCAATACAAGCTGTCTTTATATGCCGATGATCTACTGCTCCATCTAACTTCCCCTACCATCTCTTTTCTGTCAGTACTAAAAGAATTTGAACAATTTGGGTTGGTGAGCAACTTTAAAGTAAATTACACGAAATCGGAAGCCCTTAATCTAACACTACCGCTCGGAGAGGTAGACAGACTCAAAACTAATTTCTCATTTAAATGGCAGGCGACTGCTATCAAATACCTCGGGATACAGATCCCAAATGACCTAACTAAGATATACGATCTGAACTATGCCCCGCTGATGAACAAAACGCTGAGCGACCTTAAAAAATATGACAGGAAGTCCCTGTCCTGGTTCGGACGAATAGGCGTGCTTAAAATGGATGTCTTGCCCCGTTTTCTATACGTGTTCCAAACAGCCCCCATAGCACCCCCCACAGCTTTTTTAAAATCCTGAAGTCCGCGTTCCTCAAATTCGTTTGGGGGGTCTCCAAGCCCTGCATCCGCCACGAAATTCTGTCCCGCAGCAAAGCGAAAGGAGGAGTGGGACTACCTGATTTAAAGCTCTACCATGCAGCAGCGGTCCTCTTGAGGACTCTAGATTGGGCTCACCATACTCCAAGTAAGATGTGGTTCGCTGTCGAGAAAGGGTTGTCGCCCATCCCGCTGGTCTCTCTCCCTTGGGTGAGACCCCAGCCCAAACACATTCTTAGAAAATTACCTCTTTTAGTACAGCACTTCTTTACAGTATGGGACAAACTGACCTCGAGATCCCAGCTAGCCCAACGCCCGGGTCCTCTGACCCCGATTATCGGGAATCCCGACTTCACGCCTGGGATGGGGGTTTCGTCCTTCCTGGGCTGGCAGGCTGCGTCAGACCCGAGGCTACGACACATTATGGGGGGGGGCGGGCTTGCCAACACTGGAAGAGATTAGAGCACAATGCCCTGGGGTACGCGTGTCATGGTTTCTTTATAGACAACTAGCTCACTACGTATCCTCCCACCGCCTGAGTGGTGCGAGGGACTGCCCATTGTCCGAGCTGGAGCGGCTCCTCTCCTCTGTGACGCCCATACCCCATGCCCTCTCCGCACTGTACCATACTCTACTGAATAGTATGCACCCGGACTCTCCGGGGTACGTGGCCAGATGGGAAAAAGAGTTGGATAGGTCCTTCTCTGAAGAGGACCTTGCCAAAATATTTAGCTTGACGCATAAATCAGCACTGGAGGGGGTGGCACAGGAGAGAGGCTTCAAAATCATATCAAGATGGTACAGGTGCCCATCTGACATCAATAAGTACGCACCCCAGACTTCAAGCAATTGCTGGCGGTGCCTGGTAGAGGAGGGGACCATGACCCATATCTGGTGGGGGTGCCCGACCATCACCTCCTTTTGGGATAAGGTCTTCAGCATATATGCAGAGGTGACAGGCATCTTCGTGAACAACTCACCCCAATTAACCCTCCTCTCCTTAGTGGAGGACTCTATATCGCAATACAAAAAAGGACTCCTCAGGCACTTCCTAACGGCAGCGCGGGATGTTATACCCAGACATTGGAAGACCCGTGAGGCCCCCCCCCTAGCAGAATGGGTCGTGGAGCTGGAGCGTATTAGACGCATGGAAGAACTCATCCTTAGTGATAAGGGTCTGGCAGAAATGTACACCGCGACTTGGGCTTGCTGGATTGACCTTCGTGACTCAGACCGTTTCCAGACAATAATCCGGTGACCCCAGTGGCGGAGACAATCAGTCACTCGACCATATCTTGGCAGTCACGAGGTAGGATCATGGTGGCAAATCAGAAATCATATATTTGGTTCAGCCGAGGACACCTCCTTCCCCCCTCTCCCCTTCCCTTCTTCCCTCCCACCCTCTTACCTTCCCCACTTCCTTCTAACTCCTCTTCTCCTCTCTTCTTCACCCTTCTCTCTCCCATGTCTATGGGTAATCTTTCATTATTCGTTCTTGCGTTCTGACTTCTGCTACGCTTAGTTACATCCTCTTTAATAAACAGAAACAGCGCGTTAGCGGCGAATAGCCACGCAGACATAAATGAAACGCTATGACAATGGATGGAGCTGATGTAATATTTAATATTTAATTGAAAGATACAACGTTGTATTCATTGTTCTTTTTTTTTCTGCTTTTTGTTATTTCTTCCGGTTTGTTCAAAAACAGATTAAACTAAAAAAGGGATTCCTAGTGTATTTTGTTGGGGGCACTCCTGTGGGTAATCGGGGGAAGGGAAGTTTTTTCTCTTATCCCCTTTGCTTGTGGTCTTTGGTGTAGTGTCAAATCTTGATTTGTATGACATATGGGGAAAGTGTCATTCTCCTGCTGGGCGGCCCCGCTCAGCCGGAAGTAAACAGGACTCCATTTTGTTGTGGTCCTTATGGGGAAAATGATGTATAATTATGTGTATTGTGTTTTCCTTAAATGCGCTGTGCTGCACCCGGCCTTTCTAATGTTATGTATGTGTTTGACTATCATATATTATCAGATTGTGCACTGAAGAAGCTATATGCGAAACGTCTGCACAAAAATACTTGCTACAACTGAATTTTTACAGACTGTACATGAGGATTATCCTTCATACAGAAGGCAAAAAGGAGATATAAATATTATCTTCATTTGTTTTACCCATACTCAATATATATCAAAAAATATGTGAAAAAATGTGAAAAATATGTAAAAAAAATATGTAGTTGTACCATATATGTGACAAAAATTTGATATGTGTTTTTGTATGTTATATTTAACAAAATAAATGTATTATACACCTTACAAGAAGACAATTTACTCAAATACAGTCCCTTCAAATACTCCCACCAGAAGGGTCCTCTGCTTAAACACAGACCCCTTTCTCCCCCCTAAACCTGATCCAAGGACATAGGGTCCCGATCCCATACTGACAAGAGGTGAAGCTGAAAAGGCCTCATGTGAAACTGAGCATATGGAACCGCCTCGAAGCAGGACACCATCAGGCCCACCAGCTGCATTCCCTGTCTGATGGATGGATGAGGACAAGAAAGAAGGAGCTGAGCCTTCTCTTGAAGACTCTCCACTTTCTGCTGAGGAAGAAAGATCTTGACCTGAGATGAATCCAGAATCATGCCCAGAAAGGACTTCACCATGGAAGGAGACAGGGAAGATTTGGGGTGGTTGATCACCCAGCCGAATTACTCCAGTGTGGACACCACCCGCTGAGTGTCCAGCTCTGCCTGATGGAAGGACTGAGAAGCGATAAGCATGTCATCCAAGTAGGGAAGAATGCGAATGCCCTGAGATCTCAGCAGAGCCATCACGCCTGCCAGCACCTTGGTGAATACCCTGGGAGCTGAGGTGAGACCGAAGGGCAAGGCCACAAATTGGTAGTGCTGATCCTCCAGAGCGAACCTGAGGAATCTCTGATGACCTGGAAAGATAGGTACATGAAGGTAAGCATCCTTGATGTCTACAGAGGTCATGAAGTCCCCTGGGCGTAGGAAAGTCACAGCTGAGCGCAGAGTCTCCATGCGAAAGTGTCTGAATCTGACAAATTTGTTGAGGTGCTTCAAATCCAGGATGGGTCTGATGGGGACAATGAAAAGATTGGAGTAATAGCCTGTGCCCCTTTCCCTCAAGGGCACCCGGCAGATGACACCCAGATCCAGAAGGCCCTGGACAGCCAGGGACAGACCCTGAGCTGACAGGGGGTTTTGAGCTAACCAAGATTTGATGAATCTTGGGGGCGGTCAGGCTGCAAACTCTATCTTGTAACCGGAGGATACTACCTCCTGAATCCACCGGTCTGAGACATGACGCCTCCAGACATGAGCCAAGAGCCGAAGCTGTCCCCCCACCCGGATGGGTGAGGGCGCCCCTTCATGCCTGAGGGGGCTTGGGGGAGGACTTAGGCTTGAGACCCCAGGAGGGGCCAGGGCGGCCACGTCCTCTGCCCCTGCCCCAAAAATCTCCACGGGCTCCAGCAAAGGAAGCTTCCCGTCCAATTCTGGAGCCCCTGAAGGAATGAGAAAAGGCACCTGAACCCCAAAAGGACTGGGGCTGCCTTCTATGCTGAGGTAACTTGCCTCCCTTAGCAAACAAGTCCAGACGTTCACCAAAGAGGCGCAGCCTCTTGAAGGGAAACCCAGTGAGAGCCTTCTTAGCAGCGTTGTCAGCTGCCCACTGGCGCAGCCAGACCGAGCGGCGTATCGCCACCAACAAGGCAGATGCCCTGCCACACATTCTAACTCAAGGCAGAGAGAACATATGCAACAAATTCCTCACAACACAGAGGAGCTCTATACTCTTCACTACCTGCATAATCAGGCGCCCCATCTAAGAGACCCCTGAGCAGGCTTTTAATAGCAACAGCCGTAATGGCAGAAGCACAGACCGGACGAAGCGCGGTCCCCACACCGGCATGGCAAGCCAGCTGATCAATGCGCCTGTCCTCCCAATCCCTCAGTGTAGTAGAGTCAGGGGAATGCATGACGGATGTTTTGGACAACCCCAGAACTGATGCATCCACCTCGGGAGGACATGACCACCATTTAACCATTTCAGCAGGAAAGGGATACCGCTTATCCCAGCTCTTTGGCACCCCAGGGAGCCGGCTAGGCCGTTCCCACTCCTTGAGCACCAGATTATTAAAATGAGTTTGTTCAGGAAGCGCCAAGCGTGGTATAACAGTATGAAACAGCTCCCCCTGCTGCCGCAGACCACGGCAGGAGGAGAGATACAGAGTACTTCAAAAATGTGAGCTAAAAGCCTTTCAGTATCATCTGAAGCCCATGGTTCAGACCCAGAATCGGCACCGTACACCCTAGATTGTTCCTCAGATGATTCTGAATCAGTAAATAAATCCCCCTCTTCCAGGGGGGTATAATTAGTAACGTCAAAAAATTCCTCAGCCTCTATAGGAAAGAGGGAAACACCAGGTGATAAATGCCGCTTCTTAGCAGAAGCCTTACGCGGGCCAGAGCCAGCAATGTGTCTCACAATGCTGGCCACCAGAGCAGCCAAATCAGGCTGAGACTCCCCACTGGTATGCACCTCACTAGGAGTCAGATGTAAAGCATGGGGGGGTAGGCGAAGCCCAAGGGGGCGCAGGCCCAGTCACCGGTAACCCAGACTGCAGCACAAGGGTACACACACCCTGACATCATCACTTATAGGGGATACCCCACACACCACACACAGCCGGGGCTTGTCCCGAAGGAACCCCGAGCACATTATCCTGAGAAGCCTCCATATGGTGATTATTGTGGCACAATAGGCCAAGTCGGGATTGACGCCAATATGGCTACCCGGGATGCTTCAATAGTCCGCTAGGGAAGTGGGAGATATACAATACAAAAGCCCGCCAATAAGGGGTTAACGCTGAAAGGGAATAGGACCGGGAGAAACCACTAAAAGTTTGACCCGACTGTAAGACATAAAGCAAAGATCCCGTAAGCATAATACAATGAAAGTACAAGTAAAAGCCAGCCCGCAGGGGCACTTACGGACTGCGATAGGGAGACGCCAGACACGCAGCACAGGAGCTCCCGCATATACCTATGTGAATGTATGGTTCCTGCAACCACCAAGTCAATCAGGAGAGGGAAAGAATGTTCAAATCCCAAACAGAGTTGTTATTCATGTCTGGATATCTAAAAACAGCATGGATATTAAATCTGGCATCTGTTTTTAGATATCCAGACATGAATAACAACTCTGTTTGGGATTTGAACATTCTTTCCCTCTCCTGATTGACTTTGTGGTTGCAGGAACCATACATTCTCATAGCAGGGCTTTTTCATTCCATTTTCTTTTCACTTTATGAGTTTGGCAATAAATGCCTTTGCACTCTGTGCCTTTTTTAGTCTTAAGTTTTGGTTGCATCTTTTGTTTGTTTTTTGTTATCTGCTTTTCACACAGAGTTATGGAGGATTTCCTCCTCTTTTGTTGTTAGGCACTATGTCATGCCTCCTGATGCTTGTTTCTAGGCACTGGTGGCCTTTAAAGTCACACTTTTTTCACTTTATGTTTTGTTTCTCCACCAGGTCTTAAGGTTTCTAATAACTAGATGGAAGAGCGTGTATAAACAGAAGAGACAAAGAACACCTTTGAGTGCCGTTTGTCACTGTGATCCCGGGTCATTTCCAACTTAAGTGGAGCGGTGGATCAATATGAGCCTCTGCGGTTGTGAATGTGTGATTCTATTCATTTCTGATCCCGTGTATACGGTGGGGTTTTGCTATGCCCGACAAGAGCCATATAAATACAGCAGTCCTGTTAATTGCTGATTTTACAGCAGATCCCCTTCTGTGGATCACATTATTACTCCTGATTTGATGGATACTAAACAGTATACATCTGGCTAATAACATGGTCTAAATATTTCCTTTTTCCTTAATTCCAAACTTTGGGGAGACGAGCCATAATATGTTATATGGGAAAATATTTGTCTGCCAATAGCTTGTCATTTGCCATTGTTACATTATGTAGAATAATGATAATACTATTATCCTTATTTAGATTGTAATATTAGTGAGATTTATATGTATAACTGTTTATTTTGATTGTTTAATTACGGTATACACTGCTGTTTCCCGCTCTGCAGTTGAGTATGCTGACACACACGGGGAGGCTGATTCATTAATAGCGGCAGGTAGCGACAGTTGAGTGACTGTAGCAGTATTTTCACAGCGCCTGCTAGTAGTTGCTGTGCTTGGCCGTTGTTCGGTTGTTGACAGCGACTCAGTCGGTGTGCAGTAATGTTGAATATTGGGTGAGGAGTCGCTATATATACTAATAGGTTCCGCGCTGTATGGGAGCGCATGATAACGACTGGCCATAGCGACCGGCTCCCACCATATTCATTAACAAACAACCATATTTTTGGAAACCAAAAAAAAACAAGTTTTTAATAACATTTTGTAATATTAATACATTAATATCAATTCTGCACAAAAGTTTTTTTTTTTACCTTAAAAAAAATTCTAACATGGCAGAAGTGGTCACAGAATTTTTCACATTTAAAAAAAAAAAAAAAAAACATTAATCTGAATTAACTATGAATATTTAAAGATTGTTCCATTGAAATGCATTGGAGAGCGCCAGGTAACGATAGGTCATACCTGTCGCTGTTCAACGTCGGACGCTGGCGCTGTGGGCTGAGGCTGGAATAATGATGAATGAGTGGCTATCTGGCGCTATCTCAGTCGGTAAGCAGGATCGGCTTGATAAATGTGTGATTGTGGTGGGGAGCTGGCGTTCTCGTGGCAGTGCCCGTCATTACCGGTCGCTCACCAGGCGCTACCTGTCGCTATCCCTTGTTAAATAAGGGCCTAAGTTAAAGCTCGGGCTGGGTCCACATGGGAGCCTCAGATTAGTGCTCCCTCATTGCGTTTGGCAACAGCATATGATGTAAGTACACTGTGTGCTTTACATATATCATAGTAAAAAAATAAGTTAATTGTTTTGCCTATAGTTGTTACTGCCTTCACATAGTGTAACCAGAAAAAGGGAGTGAGAGATGCTACAGGCTAAGAGCGTCTCCAGCCTAGCAGCACATAATGTGACCAGAAAGGAGGGTGGGGTATCATAGCTACGGAGAGAGGGAGCCAATCAGGATGTCTGAGGAGGGAGTAGGGGTGTTTCCGTTCTCGGTTCACTGAAGGTTGATTGAAAAACCAGGTCAGTGGGGTGGAGACTAAAATCTGAATTAGGAAGTGATTTCCTCACTAAGTAGACCGACATAGCAGGAAGGAGAGCACTGGAGGGACTCAATGTAAGGTAAGCTACTTATATTTATTTTTTTAACTTTTGACTTGCAAGTCACTGTAAATATTGAAGTTGTAAAGTTTGCACATTTAGTCTATTATGCATCTATGATGTTGTTTTCTTTGTGTTTCAAGTAAATCATGTTTTTGGTTTTAGGAAGCTATACGCAGGGTTTAAAAGTTGCTATACAGCAGATTTTTTTTTTTTTTAATCCAGACTTAATTTTGTATGCACCCTTTTACATACACTCAAACGATTAAACAAATACTATTGAAGATTTGTGATGGATTTAAGGGATAATTGTTTTAAAAAATAAATGTATATTATTAATTTAATTACACATCTCTTACCATTGAGTTTCCCAAATCCATTCTTGTATGTTTCCCAGAGCTGATCAAAATCAACAGAGCCATCTTTACGTCTTTGAATTATAGTCCATCCTGCTTCTGTGGCAAAGGGAAAAGGGAACTCTTGAGTAATTACACAATTAACTAATTGTGACTACATTATTCCTAGTATGTCACACACCCCGCTTCCAAATATTCATGACACTTGGGAAACCGGCCTGTAGAGGGCGATCTTGCAGAGATGACATGAAAAAAAGGAGCCCCTCCCGGTCCATAAGTACCCGGGACCTCCCACCATTCCCCAGTAATTCGTCTCTGCAGATCGGAGAAGCAAGTCAGAAGATGACTCTCTCCTCCTTACAGGTAGCCGGGGTAACTCCCGGCCTTTTTCTCTATTTCTGCCTGAACCTCTTTTTTGCTTGTTATGCTATTTTATGCCTTCCAGCCTTGGCTGCGGGCTCGGGCAATGGTAGATGTGCCTTAAGGCGTGTATGGGTGTTTACTCCCCCGTGAGACCCTAAATAAAGGGTAGGCGGTATCCGGGTTGGTGTTCCCCGGCATGGGATGCCCCGTCCCTTTTTATTTTCCTTATACCTTGCTGGTTTGGTGCTCTTTTCCCTATACTTCTCCCCTTTAGTTCCCCTGGGCCCTTTTTGGGGTGAGAAGAGGGGGGAGGGTTACGTTGGGAAAAGGGGATTATATTAGAGGTGAGTCTATGCATCTTTTGCACCATGTTTTAAAAAAGATAGAGGAGAAATGTTATAGGAAGTGAACAGACAGCGCTTTAGTGCATACCTTTTGTGAAGTCTGCTTTTGTGTGAGGAGGGAATTTGTTTTCCCTCGTTTTTTTTCGGGCAGCGTGGTGGATCCGGAAGTAGGCTGGGCCTGGCGCGCGGCGTCAGGGTCCGGCCCGCTTTGTCGTCACGATCCTCTAGTGGGATGCAGAGCACGCTTGCGTGCTGTGTCAGACCCGCCCCCTTTGTTTTCCTAGCTCCGCTCAGATTGCGTGCGGAGGGGGGCGGGGCCAGTTGGCGTCAGTACTAACAATTCACTTTCGCTTCCTCTGTGCGTGCTGGACTTCAGTTTCGCATGGTAACGTGAGTACCCTTTGGCTTTGGCTGTGGGATATTTATTATCAGTACTAGCTTTGCTGTCATGTTCATTAGTCGTGGTGCATATTTTAATTATGTTTTCCTCATTTCCAGGTGGAATTCCTTTATAAAAGGGGTTTCTCCCGGTCCTTTGGCCCTTATCTTTTTAGGGGGGGGGTCATTATTATTAATACTTGATTGATTAAATCCTCCCACCTGGGACTTTAAGGAGCATCCCGGGTAGCTAATTGCGTAAATCCCACGTAAGCTTTGCGACTATAAATAACTAAATATATTTTGCAGAACACCATTTGGAGGCATCTCAGGATACTGGGCTTACAGTTCCCTCGGGACAGACCCGGCAGTGTTTGGGGTGTGCGGCATCCAGTTGACTATAACGCAGCAGACAGGGGCCCAAGCTTCAGGGTCTGCAGGCCCTGCCTCTTCTTCTACCCCGCCGTGTCTTATCCGCACCCCTAGTGATGTTGTCACGGGTGGAGAGTCGCATGCTGATGTTTGTGCCAGATTGACTCACATTGAAAAATGTATTTCTAGCACTGTGGCCAGGAAGGCCTCAGCTAAAAGAAAACATTTGACTCCTGCCGTTCCGGCAAGTGAGTTTGATAATTACGAGTTGCTTGACTGGTCTGACTATTCTCCACTTGAGGAAGGGGAATTGTTTGAGGAGTCTGACATTTCTGATGATCAGCAATTTGTGGGTACTGATGTTGAGCAAGGTGAGGGGGATGTTTTGGACACCCCGAAGGTTCTTGCTCACTTATTTGAGGTTTTGGCAATCTCTCCCCCAGAACCAGTTCTTCCTCAAAAAGGGGAGTTCTTTGGAGCCTCCAAGCCTCATTTAGAATTTCCTAACCAGAAACATTTGGAGGATATTATTCTTAAAGAATGGGAGAAGCCTGCTCGGCTTCCTGGTGTTCCTCTGAGCTGGGATAAAAAATATCCCTCTCCAGTGGACGCAGTTAAGCGCTGGTCGTCCCCTCCTGAAGTGGACGCCCCTGTGCTCAGTTTATCCAATTCTTCCGTTTTACATTCTCCTGATTCCACTACTCTTAAGGATGGAGAGGACAAGCGTATTGATCAAATGGCCTGCCAAGCTTTTGCTTTGTGGGCTCGGCCTTGCGGCCTGTTGGTGCTTCGGCACTTATGGCGGTGGCTGTTAGGTCTGTTATTAGGGACCTATCGATTACCTCAGGGCTTGATCCGGCTTCTGATGAGTTTGCCGCTCTCAAGCGGTGCGAGTTGTTTGTATCTTTTGTGCTTTCTGCATTAGACGATACTATGGTCATGTGCAGTAGAACTTCCGCCTTGTTGGTGGCTACTCGGCGGTCGGTATGGTTACGTCAGTGGGCGGCTGATATTGTGGCCAAGAAATCGCTTACAGCGCTTCCTTTTGTGGGATCGCGCCTATTTGGAGAAAAGTTGGATTTTGTCACGAAAGGAGGGAAATTACCTCAGCGTAAGAGACAACGTTGTTCCGTCTGGGGGACGGCCTCCTTTAACCCTTCCTTTCGTGGGTCCAGAACTGGTAGGAGGTCAGCCTTTTCAGTCCCCAGGGGGATTGCATGGAATAGAGGAAAAGGACGTGGCCGTCCTAGTCAGAGCTGGGGGTCCAAGCCTAAATCTGCTTCCAAGCCAGCCCACCAATGAGGAGACGCCCTCACCCTTGCGGGTGGGGGGGCAGCTGCGGTTCTTCTTCCAGGTCTGGGTCCAAGAGGTATCAGACAATTGGATTCTGGAAGTAGTGTCTTCCGGTTACAAGCTGGAATTCGAGTTCCGGCCTCCTCCCGGATGCCCTCGGATCCGGTGGTCGCTCAGGGGCTCCGGGTGGCAGTGGCGAATATGTTAAGCATGGCTGTCATCTGCCCAATGCCTCCAGCGGAAGGGGCTCTGGATTTTATTCCAACCTATTTACGGTGCCCAAGACGGCTCTGTTCGGCCTATTCTAGATCTAAAGCATCTCAATCGTTATATCCGCTTCAGAAGGTTCCGCATAGAATCATTTCGCTCAACAGTCGATGCTCTCCGTCAGGGGGACTTCATGACATCCATAGACATCAAAGATGCTTATCTGCACATTCCGATTTTCCCGGCTCACCAGAGTTTTTTCAGGTTCACAGTAGAAGACCAGCATTTTCAGTTTGTGGCCCTTCCTTTCTGCCTTACTTCGGCTCCAAGAGTGTTTACCAAGATGCTGGCAGGAGTGATGGCTGTACTCAGAGTCCAGGGCATTCGCATTGTTCCATTTCTGGGAAAAGAAATTGCTGTCTAGGGTCCCCACACACCCCAAATTGTGTACCAAGACTGATGGTAAAGAAATAGGGCACTACCCTCTTAATAGATATAAAAATATGTAATTTTATTATATTTAACACATAATATAAAACAGTTACCCAACAGACAACTTAAAAAACATATATGACAGTACTACAACAAACACACTAGGGGGCGCCAGGGTACCAATTAAGATATCATAATAACAAAGTTCCCATATAAATCTCTCTACTAGGCTGGAAAGCTATATATAAACAAGTGAAATATCTACTAGGTTTAACTCAATATCATCCGTGTAAAAAATATATACATATATACATGTGCAAATATCCAAGCAGCAGTAACAATAAGAAAAAAGTGCTTGTGCAATATAAACTGTGCAAAACAATGCTTATAAGCCAATCTAATACATATCTAAATAAGGACCAGCCAGGGTGGTTGGAAAAGTCATGGACCAATCAATATAACATAAATAAGTGTACCAACTGGACCTACCCCCACAGTAAACCCGACAACGCGTGTCGCAGCGACCACAAGCTGCTTCCTCAGGGCGATATTATGCCAAGGGGCCATGCGTTGTTCCCTATATACATCCATCCCAGAGGCAAAGCTAAGTGGGTGTCCAATAGCTGGCCAGATCTAATTAGCACACACCTGTTATCCCCCACCTCTCCATAAACATGTTTCTGGGAGGGTAACATGACCCGGCAGGTGCTGCATAAGTCTACATCAAGATCATTATGACTGCATGATGTGACCGGTATGAAATGCTGTGCACCGCGCTCCGGCCAGAAGCGCGCCGCCGCAAGGCTTGCGTTCCAGGGTTGCCATGCGACGCCCTCGCATGGCTATATTTTTATATCTATTAAGAGGGTAGTGCCCTATTTCTTTACCATCAGTCTTGGTACACAATTTGGGGTGTGTGGGGACCCTAGACAGCAATTTCTTTTCCCTTTGTGTGGTAGTTTAGTACCAAGTTTAGTGAGCACACTCCTATATTATTGTTTATTGAATACTGGTGCGATCCGCCCCTTTCTTGTTTATTTGTTCCATTTCTGGACGATCTTCTCATCACTGCCTTTTCCCTCAGTCAAGCGGTATTAGACACCAGGACGGTGGTGTCTACGCTAGAGAGGTTCGGTTGGGTGATCAACCATCCAAAATCCTCTCTCTCCCCGTCCAGGGAGATTCCGTTTTTGGGCTTGATTCTGGATACCCTTCAGGCCAGGGTGTTTCTTCCTCAGTCCAAGATTCTTCTGATTCAAGATTTGATTAGTCTTTTCTTATCCAACCCTCATCAGTCTATCCGGCTGGGGATGAGACTGGTAGGATTGATGGTAGCCACTTTCGAGGCAGTCCCTTTTGCCCAGTTTCACATGAGGACGCTTTCAGCTCCACCTCCTAGCGAAGTGGGACAAGTGTCCACTATCATTGGATCATGTTTGTCTGTTGTCTCCCCACGTCCTGCAGTCTCTTCAGTGGTGGCTATTATCGAGCAATCTCAAGAAGGGCAGGTCATTTCTGCCTCCTTGTTGGGAATTGGTCACCACGGACGCCAGCCTGACGGGCTGGGGGGGCTTCTGGAGGGAACATCAGTTCCAGGGATTGTGGGGGCCTCAGGAGGCTCACTCTCCAATCAATATATTGTAGCTACGGGCCATTCGTTTGGTTCTATTTCGATTAACTCATCTTTTACAGGGACTGCCGGTTCAGATTCGGTCAGACAACGGAACAGCGGTCGCATACATCAATCACCAGGGAGGGACTCGCAGTTGGGGTGCCCTCCGGGAGGTCTCTTTGATCCTTCATTGGGCAGAGATCAATGTTCCTTGCATCTCGGCGGTCTACATTCTAGGAGTAGAGAACATGGAGGCGGACTCCTTGAGAAGAGGATGCTCTCGCCGGGGAGAATGGTCTCTCAATCCCAGGATTTTTCGCTTCCTTTGTCGCAAGTGGGGGACTCCGGAGTTGGATCTTTTTACTTCTCGTCACAACCACAAGCTTCCGCCTTTTGTGTCTCTATCTCAGGATCCTCTGGCAGTAGCAGTGGATGCCATGTCTCTGACCTGGGAGGATCTGGGGTTCCTGTACCTATTTCCCCCCTTCTCCATGATAGGCAAGGTGGTGCGCAAGTTAGCACTGGTAGGGGCGCCAGCAATTCTGGTGGCTCCAAGGTGGCCAAGACATCTGTGGTTTGCAGACATCGTAAGGCTGGCAGCGGATCAGTTCCGTCTGCCTCTTCTTCCAGATCTCATCACCCAGGGTCAACTTCGTTATCCCAGTTTACAAACGCTGGTTTTGACGGCGTGGCTGCTGAAATCTCCATCTTAAAAGAAGAGGGTCTTTCTGATGCGGTGATTCAGACTTTTGTTAGAGCTAAGAAGAAGTCTTCCTCTGTCATCTACTACAGGACTTGGAGGTCCTATATTGATTGGTGTGAGACTAGGGCCTTGCCTTGCAGGGTTTTTTCAATTCCTAGAATTTTGGAGTTTCTGCAACGTGGTCTGGATATGGGGTTCCAGATTAGTACTTTGAAAGGGCAGGTCTCTGCCTTGGCTATTTTCTTTCAAAGGTCATTTGCTCTTCATCCTTTGGTCAAGACCTTTTTCCAGGGGGTCTCGCATGTGCGGCCTCCTAGAAAGCCCTTGCTTCCAGTGTGGGACCTAAACTTGGTGCTTTCTGCTATGCAGGCTCCTCTTTTTGAGCCGTTGCAGGATATTCCTCTTCCTATTCTTACTCAGAAGATTGCCTTTTTGGTGGCTATTACCTCTGTCCGCCGGGTTTCAGAGTTGGCGGCCTTGTCCATTCAGGCCCCTTATTTTGAGAGGACAAGGTGGTTTTCCGTTTTTAACCGGATTTCCTTCCTAAAGTGGTTTTGGCCTTTCATCTAAACCAGGACATTCCCCTCGATTCAAAGAGCAAAAGTTAATTGATTTCGTATCGAGAATCGTAAGTTTGGGTGGGTGTTAGTCATTTTTTCCTGTTTTTTTGGCCATTTACGACTCGCACGAGCCTACGTACGAATGCGTATATGCTCTTACGATCAGCGGAAGTCCGTTCCTAAATTTTAGGATCAAAACGTAAAACTTAGGATCCAAACGTAAAACTTAGGATCAAATCCTAAAACTTACGATCAAAACGTAAAACTTAGGTTAATTGGATGTGTTTAGGTGTGATTCAGAGAAACCTCTAAACGCGTTTTAAAAGAAAGCCACAGCCGACACCTTTTAGCAGCCGGATTGCTGTTCGTGAACAGGTTTTTTGGCTAAGTGGAGGAGTCTGCGCGTCTTGTGCTCCAATGAACTGCATGTATCAGCATGGCCGAGGCCATAAATTGTATGGCAATGCATACCTGATTCATGTATGCCTTATAAAAGCATTTTAATGTGGACCTTAATTAGTCCTTTGCATGTAAACCTTTATTTGGCAATATATTTGCGTTAATTAAAGAAACTTATGTCCTTTGTTATTTATTTTAAAATTGAGGTACTAGAATAATATTTTTAGATTGCATTTATTGGTGTAGTTGTTTACCTTTGCTTTATTTAATTATTTAAGCACATCTTTGGTCAGATGCATCACACTTACTGAGGAGAGGAGAGCGGGATAAAGTGCAGGATGTGGGTTACTGCTGTATTTTGCACAGACACAGCAGAGCTGGGGGCATGGAAAGGTCAGAAATCAAAGAATCCAGAGCAACACAGTCACAAGGCCCTTTCTGTTTGCAGGCTGCCCGATAATACCTGAGCCGCCATCTTGCCTGTTTCTAGGCTCATAACATGCAGAAGTTGCTGGGTGTTTTTTAAGATTTGTGAGCAATCTGTATGTAGAGGGTGTGGGTAACCACACTAAAAATTTAAAGTTGTACCAATTGAAGCCAAAATATTAAAATTAAATCCACAAGTAAAAAATGCAAGTTAACTAAAAATTAAACAAAGTAAGATTTACTTATGCAAATGCATTCATTAATGGTTGGTTACTACAAAATGAATGAAATAAAGAAAAATAAAAGACCAAATATTTAGAATGCACTTTAATGAGGTAAGTTTGTAGTGCGGAGCCGCAAGATCAGAAGGATTTACGTCCAGACAAAAAAGGAAAAAGGGCAAAACCAATGTTGCAACCTGAGAAATGAAACTGAAAATTCAGGATGGAAACTGACATAGGTCTGATTCCCGAACTGCCATACGAACGGACGTATATTTTAGGATAGAAACGTATTTGCTTATTGAATCACTCGCAAGTTCATACGAACGCACGAGCGGACGTGAAAAATAGGATGATCGTGAGCAAAATCCAAGCTGTTACATGTTTCTTTGAATCAACCCAATTGTTCTTCTTTCCTTGTGTCCTAAGCCTAGTAATGACAGGGAAAGGGTTTTACTTTCTTGGATGTAGTTCGTTGCATTAAATATTATTTGGTGACTACTTCGGCCTTCCGTAAGACGGATGCCTTTTTTGTGGTGCCCTCCGGGCCTAGGAGGGGTTTGGCACCTGCCAAGTCCTCCATTAGTAAATGGATACATCAGGCCATTATTGGGGCCTATTCTGCTAAGGGGAAAGTTCCCCCTTTTCGGGTCACTGCTCATTCTACTCGTGCTGTTGGGGCTTCTTGGGCTTTTCAGCACCAGGCTTCTGTTGAACAAGTTTGCAAGGCTGCAACTTGGTCTTCTGTGCATACTTTTTCTAAGTTTTACAAGGTTGATGTGCGGGCCTCAGTGGATGCTGCTTTTGGCCGCAAAATTCTGCAAGCTGCAGTAGTTTAAGTTATGCATTATTTCCTTGGTGGGGATCCCCACCCTTTATAGACACTGCTATTGGATGTCCCAAGTGTCATGAATATTTGGAAGCGGGGTGTGTGACATACTAGGAATAATACCATTTTGTGAGTACTGTAAAATGGGTATTACGAGTATGCCACACACCCCGCTTCCCCCGCCCTTTTTTGTTCTGGGATCCTTTGTATGGTGAATCTTATTTTTCTCTTTTTGATTACTGTATACAATATAATTGGCTCCTCCTGGTTCCTCACTGCAATCTTATAATGGGGAATGGTGGGAGGTCCCGGGTACTTATGGACCTGGAGGGGCTCCTTTTTTTTATGTAATACCCATTTTACAGGTGAGTACTCACAAAATGTTTGTTTTTTTTGCTAGTAAACCATAGAGAGATATTTGTTTAAGGCTCCTTTCACACCACATTTCCTCAGAAAATGTTATTGCATGTTTCCCGTCAATTTGCCTGTGTTTTGTTTGTGATAGCTATTTGTTAATGTGGAGGTGCTATCACATTAATAATGCTACATGCAGGGACAGGGACAATTGCAATCTCCATGCTAAAGGAGAAAGGACCAATGGGCAGTGCTTTCACTTTGATTGCGTAGCAAAAAGGGTGTGTGAAAGGGGTGTAAAGGTAGTGAGGCGCTTCAAATAATGGAATTATGGAAGAGTCTTTCTTGTTGGGGGTATTTATTAAATATTGGGTAGTCTCTTTCAACCCAACACAGAGGTGGATAATTAATTCAAATTGGACCAACTTGCTACTAACTACAGAGGGACAAAAAAAAAAAAAGACAATTACCTTCCCCGTGCAGCTCGCCTGTGCTGGTCCGACACTCCTGAAGCCTACTGTCTCAGAGAATGGCGCTCCCGATGCCTCGCGCACCACCCTGCTCCTCCCATCAATCAAACAGTGTTGCGTCTTGCAATGAATGAATAATGGGCAGGATCCAGTAGAACCTGTGGGGCTCTGAATAAACAGCGAGCGCTGCTCACTGTTAGTCGGGAAAGCAGGCTCCCACAATGCCTTTCTCTGAACCTAGGAGGTGAGTGTCTGGCGCTATAATACAATGGATAACAGCTACTTGGTTACATAAATTGGTAATAGAGGCTGAGTGGTTAAGGGAATGATCTTGTGACCGGAGGGTTCAATTCCAGGCTGGGGCATGACTGAGGTGCTCTTAAGCAAGGCGCCTAACCTCCAACTGCTCCCCGTGTGCTATCATTGTGTTAGCCCACTACTGCCCCCAGCCACCGCATAATAGCGGTGGCTGGGGACACGTGATCATTTACTGTTTGCTATTTGCCCACATAAGACGTACTTTTATTCACCCCAAAGATGGTGGTGAAAAAAAAGCTTTGCTGCACGGAGCCGGGTGTTTGTGTGTCCCAGCCGGAAGAAGCAGTGGTGGCAGCAATGGCTCCTACATTTTCTGGCCTCTCGTCGTGTGGCAGTCCAGCTGGCAGTGCGGGAGCACTGCGAGTGCAAGTTTACTTTTTTTTATTTTCTTCTGCCACCTATAGGAGAGGGATGCCATGCTGCTTTTAGAGAATGGGAAGGGGGGATGCCGCACTGCCTGTAATGGGTAATAGGATGGAAGGAATGCCACACTGCCTATTCGTAAAGGGCTCAGGGAATGCCACGCTGCCTATGACGAATGGGATGGGGGATGCCACACGGCCTATAATAGGGAATTGGATGGGGGAATGCCACACTGCCTATGGGGAAAGGGCTCAGGGAATGCCCCACTGCCTATGGCGAATGGGATGGGAGAATGCCATACTGCCCATGGGGATTGGAATAGGGAGTGCCACTCGCTCTGTAATTGGGGTATTATGCACCTTGGCTATTATTTGGTTCAGAGTATTATTATTTTTTATTTTCCTCCTCCAAATCCTAGGTGCGTCTTATGACAGGTGTTCGTCTTATAGGACGATCTGTTAAATGCGGAGTGTGTGCACTGCTTACAATGCATTTTGGGACAAGGACCCCATAAACAGAACTACAGTGCAATGTGCCTAATTCTTATTCCTGAAGTAATTGCATACTTAAGGCTAACCATATGGCTTTAAATAACTTTAAACAGAAACCTGCACTATTTATTTAAATGCGGGGGACACATCCTATCCAAGCACACAAAAGGCAAACTAAGCACATATATTATTATCATAAAGTTATTTACAAGAAACTATACTAGGTCCACGAGTATGCATGCACAAACACATTCCTACAAACCCTATACTCACTAGGTGTAATTTCACAGAAAACCTCAAAAGGCTGAGAATTGGCTGGTTGAATTTTGTAGATGCCGCTGTTTAGCTTTTCTTTGAAAAATACTTCTTGACAGTCAGAAGGCAACTCTAGAAAAGAAATGACATTATTTACTTTTCATTCTATAAATTATCTCATGGTAAAAAAGAACAGATTAAACAAGTAGTAGTTTTTATTCTGCTTTGCTGTTTATGGGGAGGTTTATCCAAAAAAGAATCTGCAGCTTTTGGGTTTTGAGAGACACTGCAAGTAAACACTCAATAAAGTGGCAAAATCATTTCTTCTATTTCTTTTTTTAGGACCCCCCCCCCCCCCCTGCAGTGCTGCAGTTCTGCAGACAAGGGCAGAATTCTACCAATGAGGAGAATGTTTCCTCTTACAAATGTATAACAGCAGCCAATTTGGGAATTTAAACACATTTAGAGAGGCACATGGTAATATGACTGAGTTGAAAAACTCTGCTTATCTCTTGTAGAACTGCTCTCAATTGCAAAGCAAGAAACCACACAGGCCTTTAATCTGTTCTTCTGGACCCTAAAGTCATATATTGATCATCTATATAGGAAAGTTGTCAAAATGTTTGTGATCTGGTGTTAGAACGATTACAATTTATTCGTATAATGTAATAATGTGAGTGAATGAATGAATATATATATATATATCAGTATCTAACAGCATGATTCATTTCAGTTTAGGTTTAGAAGTTAATGTGTGGTAAATACTGTGGAGACCCCATTATAATTTTAATTCTACATAGAGGTCAATTTTTATGAACAAGCCATTTTTTATAATGTTTTTGTTAAACGGTTCACATATACATTTTCAATAAAAACAGTTGAAGAACTTTAGACTTTACTCCTGAAAATCTGTCTTGTTGGAGCACTGTAATGATTACTCAGACCATATAAATAACAAATGAGGGCAAAGTCCAGATTCCAGCACACACAAGGGAAATGCATGCAGTACATTCAATGCACCTGTTATTTGTTTTTAATTAAAGCAGAAGTTCAATAAAAAAAATGGTGGTCGCATGAATCATGATCTCTGCACCCTGTGGGCATAAAGGCATTAATAACATTTTGCACAGCGGCATAAAGATATTTAGCCTTCTTTTTTGAGGTAAACTAAGTGCCCATGTTAAAAATATCCTGGCAACAGGACATTGAAGGTTCTTCAATTTGTATGATAACCAATTGCTGTCCCTGCCCTCCATCACTTTGACTGTGCTCATGCCCCTCTCTGAATGTCCACTTCTGCCTGTTGCAGTTACAAATGCTTAGTCCAAGGATCCTGCCTTACCTTTTGCTTGTTTGGCCCTACTCTTTTGTAATATTTGGTCAAAGCTGTTTCGATGTTGTGTTGCCTGTTTGTAATTTAATACACATTTTAATTTGTCTTTTAGGTTGTTTCAGGTTATCCCTTGCCTTGTCTGGTTGTGATTAAATAGCCTCCAAACAAAGTTCTGGTTTTTAGTATTTATTCGTTATTACATGTTAATTGTCACAAGTTGTTGGGTTATGGCACAGCTGTGGATGCAGGTCAAAAGAAAATTGATCAATAAAAATGTGCCTGTCCGGTGTAACTAAAGCTTGGGGACCCCCCCACAACCCAAAGTCCAGCATTGCAGGTTAGTGAGATGTTGCGCTGCTTTGGATGTTTGCAGCTTGCTGTGCTTCAAGCCTCTCCAGCTTTTAAAAAAGGCAACCTGGTTGGCCTCCAGCCATTGAAGGGCAACCTAGTTGGCCTCCACCAGAGCCCCAACAAGCTTCTCCATCTGCTGGTGGTGGCACTGTTGCTTGACAACCACTGCAGCCATGTCTTCGTGGAGCAAACTGCCGGTCTGTTGCACAACTTTAAAATATCTATTGGTGTTTTGCTGAAAAGTGGTGCTGTTGGCCTGCCAGTTTGCCTCCATGATTTTGTACTGCCTTACCAAAGACAGGTGATGCCTGGCTGCAGGCCAGAGCTGTCTTTCTCCTGAGCGCTCTGTGCAGCTGGTGGGGTTGCTACTGGTAGAATGAAGCTCGAGCTGCAGGGAAGAGTGGGGATGGCTGGTATGGCCTCCAAGCCCAACACACATGAAAAGAGGACATTGGCAGAGGAAGTAGCACACCATGTGGCAAGGGGGCTACGCCTTACACCTTCACCGAAATAATGCTGGTCGGACCTGAAACGGGGAAAGTGGCCCTGGGTATGGAGGTTCTATAGCCAGAATTTCCCAGGTAAGTGGATGTACAACAGAGAAGGTGAGCTATCTATGTAATGAGTAACATGTTTTACTAAATTATACTTTCTTTTGGGGAGTTCTGCCTGTGGATCAAGCCCACCCAGAGGCAAGGGGTCCGACCAGTGGGGCCAAGACGACAGGGTATGGGTGTAAGGCAGCACCCTCGAACCCCTCCTCTGAAGCAGCACCACCACCAGCCATGGAGCCCTCTGAAGAGGAGAGTGTGTTGGGCTTGGAGTCGCCTACAGGTCCTGCACACTCTGGTAGGCCAATAACCCCAAAAACACACAGGTTGTGCTGCATGTAAAGTCTAATAACATGTTTGCTAAGTGCTGGTGTGTTGTGCTTCTCTGTCCCTACAGATTCATCAGAGGGAGAGTATGCGGCGATAGGGCAACCCAATGTGGAAGCGGAGGAAGACTCAGGTGGGTGTCAAGCCAGTGAACACACATGGCCATAAATACTAATACTAACTAATACTGATACTAACTAATGTGTGTACATGTACAGGCACACATGTGGACAAAAAAGTGCTAATGTATATTTTTTTCTCTTTGCAGGTGCCATGTTGGTCCCGGAAAAAATGTATATATATATATGTGTGTGTGTGTGTGTGTGTACAATACCATACAGACTACATGGGGATGCCATAGATGCCAGCAGGGAAGAGGAAGTTAAGTATGTGCTAGGACATGCATACCATGGGTACAGTGGCAGGTGATGGCAAAAAATGCTGGTTAAAACAAAAAAGCAACACAAGGACGTGGCACACCAACAATGGGATACACAACAAGTTACGTCCAAACACAATTTCAGCTCCAAATACCATAAATGCCCAGCTAAACCGTAAGTGTACGCAAAGCAAATACGGCTGCTTATGCATGAGTTACTTATGGGGATTGCTTGTTCAAGTTCTTCCCCAGAGAATGAGTGACCCTCATCTATTGTTCACACTATACTAGTGAAGACATAACCAAAACTACATTGGTCATAACCAAAACTATTTTAATAAATACAGACGGGTTCAGGATCCAGTCCTATATAGACATATATTCCTTTTTATCAGGATTAGGCTCCTCCTGATTACTTTCATTGGACTTGGGAGTTTGACCATACCAAAAACTTAATTATTAAAATATTTATCTTATTGTTTTAATTCTATTAAAAAAAGTTTGTCTGTTTGTCTTACACAGAGCTCTCCTCCTGCGTTACATGAACTCATGAGCATATACATTATATACAAAATTACATTCCATAATAAAACATGATTTTTTTACATTATTGTGTCAGCTCCTCATTATTTCTTCACATGTGTGATATTCATAAAAAAGGCAGACATGTTTCGCAATGCCCTGTTATTCAAAGATATTCATTATTAATAATTCCTCAAGTATTAAAAAAAAAGAAGTAAAATATTTCTTTGTTTTTCAAAAGGGATATATACCTTAATAATCATGTATAATGTCTCACAAAGTACAACTTCCTTTCAGTCCCACAGAAGAAATGGAGGTATTCCTCCTCCATAATTTTGTCCCCTTTCCCCTTTAAAATTTTACTTCACAGGCCCTTTAAGGAATGGAAATTGAGGCACAATCACTATTTAATCCTATTATGTTATATTAATGTATATCATATGTATATACATATGTATATTTAATAATGATGTTACCTTATATACTTCATTTGCCCCATATGCTTTCTGGAAAGGCTATTGTATTAAAGACAGTTTTGTCTCATATAGGTGTTTCTGGGCTTGTAATATAATGTTCAAGGCCTCTATTATCTAGTAAGGTTACCTTATTCAAAATGCACTGCTTGGAGAGAATATCCCCGCTCCCTGTGTCGGCCAGTCATCCGGCTCCAAATACTGTCGGTAGGGATTGCCGCATATCTATCACACTATGCCTGCTTCCCCGATTTTTATCACCGCCACACCAGCGCGACCTGCGTGTGCTCCATCTTCTGGAGCGCATAGCCTCGTTCCTCTGGCTTAAAGCCGAAAGTGACGTATTTCGCACTGGTCCAGTGCCGAAGGTCTTCAAAAACCGCCTATCTTTCTGGAATCTGATGGCGAAGTACCTATGCTTACTTCTCTACATGAGTTACCTCCATCTCTCCTGTGGGACTGAACGGAAGTTGTACTTTGTGAGACATTATACATGATTATTAAGGTATATATTTCTTTTGAAAAACAAAGAAATATTTTACTTCTTTTTGTGAATACTTGAGAAATTACTAATAATGAATATCTTTGAATAACAGGGCATTGTGAAAGCTCAGAGGGGCGAAACATGTTTGCCTTTTTTATGAATATCACACATGTGAAGAAATAATGAAGAGCTGATACAATAATGTAAAAAAAATCATGTTTTATTATGGAATGAAATTTTGTATATAACGTATATGCTCACTGTCACGGACCGGGTGGAGCGGACTCGGGTGTGGATCCGCTTTAACTGTGGAACAGATGGCAGGTACCGCGTCAGGGGAGCGGAGTCTAAGAGGCCACCGGTATTCACCAGAGCCCACCGCAAGGCAGGTTGGTCTTGTGCGGCGAGTGACCCCCAGGTTGCTACCCCCAAACAGCGGCCCAGTCCCACGGCTAGCTGAGGCTCAGCGGGGTACACAAGAGGCAGGCAAAAGGCGTAGTACACACAGGCAGAGGTCAGGGCAGGCAGCAGAGGTTCGTAGTAAAGGTGAGTAGCCAAGGTCGGGGCAGGCGGCAAAGGTTCAGTGTCGGGGACAGGCAGAGGTAGGTACACGGGTGAGCAATCCAAAAGCAACTGATTTACAACTGGCATGGAAATACCAAGATCCGGCACTGAAGGAAAGGAAGTGCCTCTTTAAATAGGGGAAGTGGATGCAGGATTGGATGACCAGGCACCAATCAGTGCTGTACAGGCCCTTTAAATCTCAGGAATCCAGTGCGCTCGCCCTCTAGTGGAAGGGGACATGCGCGCACCTGATCATGCGAGGAGGAAGCATGGGGGAAGGGAGATGGCTTGGAGCAGCCATGGAGGTGAGGGAAATGCTGTGAGATGGACGACGGCTGGATGCAGCCATGGAGGTAAGTGAAGTGCTGCAAGATGGGCGTGCAGCGCTCGCCCTAACAGTACCCCCCCTTGGGTCTCCCTCTCTACTTGGGACCAAGAAATTCCGAGATGAGACTACGGTCCAGAATGTTCTCTTCGGGTTCCCAAGATCGATCTTCAGGTCCACAGCCTTCCCAGTCGATAAAAAATATCTTTTACCTCTGGAGAGCTTAGAGGCCAGAATCTCTTTCACCGTAAAGGCATCCTCGGTACCAGAGATTGGAGCAGGCACCAAGGTTTTAGGAGAGAACCGATTGACAATTACAGGCTTCAACAGGGAAACGTGGAAAGAATTGGGAATTTGCAGTGATGTTGGTAGGTGTAGCTTATAACAAACTGGTTTGATCTGTTGCTTGATCTTGTAAGGACCCAGGAAACGGGGGCCTAATTTGTAGCTAGGAATTTTGAAGCGGATATATTTCGCCGACAGCCACACCTTATCTCCTGGAGAATAGACAGGCGGAGCTCTTCTCCTCTCATCAGCGCTAACTTTCATACGGGCGGAAGCTTGACAAAGGGCACGTTGGGTCTCTTGCCAGATGGTAGAGAAATCCTGTGTGATGTCATCCACGGCGGGTACTCCAGAGGACGTGGACAAGGGCAGAGGCGGAAGAAGATGCCGACCGTATACCACCAAGAACGGGGACTTCCTCATAGACTCAGAATTCTTGAAATTATACAAGAATTCCGCCCAGGGCAGAAGATCGACCCAATCGTCTTGGCGGGCAGAAACAAAATGGCGAAGATAATGCCCGAGAATCTGCTTAACTCTTTCCACCTGGCCGTTTGACTGGGGGCGATAAGCAGAGGAAAAGTCCAGTTTAATTTTCATTTGTTTACACAGGGCTCTCCAGAACTTGGAAACAAACTGCACACCTCCGCCAGACACAATGTGTGTAGGAAGCCCATGAAGTCGAAAGATATCCATCAGGAAGTATTTCGCCAACTGAGGAGCCGATGGGAGGCCAGGCAAAGGAACAAAGTGCGCCATCTTAGAAAACCTATCCACTACCACCCAAATAACAGTATTGCCATGCGAAGAAGGGAGGTCAGTAATAAAGTCCATAGCAATGTGTGTCCATGGGGTATCTGGAATAGGCAGAGGGAGGAGTAGGCCAGCAGGTCTTTGGCGAGGAGTTTTGTCACGTGCACAGATGGTACAGGCCTGAATGAATTCCATCACATCCTTTTCTAAAGAAGGCCACCAATAATATCTAGAAATGATAGCACAGGAAAGTCTTTCCCGGCGGTGCCTATACAAAGGCAGCGGGTGCGGAGTGGACAAGGCATTCAGGCGAGATAATATGTTGTGGAGTGCATTCAACACCAGAGATGTCTGAGGAGCGAGAAAGGGCATCCTTCCTGATGTTCTTGGTGGCTGGCCGGAAGTGGATTTGAAAGTTGAAACGGGCGAAAAACAACGACCAACGAGCTTGTCGTGGGTTCAGTCACTGGGCAGTTTCTAAATAAGACAGATTTTTATGATCAGTATAGATGGACACCTGATGGGCGGAACCTTCTAAGAGATGTCTCCACTCCTCCAATGCCAACTTGATGGCGAGTAACTCCCGATCTCCAATGGAGTAATTCCTTTCAGCCGGAGAAAAGGTCTTCAAAAAGAACCCGCAGGTGAGAATTCAGCCAGTAGAAGATTTTTGAGTGAGCACAGCTTCGGCTCCAATGGAGAAGGCATCTACTTCAAGGGAAAAGCCTAGATGGATCTGGCCTAGACAGCAACGGAGCAGAGGAAAAGGCTTTTTTTTAAGGCAATGAAGGCCTCTTCCGCCTGGGGAGGCCAAGACTTAGAATTGGTGTTCTTCTTCGTGAGAGCCACAATGGGCACCACTACAGTCGAAAAGTGGGGAATAAACTGTCGATAGTAATTGGCGAAGCCCAGGAAGCATTGAATAGCCCGTAGGCCAATAGGACGTGGCCAGTCCAAAACTGCTTTCAATTTGCTGGGGTCCATCTGGAGACCACGAGCAGAGACAATATATCCAAGAAAGGGTAAGGTGGTTTGATCAAAAAGACATTTCTAGGGGCGTGGCTTCGGCATGAGGGAGTAAGGAAGCAAGGGGAAGAGCTCCCGTCCGACTATCGTTTGTAGTTACTAATAGCATCTGGATCCGGACCCAAATTGCCCAGATGGGGGGCAATAAGAAGAAGAAGGCTGGGGGCAGTGTTAAGGGTCCCCCTAAGACTCCCATAGGGGACTTTTTCCAACCGAGGACCGTGCCTGCGGTGATGCGAGGAGGCCAGCACAGAGAGAGCTGTGGGGAGCCGCTGGGGGAAGCTGCGCAGTCTGCCCATCAATGCAGTAGCACCATGCTCTCTAGCGAGGAGGAGTTGGAGGGTGGGGGCGGACTGGTACCTTGGGAACCACGGGAGAAGCACCCGGTGGGCCCTATTCCTACAATAAAGGGTGGACACTGGGCTGAACTCCCTGGGGCACAACTTGGGCCCAGAACCTCAGATACAAGGAGGGATCCCCCCCAGCAGCAAGGGCGGAGCACCAGGATGAGCCAGCGGGGTGATACATGTGGAGTTACACCCTGCTCCGGCAGACGTTGTCGCCAGACCCCACAACGGCAGCCCCCCCTCAAGTCTGGCCCAGACGCCCTTCAAATTGTCCGACCTGGAATGGTCCCCAGGATCCAGTGTTGGGTCCTCTAATAATGGCTCCCTCGGACAGGGGATATGCTGACGCCCCGGGATCTATCCACCCCGATCTCCCCCGACACCCGGCTGCCAACCTGACCGGTTCTCCTCCATTATCCCCTGTGGGATGCCCCCTGAGCATTCGGCCCTCCCCGATTCCAGCCCTGGATCCTGGTCTTCAGGAAATACTGCAGTACCTGCCGACAAAAGCAGAGCTTAAGGCTGACCTGGAGGCGGTGACGGCCAGAATCGAGAGGGCCCTACGAAGGGAGATCGAGGGCATACAACAGAAATCCTCGGCTCTGGAAGCTAAAGTTGCCACCCTTGAAGGCTCCCGGTCAGGCCACGAGACGTGAATAGTGCAACTAGAGCGAATGCAAGAAATGCACCAGCAGCAGATGTCCGACCTCCGGCTCCAAGTCGACGATCAGGAAAACAGAAACAGGCGTAACAACCTGAAGATCAGTGGCGTTCCTGAATCCGTCCGCGCTGAAAACCTACGCTCTTCAATGACAGAATTATTCAACTCTCTCCTAGAGAGATCTTCAGATGCCGAATTGCTTATTGATCGGGTCCATAGAGTGATGGGCCGTCCGGCTGGAGATCCCCAGGCCCCCAGAGAGTCCATTTTTTTACTGTCAAAGAGAACATCCTGCGGCGGGCTTGGGAGTGGGGCAGAATTGAGTGGAGAGGCTCGCAGGTCTCTATACTACCTGATGTTTCTCGTCGCACGTTACAGAGGAGAAGAGTTCTCCGACCTTTGCTCGACAAGATCCGGGAATTGGGGGCCTCGTACAGGTGGGGGCACCCGTTCCACCTTATAATCCGTAAGGACAATGCTGTATTTGCTTTACGCCGTCAGGCGGACTTGCCAAATATGTTTGCTTTCTTGGGCCTAGACCCCTTTCCGATCCCGGACTGGCTAGACTTGGACCTTAACCCACTTGGGTCCGTGAGCGAGGGGCCCCAGAAGGAACACGGAAGCGTAGAGCCGTTGTTGGGTCCCTGTAGAAAGCTGCAGAGGTCTGATACATTCTTGGGTTTTGCTGTTCTACCTCTCTTTGTATACGCGTGGAGTGGGACGCTTTTGGATCCCTATAGAAAGCCGCTGATGTTTGTTACATTTCTGTGTTTTGCTGCTTTACCTTTTATCCATGTAGGACCGGTTAGCTAACTTTAGTTTAATTGAGTTTCTAATAGGTCCGAGATCTGGTGGGCGGGTTTCCCCCCCGCTTCTCCCCCCCTGCTTCTCCCCTGATTTGCCGTCGGCCCCACCGTAGGCGGTCGAGCCCCTGGGGTGCCAGACCGGGGGATCTGGGGTGGACCTTTCCCCACCCGGATCTCGAGTTTCCCCCCTGGGAGTGGTTTGGATGCTGTCTTTCGCGATTCTGAGAAGGTCGGCGGGAGCATGCTCCCGAGTGGCGAGGTCACTTTCCCATTTAGGTTTCCGCGCCATCCCATTGGCTGTGAACCGGAGGGATTTGCGTGGTGCTGAGGGCTACTGCCCTCTTAGTTCTTAATTGCCCCCTCTTTAAGGAGGGCTTCGTTAGTTTGTTAGTCTTGTTAAGTTCTGTCTTCCTTTTACTGTCTTTCCTTTTTTCTCTCTGTCTTTGTTCTTTCTTTCTGATCGTCCGCTTGCCTCTTTCTCTGGGTGAATTTCTGGTCCTGTTCCTCGGGGCCTGAGTAGTGAAAAGTGAACTAGTTTGTGACATCTTTTAGTGGGGTGAGCGCCCTCCCCCTGTAACTTAGCTGCACTGATGAGTCTTAAACTCTGTACGTTTAACACCAAGGGGTTGAACATCCCAGAGAAAAAGTCAAAATTTTTATACGGGCTTCATAAGGAGAAAGTGGACATAGCCCTCCTACAGGAAACACATTTTTGTCAAGGGAAAATCCCCGAAATCAAAAATAGATACTATAACCGGTGGTACCACTGCCCTAATCCCGAGCATAAATCTAAAGGGGTGTCTATTGCCATACATAAAAACGTTCCTATAGAGGACCTTCAGGTTATGGTCGACCCTAGGGGCAGATATCTGTTCCTCAAATTCACTTTGTGTGGGGCAAGATACACCCTGGCCAACCTATACCTACCCAATCAGGGACAGGTGGAGGCGGGAATTGGTATGGTATACTTGCTGGAGGACTTTGGGGATGGAACGCTAATCATGGTGGAGATCTTAACCTAGTCCTAGACCCGAGGATTGATTTGTCTCAGGGGAAATCTGCAATCCCCTGCTCTAGGCTTAACAGATTCTGCAGGGCTCTCCAGTCCCTGCAAGTGGTAGATGTTTGGGGGGTCCTCCATGGGGGGGAGAGGGACTATACATACTTCTCCTACACTCACAATATGTATAGCAGGCTGGACTACTTTCTCCTGAGCCATCACACCCTTGCCCCTGAGTCCTCGATTGGTCAGATGCTCTGGTCGGACCATGCCCCTGTATTCTTGAGCCTCCCGATATTGGACGCGACCCCTAGGCAATACACTTGGCATCTAAATGATAACCTACTGAAAGACGTACCGTGCATGACTGAGATCAAGGCTGTGGTGGCCAATTTCCATGTTGACCATAGCAACGACAGTACTTCACTGCCGATGCAGTGGGAGGCGCTCAAGTGTGTGCTGCGGGGAGTTTTTATCAAACATGGCGCGAGGCTCAAGAGGGAGAGGACTCGACTGATTGCGGAAACGCTGGGGCGCATACAGGAATTAGAGAGGACTCACAAGACCCTCTTATCCCCTGGGGGATTACGAGAGTTGTTGGAGGCTAGGCAGAAGTTAAAAGGGCTGTACGATCAATACTATCTCAGATTCAGAAATAGGTGGAGGGCACGCCTTTACGAGCACTCCGACAAGTGCGGTAAGCTGCTGGCGCGGTCGCTCCACCCAAGGCAAGGCTGTACGTATATCCCCAGTATGAAAACGGTAGATGGTAGTGAGGTACACAAGACCCCCCAGATAGCGGATGAATTCCTATCTTACTATTCAAGCCTGTACAACATTGACAATGACCCAGCCCGTGGAGCACAGGGGAGGAATGTGGGGGACTTAGACAACTATATAGCGGAGACAGTCCTGCCGGCCATCCCACCGGAAGAAAGTGAGGCGTTGGAAGATCCGGTAAGCAGGAGGAGGTCAGGCGGGCCATAGGGGGGACCCCTGCGGGGAAGAGTCCGGGGCCGGATGGGTTTACACCCAGGTTCTATAAAGTGCTGGAACCCCTGATAGCCCCTTTCCTGACAAAAGTATTTAACTCTGTGTCGAGTCGTTGCCCCTTCCCGAGACAGACCCTGGAGGCCCACATTTTGGTTATCCAGAAACCTGGGAAGGATGGCCTTTCTCCGGGTAACTACAGACCGATTTTACTGATCAATGTGGATATTAAACTGTTTGCTAAAATTATGGCGAACAGGTTCCAGCCCCTGTTACCCTCATTGATACATAACGATCAAGTTGGGTTTGTCTCGGGAAGGGAGGCCAGGGACAATGTTATCAAAACTGTCTCGCTAGTGCACTACGCCCAAACTAAGGGAGTCCCGGCCTGCCTTATGGCAGTAGACGCAGAGAAGGCATTCGACAGGGTGCACTGGGGGTTCCTGAGAGCTGCGCTGACCCAGGTGGGAATAGGACCAGTTATGTTGGATAGAATAATGGCTCTTTATCATGACCCCACTGCTAAAGTTAAAGTCAACGGCACCCTCTCCGGATCTTTTAATATCAGGAATGGTACTCGACAGGGGTGCCCTTTGTCCCCTTTGCTCTATGTTCTGGTGATGAAACACCTGGCGAATGCCTTGAGAGCCAATCCCTCTATTAAGGGAGTGCCATGCCGGGGGAAGGAATATAAGCTCTCCCTCTTTGCCGATGATCTCCTTCTGTACATAACTTCCCCGCATACCTCTTTGCCCTCCCTCATCCGGGAATTTGAAAAGTTTAGCAGGCTAAGCAACTTTAAAGTTAATATGGCCAAAACAGAGATCTTGAATATCTCCCTGGACGAACGGACCCAAGACTTAATCCGGACAAATTTCCCATTTAAGTGGCAAAAGGATCAATAAAATATCTCGGGGTGCAGGTATCCACTGACTTGGGGAAACTCTATAAATTAAACTATGTACCACTCCTTAACAGCACAATGGAGAGTTTGAGAACATATGCTAAAAAACAATACTCCTGGTTAGGGAGAACAAATATCCTAAAAATGGACGTACTGCCCCGGTTCATATACGTTTTTCATACGCTGCCATTGCTGCCGGAATGGGGGTTCTTTAAGCAGCTACAGGCTGCTTTCTTTAATTTCGTATGGGATAATAAGAAGCCCAGGGTGAATAGGAAGACGTTGTATAGACCTAAGAGTGCAGGGGGGTTGGGGGTCCCGGACATGAAATCGTATCATGCGGCTGCGGTCTTGGTGAGGCTTGTTGACTGGTTCCACCACAGGGGGAGTAAACAATGGGTCGTACTGGAAAATGATATTTCTCCAGTTTGTTTGACGGCCTTGCCTTGGGTGGACCCCGAGTACCGCCCTAAGAGGCGGGAACTCCCATACTTAGTAAATCCTCTGCTGACCCTTTGGGATAGATCCCTGAAGCAGAGGGGCTTATCGCACAGACCTGGTCCTCTTACCCCGCTCTTCAACAACCCTGCTTTCACCCCGGGGCTGGAAGCTAAGTCATTCCTCGTGTGGGATGCAACCCAGGACACAAGACTGGGTGAGATTACCTCTGGATCTGGCATGCCTTCACTGACTGAGTTGGGGGAGCGAGAAGGGGGGAGGAGGCTGTCCTGGTTCCTGTATGCCCAGTTGAGTGCCTTTGTTGGGTCCTTCGCTCCTGGAACCGCTTTGTCCCAGCCCTTAACAACGCTGGAAAAAATCTTCAGGGCCCAGAACCCCCCCATCACGAGCAATCTCAACCTTATATAGGATTTATCTAACTGCGGGTATGGAAGAGGGGCTCCCGCAATTCTGCAGGAGATGGGAGGAAGAATTGGGACAGACGTTTGAAAGAGAGGAGTGGGAAAAATCTTTTACCCTGACACACAAATTCTCGATAGCTTGCAGAGCCCAGGAAAGGAATTACAAAATCCTGACCAGGTGGTACAGAAGCCCTGCAGACTTAGTGAGGTTCGGGGGAGCAGAGACGGGTAATTGCTGGAGATGTAACAGGGCCCATGGAACCTTGACCCATATCTGGTGGGAATGCCCTTCTATTAAGACTTTTTGGGAGGGGGTGTTGAGGGTATTTGAGTGTACGACCCTTGAGAGTATCCCTAACTCCCCTCAGGTGGCACTTCTGTCGATGACTCCGGGCCCAGTAGCGGCGGGGGGGAGGGGCCTGCTAAGGCATATGCTTACGGCAGCCAGGTCCGTAATTTCCCGACACTGGCGCTCAAGCACTGTACCCTCCCTGATGGAATGGTTTGGGGAGCTGGAAAACATCAAACGGATGGAGGAACTGGCTCTTGACGGGGTTGAGGGGGGGGGGGGCGAGAAACACTCCAGGACATGGGCAATATGGGAGGTTTCTAAGAGATACCCAGAGATTCAGGATATACTGGAGAGAGATGGGTAATGCGGGCGTACATTCCTTCTTTCTTTTCTTTCCTCCTTCTTCATTTCTATTTCTTATATCTTTCTATTTCTTCTTTTCTCTGCTTCCTTGGGTTGTTTTGGGGGCGGGCTGAGCCTTGAGCAGAAATGCCGGTGGGTTCGTAGTTGCTGGGGTTGATGGTCGGCCAAGGAGCAGTATCCCCTGCCAACGGGCGGCCACTCTCGAGCCCCCGATCTCAGGATCTTGGAGACGGAGGTGTCCCCTGGGCCCCCCATCGGCAAAGTGTGGCGAGTGACCCCCAGGTCGCTACCCCCAAACAGCGGCCCAGTCCCACGGCTCATTCGTAGTAAAGGTGAGTAGCCAAGGTCGGGGCAGGCGGCAAAGGTTCAGCATCGGGGACAGGCAGAGGTCGGTACACGGGTGAGAAATCCAAAAGCAACTGATTTACAACTGGCATGGAGAGACCAAGATCCGGCACTGAAGGAAAGGAAGTGCCTCTTTAAATAGGGGAAGTGGATGCAGGATTGGATGACCAGGCACCAATCAGTGCTCTACAGGCCCTTTAAATCTCAGGAATCCAGTGCGCTCGCCCTCTAGTGGACGGGGACGTGCGCGCACCTGACCATGCGAGGAGGAAGCATGGGGGGAAGGGAGATGGCTGGGAGCAGCCATGGAGGTGAGGAAAATGCTGTGAGATGGAAGACGGCTGGATGCAGCCATGGAGGTAAGTGAAGTGCTGCGAGATGGGCGTGCAGCGCTCGCCCTAAAACTCATGAGTTCATGTAACGCAGGAGGAGAGCTCTGCGAAAGACAGACAGAAAAACGTTAATAGAATTAAAATAATAGAAGAAATATTTTAATAATTACGTTTTTGGTGTGGTCAAACTCCCAAGTCCAATGAAAGTAATCAGGAGGAGCTTAATCCTGATAAAAATGAATATATGTTTATGCATGAACAAACTTTTCTCGGAACGTTTGCAGTTAGTGTTCGCAGTTTCCCAGTTACTGAGATCAGTTCCCGAAAAAGAGGAAGCATTCATGGGCAGGCTCTGAATCAAGCCAATGGTGGAGCCCCTTATTTAAAGACCCACAGCAGCTGCAGCAAATGAGAAAGGCTGACAAATCATGGTAGCATTGCAGGACACTGGCTGATACTTCTCCGTAAGCTTATACACTTTCAAAAATTCTATTAAAGTGTACTTACTCTTTACTTACTTTAAGCCCAAATTTTGTGCAGTGCAAAAAGCCTTGCTAAATTCTCACCCCACTCCCACTGCTAAAAATAAAAAATAAAAAAAACATTTTGGCCTTTTGCAATGCTGCACTCCTCACCAAAATAGCAATTGTGCCGAATAACAACACACCCACCAGCCAGATGTCAGCAGCGCTACCGGATTATAACACCTCCCAAAGCCAGGAAAAGATCCAGGAAATTGTAATAACTATAGACCAATTTCTGATAAATACTGACTTGTAGCTTCTTACTAAGGCTTAACTCCTTTCTGGCTCAGTATATTCATCTTAAACAGGTGGGTTTTATCCCACGAAGGCAGGCCTAAAATCAGACCAGAAGCGTAATTAATTTGATTTCTACAGTTCAAACTAACTGGGTTCAAGGAGGAGCGAGAAGGGCTATGCTTCTCTAATTAGATTTACATAAAGCATTTAACGCGTTGACTTGGGATTATATGTTTTATGTTTTGGGAAGACAAGGTTTTGGAACTACATTTCAAACTATTTTGAGAACTGTATATAGGGATACTCATGCAGTTATAGGGATAAAAGGATATGAGTCGAAGCCTATCAATATATACAGGGGTATTCAACAGGGTTGTCCTTTGCCACCATTATTATTTGTGTTGTCAATGGAACCATTCCTCACCCTACACTTCACTTCCTAATTTATTTCAGATGCTCAAGAAATGTAGCAAAATTTCTGGCTTAAAACTAAATGATACTAAGTCTGAGGCGTTGAATTTGACACTCTCGGACCAAGAGTTTCTTAATTTAAAACAATCCTTTAATCTTATTTGGAAAAACTGATAGTATTAAGTATCTTGGGATCTAACTAACCCTCAGTTTCATTTATTATATAAAAACAATTACAATTCATTATTTCAGAAATTGGGAGGTGACATGGACTCCTGGTCTGGTCTGGTTGGGGTGCATTAGGGCAATTAAATTACTTTGTGACCAAGACTGTTATCTTTGTTCAGAACACTCCCTATTCTTATCCAGAAGGCAGATTTAAAGACATTTTTTTTTTTTTTTTTAAATTCTTTATTTAAAGATTTTCGCATAGAAACATACAAGGGATGATACAAAAATACCATGTAAAACAATACACATTAGACAATGGGGTAAGGGTTCAGGGGCAGGGGGGCTGACGGAGGGGGGGTGGGGGAGCAGCTAGATGACTTGTATGTCACTCATGTTCACGGGTAAATGGCTCAACTGCGTGTAGGAGCTATCAGAGGGACCACTGTCCATGGGCCCCGAGGTGTTCCCGTCCGGGTCTAAAAGAAGGGGGGGAGGGGGCTGGGGTGTACTCCTTGGTCAGTAGTCTAACATGGCAGTATAGATCACGATCCCCGGGTTTCCGGTTCCCCGAAGGACTGCTTGAACTCCTCAGACTCCTGGTAGATTAACCAAGGCATCCATGTGCGCCTATACTGCTCATCTCTATCATGCATTGCCAAAGTGAGGTCTTCCATTTCCGAAATGCTCAATACCTCCACAACTCAGTTTCTCACCGTGGGGGCTCTTTTTTGTTTCCAGTATCTCGGAATCACCATCTTAGCTGCATTCAACTGGTGGGCCCGCAAGGACTTCTTGTACCTGCTTATGGGGTAATCTGTCAAATCGGCAGGATCTGGTCTGGGTCAGTAAGAGCCGGATCCCCGGTGAGTCGAGAAATTATGGCTAGCACGCCCTCCCAATATTCACGGATCTTGGAGCAAGACCACAGTATGTGCATAAGTGTGCCTCGCTCGGTCCCACACCTCCAACACTGGGGGTCCACCAAGGCTGATATTCTGTTGAGTCTATCGGGGGTGTAGTACCAGCGGGTCAGGACCTTATAGTTGGACTCCTGCACTCTGGTGGCTATAGAGGATCTGTGAGCGAGGGATGCAATCTTCTCCCTCTGTGCCTCATTAAACTCCGTCCCTAAGTCGGCTTCCCATTCCCTCCAAAATGACGGGGAGCTATCTCGCTCTCCCACTAGCTGCAGGTACAATTTGGAGGTCAGGTGTTTATTTGGCACTTCGCCCAAACAAATCCTTTCGAGGTCGGTATGGGGCCTACACTTTTCTCTCTTCAATCCCTGTTTGGCTACAAAAGACTGTAAACGAACTAGAGTCCATGGGTCGAGGTCTGCGTTTCCCCATCTGGATCTCAGGTCCGCCAGGGACGTCCATCCACTCTCCGTAATCAGGTCCCCTGCTCTCAACTGGGTCAACCCACTCCATTCTCTAAGGCCTGCTCTGGACGATCCCGGGGTAAGTAACGGATTAGTGATAATGGGCACCATGGGAGAGGGCAACGGGGAGATCTCAGAATAGTGTCTATATTGTCTGAAGACTCTCAGCGTCACCGCGATAGTCGGGTGGCTCTTTAGTTTCACGGGGATGGCCCCTCCATCCCACATTGAGACATCCGGTGGAGTGCGGGCCACGGCTCGTTCCAGCTGGACCCATCTTTTCGTGTCCTGACATGTAGCCCACCCACATGTCCTCTGCAGGTGCGTGGCCGCCCAGTAAAGCCTGATATCTGGCAATGACATACCCCCCTGATTCCTGGGCCTGTAGAGTGTGCGTTTCCCTAATCTCGCTCGCTTTTTATTCCAGACGAAGCTCATGAGGGACCTGTTAAGGTCTGTAAAAAAACCTACGGGAATCCGAGCCGGCAGGGCCTGGAACAGATACAGCAGTCTGGGCAGAATCGACATCTTTATTATGTTTACCCTCCCCATCCAAGAGAATGTGGGAAGGTCCCATCTCTCCAAATCGACCCTAATCTTCCTGGCCAGCGGGAGGAAATTCAGGGGCACTATATTAAACAAGGAGCTTGGTAACTGGGTCCCCAGGTATGTCAGGGAGGCCTTGGCCCACTTAAAGGTGAAGGACTGACGTAAGGTCCCAACTAGGTCCCTCTGGAGGGAGACGTTCATGGCCTCTGACTTCTCAAAGTTAATTTTTAGGTAGGAGAGCCTCCCGTACGTCTCAAATTCCCTCATTAAAACTGGGATAGTCACAGAGGGGTTGGTGATGAAAAGAGCAGGTCGTCTGCATATGCAGCGACCTTGTGGGTGCTCTCTCGGGATACAATTCCCTGAATGTCGGGGTCGTTGCGGACTGTGCACAGGAACGGCTCAAGTGATAGGGCAAAGAGGAGGGGTGAGAGGGGGCAACCCTGACGGGTTCCATTCTTGATCCACACCGGGTCTGAGAGGTGGCCATTAATTCTTACTCGTGCCGAAGGGGTGGTGTACAGCGCCTCTGTGAGTCGTCTCATGTTGTCTCCCAGACCAATATACCGAAGGGACTCCTTCAAGAAAGGCCAGCTCACCCTGTCAAATGCCTTTTCGGCATCTGTAGAGAGGAGCATCAGGGGGGTCCCCGAGGTCTTGGCTGCGTGTACAACGTTATTGGTGCGAACAACATTATCTCTGGCCTCTCTATGTAGCACAAATCCTGTCTGGTCTAAGTGCACTAGTTGGGGGATCAATGGAGCCAATCTATTGGCCAGGATCTTGGCGTAGAGCTTCATATCTGCGTTGAGCAGAGAGATGGGTCTATAGCTTTTACATGATAACGGGTCCTTTCCCGGCTTGTGTATAACCGTAATGTGGGCTTCTAATTCCCTGCATGAGAAAGCCCCTGGGTTTTCCTCATCTAGTATGGTGTTCCAGGCCCTTACCAGTCGTGGACCCAGCAGAGGCTCAAAGGTTTTATAATATCTGGCTGTAAAACCATCCGGTCCTGGCGCCTTGCCCCCGGGTGTAAGTTTAATAGCCTCCGCTAGCTCCCCCGTGCTGATTGGGGCTTCTATTAGGGCTGCAGCCTCCTTAGTGATTTTTGCCATGTTAGAGCGCGTCAGATATTGCCTAATTCTTTCCAACAACTTTGACCCCGCTCTGTCCCCGCCCAGGCCATAAAGGCCCGCATAGTAGTGCCTGAATGTTCCCGCTATGGACTCTGAAGTGTGCTTTTTCTGGCAGGATTCATCTACAATCTCAGATATGAAATTCTGGGCTTGCTGTTGCTTGAGGGCTCGCGCAAGCAGAGCGCTATTTTTGTTGCCAAACTCATAATAGCGTCTTTTACACCTTCTAATATCGTGCTTGGCTTTTTGTCTCAAATGTGTGTTAAGGGCGATCCTAGCCTGTGTGAGCTCACCTAATACATTCCCCGCCTCTGACCGTTTGTGGGAAAGCTCCAAAGCGTTGACCCTTTCCGATAGCTTCTCTAACAGTGCTGTGCTTTCTTTTTTCAGTCACGAGGCATGGTTAATCAAAATACCCCGAATGACGCTTTTGTGAGCCTCCCACAGGGTCATGGGTGAAACCTCCCCATTGTCATTTTCATTAAAGTACGAAGTAATACCCTCCCTAACCCCTTGCAGGACCACTGAGTTTTTCAGCAAGGATTCGTTCAGCCTCCAGGTTAGAGGGGGGGGGTCTGTTTACGAGGTCCAAATCTAGGTAGATCGGAGCATGATCGGAAAACGAGGTGGGGTAGATGCCATCTCCTGTGACTCTCTCTAGCAGGCTATGGGAGATAAGGTGATGATGAGGTAATCAATACGGGAATAGGTCCCGTGCACCTTTGAGTAGAATGAGTAGTCCCTAGCTGTGGGGTTTCTAATCCGCCACACATCTACCAGCTGTAATCCCTGTAGCCTCTTCCTCAGGGATCTCAAAGCTGGTTGGGAGATTGTTGAGCTGCCCGCCGAGGTGTCGATGAGAGGGTCCATCGGGAGGTTGAAATCTCCACCCAGGATCAGCTCACCCTCCGCAAATTTTTCAACCTTATCTAATGTCTGCCTGAGAAACTGAACCTGACCCTGGTTAGGAGCATAGATCGAGACCAGGGTGTATTGCTTCTGGTTGATAGTGCCCTTCACCATAACTACTCTCCCCGAATCATCGGCCCAGGAGTCCAACAACGAAAAAGGGGTGTCTCTCGCTATCAAGATAGCTGCTCCTTTTTTCTTACTTTCAGAGGAGCTGCTGGTGAAGACGTGAGGGAAATATTTACTGTTTAACTTTTGTGTTTCTTGAATAAAGATTATTTTCGCCTTATGTCTCTTCAACTCTTGCCTCAGTATTTTTCTCTTTTCGGGCGTGTTAAGGCCTTTGACATTCAGGGATACTACCTTCAACGAACCCATGTTGGCTGAACCCCTGTGGGTGGCTCTCAGGCTGGGTGCACAGAGTGAGGTAGCTGCTAGGGCTCAGGGGTTGTGGGGGATTTGGAGGGGGATTAGGGGTAAGGGTTCGGGATTGACCAAAAAGGGCCCAACGAGAGGGGAGTAAACAAATATGTAACAAGAACTAGACTAACTGATAGTCTGTTAGTGGATCACAAAGCACGTGTTCCAAAAGGGGTGCCTTTTAGCGGAGGACAGTGGAATTTCACTCTATCTCCCCAAGTATGGGAGTGGGGGGTAGTCCGCTTTTATCGACCCGTCTACGAGGACCAAGGTCGTCGCTAGAGGGGTGCACCAGTAGTTTTGGGGGTGAGGAGGGCAAGGGTCGCAAACCGCTGGGGAGAAACCGCACCATAGTATTGATTTTCATTTTACTACACTTAAGGGCGATGTATTTATTAGACATGTGATGCGACGGATGAAGACCGCGGGCCGGCGCACCAGGACCATCAAAGCACCACCGCATACGCAGCTGGGCGACCCCATCAAGCCGCCGAGCAGGATCCTGCCGAAGCAAAGGTCCGCACAACAGGTCCCCCGCCAGGAGGCGAGTGGCCCGCCATCGGTCAGCCAACCGGCTCCGCCCGGCCAGGCGCGGGCAGCACCCATACACATACACATGTGGGGAAATCAGTAACGGGTCCTAACAAATTCAACATAACAACATATTGATGAACAAGTAATGAGGCCCGGAGGCACGCGCCTCGCTGGACACGAACAGGCCTATAGTAGCCAAGCCGCGTGGGGCGAAGCACGAACCCATAGCGTAACCTCCATCTCATTAACTCAATTCTGGGCGTCCGACCGGCCACCCACTAATGCGGGTCACCAGCCGGGGGCCCGATCAACAGGGACCTCATCTGGTCGCTTGCAGGTAAGAATGTTTCTAGCACTGCTTTACCACCTCACCCACCCACCCCCATGTTGTATTACACTGGGTTGTGGGAATAACCGGCACAGGGAGGCCCGGGTGTCAGCGCAGTATGATCAACGACCCCTTCTGTTTCCTCTTCCTCTTCCACGGATAGGACCCGCCGCTCCTCGCGGTGGCCGACCACCGAAGACCGGGAGGTCCGGGGCAGTCCAATCAGGAATCTCCACTGGCGCTATTTAAAGACATTTTAATGTGTTAAGATTTTTTGGGGCAGGCAAAAATAGAAGAATGCAAATTTGTAATTGCAAAACATAAGGGGGGCTTTCGCGTCCCAAATGTATATAGTTATTATGTTGCTGCTAACCTACACAGATGTTTATTAGTGGAGAAAAACCCTGCTGGGTAATGGTAGAACAGAAACCATGTGATTTGTTTTCCATTGATTCTCTCATGTGAATAGCTTAGGTAAAAAGGTCAGTTATATCATGTCCTGTGTTGTCTAATGCATTAGCTCTTTGGCATACAATTAGCAAAAAACACAACCTGATTTTCAAACATACATCTGTAGCCCCCTAGGGGAAATTCCTTACTTTGAGGTCTGGGTAAACAAGAGCATATCTAAAATGGGGGACACAGAAAAGTCTCTATAAAATTGCAGACTTTATGACTCCAAGTGGATTGCAGAGTATGGCAATTTTTAGAGACACATTTCAACTGCTTTAAAAAGAAGAATACATATATAGACAAATAAAGACATTTCAAATCCTAGGATCATTAAAAAAGGGGATAGAGTTAATATTACTATTTTTGAGAAATGATGCCTAAATCGTCCTGGAGGGAAAGGTGGTATTTCTACCTTATATAAATAGACAAACTTGATTATATGAAAAAGTGGGAAGTGGATTTACAGTAAACGTTTAAAGTTAAATGGGCAGTTCATAGGTTCTCTCAACACTTCGCTATTAGAATCCAACTTAAAGGTATTTACTTGTGGGTATATGGTCCCCAGTAGGTTGGCAAATATATACCCTAACATATCTCCTGCATGTTTCAGAAATTGTGGACAGGTGGATGATATGTTTTATATATGTTGCAAATGCCCCAAGGTGGTAAAGTTTTGGAACCAAGAATTTGATATAATAAGCAAAGTTACAGGGAATTGGGCAAAAAATATCACCATTGGTTGTCTTATTAAATAAACCTGTTGTGGGGATTTCCAGATTTCCCAATCCATTTATTTTCTATGCTTGTTTGGCAGCTAAACTGACCATTGCTAAGTGATGGAAATCTCATACTTTTAAACTTCAAGTGTTTATTGATACATTAAATTGCATAATGGTTAATGAGAAGCTGAATAGTATTTTACTTAATAAAGAGTCGCAATTTAGAGAGATTTGGAGTCCTTGGTCTGAATTCTGGAATCCTGGGGTGGGGGGATTAAAAGGTTACAGGTACCTATGCATGTTGGGTATTGTTCTGCTCGGGGGACCTTGCGCTTTCAGATTTACCTTGTTTTTTCTTATTTGCATATTGATATTTTAGGAAAAGGTGTTTTTTATTCTGTTTTTTTATACATTTTTTGTGAAACCCTGTGCAACCTAAGAATTCTTTGAGATATTACTTCCAGAAAGATGAGCCCACTACAACAAGCTGGGTAAGCTTAGAAAGCTTAACGTGTACTTTCAGGGAATATATGGTTTATGGGGGATATTCCAAATGTAAAGGGTTGTTTTGGTAGAAAAAGCACAAGGTGCGCACTTTGTCTGCAGAGCTGAAATTTTGAAGTAAAATTTCCATTATGCGCATGCTTGCATGCTTGCATGCTTGCTGTATTTATCTGGTACCGCTGCAACCGGGAGAAATTGGGGTTTCACACGCAATAAGTTTTATTGACAAATTGTCTGCACTTTGTCTGCAGAGCTGAAATTTTGATGTAAAATTTCCATTATGCGCATGCTTTACTTTGGTGTGTTTGGCAACTCTTTCCTTGACAGAACCTATGCATGTTGGGTATTGTTCTGTTCGGGGCATGTTGCTTTTTCAGATTTTCTGGTTTGCATATAGTTTTTTTTAGGAAAATGTGGTTTTGATTCTGCTTTTTTATTCATTTTTAAGGAATTCTGTGCAACCAAAGAATACATTGAGGGTTTACTTCCAGAAAACTGCTCCCATGTTAACAAGCCTGGTACGCCTAGAAAGCCTGAGGTGTGTACTTCTAGGGAATAGGGTAAAGGGTTGTTTTTCTTGAAAAACTGCAAGGTGCGCATATTGCATAGCATAGTTGTATTTTATCTAAAAATCTCCTAAAGCGTTGTTTCAGTTTGGGGGAGTCTCCTGGGCAGGAAAGGGTGTCTACCTATACATATGTGGTACCGCTGTAACCGGGAGAAATTGGGGTTTCACACGCAATAAGATTTTATTGACAAACTTACATTTTTCATTACAAAAAAACACTACAAATTGTAAAAAATATATATTTTCTAGATTTTTATATTTTTTTATATATATAAATATATATTTTTTTGTACAATTTTCACCCAAAAATATTGAGAATACACTTAGAAAATGACAAACAAGACATTTCATGTTAAAGCCCAGGCTCTGCTGAAAAAAACAATATATCACTTTCCTGGGAAATCCCTGGAAATCCCTTCAAAAATCACAGTTGAACATGGGGAGCACAAAATAGTGCAAAATGGTCTGGCAACAAAGGGTGACAAAATCTCAAGGTAGGCTGGCGGTTAAAGGGTTAAGTCCCAGACTACGTTTCCCTATTTTGCACTACACATGTTCAACCTTGATTTTCCAGGAAAATTATATATTGTTTTTTTTTTTTCAGCAGAGTCTGGGCTTCAACATGAAATGTCTTGTATGGCCTTTTTTAGTAGATTTTCAATACTTTTGGGTGAAATATGTGCAAAAAAAATTAAAAAATCAATTTGTAGTGTTTTTTTGTAATAAAAAATGTAAGTTTGTCAATAAAATTATTGCGTGTGAAACCCCAATTTCTCCCAGTCACAGCGGTACCACATATGTATAGGTAGACACCCTTTCCTGCCCAGGAGACTCCCCCAAAACTGAAACAGGGCTTTAGGAGATTTTCAGATAAAATACAACTGTGATGAGTACACACCTCAAGCTTTCTAGGCGTACCAGGCTTGCTTATGTGGGCGTAGTTTTTTGGAAGTAATCCCTCAATCAATTCTTTGGTTGTACAGAGGTTCCCTAAAAAGAATAAAAAGGAAGAATCAAAGCCACATTTTCCTAAAAAAAAACTATATGCAAACAAGAAAAAAACAAGTAAAATCTGAAAAAGCAACATACCCCGAACAGAACAATACCCAACATGCATAGCTACTGTCAAGGGAAGAATTGTCAAACACCCCAAAGTAAAGCATGCGCATAACGGTAATTTTACTTGAAAATTTCTGCTCTGCAGACAAAGTGCGCACCTTGCAATTTTGCAACCAAAACAACCCTTTACATTTGGAATATCCCCCATAAACCATATATTCCCTGAAAGTACACATGTTGAGCGTTGAGATTTCTAAGCATATCCAGCTTGTTGTAGTGGGCTCATCTTTCTGGAAGTAATCCCTCGAAGAACTCTAAGGTTGCACAGGGTTTTCCTAAGAAAAGTATAAAAATCTGAATAAAAACATGTTTTCCTAAAATATCAATATGCAAACAAGAAAAAACAAGCTAAATCTGAAAGTGCAAGGTCCCCCGAGCAGAACAATACCCAACATGCATAGGTACTATTAACGCTTTTAATTGCCAGCCTACTTGAAGTTTTGTCACCCTCTGTTGACAGGTCATTTTTCCCCATTTTGCGCCATGTTTAACCGTGATTTTTGCTGGAATTTCCAGGAAAATTATATATATATTTTTTTTTGCAGCAGAGGCAAAACATGAAATGTCTTGTTTGTAATTTTTCTACTGTTTTTTTTTTTATATTTTTGCGTAAAAAAAAAACAAAAAAAAATATTTTTTAGACAATTGTCTCCTTCATTTTAAATAAAACATTTGATTTTTAATGAAAACCATATTACATGTAAAAGCCCCATTTCTCCCGATTAAAACGGTACCACATATGTATCGGTAGCCCCCCCATTCTTGCCCAGGAGACCCCCAAACTGAAAAGAGCACTTTATAACATTTACAAATAAAATACTACTATCCACACTATAAGCATAAGGGGTTAATTTTAATAAAAACTACATAGGGTCCCCCCTCCTGGGGGGAGGGATCCCATTTTGGGGGGAATTTTAAGGGTTAAAAACCCTTAAAAAAAACCAAAATTGACATGGGGTCCCTCTTACCCATCATAACCAGCCCGGGACCAGCTATGGGGTCTTGTAGGAACAGGGTGCAGGGGCCAGCTTTGGTAGCCCCCGCCCTGCCAGGTACAAGCCCACATAGCCATGGGCTGGGCCCTTCCCCCCCCCCCCAGGTTTTGGGGAAGCATGTAATTGGGGGTGCCAAGGGTTAATGGAAAGTCACCCACTAGCCGCAGGTGACTTGCTAGCCCCCAGCCTTGTGAACTGGTAAAGGGGTCTCACGGATCCCTTACCTGTTCACAAGGGGTTAAATGAAAAAATAAACACACAGATACATAATAAAAAAAAATGACATTTATTTTTTTTTTCTTTACTCACCTCCGATCCTCTGCTGTCCCCTGGCGATCCCCGATGACAGCTGCTGGGTGCTTGTTGGAGGGGGGCTGGGGGGGGAGAGGGATCACAGCCCTCTCCTCCTCCCGACCTCTCGCCTCCAAGCACCCAGCAAGACTGATCATCTCGAGTGAGGGGCAGAGAAGCCGGCTGTCAGGTGACGCCCCCGAGGGGGCGGGGCTAACAGCCGCGAACCAGGAAGTGAGGGAGAGGGTGATTTCTCTTTCATCCTCACCACGGATGAGCCTGAGGGGCGATTGGAGCCCCCCCCCCCCCCCGGTGAAGAGGAGACCCTGCGGGAGGGATCGCGGCCGCAGGTGACTAAATGTCAATATTTTTTTTTTTTACAGTTTGTGCCAGCGGCCGAAGCGGGGGGGGGGTGCTATTTTGGGTGCCCTCCTGAAGCGAGAGACTCACGTAGCTGGCACTAAAAGGGTTAATACTATGCTAATTTATTGAAAAAATGATTAATATCGTATTTAGGCGATAATCAGTCAGAACAACTTATATTTCCATTTTTTCCATTAACTTTTCTGCAACTCATACAATGCATATTCTAATCTTGTATTCAGAATTCTGTTTTGCTTTATTGAAAACTCAACATCCACCAGCTCCAAATGGACATGGGGTGCACACGGAGGTGGGGGTGCCACTGGACCATGGCTGACATAAGGGGCACAAGCCGCTATCTGCACCCTGGACAGCGGTAGGGAATGAGGCCTGCGCTTCCTTCCAGCTGGCGTGTTGGCGCAGCACAACACATATCAAAGCCGATGCGGCTGCGACCCATAACGCTGGCTGGAAGTGCTGAAAAAGAGCCATATTTATTAAAAAAAGCACGCTGTCAGGAGGGGACTACAGGTGCCCAGCACCTGCTGAAATCCCTTGTTTGTTTATTTAGGGGCCCTTTAAAATAAAAAGAACACCAGGAATTGCATTGGGGACACATGGAAGACAGGACATGTTTTGCATGGCACAGAGACATAAAGAGATGATTTGCATAGCTCCGCCTACTGCAAGGATAGATGGGAAATGCTATTTGTCCTTTGACTGGGTACTGTGCAAATACTTTCCGTTCTAGGAAAGCGCCTCTTTTCCATGGCTGGCCCGAATCACAAGTTTGCAGCGCAATACAAAAGTGCAAAAAAATTCCAAAATAATTTCAAACAGCCCAGGGATCCCATGCTACATGCACCAGCCCAAAAAAAACAAAAAACAAAAGCAGCCCAAATAATTATAAGCATCCCAGGCCACTGAAATGTATATGATAAGGCCACATAGTGCAGGGTGAGCGCCTGGTCATATCTGGCGCTGTAGGGAACTCAGTGCTGGCACTCATCACCGGTGCTGATGATAGATGGGACAACACCTGGCACTCTCAGAGGCGCTCTGGCTTTTGACTTGATAAATACACCTTATGCAATGGAACCTGACATTCACTTGACACTCATCTGGCACTATGTGACCTTAGAGGTGCTTAAATAAACATCTAAGACTGAAATGATAAAGCCATTTATGTAACTTGTATTCTGCAAAAGCAATTGTGTATGCATCATATTGCCATTGATGAAAATGTAGGGGAAAGGTTGCATCGAGAATCCTGTTCCAGTAGCAACACAGTATTTACAGCACATTCTTGGAGACAGCTGTGAACTTTCACCTACTTCTTTCATTCAGGCTAAATAACTGTCTGTAAGTTGTGTAATATATCTTTTAAATGGCCTACCCACTAACACAGCCCCAGGAGCCCAGTAACAGTCCAAATCTTTTTACTAGATAGCATTATGTAAAAGGGGTGAGACGAGAGTGTTAGAGGGTAAATCTTTTACACCAAGAAATATCGGACAAAATATGTATTAAAGGGAAATTTAAAGCGGGATATTGACTATTCCAGGTTCTGTTCTGCGCCCTGTTACATGAAACCCCCAGAACTCCCTTCCCCAATCAGAGTCGTTTGCCTTGCATATGTAATACTTGGCAAATGGCTCTGTTTACATGCAGGGCAATTGGCAGTGCAAACCGCGATATCCCCACCAGTGCAAGCACTCCTGTCCCCAGGGGCAGCACACCCACACTCCGAAGATGCGGGCATATACTGCGGCTCGTTGTATACATTGCAGGGGGGTTTCACACACGTTGGGCTGTTGGATGACCCTGAGGAGGGCATATATCGCATGTGCAAGTCTGTCTGTCATTCCTGATCAGTTACTGGAAAAGTAGTTTACTGTTGCCACACTGGAAGATTCTGATAAAAGTATTAAAAGCCCACTTCTGACCTTCTTAGTGGTTGTTAGGCAGCAGGACATTAAGCAGACCTAAAGTGTTATTTGATTGTAGGTTGGCTTTAAAGTTTAAAGCAGACCTTCATTCAAAAATGTGGTCCATTCACCCCTTCTTCTGGATTGGAGGTCTGCTCTATCTTCGCATGAAGTTTAAGTAAAGGGTAACTGTACAGAAAACCTAAACTGTATATAGCTTGATAAATACACATTTGCTAGTGATAAATATATATTAATTGGAATATATTTATTTATACCTATAGATTGTAAGCCTGCAAGGGCAAGGCAGTCTCTCCAATAAAACTGTGTATTTGGGCTTTTTTTCTATCATGTATTGTAAGTTAGTTGTTTTACCCTGTTGTACAGCACCATGGAAGATGATGGAGCATTAAAAATAAACATTATTATTTATAATAATAATAATATTTAATTTCTAAAAAAAATATTAACAGTAATAGACTAAATAAAAGTATACTTTAATGCAGACCTGGGCATTGTACGTTGATTCAGCGTCCCTTCACTCGTGCTGCCTGCGAGTCCTGCCTGTCCCTCACGAGCGGCCGATCGGCTGCTGCTTAATTGATCGCCTGTGTACAGTGCAGGAGGCGCCGACCCACTGCGAAGAGGGACGGGCGAGCGCCCGACAGTGAAGAAGAGCCCAACCAGGGAGAAGAAGGAGGTAGGCTCCGGCACCATCTTGCCTGGGTGGAGAGGCGGGACTCATAAGTGCCCTGACTGGAAGCCATCCTTGGGCTGCTGCTAAGCTTAAAGTGGACCAAAACCCAGGATTTTGACTATCCTGGGCTTTGGCCCACTTCCCCGGGGCACCCCGATCGGGGGGGCCTCGCTATTTGAAACCCCCCCAGACCAGCTGGTTTAACTCACCTCACTGCGGTCCTACTCCGCATGTGTGGCCACTCGTCCAATCAGCACGCTCGGAGCCGCTGAGCTATGCATGTCTTAGCTCAGTGGCTCCGAGCGTGCTGGCAGCCGCATCTCGCGCTTCCCTCTAACAGGGAGCGTGTCCGTGCTGTCCATTCACATGCCATTCATGTGCAGGCGCCCTGCTAGAGAGAAGCGCAAGTTGCGGCCGCACATTGAACTGGGATTCAGGTAAGTGTAGCGGGCATCATGGGGGGTTTCACACAGCGGGGCATCCCGATTTTGGATGCCCCGTGGGGAGGGAATGTATAGGCCAATCCAGCAGGGTTTTGGTCCACTTTAAGGGGAAGTAGAGGAAGGGAAGTGGGGCTGCATTTGCTCTGCCCAATGTGGTGGAAGAGTGAGCTGCTGACCTCTGTGTGGCGATATCCCCCCTTTTCATTTTGTTTTGGGAAATTTTATTTAATTACATTTTTTCTTAAGGCAACCTCACTTTTTCATTGTTTAACTATAACATATACTCGTACCAGCTTGTCAAAACAATGCTATTTACTGCTTTTTATAAAGAAATACAATTAATATTATGCAGAATTGAGTTCAGCCTTTTGGCCCGGCCCTCCACAATATTTTTAGTTTCTCATGGAAAAAATAATTGCCCACCCCTGCTTTAATGCATCTATTCAAAGCCTAAGACTATGAAAGCAGACTGGAGGTCAGCTCAGCTGTATAGGTCCCGATTTTAGATGGCCAATGGTGCATACCCTAACAGCAAGCCAGAGGAAGTAAGTTAGTCGTTTTGCTGAGTCTCTAGCTTGCTGACCTCCAAGCATTTTTGACTGAATGTCCGCTTTAAAGCTTTATGTATGAAACCACTCTTTTGATTTAGTAGAAAAATATTTGCCAAAGGCATGTTGACGGTGTGTAATTTAAATATACAATAAGTCTAATATGTACAGGACAAATATATACAAAAAATGTAGGGATCTCAGACTAACGCTTTACAGCCTCACGCACTGGATGAACTTTAGCACAGTTGAAAACAAGCCAAGTTTTGTGAGTAACAGTTTTCTGGAATTGATTACAGTACATGTGTAACCTCAGAAAAAAGGTTTCAACTTTAACACACTTGGCACTAGACAGTGTTGTGATTTGTACAGTGCAAATATTCTTTGACCCTCACTGTTTTTACCATGTGCTAACCATAAAGGTTTCACACTTATATCATTAATTCAAGCTGGTAAGCAGAAATGGCACATCTGTATCATTCAGACCTAGACTTTCGGGTCTAGATTTAGGGCCTTATTTAAAAAAATGTTAACGCCATTTAGCGGCACGTAGAGGCAGGTGTTTTTAGTGAGCACCACCAGCAAGTCATATTTATGATACAAAATAATGTTTAGCGCCTTTCCTAGCACCATGTAACGTTCCATGTATGAAGAGCAATGGGTGCTTTGTTCCCTACAGCGCCACATCACATCAGGCGCTCAGTTTCATTCTCCCATAGACTTCAATTAGCCATTCCAGTCCCATTTTTTTGGGTGACTTCTGGTCTTTGGTTTTTAATTTGTTTATGCTCAGTCAAGTGACACGGGATCCCTGGCTTGTTCAGAATGTTTTTTTTGTTTATTATTGTATTGCAAATGGCACTGTATATCTGAATATCGTGGTTTCAGAGCGCCCGCGCTGGCGTTGTTCATTTACATGTTCTCTGGCGCTACCGGTCACTTTCTCCATTGGAAAAAAAACAAACAAGACACAGCAATAAAATCAAATACAGGAAAACACAGCGCTTAATCTCAATAATGATGGTTCAATTACATATGAAGATAACTTTATGTCTTTAAAAATGCTCAAACGTGCTGGACCACTTATCCCTCCAGTCCTCAATAGAATGTAACCAAATAAGCACAGAGCAAAAACAGTTCAGTGTTTCAACTAATACGCAGCTGCTCGGTATGATCCAAAAGAAGCTGTAATCCCAGTGCGCATGCACAAAGTCCACAATGTGCCCGTCACCCTTAGGAAATATTCTTACCAAAAAGTTCAAGATTAGCAGGCAGAAACAGATGTCATACACTCTCCTATTGCGCAGAGGTCGTCTTCCCAAAATATATGCTTGTAGGTCCTCTTTCAGTCTTTGTACACCATTGGACTCAATGTAGTCCAAGAACCAAAAAAGGAAAGGAAAAGATATCTAGTGCAAAGGCCTTTGATAAAGTTGGATTTACCAATGAAACGCGTTAGGCAGGGGAGTGTGGGCTCTCTTGTTACTCTTTGTTGATTGGAGTGATTTTCTCTATTTCCCAACGACGGCCGCGTGTGGGAACTTGGGGGAACACCTCTCAGACGGGAAATCCTTTTATGCTATTAATCTACATTACTGTGTAAGTGCATATGAGTTTTATTAAAGCCTGAATCATTAACTGACAGAGTTGCACTAGATATCTTTTCCTTTCCTTTTTTGGTTCTTGGACTACATTGAGTCCAATGGTGTACAAAGACTGAAAGAGGACCTACAAGCATATATTTTGGGAAGATGACCTCTGCGCAATAGGAGAGTGTATGACATCTGTTTCTGCCTGCTAATCTTGAACCTTTTGGTAAGAATATTTCCTAAGGGTGACGGGCACATTGTGGACTTTGTGCATGCGCACTGGGATTACAGCTTCTTTTGGATCATACCGAGCAGCTGCGTATTAGTTGAAACACTGAACTGTTTTTGCTCTGTGCTTATTTGGTTACAAGACACAGCGCCACAGGTAGCCTACAGCGCAGAACACTAACAGCTCCGTCTGCCGGCTTGCGGCTAAGGCTTTAATAGAGACTCTGCAGACGCTCTAGTGATACATTTGCCTCCAAGTAAAATTGCTCTGTCTTGCAAGCAGCTTCGTCTATTTCAATCGGGAGCGAGATTGGCCGCAAAATCGGACCAAAAACATTGAAATATAACTACCATTTGGGATGCTGTGCAATGTGAAACATCCCCACCTCACCCTATACTCCCTTCATCTGCTGATCCTATAGCGCATGTTGTAGGATCGAGGAAGCAGGACAAACGAGAGTGGGTTTCCAGGGTATTGGTCCTTAATAAAGAAGACGTGAACAATGACCTGCGGTTCCACTTAAAAATCACTCTTGAGGGATCCTGATTTGGGATGCTTATACAGGAGCCAAAATCAGGCATAGGACTAGGTATGAACTACGTATGATCAGGGGCAGTAAGCCATGCACTGAAATAGTGGTTTGACTTATCAAGCGTCAGCACCTGTTAATACCACAAACAATCAAGCAGTGCCGATCCAGCCGCCAGTGTGAATCTAATTTATTGCTAGTGCCATCCATATAGGTCACAGTGCCAGGTTCTCTTGTTGAAGCTACACCAGTTATAGTGGCGCTGTAGGTTAAGCTCCTATAGAGCACAATAGACAGATCTGTATTGAAGTGTTTTATGCTTGAATTAATATTACAGCAATTTTTGTACAGAACTTGCATTGTGACTTGACAATAATATAAATGCAGGTCCTATATTTCGCCAAATGCAATTTTATTATTTTTTTATTATTATTTTATTATTTTCTTCTAAAATCATTTTTTATGGCTTATTTTGCTTACCAATGTGTAATTGGAACAACAGCAGCCTAAACACACTGTAAAGTTTGTCCCTTTTTGTCCCCAGCAGTGATATCCTATAATAATTAAATTACCGACCAGCGCAGGAAAAATACAGCACCGATCTTTGCAGGGTGCCAAAAATTAATAAGTATAATATGAAAGCAGTACAAAGTGTAGCACACTGCTGCTGTAATAATCGGCAGTCAGGTCCAACAGGCACGGACATAGGCCAGGCAATACCTAGTACAACAATTAAAGCTAATTAGGGGTTTATTCATCACGGGATAGTATACCTGTCGCTCTCCCATACATTTCAATGGACGTTACTTTTCTTCATTTTAACCCATTTAGTGGCAGCTACGTGAGTCTCACGTAGCTGACTTTAAACCCCCACAGAAAAAAAGTATAAAAGTTAAAAACTCACCTGACCCCTCGTTGTATTGAGCCGGGGTCTTCTCTTCACCCGGGGGGCATCCCATCCCCCCCACGGGGCTCTTCTCTCTTCAGGAGAGCGCCCAAAATAGCGCCCCCCCCCGCTTCGGCCGATGGCACAACTGACTGTAAAAAAAAAAAAGACATTTACTCACCTGCGGCTGCGATCCCTCCTGCGGGGTCTCCTCTTCACCAGGGGGGGGGGGGGGGGGCTCCGGGCTCTTCTGTGGTGAGGAGAGGGGGCAAGAAATCGCCCTCTCCCTCACTTCCTGGTTCGCGGGTGCTAGCCATCGGGGATTGCCGGGGAACAGAGGAGGATCGGAGGTGAGTAAAGAAAAAAAATAAATGTCATTTTTTTCCTGTGTGTGTGTTTATTTTATACTGTTAATCCCTTGTGTGGCTTGTAGGCTGCAGGGCAGGGGGCCACTAAAGGTGGCCCCTGCGCCCTGATCCCCATAGCTGGTCCTGGGCTGGTTACACTAGGCAGGGGGGACCCCATGTAATTTTTTTTGGATTTTTAAGGGTTTTTAACCCTTAAATTCCTCCAAAAAAATTCGCCCCCCCCCCCCCCCCCGGGAGGGGGGACCCTATGTCATTTTTTTTTTTAATTAACCCCTTATGCTCTGTGGTCCAGAAGCCAGGAGGTAAGTATTAAAAAAATATATATTATTTCTACTTGTCTTTGTGTGTTTTTTTAACACTTAACCCCTTGTGAACTGGTAAGGGATCAATGAGACCCCTATACCAGTTCACAAGGCTGGGGCCTGCAGCTAGCGGGTGACTTGCCATTAACCCCCGGCACCCCCAATTACCTGCCTCCCCAAAGCCTAGGGGGAGCAGAAGAGCCCGGGCCCACGGAGCTTGTAGCCGGCAGGGTGGGGACCACCAAAGCTGGCCCCTATGCCCTGTTCTACAAGCCCCAATAGCTGGTCCCGGGCTGCTTATGATGGTTAAGAAGGACCCCGTGTCATTTTTTGGGGGGATTTTTAAGGTTTTTTACCCTTAAAATTCCCCAAAAAAGACCCCCCCCCCAGGCGGGGGGACCCTATGTCGTTTTTTTTTTTATTAACCCCTTATGTTTATAGTGTGGATAGTAGTATTTTATTTGTAAATGTTATAAAGTGCTCTTTTCAGTTTGGGGGGTCTCCTGGGCAAGAATGGTGGGGGCTACTGATACATATCGTTGGTATCGTTGTAATCGGAAAAATGGGGATATCACATGCAATATGGTTTTCATTAAAGTGGACCAACACCCAGGATTTTGACTATCCTGGGTCTTGGTCCACTTCGGTGGGGCACCCCCGATAGGGGTGCCCCGCTGTGTGAAACCCCCCCGATCACCCTAAAAACTCACCTCTCCCCGCTCCCAGCGCCGACGGACAAGCGATCTGACAGCCGCTTGTCCGTGGCTCCTCCGCCGCCGCCTCCCGCGCGTCCCTCTTGACTCGCGCGCCCCCGCGCCGGCCATTCACAGACGGCCGGCACGGGGGCGCGCACGCCTAGAGGGGTGCGAGGGAGGCGAGGTAAGGTACTAAGGTAAGGGGGTTTGGGGGTTTTGGGGGGTTTCACCCCGCGGGACATCCCGATCTCGGATGTCCCGCGGGGAGGGAGGTGATCGGCCCTAGGGTGATGGTCCACTTTAATAAAACAAATGTTTTATTTAAAATAAAGGAGAAAATTGTCTAAAAATATTTATTTATTAATTTTTTTGTTTTTTTAAACAATTAATTTATTTATTTATTTATTTTTTTACGCAAAAAACATTTCATGTTAAAGCCTAAACTCTGCTGCAAAAAATATATATATAATTTTCCTGGAAATTCCGGCAAAAATCACAGTTAAACATGGCGCAAAATGGGGAAAAATTACCTGTCAACAGAGGGTGACTGTCAGGGACCGCTGGACACCCTTCTCTCGTGAGCCAACAATCCCCAATCTCCACCGCCTCTTGTGCCTATTGACAAGCCCCCGCTTGCTGGAGACACGGGTTATGCCTATCCAGACTTGGTTGCCCCCAGGACTGGTGCAAAGATTGCTGGCTAATGATAAAGACGCATAAACTGCGGGGTATCCCAAAACAGGAGTTCCTGCACAAGAGTCCGTAAACGTCAAAACCAAGTCAAGGCCGGGTGATCACAGAAGCGCGGTATCCAAGGGGTTAAGCAGAAACAAAGTCAGACATGCAGAAGGTCGGTTCAGGCAGCGAGCAGGTGTAGTCAAGGATGAAGCCGGATCAAAAACACTAAGACGAGATTCAGAAGCACACCCAAGCTAGTAAATGGCTATAACGGGCACTGGTGGTCCGGGCAGGAAAATATTTAAATGGTGGCTGGCCAATGGGGAATGTGCTGATTGGTGCAACACACGATCTTGCCCCTGATAGGAGAACACCCAGGGACTGGACCGCCCTGGCCAGTCAGGCTGTCCAGTCCCTGACCTCCCCAGAGTAGAGGATCCTTGGACCAGGATTGGTCCCTTTAACCCTTTAAGTGCCAGCCTACCTGGAGTTTTTGTCACACTCTGTTGCCAGACCATTTTGCATTATTTTGCACTCCCCATGTTCAAATGTGATTTTTGAAGGGACTTCCAGGGATTTCCCAGGAAAAGGATATATTGTTTTTTTCAGCAGAGTCTGAGCTTTAACATGAAATGTCTTGTTTGTCATTTTTTAGGTGTATTCTCAATATTTTTTGGCGAAATATGTGCAAAAAAATAAAAAAAATCTATTTTTTACAATTTGTAGTGTTTTTTTGTAATAATAAAATGTAAGTTTGTCAATAAAATCTTATTGCGTGTGAAACCCCAATTTCTCCCGGTTACAGCGGTACCACATATGTATTGGTAGACACCCTTTCCTGCCCAGGAGACTCCCCCAAACTGAAACAGAGCTTTAGGGGATTTTCAGAAAAAATACAACTGTGATATGCGCTATGCGCACCTTGCAGTTTTTCCAGAAAAACAACCCTTTACATTTGAAATACCCCCCACAAACTATATATTCTCTGGAAGTACACACCTCAGGCTTTCTATTTGTACCAGGCTTGTTGATGTGGCAGAAGTAAAGTAATCCCTCAATGTATTCTATGGTTGCAAAGAGTTTCCCTAAAAAAAGGATAAAAAAGCAGAATCAAAGCCACATTTTCCTAAAAAAACTATATACAAACAAGAAAAAACAAGTATAACCTGAAAAAGCAACATCCCCCGAACAGAACGATACCCAACATGCATAGTTACTGTCAAGGAAAGAGTTGCCAAACACCCCAAAGTAAAGCATGAGCATAACGGTAATTTTTCTTGAAAATTTCAGCTCTGCAGACAAAGTGCCCACCTTGCGATTTTCCAACCAAAACAACCCTTTACATTTGGAATATCCCCCATAAACCATATATTCCCTGAAAGTACACATGTTAAGCTTTCTAAGCGTACCCAGCTTGTTGTAGTGAGCTCATCTTTCTGGAATTAATCCCTCAAAGAACTCTTTGGTTGCGCAGGGTTTCCCTAAAAAATGTATAAAAAAGCTGAATAAAAAACACCTTTTCCTAAAATATAAATATGCAAACAAGAAAAAACAAGCTAAGTCTGAAAGCGCAAGGTCCCCCAAACAGAAAAATACCCAACATGCAGAGGTACTATTAACCCTTTTAATTACCAGCCTACTTGAGATTTTGTCACCCTCTGTTGACAGGTAATTTTTCCCCATTTTGCGCCATGTTTTGCGACATTTTTGCTGGAATTTTCAGGAAAACGATATATATATTTTTTGCAGCAGAGTTTAGGCTTTAACATGAAATGTCTTGTTTGTAAATTTTATTTATTATTAATTTTATTTATCATTAAGTAAAAAAAATAAATAAATAAAAACATTTTTTAGAAAATTGCCTCCTTTATTTTAAATAAAAAATTTATTTGATTAGGGAAAACCATATTGCATGTGAATGGCTATAACGGGCACTGGTGGTCCGGGCAGGAAAATATTTAAATGGTGGCTGGCCAATGGGAAGGGGAATGTGCTGATTGGTGCAACACACGATCTTGCCCCTGATAGGAGAACACCCAGGGACTGGACCGCCCTGGCCAGTCAGGCTGTCCAGTCCCTGACCTCCCCAGAGTAGAGGATCCCTGGACCAGGATTGGTCCCTTTAACCCTTTAAGTGCCAGCCTACCTGGAGTTTTTGTCACACTTGCCAGACCATTTTGCACTATTTTGCACTCCCCATGTTCAAATGTGATTTTTGAAGGGACTTCCAGGGATTTCCCAGGAAAAGGATATATTGTTTTTTTCAGCAGAGTCTGAGCTTTAACATGAAATGTCTTCTTTGTCATTTTTTAGGTGTATTCTCGCCTAAATATGTGCAAAAAAATAAAAAAAAAATCTATTTTTTACAATTTGTAGTGTTTTTTTGTAATAATAAAATGTAAGTTTGTCAATAAAATCTTATTGCGTGTGAAACCCCAATTTCTCCCGGTTACAGCGGTACCACATATGTATTGGTAGACACCCTTTCCTGCCCAGGAGACTAGAGGGGCTGCCATTTAAACGCAAAGCTTGATTCTAATTGTTTTAGTTCCTGCTGAGGTAGGGAAATGTTCAGGGCCTCCGATTTCGAGTAATTAATTTACTATTCACCCTTTTAATTGTCAGCCTACTTGAAGTTTTGTCACTGTAAGGAACTTACCTGGAAGTCTGTCCCGTGGCGCCTCCGCGCGCTCACTGGAAGGGCCGCGCCGGGCAGCCACTCCTCCAGCGACGGTCATGCATGGTCATTCCTTTTATGTTCGCCGGCGGGCAGATTTAACCCTTTAAATGCCAGCCACGTAAAATTTACGTGGTTGCCTCTCCGTCACTTAAGTGCCAGCCACGTAAAGTTTTCGTGCCTGGCATTTACCCCTGCTAGTGGGAAAAAAAAAAATACTCACCTGACCCCTCGTTGGATCCGGCCGGGTCTCCTCTTTAATTTGGTGCCATCCGAACCCCTGTGGGGGTCGGATGGCTCCAGGAGAGCCCCCGGAATAGGCCGCCCCCCCGCTTCTGCAGCAGCAGCTGCTATTTGTAAAAAAATAAATAAATAAAAATGACATTCACTTACCTGCGTGTACGCTGGCTCCCGCTGTCCCTCCTCTTCACCTGGGGGGCCTCTGATCCCCCCCAGGACTTACCGATCTTCAGGAGAGAGCCCGAGAGGATTAGAACGTGCGCTCCATCGCTCCGAATCACGTGACCACAGCTGGCGGTCATGTGGTGTAAACACAACGGATAACTGACAGCCTCACAGCGCATCCACGCCAGCGAGCCGTCATAAGCAAATGATGCAACTTAAACCACGTGATGTAAACATACGGATACAAGACAGCCTCGCAGCGCTCCCGCGCCAGCGAGCTGTCATGTAAACAACTGATGTATATCAGAAGAACTAGGTGCATCAATTTTAATCATAAAGGTGCGATGCACCAACTATGTGTCACAACAAGTGACACTAATTACGGGAAAAACTAAACTTAAAATATAGACTTGCCACAAAATGGCAACTCAAAAATGAATACCAATAATCTAAAACTATATACAAACAAGAAAAAACAAGTATAACCTGAAAAAGCAACATCCCCCGAACAGAACGATACCCAACATGCATAGTTACTGTCAAGGAAAGAGTTGCCAAACACCCCAAAGTAAAGCATGAGCATAACGGTAATTTTTCTTGAAAATTTCAGCTCTGCAGACAAAGTGCGCACCTTGCGATTTTCCAACCAAAACAACCCTTTACATTTGGAATATCCCCCATAAACCATATATTCCCTGAAAGTACACATGTTAAGCTTTCTAAGCGTACCCAGCTTGTTGTAGTGAGCTCATCTTTCTGGAATTAATCCCTCAAAGAACTCTTTGGTTGCGCAGGGTTTCCCTAAAAAATGTATAAAAAAGCTGAATAAAAAACACCTTTTCCTAAAATATAAATATGCAAACAAGAAAAAACAAGCTAAGTCTGAAAGCGCAAGGTCCCCCAAACTGAAAAATACCCAACATGCAGAGGTACTATTAACCCTTTTAATTGCCAGCCTACTTGAGATTTTGTCACCCTCTGTTGACAGGTAATTTTTCCCCATTTTGCGCCATGTTTTGCGACATTTTTGCTGGAATTTTCAGGAAAACTATATATATATTTTTTTCAGCAGAGTTTAGGCTTTAACATGAAATGTCTTGTTTGTAAATTTTATTTATTATTAATTTTATTTATCATTAAGTAAAAAAAATAAATAAATAAAAACATTTTTTAGAAAATTGCCTCCTTTATTTTAAATAAAAAATTTATTTGATTAGGGAAAACCATATTGCATGTGAATGGCTATAACGGGCACTGGTGGTCCGGGCAGGAAAATATTTAAATGGTGGCTGGCCAATGGGAAGGGGAATGTGCTGATTGGTGCAACACACGATCTTGCCCCTGATAGGAGAACACCCAGGGACTGGACCGCCCTGGCCAGTCAGGCTGTCCAGTCCCTGACCTCCCCAGAGTAGAGGATCCCTGGACCAGGATTGGTCCCTTTAACCCTTTAAGTGCCAGCCTACCTGGAGTTTTTGTCACACTTCCTTCCATTTCTGGCAGGGCAATTCCTGCAGATATGGGTCAAAATGACTAGGCGAAGTGAGGTAATTCATAGGCCTGGCCCCTTGACACCGCTCTTTGATAATTACTCCTTTGCTTCAGGCGTGCAAGCTAAGAGTTTTTTAGTGTGGGAGGCGTCATCTAATGTCACTATGAGGGATATAATGGCTTCAGGCAGGCTCCCCACGCTTGGTGAGCTGAGGGAAGGAACACCGGGACAGCATATCTCGTGGTTCCTTCATAATCAGCTGAGTGCCTTCATAAAATCCCAAAAACTTGCAGATCGAGGTAATAGACCCTTAACACAATTAGAATATGTGCTGAGCCAAGCTCCCCCAGACAAACATGCGGTTGCAGTCTTATACCGAACGCTATTGGAGGCAAAACACAACTCCCCACCAGGGTTTATTGGAAAATGGGAGGAGGAACTGGGCATATCGATAGATAGCGAAGACCTTGCTAAGATATACTAATTTACACATAAACTCTCGGCCCCATGTGCAGCAACAGGAAAGGAATTACAAGGTTATAGCTTGTTGGTATAGATGCCCAGTGGATATACATAAATATAATAAGTCCTTCTCAGATAAATGTTGGTGGTGTTTGAAAGAGCCTGGTAATATGGTTCATATTTGGTGGAGCTGTCCGGCTATTAAGGCTCTTTGGGGAGGGTCTTATCGACCTACAATTCAATTATGGGGGAGTCAGTGCAGAACACGCCTCAGCTGGCGTTAATGTCCTTGCTTCTGGGGTCCATCTCCAATAACAAAAAGGGGGTTCTGTGGCACTTTATAACGGCGCTGAGAACGATTATTCCAAGGCATTGGAAGTCTTCAGTCTCGCCGACGTTTATGGAATGGGCTCGGGAGGTAGAAGTTATACGCTGAATGGAGGAGATGGCCTCGGAAGCCAGGGACATGCAAGAAAGGTATATGGTGACATGGGCTGTGTGGATTGTCTATAGGGACACTCGCTTGTCTTCTGAGGCACGGTAGATGGAACTTGTCCGCGCACTCCTGTCCCCTCATCCCCCCCTCCTTCCCTTCCTGTACCCCCATCCTATAGTTTATCTGTTCTTTTCTTCTCCCCTTTTCAATGGAGGTCTACAGTGAACTTCGGCAGCTCCGCCCACTCTTGTCCATTCCATCTCTGCCAGTACTGGAACTGATTCTACCTTCCTGGCCCCCAGACTGCCCCTGTATATTGCTTGTAGCCTTCCGGTGAAGGCTTAGATGGACGGAGGTATTACCCATAGGTTAAATGTACGTTTTGCTCAGTAATGTTGTGAAGATGAGGGCTGGACGGGGAATAGGGGCGGGGATTGTGTGAAGGGCGGGTGGATGTGAATGCCGACTTGAACGTGCTGTCAGACTTGTACTAGTTGAACCTGAAGACCAATATGTCTATCTTGTTTATTTTTCTTGCCATTGTACAATGTACATTGTTAAATATGAAAATCTGAATAAACTTATATTGCACAAAAAAAGGGTTAATAGTACCTATGCATTTTGGGTATTGTTCTGCTTGGGGGCCCTTGCCCTTTCATATTTAGTTTGTTTTTTCTTGTCTACATATTGATATTGTCACGGACCGGGTGGAGCGGACTCGGGTGTGGATCCGCTTTAACTGTGGGACCGATGGCGGGTACCGTGTCAGGGGAGCGGAGTCTAAGGGGCCACCGGTATTCACCAGAGCCCACCGCAAGGCAGGTTGGTCTTGTGCGGCGAGTGACCCCCAGGTCGCTACCCCCAAACAGCGTCCCAGTCCCACAGTCAGCCGAGGTTCAGCGAGGTACACAAGTGGCAGGCAAAAGGCGTAGTAAGTGCAGGCAGAGATCGGGGCTGGCAGCACAGGTTCGCGGTAAAGGTGAGTAGCCGAGGTCGGGGCAGGCAGCAAAGGTTCAGAGTCGGGGACAGGCAGAGGTCGGTACACGGGTGAGCAATCCAAGAATGTCTGACTTTCAACAAGCATGGAGAGACCAAGATCCGGCACTGAAGGAAAGGAAGTGCCTCTTTAAATAGGGAAAGTGGATGCAGGATTGGATGAGCAGGCACCAATCAGTGCTGTACAGGCCCTTTAAATCTCAGGAATCTAGTGCGCTCGCCCTCTAGTGGATGGAGACGTGCGCGCACCTGAGCATGTGAGAAGGAAGCATTGGGGGAAGGGAGAGAGCTGCAAAATGGATGACGGCTGGATGCAGCCATGGAGGTAAGTGAAGTGCTGCTAGATGGGCGTGCGCCGCTCGCCCTAACAGATATTTTAGGAAAACATGTTTTTATTCAGAGTTTTTATACATTTTTGGGGGGAAACCCTGTGCAAACTAAGAATTCTTTGAGGAATTACTTCCAGAAAGGTGAGCCCACTACAACAAGCTGGGTACGTTTAGTAAGCTTAATATGTGTGTACTTATATTATAATATATATGGTTATAGGGGATATTCCAAATGTAAAAGGTTGTTTTGGTTGAAAAATTGCAAGGTGCACACTTTGTCTGCAGAGCTGAAATTTTCAAGTAAAATTACAGTTATGCGCATGCTTTACTTTGTTGGCAACTCTTCCCTTGACAGTAGCTATGCATGCTGGGTATTGTTCTGTTCGGGGGACCTTGCTTTTTCAGATTTTACTTGTTTTTTCTTGTTTGCATATAGTTTTTTTAGGAAAATGTGGCTTGATTCTTCCTTTTTATTCTATTTTAGGGAAACTGTGCAACCTTACTTCAAGAAAACTAAGCCCACATAAACAAGCCTGGTACGCCTAGAAAGCTTGAGGTGTGTACTTCCAGAGAATATATAATGTGTGGGGGGTATTTCAAATGTAAAGGGTTGTTTTGCAGGAAAAACTGCAAGGTGCGCATAGCGCATATCACAGTTGTATTTTATCTGAAAATCTCCTAAAGCACTGTTTCCGTTTGGGGGAGTCTCCTGGGCAGGAAAGGGTGTCTACCTATACATATGTGGTACCGCTGTAACCGGGAGAAATTGGGGTTTCACACGCAATAAGATTTTATTGACAAACTTACATTTTTTATTACAAAAAAATATACAAATTGCAAAAAATAGATTTTTAAAAATTTTTTGCACATATTTCACCCAAAAGTATTGAGAATACACTAAAAAAAGGCCATACAAGACATTTCATGTTAAAGCCCAGACTCTGTTGAAAAAAACAATATATAATTTTCCTCGCAAATCCCTGGAAATCCCTTCAAAAATCAAGATTGAACATATGTAGCGCAAAATAGTGAAAGTGGTAGGGCACTTAAAGGATTAAACAGGGGGTTTATATTCATTTTTTTTTTTTTTTTTATCAAATCATTGTGTGACCCCTCCTGGCCTATTAAATGTCATTTTTGAAAACTTTTTTGATTTTTTATATTTTTATGCAGAATTCTCAATTACGGGTCTGGTATTAAAGTGTTAATGTCACGATGTAATAACAATGTAATTCCATATCTTTTTGCTTTGTTACTAGTGGATATGTGTTCAAAAACGGACTTTAATCACACAGCTTCTGGCACTCTGGGCTACGGCAACCTAATTTTGAGCGCCGGTGCTGTGTGAGGCTGTTTTTTTGATGAATATGGTTTGAGTCGCTCACACTGACCAGTCGCTACCATATAGCTCTGTACTGGTGTTATAGCGACTCACACATCAAATTCATCAATGCCGGCCATGTTACTACAGCGACTGAGGCGCTCTGTAATAGCGACTCATGGCCGATCAGAATGACCACTAGTGGTCGCTCTTAGAACCGCTGTACAGACGCTCATCTGCCGTTACCTGGCACTAGTAATAAATCAGCCTGCTAGTTAACATTGTGACTTACAGCGCCATTCTAGTCAAAATAGCAGTGCTAGGGCACTATGGGGGTTATTTAAGAAGGTAGTACCTGGCTCTCAGTTTTGTAAAAATAGCGTGTTTGCCAATTAGGCAAAGAAACACTTTTAGAATTTTTTTTTACTTTTAATATTTTTATGCAGAATTGCATTTACAGGTCTGCCACTAAGGTGTTATTGTCACAGTGTTAAAACAATGGCATTCCATGTGTTTTCGCTTTGTTACTGGTGGATATGTGTTCTAAATGGTAAGGCAAGGCTCTAAGCATGTCTTCTATTTTAGGAGCACCTGCCACATTGGTGTGCAACTGTTTCCTGCCCCCCAGATTGAGCTTCAATATAAAAAGTTGAGTATGGGGGGCGTGGCCTGCTAATGGCGGAGTAGGAAGCCAGAACGTGAGGCTCCCTGCTTAAACCCCGTCGGACTACATCTGCAGCAGAGCGGCACCTCTCAGAACCACCTCAGATGATGTCCAAGAAACGGAGGACCAGGAGCACAGCGAAACCCGGCCACCAGAACCACATTTCCACGTATTTTGGCCCCACAGAGCCGGAGGGCCCCCGCTCGCCACCACCATCAGCAATGGCGCACGCCGGCGGGAAGACGGGGGAGACGGAGGGGCGGCTGCTCCCCATCCCTGGAACACCCGACCCGCTCCTTACCTGCGGTCATGAAGGAGAAGAGAAGGAGACAGCATCCCCCCGACCGGCAGAACTGAAGGGGGAAGAGCAGCAACCGCCGATGCCGGAGGACGTGAGGAGTGAGGCGGCCACAGGCAAGATGGCGCCGACGCACCAAGGAGATGCACCCGCGGCTGTGCGGTGGGGGTCCAGCGCTGCGGAGACCGGATCGTGGCCATCGGGGCAGGAGCAGCAGGAAACCGGCCCGACGGGAGAGGTGAGGCGGCGTGCCGACCCGAGATGCACCAGAGATGCGGTGAGTCACCCCGGAGGGGGAGAGGGAGACAGAGCCCTAGTGGTAACAGCCCAGGTCCACAGAAACGCAGAGGGACCCAAGCCTGTGACACCGGAGGGGGAGACAGTGCTAAGTCACACAGCATGCCAGGTCCTGCAGCCCGGGAATAGCTTCTTAAAGGGACAGCGCACTGATATGCATTCCCCAGTACATGAGCTGCCAGGAGGAGAGGGGGGTACAAATGCCCCAGGACACCGGGGATCTGGCGATGAATGGGGGTGGGAGTCCTTTTCCCCGCCCGGACCCAGCAGCCCCATGGCCCCGGATTGCTCTTCCGAGACGGGATGCCCTACGGCGCACAGTAGCTCCCGGAGCCTCAGACATCCAGCAGATTTGCTGACGAGTTGGGAACAGAGGCCTGTGTTCTCACCAGGACCCCACAGCCCCATGACCCTTGCATACTCTGAGGTGACAAGACGCCCTGCCCCGGAAGACAGACCGACGATGCACTCCGATACAACCGCCCTTGACATACCCTTGTCTCATACATTGATCTCGGCTATAGCAGGCTCAGTGAAACACAATATCACTGAGGCCCTCAAAACGCTGCCGTCAAGATCCGACTTTGAATCTTACATAACTAGAATGGAAGACACATTCCGTAGAGAAATTACATCCATGCAGAACTCCATGGCGGATTTATCTGACAGAGTAGATACTAACACAGCCGCGCAAACGCAGATCCAAGCTAGAGTGGAGGCACTAGAACGTGAACAAGAAACTACACGTAGGATGCTCTCTAACTTTCAAGTGCAGCAAGACGACTTAGAAAATAGAAACCGTCGGAACAATATACGATTGAGAGGCATCCCCGAGAGGGTAGCACCAGCAGACCTGAGATCCATAGCACGCGAGCTGTTTAACAAATTGCTAGAGCGCCCACCAGAAGAAGAGATCGAGATTGACAGAATTCACCGAGCCCTGGGGCCCGTGAGCCCCGACCCCACCAGACCGAGAGATGTTATCTGCAGGATACATTTCTACCAAATTAAAGAGGCGCTAATGAGATCGGCTTGGAACAAGGGCCCCTGTGACCTAAACGGAGCCCGGGTCACGCTACTATCGGACTTATCGCGCAGAACCCTCCAAATGCGGCGAGCGCTGAAACCGTTGCTTGATCTAATACAACAACAGGGGGCGGCCTACAGATGGGGACACCCCTTCCAGCTACTGATACGAAAGGACCGGAGAACCTATGTATTGAAAACACAAGAACAATTGGGGGGTTTGTTTGACTTCCTGGGAGCAGCCCCCATTGTTGTCCCGAACTGGCTAGATCTGGAACTTGATGGAGGGTTAGCCCCTCTCCCACAACGTCCTAGGAGACGAGACAGAGAACGTCGTAGACCGGCGCGCCGGCCTGGTCCTCGTAGAAGAAGTCCTGACCCCATCAACGATGCAAGGCCACAAGAGTAGAAGACACACGCTGTCTAGACGACGGTTAGATAATGTTATATTTCTATCCCTGCTTATCTTGTTTTTGTTCTTTTTTTTTTTCCTCCCTTCTCTTTCTCTCCTCCTTTTTTCTTTTATTATTCGTCCTTCTTCATAATGTTTATCAACGGGCAGAAGACACAAAGTGTTTGAATTATGCTTAGACGATGCAATGTTTATGCGACTACTTGCTCCCTCATTACTCTGCTATATGGTGATCCCTGACGTATATTGGGCTGATGTTGTCCTTAGGGGACTGGCTCGTCCGCCTCGTATGTGCCGGGCGCGGATGCCTGGTGCCGGGTGGGGGGCTGGCGGCTTAGCGGAGGTTCGCCCCCGGGCCTGGGGCGTAGCCCGATCTGCCTCTATGGCCCGGACCTGCTGAGCTGCTGTCCGGGCTGCGGCGGGGTCTCTTCCCCCTGACCGCATGTTGCCTGGCTGGCTGGCCGCCCTCCCGCCTGGCGCCTGGGTCTCCCCCGACATGCGGGAGTCCTCGGCCGGTCTGGGTGATCCGCGACCACGAGAAAGAACTATGCAAAAGATAGCTGGAACCCCTACTCGAAAGTGGTCTGGTCGCTTGGTCTGGTCGGGGACAGATGCCCCCCCGGGTCTACGGTCCGGTCTTTGCCCCGAGAGGCCTCGCTCGTTGACGCCTCGGCGGGACGCCCTCCTGAGGTGGGGAGGATGGAGGGACTGGGACCCACGTGCATAGAGTCTGGCTCATAGTAACGCCCGGGGCGCTTCTCCCAGCCGGAGTGGGGGGTGGCGGTTCATGGCGATTGGGCCTAGACTTGGGACTATAACGGGGGGGCCCCCCCCCCATGGTTGGGGATGGTGGGGACGGACCGGGGCCCGGGGTTAGGGTGAACTCCGTGGAGAGAGAGCAGAGAATATCCCTTAGTTCCTGATACAAACTCTGCCCAAATGACGATTAGATACTGTTTTACATGTGTCTCTGCTTGCTCTTTTATTTCTTACTCCTTATTACTTTTATCTTTCTCTCTTTTTCTTTCCTTCTCCTTCGTAACGCCTTTGAGTAGACAGAAAACACGAGTTGCTTGAATTTGAATTATGGTTAAATAATATAGTGTTTATGTGATCACCTGCTCCCTCTTTACCCGGTTATATAATGTTTCAAGCGTAGATTAAAACTGTCTCTGCCCGGGGGGGACTGACTCACCCACTTTACGTATCTTAGATCCGGGAGTTCGGGACCGGGTGGGTGGGCGGCGACTTGACCGGGACTTGTACCCGGGCCTGGGCCTGGCCCGGCCTGCCCTTTCGGCCTGGACCTTCCGGGCTGCCAAATAGATCACGGGGAGGGAGGACACCTCCCTATGGGAGGACCTGCTCCCTGGTCGCGTGATCCCGGTCGGCTGGTCGTCCCCCTACCTGATGCCTAGATAACCCCACTCATGCAGGGACCCCTGATTAAATTAAAAGTAACCCATATGGGACGGGACTGAGCTCTGCGTTGGGGCGGGGAGACCCGTGAGCTGGGGGTGGGTGGGGCGGGACGAGACCCGGGGCACGGGAGAGCCTTGGGAGGGGGGAGCGGAGGGTACGCATTAGTTCCTGTTAATGATTAATGATTCATAAAATGAGACCTTATCTCTGTCCTTTCTCTATGGTTTTGTTTACACGTTGCTGCCGCTCATTAGTTGAAGTGTTATAGGGGGGGAAGCGGGGAGCCCCTGAATTAAATGCATATAGCTTGAAAGTTGTTTTTGTAATTGTTACTGCTTTTATAATTGTGACTGATTTTGTCTCCTATTCGCCTGGTATCCACTTCCCCCGGTGACCCTAGCGCTCCTTCGGGGAGAGCTACTGGAGACTCACCCTTCGAGGACGCTGGGCTAGACTAGCCTATATTAGGCTAGTCGTTATTTTGACCTCAATTGACCCAATTATCTTTCGGGTCTCTCCAGAATCTGTTCTTTCTCCTCCCTCTCCTCCTTCTTCTCTACTCCCTGTGCCCCCTCCCCTCCTTAGAAAAGTTGTTCTACCCTGATCTACCCCCCCCTCTCTTCCCTTACTTATCCGCTCATATCTTACCCCTCACCTCACCCCCTTGGGGGCCTTCGCCCCGGTTCTCGTGCGCCGGGTGGAGAGGCGGCGGTTGCCCACTTATAGCTGGACTGGGTGGGTCGGCGTTGCTGGGGCCGGGATGGAGGCGGGGCGGGACGGTGGGCCATCGGGAGCGGCCATGAGGGTCGTGTCCCTGAATTGCAGAGGCCTTAACGTCCCCGAAAAAAGATCGGCCATGGTGTCGGAACTTCGGAGATTAAAAGCCAAAATCGTATTCTTGCAAGAAACACATTTCATGGGAAGGTCTGCCCCCAGACTGTCTCCTAGATATTACCCCCAGTGGTACCTGAGCTCGTCGCCGGACTCCAAGACTAAAGGAGTGGCGATATTAATAGCCAGAGGGATCCCATTTCAGATGACGGAGGCCTCGATCGACACAGAAGGCAGGTATATTATGGTAAAGGGCACACTATATGGAGAATTGTGCACTTTGGCATCTCTATACGCCCCAAATAATGGGCAAATAGACTTCCTCCTGCGCTTCCTGGCCAAACTGGCAGATTTCCAAGAGGGGAAAATCCTCCTAGGAGGGGATCTAAATATCGCCCTTGACCCACTCATAGACTCCTCGACGGGGAAGTCCTCCGTTTCGTACACCGGAATACGGAAAGTGAAACAGGCCCTACATAACTTGCAGCTGTGCGACCCTTGGAGGATTCATAATCCAAAGGGCAGAGACTATTCTCACTTCTCATCGGTACATTTGACATATGCAAGAATAGACTATGTGTTGATCTCACATAGCCTCTTACCCAGAGTAGTCGAAACAGCCATTGACTTAGCCTCCCTATCTGATCATAGCCCGGTGTGGATCTCACTGACCACCAGAGAAGAGGGGAGGAGGGCATGGACATGGCGGCTAAATGAGAGCCTGCTGAAAGACTCAATAACAGTAGAAGCTACGCAAGTAGCCCTGAAAGACTACTTCGAACTAAATTGTACAGGAGATGTGACACCTATGACTATTTGGCAAGCGCACAAAACGGTTGTGAGAGGAACGTTTATACAACACGCGTCTAGGCTGAAAAGGATACAAACTACACAAAGGGATCAATTGCTCTCCCAGATTCAAACCCTAGAAAGGAAACATAAAGAAACTCAGGCACGAGAGGCATTACAGGAGCTGACAAGATGTAGAGAGCAACTAAGCTCGCTACTTCTGAGAAAAGCGGCATACACAATAAGGAGATGTAAGCGATATTATTACGAATGGGGAAACAAGAGCGGTGCTCTACTCGCCAGAGCGCTGAAGAAGCAACAATCCCTAAACTTCATTGAGGCAATCATGGATCGAAAGCAACAGAAGTGGCACAAAACGGCTGACATCGCCAGAGTCTTCCGCGAATATTATAGCGAGCTCTATAACCTGCGCCAGCAAACGGAAGGAGACACCCCAAGGGACCTGGCTAAGATACAGCAATACATCGCAGCCTCTGGCATGCCGAAACTGGATGCCGAAGCGATAATTAAACTGGGAGAACCAATCTCAGGGACCGAACTGAATAGAGCGATACAGACCACTCCAAACGGTAAATCACCCGGTCCTGATGGACTAACTATAGCTTATTACAAAAAATTTGAAGGGGTCCTAAATAAGCACCTCCTTAGAGCTCTCAATGCCACGGATCAGATGGAAGCTGTGATGGCGTTCCCGAAAGAAGCACTGGAGGCACACGTCACGGTGATCCACAAGCCTGGGAAGGACCCACTGAGCTGCAAAAGCTATCGCCCCATATCGCTACTAAATGTTGACCTTAAACTGTTTACAAAAATACTCGCAACCCGAATGGCTATCTATTTACCTGGACTAGTCGAGGAAGATCAGTGTGGATTCATCCCTGGCAGGGAAGCCAGGGATAACACGATTAGAACCCTAAACCTCATACATCGGTCACGAACAGATAATTCCCCAATGATGCTGTTGTCAACGGATGCCGAGAAGGCGTTCGACCGGGTGAACTGGACATACGCTTTCGAGGTTCTGAAATATATTGGCCTCCATGGGAGAGCGCTAGAATACATACTGAGACTTTACTCGGACCCACACGCGCGGGTGAGGGTGAGCGGCCATCTCTCTCAGCCCTTTCGGATCTCGAACGGGACCAGACAGGGATGTCCGTTGTCCCCCCTCATTTTCGCCCTGGCGGTGGAACCTTTCCTAAGACACATAAGGATGAACTCGGACCTGAGAGGGATTCGGGTGGGGGAGGTGGAACATAAAATCGCGGCGTATGCGGACGATCTCCTGTTCTTCATTTCCAACCCTGTCGTGGGACTCCCAAACCTTATGAAAGAATTTGACATTTTTGGAAGCATCTCAGATTTTAAAATCAACTTTGACAAGTCTGAGGCACTTAGTGTCGGACTACCAGATACGGTGGTGTCCCCAATCAAGTCCTCTTTTCCCTTCAGATGGTCCACGCCTGCGTTGACTTACTTGGGCACAAAAATCCCGAAAGATATCGAGGATGTCTTCAGATATAACTTTATTCCTATGCTTAATAGAATCAAAGCAGATCTAGCAGGATGGGATTCCCTAACGCTTACATGGATGGGCAGGATGAGCGCCATAAAGATGACAATACTCCCGAGAATCTTATACTTGTTTCAAACCCTCCCATGCCATATACCATCCAGCTACTTTAAGAACCTCAATTCCTTGATCCTGAAATTCATCTGGAGCAACAAGAAACCAAGAACCCGCTTCGGCTTATTGCAATTACCGAGAGCAAGAGGAGGCCTAGCAGTCCCGGACCTGAAGAGGTACTGGCGAGCGGCGCATCTGCAGAGGATAGTGGATTGGGGGAGAAATGCGAAGGAGAAGAAATGGGTGGATGTGGAGGATAGCTGCACAGACGTCCCGATAAGGGAGATACCATGGGCAACGGAGACCTCAACCAGATGGAGCGGATCTAATCTGCTAATAAAGGCCACCCTCAGTGTCTGGGACGAGACCAGGAGGAACAATGAGATCTCGCCCTGGCCGTCACCCTTAATACCAGTAATTGGGAACCCAGATCTACCCACTGGTCGGAGGCCGCAGGTCGGAGGAGGGTGGAGAGACCTGGGAACGGTTCGGGGGAGAGACCTGGTAAGGCAACGGGAATGGTGCAGCATCGAGGAGCTTAGGACACGCTGGGACTGCCCACACTTGGACCCCTGGCAGCTGCTTCTCTTCCAACACTCCCTGCAACGATTAGGACCGAGACAGTCTCTTAGTCGGAACCTCACACAGTTCGAAACCCTGGCTATGCAGGGGGACCCACCAACAGGGGTGATATCTCAGATATACCGACTCCTAGGAGAGGAGAACGAGACACCGCCCCCCTTTTGCAGAGACTGGGAGAGGGACCTGGGAAGGGAATTCACGAGTGAGGAGTGGGAAAAGATATTTCTGCTCTCCCAGAAATCCTCGATCTCGTCCCAGGTACAAGAAACGAACTACAAGTACTTATCTAGATGGTACTACACTCCCATGAGGCTGTCCAGGATGTTCCCAGGCTCATCGCCTCTGTGCTGGAGATGCGGGACAGAGGAAGGCACACTACTGCATATCCTGTGGTCGTGCCCCAAAATTACAACCTTTTGGAGGAACATAGCAACGACTATGAGTAAGATTATAGGATCACAGGTCCCATGCTGCCCGGCCCTCATGTTGCTGCACCACACAAGTGACAGCGTAGCGACTTATAAAAAATCAATACTGAGGCACCTTTTGAACGCCGCTAAAACGGTAATCCCCAGATACTGGAAGACGGAATACGTCCCAACAGAAGAAGACTGGGCCCGCGAAGTAGATAGGATAGGAGAAATGGAAGAGCTGACAGCTACGGTCCAGGACAACGAAGAGAGGACCCGCTTGCTCTGGACGCCGTGGTACGTGTTCCGGTCCCCGGCGGCTCGCCCTGCCTCCCTCTCGGCCCCAGGTGACCCGGCCTGATGGGTATGTGATCTCGACGCCGCCGTTGCCAGAGCTTCTCCGGGTGTGGGGGAATATGGGAGCGAGCCCCCTTGCTTTCCACCCCCTCCCTGCCTCCCACCCCTTCCCTGTACCCGCACCTTACTTGCTTCCCCCCTTCTTTCTCTCTTTCTACTCTCCATATACCCCTCCCCTTCGAGGGGCTGGATAACTCCAAAGACACGCGATTGACTATCCCCTGACACATTGAGCTCTCGGAGCTGAAAGTCAGCAACTTCATTCCGTTGGATGAAGATTGCTCACAATACGTAGAGGTACTCCGAATTGAGATATAAACCCGCCACATAGGCCTCATCATCATACGAATAGTAGACAAATCACCCGGGGAGACGGGGTCCTCCGGGGAGTTGCCCTTGGGGCCCCTCGCGGAACCTGGACCCCCCCGACTTAATATTGAAGCAGAAGGTTACTTCCGAGAATGTCAAACATCCAGACAAGGGGGATAATCTAATCTTATATGTAACATCCAGCCCTATTATTATTATTATTATTATTATTACTGCATATCATTGTTAACATGTACCTATTGTACTTACCTTGTACTGTTTCGCTCTCTTCTGTAATACCTGACTGTTTTGTATGAAAAACTAAATAAAGAATTTAAAAAAAAAGTTGAGTATCTCTCCAATGCAAGGCTCACTGTTGATGTGAAGGGGTGAGTTAGAGGCCGATTCATTAATAGCGCCAGGTATCGACAGATGAGCGCCAGTAGCGTTATTTTCACAGCGCACGCTAGTATTCGCTGTGCTTGGCCGTTGTTCGGCTGTTGACAGCGACTCAGTCGGTGTGCGGTAATGTTGAATACGGGGTTAGGAGTCGCTGTTTGACAGGTTCCGCGCTGTATGGGAGCGCATGACAGCGAATGGCCATAGCGAACGGCTCCCAGCATATTCATTAACAAATCACGCTCAAAAAATTCTCGCGCTGTGAAATGCTTGTTTAAACCCCAGAGCGCTGGCGGCGATGGGTTAAAAGTAGTTTTTTAACCCCCAAACAACCATATTTTTACAAACATTTTGTAATATGAATACATTAATATCAGACCTGTAATATCAATTCTGCACAATTTTTCTTTTTTTTTTTTTACCTTAAAAAAAATATCTAACATTGCAGAAGTGGTCACAGAATTTTTGCCATTTAAAAAGAAAAAAAAAAAAAACATTAATAGCATTTAATTATGAATATTTAAAGATTGCTCCATTGAAATGCATTGGAGAGCGCCAGGTAGCGAGAGGTCATACCTGTCGCTGTTCAAGGTCGCTCGCTGGCGCTGTGGGGTGAGGCTGGAATAATGATGAATGATTCGCTATCTGGCGCTCTGTCAGTCGCTAAGCAGGATCGGCTTGATAAATGTGTGATTGAGGAGGGGAGCCGGCGTTCTCGTGGCGGTGAGCGTCATTACCGTTCGCTCACCATTCGCTACCTGGTGCTATCCCTTGTTAAATAAGGGCCTTAGTTAGTTAGTGTCTCTTTGAACCAGGACCATTCCTGGCACAGTTGCCAGGGAGAGTGTAGGTCAACTTTAAACACATCCATTAATTGTAAACATTAACAAAGGTATTTAGGGATATCATAACTTACTTTTACTTCCAGAAATGTGGCTGCTATTTCTGTTGAAGTCACTTTCGACTGTTTTCTGTTTAGACTTCCAATATTGGCTTTCAGCCCTGCTGCTTTGCATCTGTAATATATGTCATGCTTATCATATACCAATACTTATATATATATATATCCACACAATCAATTTGTAGCCATACCATCTCTACCATACTATCCAAATTCCATTGGAGAAAAGTATTAAATGGGTGATTTAAAAGGCAGGGTATCTCAGTTCCTTGTCTAAACTTTGAAATGAATTCAACTATACGATGATCAAACTCCTGCCAGGGCTAACTGCAGTTTTGTCTGCTGACATCCAGTGTCAGACTGGCCCACCAGAGCACCACAGGAGCATCCGGTGGACCAAGGCAATGACACAAGGCCACCTTATTTTTTTTTTGTTTGCCTGAAGTGTTCTGCAAGTTTATTTGTTCAGTGGTGAGTAATTAATAAATATCATAGTTTGTGCAACACTGTGATTAAAAGTCTTTAATCACAGGTCTTGAATCCTTTCTATATGGCTGAACGGTGGGCCCCAAAAATGATTTCATCTTGTGGGCCCAAGGTACTCTAGTCTGATACTGCTGTGGATACAACAAATTATTTTTGGATGGAAAATACAGGGCAGCATCGCAGATATAGGGTGACTGGACATACAGCAGCATGTTGATGCAATGATTATTCTTACAACATAATTTCAGGATCTGATAGGATTATGATTCAAGTATAACTACTATAGTGAGATTAATAACGTACTTTGTTCTGAATACTCTTTATCTGTAGACTTTGCTTGTCCAGTTTGTATTGCTGAAATGTAATCTTTTCCATCAGTTCACTGATTCTTTTGTTTTGGATCTCCATTTGTAACTAAAATAAAATGGTGCATAGTTAAATTCTGTTTTCATTTTAACCAAACACAATTTATTTTTTACATAAAAAAGTATTCACTTTATTATTTTGAGTTTCATATGTCCTTCAGTAAACCTGAATGTCCGATTGATAAACCGATGCATCATGCATTCATAAAGCAGACCTAAATGTGAAACCAGGTCCTCAAGAATACCAGTTTGCCTACTCCAGCTGCCCATGAGCCAAAAATCAGGAGATATATACCCTTTCCACGTGGAACTATTGTATATATGACATGGGACAAGAAGTACCTGCAAATAGCAGTGAAGCAAGCCTCCTATTGGAGGAGGCGTGACTACCGCATGCATGTGCAGTTGTTTCTGTCCCTATCAGATGGAGCACTGCTAGGAAAAGGTGAATATCTTTCTGTTTTAATGCTGTTTATTGAATATAAAAGAGCAAAATACATTGAGGAGACTTTACAAAGATAAAGTTTACATTTCAAATAGACATATTTAAAGAGAAACTTCAGACATAAAATAAAAAGGGGCCGATCCCCCATCCCCCACAATCGGGCCCCTACTTACCTTTTGGATGTCACCGTTGCCTGCTGCGGCGACATCCGGCTGCTTCAAGGCCTGATCCTGGCTCCATTGCATCCCAGCCATGGCCACTGCGCAGGCGCGAGATCGGGAGCTGTGTACAGTTCCTTATGGGTTGCAAGATGGAGCCGCCAATCGGAAGGAGTAAAAGCTACCCAAAGGTAAAACCGGAGGGGCGCTCGGTGAGGTTTGGGAGAAGTTTTAACCTCCCCCCCCAAAGTTCCTCTTTAAAGTAGAAAAGGAGTGAAGGGGGAATTGCAGTAGATTTAATACTTCACACACACAGCACCCGCATGGGCATTGTAGAAAGGGGAAGACAGGCATACAGCGCCTGTCACAATCCCCGATTTTTGTTTTCTTGGGGGGGTGGCTGCACATTTTCACTGCAGAAACACCAGGAATTTTATTGGGGACACTTGAATGACATGACACAGGTTTTGTATGGCCCAAAGTGCAACCCAAAAGTGCAAAAAATGGGTACAAATACAATTCCAGACAGCCCAGGGATAAGAAAAAAATTAAACATTATAACCATTATTCTATGAAATAAGGCCACACAGTACATGGTGAGCGCCTGGTCTTAAAGCGGACCAAAACTCACATTTTAACTAGCATCCCCTAAATTGCTCCCCCCCCCAGTACCTATAGCCAATTCTCACCGTCCCTGCTTCACTCTAATCCCAAAAAATGGCACCTGTTTTAGCTGTAAAGCTCTGCCTCCTCCATTCATTTTCACACCTATGCAATGACTGATCGCCTGCCATCTTACAGAGACGGACAGCAAAAGAAAATGTTGCGGGGGATTCGAAAAGAGATAATATCTATTTTTAGTTCTACACTTTAAGAATGGAGTATCGGCAGGGGCTTTCGCCAAATGTATTTCGCAAGTTCAGTGGGTTTTGGTGGTACTATAGGGAACACAGCGCCGGCATGCATATACTCGCCGGCATTGATGATAGATGGAACAGTACCTGGCACTATCCGAGGCGCTCTGGATTTTGACCTTCATATATACACCTTTTTGCACCTGACCTGACATTCACCTGATGTTCATCTAGCACTATCTGGCACTAGTGTTTCTTAAATAAACCCCTTATTTTATTGGTGACAATCCTTAAAAAACTGACTACTGGTAATTAGTTACTGAACTTGCACATTGTTTTCTTCTCCTATTATAATCCCAGCCACTTGGCCATCCACTACAAAAGACTATAATTATGTAGGATTTAGCTATTTTGTTTCAGTTGTTGCAGAAAGAGATTTATCTAGTGTACATATCCACACTATATACTGATATATATATATATATATATATATATATATATATTTCTTTTTACTGATATATATATATTTTTTTTTAAGTACCTTTACTCTCTGAATATCCTCCTTGGCACTTAAATTGTTTTTCTCACTTGGTTCCAGAAGCTGAAGCTTCATCTCTATGTTCTGCAGTTGTTCATCCAGATGCTCCCTGTCATTGGTCACATGATGCAACTTGTCCTGCAGTAACTGGGTCAGATCATGCAGCTGCTTGTCCCTGTTCTCCAGCTCCTGCATCCTGCCCTTCAGCACATCAGCACTGTCTCTGATCATGTTCATGTTGCTGAGTAGCTCTGCCAAGGAAACATTGTGTTGCGCCAGTTTGCCAGTGATCTCTCTCAGGTTAAGTCTTGTTTTATCCACATGCTCTTTCAAGCCATGTCCTAGCTGAAGTAGCCCATGTGCCACCACATTCATATCATCCCATGATGCAAACTGTACTTTCTTTTCACTTGATGGTCCCCAGCCTGCTGCACCCCTTAGGAATGCAAGAAAGATGAGACTTAAAACAAGTAAAGTCATTGTGATACTCCTGTTCACTGAAGCTGTGACTGCGTGTGTATGTGCTGTCCGTGCAAGCTTAAAGTTCTCATATGGTGTAAAAAAAAAAGCTCCTCCTTTTTTGTAAAAAAAAGCTCCTCCTTGCTTACCACAAAGGTCTGATCAGAGGCTGTACACAGAATGAGCTCTTCCTCCCCCGTCCCCATTATGTGGGCAGAAGGAAAGCTCACCATTGTGCAAGTCAGGAAGCCTAGACTATTTTTCTAAGCATACCTACATAGTTTTACTTTCTTTTTATTTGTTTCCTTTATGAGTTGGCTTTAGCAGTAACAATGAATGGCCGAAAGTACTGTATTAATTATATGTTTTTGACATTAAGTTATGCAACTGTTTAATATGTAGAAGAGACATGACAAATCATGTTCGGGGCCTGGACAGTAGATTATTCTAGACTTTGCACGGGTTTTTCAGGTATAATGAACCACCCTGTATAAACTACATACAAATAAAAACAATGAAATGTAAATGGGAGAAAGGGTACCCATAAATCCTTGTGGGTGACCAGATGACAGGCTGGCGATTGGGATGAGCACTGTAAGCAAGGAAGCCCATTTTAAGCAAACAGGAGTTCAGATAGCACAGTGTGTAGCCGGCAGCTGTGAGACCACAAGCCAGATAACAGGTTGGATCTGACAAACTCCCCGCAAGAAAGGACAGGCTGGGCTGTAGGGAAGGTCCAGTTTGTGAATCCAGGGTTCAAGATGCCGGAGCGTTATGCTAGGTTAACAGAAGCTGAATGAGCTGGACCAGGTGAGTATCGCTGGAAGAAAAATCTGTTAGACTAGCCATGGTCACAAGATCACAGGCACAGGTGCAGATCAGACTAATGGGCCAATGGATTGTGCAGGCAGCAGAGGCTCACAAGCAAGGGTCAAGCCAAGAGTTCAAGATGGAGACTCAATCCAAGAAAGCAAGTGTAGTCAGGTGGTCCTAGGTCATAGAGGTTAAGCAATTCGAAAGGTAGTTGAGAAAGCTAGGTCACAACATAAGATTCAGGGAATTCAGGAGATCACTGGAAACAAGAATGGCTGAATATCAGACAGCACAGTAATAATGTAGGCTGAGCCTTTTATGTGTCATTTCTCATGCATATTAGCAAGTGCGTGCATGCCCTAGCATTTGTGCAGGTGTGCTAACACATCCTTGCGCATGTGCCAAGATTCGCACACACTTGTAAAGCTGCAACCACCTGCTGCTTGAGCGGATCTGGCGGGGAGGCCGATTCATCAATAGCGCCAGGTAGCGACAGATGAGCGACTGAAGTATGGCGCTATGAGCGCCGCTAGCGTCAGCCGCGGGCGGTAGCGATTCGCTATAGCAGGCCTCCTCAGTCGCTACCTGGCGTTGTTGCGAACAACGCCTACATTGCTGAATATGATGTTGGCCCTCAGCTTTGTAGGCGCTGTCAGTCAGTGTGACCACGCTATTCTACACAGCGCCTGTTAGCTTTGCTGTGTCCTGGCCATCCAGTACCTTCTGAATAAAACACATTGCCACATTTGTTAAAAAATTAAAGAGTTTTTATTTTGTGTTGAAAAGGAAATTAAATTAAACCAGATATTAGAATATAAATGCAAAATAAAACATAATTAAACACATAGCCACTTTTTTTTTTTTATTTATTTTTTAAATAAAAAGGAAATACAATTAAACCACCAATGAGAAAGAAATGGAAAATAGAAAAAGAAAAGAAAAACAGAACAGAGAAAGAAATGGAAAATAGAAAAAGAAAAGAAAAACAGAAATGAGAAAGGAAAATAGAAAAAGAAAAGAAAAACAGAAATGAGAAAGGAAAATAGAAAAAGAAAAGAAAAACAGAAATGAGAAAGGAAAATAGAAAAAGAAAAGAAAAACAGAAATGAGAAAGGAAAATAGAAAAAGAAAAGAAAAACAGAAATGAGAAAGGAAAATAGAAAAAGAAAAACAGAAATGAGAAAGGAAAATAGAAAAAGAAAAGAAAAACAGAAATGAGAAAGGAAAATAGAAAAAGAAAAGAAATACAGAAATGAGAAAGGAAAATAGAAAAAGAAAAGAAAAACAGAAATGAGAAAGGAAAATAGAAAAAGAAAAGAAATACAGAAATGAGAAAGGAAAATAGAAAAAGAAAAGAAAAACAGAAATGAGAAAGGAAAATAGAAAAAGAAAAGAAAAACAGAAATGAGAAAGGAAAATAGAAAAAGAAAAGAAATACAGAAATGAGAAAGGAAAATAGAAAAAGAAAAGAAAAACAGAAATGAGAAAGGAAAATAGAAAAAGAAAAGAAATACAGAAATGAGAAAGGAAAATAGAAAAAGAAAAGAAAAACAGAAATGAGAAAGGAAAATAGAAAAAGAAAAGAAAAACAGAAATGAGAAAGGAAAATAGAAAAAGAAATAAAAAACAGAACAGAGAAATAAAAGGAAAATGGAAAAGGGAAATAAAAACATAAATCAGAAAGAAAAAGAAAATTACAATAGGAAGTAGAATGCCAAGGAAACTTTCACCAGAATTAAACACATAGCCACATGTATCTATATATAGTAGATTTTTTTATTCAAATCTACATAAATTTAAAAATGAACACAAGAGAAATGGTAAAGTAAAATTCAAACAGAAAGGAAAAAGCAAAGTAAAGTCAAATAAAGTTTGGAAAGTCCTAAATATTGATCACGGTGCCTGTGTTTGTGCCTGAAAAAATAAGAAAAGTGCAGTTAGTATAGATCTTTAAAGTAGTATAGTTGTAGCAAATACAAAAATGCATTACTTGATAACCAACATTGGCGTCTTACACCCCCCCTTAGAGTGGTTTGGGTCATCTTACACCCCCCTTAGAGTGGTTTGGGTCATCTTAACACCCCCCTTAGAGTGGTTTGGGTCATCTTACATCTTACACCCCCCTTAGAGTGGTTTGGGTCATCTTACACCCCCTTAGAGTGGTTTGGGTCATCTTACACCCCCCTTAGAGTGGTTTGGGTCATCTTACACCCCCCTTAGAGTGGTTTGGGTCATCTTACACCCCCCTTAGAGTGGTTTGGGTCATCTTAACACCCCCCTTAGAGTGGTTTGGGTCATCTTACACCCCCCTTAGAGTGGTTTGGGTCATCTTACACCCACCTTAGAGTGGTTTGGGTCATCTTAACACCCCCCTTAGAGTGGTTTTGGTCATCTTAACACCCCCCTTAGAGTGGTTTGGGTCATCTTACACCCCCCTTAGAGTGGTTTGGGTCATCTTACACCCCCCTTAGAGTGGTTTGGGTCATCTTACACCCCCCTTAGAGTGGTTTGGGTCATCTTAACACCCCCCTTAGAGTGGTTTTGGTCATCTTAACACCCCCCTTAGAGTGGTTTGGGTCATCTTAACACCCCCCTTAGAGTGGTTTGGGTCATCTTACACCCCCCTTAGAGTGGTTTGGGTCATCTTACACCCCCCTTAGAGTGGTTTGGGTCATCTTAACACCCCCCTTAGAGTGGTTTGGGTCATCTTACACCCCCCTTAGAGTGGTTTGGGTCATCTTACACCCCCCTTAGAGTGGTTTGGGTCATCTTACACCCCCCTTAGAGTGGTTGGGATCATCTTACACCCCCCTTAGTGTGTTTTTGGGCTTTTTTTGATGTTAGTTCTAATACATTTAGCCAGTAGTGCAGTACTTGCATTAGAGTGAAGGTTAGTTAGTTTACCGCAAAAAAAGAAGTGATCATCCTTTCCCTTAGCTCATCGCCAGTCTGGGTGTCCTCACTTCTTGCTGCGGGCTTTTGGGGATTTCTGGCACCAGTGCTGTCTCCTCGGGGGCTTGGATTCGGTGGGATATACAGATATTGTGTAACACACAGCAGGCAAGGATGATTTTGGAGACCTTCTGTGGGCTGTAGAGCATCTCTCCTCCTGGCCGTGCCAAACAGAGAAAGCGTGCTTTCAGCAGGCCGATGGTTCTTTCCACAATGCTTCTGGTCTTGCGATGCGCTGCATTGTAGCGTTCATGGGCAGAGGTCCGTGGGTTCCTGACCGGAGTCATGACCCACGTTCTCTGCCCATATCCCTTATCCGCTGTAGAAAAAACACAAGGAGAGAGACAGCAATTAGTACTAGTACATGTTTTTTGGTGGTAGTTTGGTTAAAATTGGCTTACTAGGCCACATATTTGCAAAATACATTGACATGGTTAATTTATTACCCAGTAGCCAGCCAGCTGGCATTTCGTTGTTATCAAACTTCCGGCACAGGACTGTCCGCTGCAAGACGTAAGAATCGTGGCATGAGCCGGGGAACCCCGATCTCACCGCCCGCAGCCTCATGTCTGGGTCACAGACAACCATCACATTAATGGAATGGAATTGCTTCCGGTTTCTGTAGGACAGCTCCTGTGCACGGGGAGGGCGGAAAGGGATATGTGTACCATCAACGCACCCTAGCACATTCAGGATCCCTCCCATCAGATAGAAAGCATGTTTTATTTTGGCAACCTCTTCCTCATCCTCAGGAAACCTGATGTAAATTGGGATTAAATCACAAATTGCCAGAACTACCTGGATTAGTATGCGGCTCATAGTAGCCTGGCTTATCCCGCTGAGGAGGGCTGAGGTTGCCTGGAAGGTCCCTCGTGCCAAAATATTGAGAGTGGCACACAGGCGTACTATGCCTGGAATGGAATGAGTGCGTTTGGTGGATGGCTCGATTTTGGTCTTAATCTGATCATATAGGGACTGTAGTGCAGCACGATTCAGACGGAAGCGGCTCCTGATCTGCTCGTCACTTAAGTCCCATACTGAAAGGCGGATTGCAAAGGAGCGGGGTGCCCTAAGCCTCACAACACCCCGCTCCCTTTCCTCCTGCTCTTTCAGCATACACATACATCCATCCACCCAGACACCATACATCACCCTCTTATCCATCACACACACTAAAGATATATACAAAACCAGAAATAAACAAAAAAAACCACTAACACACAACACACACACAAACAATCACACTCCACACACACCCGCTACAATGCAGCTCACCACAAAACCAGAACTATAGTGGTCCAAACCACCAGCCTGCTGAAAAATAGCTTTCTAAGTTAGGCACAACCAAGAGGGGAGTTGCTGCACAGCCCACAAAAGGCCCCAAAATCAAGCCTCACTTGCTGTATGCTACACAATATTTGCAGATGCCACCAAAACCAAGCTCCTAAAGAAACAGCACTGATGTCAGAAATCACCCAACAAGCCACAGAGAGTGAGGACAGAAACCAGACAGAGGCTCAAATGAGCTAAGGGAAGCGAGCACAGCACCACACCACAGCCTTTGCCACAGTGTAAGAATAGCAGAAGCTAGAAAATTCCTTCCTTTTATACTTCATTTTCAAAAGTGACAGGTCCGCTTTGCCGCCTTTTGCGTCGCTCTGCTATTTCCGGGCGCCAATTAGCCGACCCAGGTGTGCGTAAAACAGAGTGCGCACGCGCACGCTAGTAGCGCTACTAGCGTACTTGAGCCGTAACTTGCGTGCATTAACGGACATGGCCCAAAAATCAGGGGTGGACCAATGAAAGGGAAGCTGCTGTTTTTTTAAATAGCCGTTAGGCTAACCACATGTCACAAGGGTTTGAGATACATCAGTCCATTGTTGGATTTGGGTGTGTGTTGTTTTGTTAATGAGGTCTGTAATGAGTTAATTGGCTAACACACATGCTTCTGTCAGTGCAGTGGAGGTGTGCCTAGAAGGAACTGGGCTGTATGTGTGAATCAATTAAGTGGCCTGCTTTTGGATTGGCTGTTAGAGCACATAAAACCTGGCCAAGCCTAAGAGATTGCGATGCCATTCTGTAGTCTGCATGCGTGCTTGTTGGGTGTGTATTTGTGTGTGTGTGCAGCTACAGGATGGAGCCAAATTCAGGACATCTGCCGGCCACAGCAGGCCCGAGTAGGAGTTTGGTGGGTGCTGTGCGCAGACCTCCCTTACGGAAAAGGGCACAGCCTGAAGGTGGGGCAGCACCCCAGGCTAAGCGCCCAGGTGCCAAGAGGGAGCCTGAATTTAATTTGGCTGAGAATAATCATCTTGTGCGCCTTACACTTGCTAAATGGGAGCTGATATTTGGCTCCCAAAGCAAGTCCATAGGCAAACAAGAAAGAAGCAAACTGTGGGATGCCATTGGTGTGGAGCTTAGTAGCACTGCTCAACACCCACGTAGTGGCCCATCCTGCAGGAAACGCTTCTACACTTTGCGAGGGGCCCTTATGAAAAAGATGAATCACGATCTTGATGTGGACAGTGGGTTCATCCAGGCTCCAAAGAGTACCTACAGGCCGTATGAGGAGATGCTGAAGGCCAAAATCCCACTGGCTCGGCTGCAGGGTGTGGATCCTGGGGATGACACCACAGGTTGGACTGAAGGTACATATTTTCTGGCTTTTATACTAACCTAATGTTAATGTATGTGATTTGCATTTTTACATTCTGACCAACTAACAGTAGGACCTGTGAAGTATTACATTAGAGCTCAAACATTTGTAACTTTTCTGTCTGTTGCTTTATGCATAGGTGCACATGCTGCTGTCCGGGATGTGCCTCAGGACACCCAAGCTCCTGCCTTTCCAGCAACCTCAAGGCTACCCCAGTCTGCCATTGAAGGTATTTACCCCTAATTTGGTTGCTGGTTGTTTTGTGAACAAATGGGTGTGGGAGCAGCTCAAACAATCAAGTTTTGCCCTGTTGAGTATTAATAATATGTGCCTGCGGCCTAATTGCACGCCCACTGTAACACTCACAGCAACTAACTAACAAGGCCCTAACATGTGTAGATATGTTGGACGCCAGAGATGTGTAGCCATATATCGGCATATCAATGTGGGAGCCACACTGGCCTTGATTAGTGAATATTAGTGAAAGAGCTGCTCACACACCTTAATGCATGTTGTATTTTGGCACGCACATTAACTATGGCTCAATGTTGGGTTTATTTTTGCCTAGCTCCCATGCCCTTGGCCCCAGCATCTCCTCCGGATCCCACCTACTCTTTGGATGTCGGTAAGTGCATGTGTTCACCTTGCTTGATCCACTTTTACCCAAGTGCATGTGTCTCATTCCTCTTTTTTCTTGGTAGGCCAAGTGACTGGTTCATCTTTGGACCCCACTTCCGATGTTGCCGGTCAACAGGACCCTGTTGGTGTGTAGAGCAATACATAATGTATCCTTTATGCTGTTTATGTTACACTGGTTCAATTTGGTTAGTCTACTAAGCTACATGTTTGCTTGGTAAACTTGAAGATGCCTCTTGGGAGTGCTTGTTGCCTCCCCAGGGTCAGTCTATTAGTTATTGGAGTGATAGCAATGTATTTTGGCGGACATCTTTTTAGCCAAACATTCCCCGTAGTAGTTTGCTGATTATTTAGAGACATTCCTTGTTTTTTTTAGTTGACCCGAATATCGGAAGTGGTTGTCCAGAAAGGGCCCCTCAAGTTCCGGCTGCCAGAGATGAGGGTAAGTGGTTTTGCCTTGCTCTAGTCTGTATTTTGGCTCTACTTTTGTGGCACTTGCTTCTGGCAACTTGTGTGTCCACATGTATTTTCAAGGTCCAAGCTCGAGTGAGGACCCCACTCCAGACATCTGGGAGATTGCGGGTATGTGTAATTTAAGCAATGTTTCTGATGTGATTAGCAAAAATTAGTGCGTTTTAGTCCTGTAACATACATGTTAACAATCTGAGTTTAACAGATACCTTTGGTCTAGTGTGTATTTTGGCACTTTTTAGAGGTATGGCCTCGATAGCCTAACCAGGTTACATTAGAGTTTGGCCCACAGACCTACTAACCTGATTTTCCTGTTTAGCATATGCCAACTTGCCGGACATCTCGGATGTTGAATTGCCACTCTCTGGCAGCGAAACCTCGAGCCTACCTGTGCCGGAGGACACGCAGGTAACATGGCTGATGTAGACAACCTCGAACCACATTGGCATCTTCGTGGGTAGTGGAAGAAGCAACATGTCACATTTCCTTTCATTGTTGATTTTGCAGGAGGCGGAACCAGAACCCCAAGCTGGGACCTCTTCCCAAGTCCCATGTGGCCAAGCTTCCGAGGCTCAGACAAGGGTAAGTTGTATAGTGACTGTTTATGGGAATTATTTTGAGGGGCATAACTGCATTGGTTCTGTTTGACTAAAATGTGGTTTACTATTTGTTTAGCCTCAAACCACAGCAAGAGGAGGTGTGGCACCAACCAGTGCCGATTTCTACGAGCTAGGGGTCCGGATGCTGGAGGACTACAGTCGCCAACAGCCGCGTGATGGAACTAATGAGCGCATTGCGGCGTTGGAAAATCAGGTGCTGATGTGTCAGCAACAAAATGAGGCCCTGCAGCGCCAGATGGACCAGTTGATCCAAAACCAACTCCAGAACCAGGAACTTGGTCGGCTGGCAAATGTAAATGAGCAATCTGTACAGCGCCAGGAAGAAGCAATACAGCGCCAGGCAGAATGTCTCCAGCGGCAGGACCAAACTTTGTTGTTGCTACAACAGCTCATACAACAGCAGTCTATATTTTTTACTGCACTGTTGTCCCCCAACACCGCCCCTAGCAATGACTCCCAACCTCCCCGGCCACCCAGCCAAGAATATTAATTTTGTATATTTTTGGTTTTGTAAATATATTTGCTTCACCCACCTCTAAATTGTGTGTTTCCTAAGACCTCGCTAATAACACAGTCAGGGATGAGTATCTTGATCTACATATGTCAATGTATTGGTCAATTTAGCCCACACATTGGAGACCATAGCTTACTATGGTTAACACCTGAAATGGCTCCAAAGGTATGGCTACATTGACCCACAAATGGTTTGGGAGACAGTTAAACTATGCTTTGCAATGCAACACACTGTAATGATGTTAATCAAAAAATTTTTAATCAAAAACATGGCCAACACGGCCAACCTTGGCCAACAACGGCCATCAAGAGCCCAGCCTTCCCCCCACCCTAACGACGCCGTCGGCGCCTCTTCCTGGCCAGCAGCATCAGCTTCAGGAGCCGGATCTCCCGCCACAGTCTGCGATGCTGGTTTTCACAAGCTGTAGAAATGTAGAAACAACAATTTATTAATAAATTGGCTGTGACCTCAACAGACACAGATGTAGCAATGTAATGTCAGTGTGTCCAATTAGGTGACACTCACATTAACATTGTTGACCACTGTGTGCTTATTGGTTAACATTATATGAGTACTATTGACTGGCAGGAATGTGAACAACACATCCCAAGCATACATTTTCGCTTAAAGTGTACCAACACCCACGGGTGATCGGCCCGGGAATCTATCAGATTCCCGGCCCGATCACCTCCCTCCCCGCGGGACATCCAAGATCGGGATGTCCCTGGGTGTGAAACCCCCCCCCAAACCCCAAAATACCTACCTCAGTTTCTGTGTGGCAGTGCCGCTGGGCCCTCCCTGGTGCCCCTCTAGACGTGTGCGTGCCTGCGCCGGCCGTCTGTGAATTGCCGGCGCAGGCACGCGCCCGTAAAAAGGGGCGCGGGGGAGGCGGAGGAGGAGGCAATTTGCAATGGCTTGTACGTTTGTTGGAGTCAAAGTGAGTTCAGGGGGTTGTCACACAGCGGTGACGATCAGGGGTGCCCCACCGTAGTGGAACAACACCCAGGAAAGTCCAAATCCTGGTTGTTGTTCCAGTTTAACTCTTGGGAAGCAAAGAAGGTATAATTCCCTGTGTGTCCATTTTTGTGTTTAGTAACAGCCAAACATCAGGGCCTAAGTCCGAACGAGTCCACGAGTTTACCCTATAATGTTACAGGTCCAGACCTAATAGGGCCCATTTGGTTGTGTCTAACGCAAAAATAGTCTCTATGTGGCCTAATGAAGGATGTGAGCCAACAATCAAGCATGCAAACAGGCATGTTGGATTATTGTGCAAACACATTGAATCGAGATGTGTGTGAAATTAACACATAGGTAAATTTCAATTGGCTGCAGATGTGACTAGAAGACATAGGTTTCACAAGTCTTTAGGCATATGAAGTGGGATGTACTCACCATCGCAGCTGTGGCGGGGGCCCATGCTGCTGGCCGTCCCTGGAGCTGGGGTGGGGAGGAGGGTCTCTGGCTCCGTCTGCGTCGCAACATCTGTCAACATAAAGCAAAAGACAAAAACACAATTAGTGGGCAAATGACACATGACTATTTGACATCCATCTGGTTATTGAGTCTGAAAATGCAAAGGCTTGCATGGTTACATACAGGTTGACCTAAATTACCATATTTCCTGGACCATGAGTTAATGTCAATTTGGAAGGCTTCACACATGTATCCCTAAAGAGAATGTGCAAATAACATAGACAGTGCTATGTAAAGGAATCTTTTGCAGTTGTTTGGCTAATGTTAATAGTGGCCCACATGTTGGAGCGGGAACAACTTAACCCAAGAAAAGAAATGCGAACACCCATCATGGTGTGGGCAGAAACATAGGGGTGGTTGACAGTTGGCTAGCACTGTAGTGGGGTTTGTGAGGTTAGGGTACCTTATCAAACCAGCTGTGACAATGGACCAGGAAACATGTGTCTGTTACAAGTGGGCCTATACACAGGATTGCTGCTAATCTGGGTTTGGGTCCACTTTGGCCGAGCCACACAATTTGCATGAGCCAACGTACTCCGCGCCCGCTGCCTTCCACACATCACTCCTCGAGTGTGTGCGGACGCGCAGGCCATTTGGAAAAAGAGCGCAGGCGCACACACATCTACAGTGTCACACAGGAGGCTTGGACGGTGGCTTTGCCAACCCCCAAAGAGGTAAGAAGTTTGGTGGGTTTTTTTGGGTGGGGGGGGCCCTGGGTGAGGGATGTGATTGGTCCTGGAAGCTTCCAGAAACCTTGCACCATCAATGTTTGGGGGTACACTTGAATGAATGTAATTACATTGGGAATGTGATGGCTAACCAAAAACACTTACCATGACTATGCCCGTGGAGAATCCTACGCCAAAATGCCATGGAGGTGCCGCCTATATGATGCCCTGCAAATTAGAGAGGAATGGCAAGGGCTAAGGACACATTGCAAGATGAAACCTGTCACAGACTAACAATTAAAAAATGTACACTCACCAGGGGATGAAGCGCCACTTGAAGCCCAGGGAGGGCTCTGAGGAGGAGGCGGGGAGCCTCGGCTCCTCACACTCTGGTCAGAAGATCCACCAGGCAAAGGGCCACCCTCCTCCCTCTCACTCCCTGCTTGAGAGTGGCCCCTTGCCTGGTGAGAGTCCTCACACTCAGAGTGTGAGGAGCTGAGGCTTGATCCAGCCAGCCCCCCAGCAGCACACTCCTCTGGGGCGTCATCCCCTTCCTCCCCTGGGTCCTCTAAATAGGACCCGCGGGAGGGACCCTCCCCCGATGACTCCCCCGAGTCCGCCTGCCTGGTTCGGGGGAGGAATCCCTTCCCACGTTTCCCCAGGGGAGGACACTTATCTGTGTGGAGGGGTGAAAGAAAATAATTAATCTAAAGAGCACAAATGGACAGAGCTTAGCAGATGATTCGGCACAAAGGCTAAACATAACATAAGCTTTAACTTACCTGATGCGTAGGCATCATATAGGCGGTACACGCCTTCAGGGTCCCGGCGCTTAAAATCGGACCACTTTTGTTGTATGGAGCGGATGGTGAGCTCGGTCTGGAAGCGCCGGGACACTGTGGCCTTCACCTCCATGGCTATGCGTTTTTTGCCTCCACGGGCATAGTCATATTCGGCCAGGCAGAAGTCCTATGAAAAAAGAACAAACAAAATAAAATAAATACATGACATCAGAAAACAGTCATAAACAGTTATACATAGACCACATCAAAGTGGACCCACACCCAGGATTATGACTATTCTGGGTTTGTGTGCACTTTGGTGGGCCACACCAATTGTGGGTGGTCCACTGTCTGCAACCCCCTTGGAAGGCCACAAATACACCACTGAGGACACTCCCACGTCACTCCCCAAGCAAAACACAGGGCTCGGCGCCGCTGTGGTATGCGCATACAAGGCCGTTGGGACGTGCATACCAGCTCAGCTGGGTCTGCACGGCAAAGTAGGCATGTGGCGTTTGACTCTAACAGGGAGTGCGCCTGCACCCAAAATTACAATATGTCTGGCGCAGGGGTACACCCTGCTAGAGGTAAGCGCAATAGGCATCCGCAGCTAACGCATGCACAGATGGGACGGGACTGAGGTAATATTTAGGGCCCTCCAGGGGGGGCATCCCAGCAGGACATCCACAATGGGGATGCCCCACGAGGATTGCTCAAATGTGTTATTCAAAGCAAAATTTGTCATAACCAATCCCCCCTGTGTGTTCTGAAACTTTTAAGCTAAAAAGACAAACCCAAAAATACTCACTTTTACCACCTGGCCATTGACTCTGCTATCCACCCGGGTGCGCTTGGGCTTACTAGGCCCAGGAGGGGAAGGGGTGGGAGGGGTGGTACTTGAGGAAGGTGAGGTAGGTTGGGGAGGTGGGGGAGGGGTGGTGGGGTCAGAATCTGAGGAGGAGCTGGGGAGGCGCATGACTCTCCTTCTGGGCATCATATTGGAAACGCTAAGGAGGAAACAGGAACCGGAAATGACCCAAGCGACATTGGGAAAAAGTAAAAAAAAAAAAAACGCTCCGCGCACCAGCAACAAGCTATTCGCAGCTATGTGCAAGCTAAGTGGCGGAAAAACTAAAATGACGCTTGAAAACAAGCTAGTGGCATAAGCGCAAGACAGTTTTACCTTAAGGTGGCGTTGAAACGCAAAGGAGGATCCCGGAACCGGATATGACGCTAGCAACTGTGCTTCAAAATTCAAACACAAACATGCGCGCAACAGGGCCAAGCTAATATCAGCTATGTGCAAGCTAAGTGGCGGAAATACATTAAAATGACGCTGCAAAACAAGCTATTGGCATAAGCGCTAGACAGTTTTACCTTAAGGTGGCGTTGAAACGCAAAGGAGGATCCCGGAACCGGATATGACGCAAGCAACTGTGCTTCCAAATTCAAAAGCAAACATGCGCGCAACAGGGACAAGCTAATATCAGCTATGTACACGCTAAGTGGCGGAAATACATTAAAATGACGCTGCAAAACAAGCTAGGGCAAAAGGCGCCACGAATTATTAGCTTGATTTAGCAGGGGATTCTACATACTGTAATGCATAGGTCCTTCTAAAGCATACACCGTGGGCCTTAAATATACAAATCTGATTCATTCAAAAAGTCAGCACACAATCAAAGTAGACAACTACCTGATAATGTGGCACACATGAGAATGCATAACGGGTTGTTATGAGCTGGTACGACTGAATGTTAATCCTGCAATATGTGGCCAGGCACGCTCACAACTACAGTGTATTCATTAACAACGACTGGGGTCGCGGGAAGTGAATTCCTTGCAAATGGCAGAAGGGCACATGTATGAACAGCACAGCGCTGCACAACGCAGCGCAGCGAGGCACAGCGACGCTCGCGCCGCCACATAGCGAATCTAAACAGCGACTGCACAAACACTGACCAACACAGATTCATCAAGGACAGGGCTGCCGAATAGCTTGGGCGCTGACAATTTCGAAGAGCGAACGTGACCGCCCAACCTGACAGGCTACAAAATAGCTTTACAAGCCACCATTGTGTTGAAAACCAGCGATTTGGATGCCAATGAGTTTGGGTGGAGGAGATGCAATTCCCATGTCACTCACAACATTACATTGTGAAACAAAAAAAAAAATTCTAATACATATAAATAACCAGCCACATTCATAAAACAGATCAATATAAACATGTGTTGAATTTTGTACCAAATAAAAAAACCCCAAAACAACAAAAAACAATCATTTCAGCGTCTGCCATTGAAATGTATGGGAGAGCGGCAGGTAGCGCCAGGTAATACGTGTCGCTGTGAAGGAATTTGCAGCGGCGCTGTTCGGTCAAGGCGGCTTCATGATGAATGCCGCGCTAGCCGTCGCTCTCGCCGGCGCTAGCCTCATTTAGCTTGATAAATGCGTCATTGTGACCGCCGCCGGGCGTACTTGAGTCGGTAGTCGCCGTTAGCTGCCGCTACCTGGCGCTCGTCAGACACTACCTGGCGCTATCGCTTGATGAATAAGGGCCCTAGTCTTCCACAAAGATGCACATTAGAATTTTGAAATCCAAGAAGCATTCTGGCACCAGAATAACATTCACTTATAAGGTGTCCGCTACAGTAATATCCCATTGACCACAGCTCATGCTGCAAAGATTGTTAGGGATACTTTAGTGATCCAATCAGGTCAGTTCAACTAAATGTTATTTTCCTGCACTTTGTATATAATCAGAATTGTGCCAGTGAATTATTGTTATAAAGTGGCCAGTGGGGGTCTTTACTTCTGAAGCTGTAGATATCTGAGCTGATCACAGTGACAGTTGCTGATCATAGACAGGCACTGCTTGTTAGTGCTAACTACAATCAATATTAGTCGTTACAGCCTGAAATAATTTTGCAACAATCTTTGCTGGTTATAGTGCTACTACTGTTTCCTGCTTCCCTGCCATTGTTTATGCAAATGTAATATATAATATGGATTGTTTATTATGTAGCCTCTTCCCACACTTGATAGAGTAAGACTTTTGTTTGGCCAAAGCCTCTCTTCCCATGTTGTTGGCTTTGATCTGGGCAGCAGCCCCTTCCTTGAGCCTCAAGGTCACCTGTATCAATCAATCATCCCTGACACCCCTACATAATGCCAGTCTAATCACTATTAATAATTTATGTTACTTCTGCAAGGGGGAGTCAAACTACATACATAGCACTTAAGCTGTAAGCCTTGTAATTTGGATAGGAAGCGGTGAACTATCCAGTACGTCATGTGGTTTATGCCAGTTATGTGTGTGACGTGTCCGAGGTGAAGGGATTTAAACAGGTTGGGCCACGGCCTTAACAGATTGGAGATAGTAAGAGGTCAGCCACAAATCAGCCTGGACCTATATAGCCTTTAGCAACCTTTTGCCTGTATGGCTGAATTTGTGTAGACAGATATGAGTCAGCACCGCATGCCACCAGTTTGCTTGTTCAGCTCTTTTTCATCTATGGCACTTGGGAGGGTAAAACAGGGAGTATGAGAAGAGGGAGGATAAGGAGTATTGTGTTCAGAGGACAAAGATGGGCCATCTTCAAAGATAATCTGTGTTGCAACACACACCCCTGGTCTGAAATAAAGAAGCAAAGTCACAGTCATAAACAACCATAAACAACACCCTGCAAGAAGCTGCTTCTCTTACCACACACTTGAAACAGACCCCTCAGTCTCTGACATGGAACCAGGAATAGCTGGGCCTCGCCACAGTATTTGGTCCAATCGTTTGACCTTCCAATCAAAAGTGATTCCCAAAATAGGCTCTGGAGATTATAAGCTGCATCTCTGACTGGGGGTGGGGGCAGGGGGACATTGGGAGTGTCCAGCTGGGGGTTAAATGCCAGGCAATAATCTGTGGGGAGGCTGTCTTCCTGGGGGATCACATGTACGTATAGGAATGGTCCGAGTGTCCACCAGGCTGTCTAATGCCCCTGATGGTTGCGCTGCACATCAACTCAACTGAACACCCCAAGGTACTGTCATTTCAGTTTGTAATTATGGTAACCTGTTGTGGTAAAGTGTATGGAAAAGTGGTGGATGGAGTCTATTTTTCCCATAAGTTTTCAGGCAGGCACGATCCATGCTGGGATTTCAGAGACCCAATACACATCCAAGGTCCTCTACAGGTTTTTTACCTACTCACAGGTCTTCCCAGGTGATGAGACTAATTGAAGGAAGCCCTATAAAAAGAGTTGCTGAGGCTTTCAGAGTGGGGTTGGACAGGCTGGGATGAGGAGCCTGGGTCGTGCTGCTCCCAATACTGACTGTGCTGAATTGCAGCCGAATGACTTTATGTGTTATCTGTTCTTGGAAACCTGTGGATTAACAGCCTGGACTTGTATGCCCCGAAAGAGGACCTGTTATATCAAGGACTTGCAATATGCTGTAATTATCCTACACTGGACATTGCTATAGTTGGTGAGGTAACCGCTTGCTGTACTGCAATGTATGCTGCATCATATTCTGAAGTTAAGAGATTTTGCCTGTTGGAATTTACTTTCAATAAAATGCTTATTATTTGACTAAGAACTGTCCTCAGAGTCATTGCCGTTGGCCCCAGATCCTGACACTGTATTCAACTTTCGTACCTGTATATGTAATATTTCATACTTATATTTTCTGCTTAGTGTGTGCTTATAATATTTAAAGATGTAATTTAACTTAAGCTATTTTTTTCTTTGATCAAACTTGCATGTCCCAGTCTTTTGGCTATATAATAAGCCACTGAGGTGGTTAACAGGCCACGATTGGGAAAGCCTATTGCATGATTCCGGGGGCTGTGGCGTCAGCTAGGTTCAAGTGATATGCTGGTTCCTCACAGGGGTTAATATCAGAGAGTTGCATATTTCTTCCATCTTATTAAGATGGTCAGCCAAAGCATGAGCTGACTCTGACTTCGGGCCACGATTGGCTTGTCTCCCAGACTCCTTTGCACATTAAAGTGTTATGTTTGTTTAGGGTGTGCTGGTGTACTATGTGTACAAAAACTCTGCTAATCTGTTGCTGACCATAGGTCGCCTGAATTTCCCTGAACTCCATCTGAACCAACCATTGCCTGTACCTGACTATCTACCCAGATAATGCCGTTGTTGCTTGGAGAACTGACTTATGACTGCATATGACTTTTAATTTGCCTCAAGCATATTCCCTTTTCTGCACTTCTTCAAATTATCATCTGTGCATTATCTGGCTGTCATCTAAATCCCAATCCTCAGCCACTTACCTATTATATTTGTACAATTACCCACTTGTCTTGGTTGTACAGCCTTTGTAATCTCAGGTCCTTTGCATGTGTACATTAAGTCCTAGGGGCAACTGTGTTTGAGTAGACATAATAGGGCCGATTGAGTAAAACCAAAACATGAGTAAAACCAATTTCCTTCCTTTTTTCCGTCTATCCCTCTGGTGCAACAATCAAACATAAATCTCCTCAAGAAGTGTAAGCTCAAATGGGGGGAGTGTTTTGAATGGGGACATTTGTGCACAATCAAGTTTTTATGTGCTGGCACTTCCTCCTGCTCAAAGCTTGCGACTTCCTTTACTATCCGACTTCACTAATTGACATGCTTTTCTCAGTGAAAAAAGCCATGCCGCAATTGCTAGATGACCTGCTGTATTGTTTTTATATATTTATATATAAAAATATATATTTATTTATGACAAATTTAACACAAAATAAAAAAAGAAATGCACCCCCCCCCCCCCCCCCCCGAGCCAACTATACGGTACCAGGTATCGGGCATAGGGGCTGAAAACCCAGGACTCATGCCCTTCATTATGGGATTGTGCTGCTACAGGGCTTGAGCGGGCCCAAATGGGCGACATCAGAGTGTCCGCCACCCCTGTGATCTGGACACCTTACATGTTCACCCCAAGTAGTAAAAAATAAAACAACAACAAATTAAATTTAGTTCTCTAAATTTCAGTACTTACCGGTCCGGGTCTTCTTACTTTTGTCAGCCAGTGGCAGTTCCGTGTCCCACACCAGGTCTCCAGTCCAACTTTATGCTTTTCGGTGCCCCTCCGTCTTCTCCTTTCGGCGGTGTCAAAATATGAAGCCTCACCATCTGTAGAACTGGAGGGCACAGTTCCCCCTTTTCCATCCTGGCTACCACCTGGGGGTCTGAGTGACAGGCCAGGGAGTGAGGCTTTTATACTTTCGAAAGGGAGCCTCCCAGGATTTCCCCCAATGTGACTTCATACATAACTGGAGGTAAGGGATATGGAGGGGGTTTTCCTAGGGGCAGGCCCCTCCATCCCCCCCCTCCTGTGATTTTGTGAGTCCCAGGGGGATATTCCAGAGAGGCTCCACCTCTCTGTGTAAAAGCTTCTGTCCCCCAGCAACTGTCACTACTTCAGGCTGGAAGCTGTGATAGAAAGAGAGGTACTTGTGTCCCCCTTCCCTCCAGGTGCCAGCGGAGCATATATTCTTGGTGTGCCACACACCCCGCTTCACTTTTAAATATTCTTCACTTATTGGGTTAACTTACCACCAGGTGACGCTGTGCAGAGAGGAAGTCTTGTAACGAGCCCCCTTCCGGCCTACATATACCTGGTACCTCCCTTCAATCACCAGTATTTTTCTCTCTGCTTGACGACAAGACAGAAAATTGAAGTCTCCTGCTTACAGGTAGCCGGGGTCTTACCCCGGCACCCCCCTTTTGGTCTATTTCTGCCCGGTTTGAGTGTTTATACCTTGATGGTGGAATGGAAGCCTCCCAGCCTAGGCTGCTCACTGGGCAATTGGTAGACGGCACTATAGGTGCCTAGGAGCTTATCTCCTCTGCTCGACCCCCTCCTTTGGGGGCAATGCGGCTATCCGGCATGGTGATCCGGAAATGGGATACCCCTGTCCCTAGGGTCCCCGTAGCCCCTTACTCTCCCGTTACGGTCCCTTCTCCCTTCACTATGGGGGGGGGGGTTAGAGGGTTGTGTATTATGTATGTGTTTTTCACAGTATAACTTTATTATGACATGTGTTTTTACCTTATGCATTAAGCGGACTGCACAACAAGTGTGCACTCTTTTCCCTCTTGGGAGCTTCCTCGGCCAGGTCTGTTTTTTATTGTTCTGGCCGGTTGTTGTGTTTAGGTCAGCTTGAGGGGCGGACCGCGCTGGGCAGCTTGACTTGCGCCTGAGTTTTCCACAGCCCCCTCCCGCCTCTCCCCTTCCCCGCTGGTCTCCTTGCGGCCATTGTATGGCAGGTCTCCTGTCGGTTTGGCTGCGCTATGCTTTTTTCTCTCCTCCTCCCCCCTCCTTCGTCTCCCCCCTCCGCCGCCTCCTGCTTTGTTGTGCGCGTGTAGCGGCTCATCTGGTTTCATTCCCAGATGATTCGGCCGCACTGATTGAGCTTAGGGGGCGGGTCCCGGTGACGCGGTGTCGGGGGCGTGGCGCCGGTGGTAGCGTCATGCGGGCGGCCCCAGCTTCACTTCCTTCCTTTCAAAGTTAAAGGAAGTCACGTGGGGGGGGGCGCGCGCCGCTGCACATGGTTGTGTTTACTTGTGCTGCTGCTGGCTGCTGCTTCGTCCCTCCGGTCGCGGCTCTCGGTCCTTTCAGGTAAGCGGCCCCACCCTGGTGGGGCCGTTGAGTGGGAGTCATATTTCTATAATATATAGATATGGGGGCGGTTGTTTTTTCTTAAGGAGGCATCATGTTTCTTTTGAATTTATTAAGGGGCAGTGTTGTGGTCTTTTCTTGTTCATTTAAAGACACTTTGGTGCCATGCATATATAGGTTTTTTGGCTTATTACATACATGTGGGGATCTGATTGTGGTTTCTTTTCCTTTTCAGATCCCGGGACCCCTGTTGTGGTGGCCCTCCGGCTCTATGTTACTTGGCTAGTCTTTCTTTTAACCCTTTCGCTGCCAGCCTACCTGCAGCATTTGCCACTCCCTGTTGCCAGACGATGTTTCACTATTTTGCGCTACACGTGTTCAACTGTCATTTTTGAAAGGATTTCCAGGGATTTCCCAGGAAAATGATATCTGGGCTTTAACATGAAATGTCTTGTTTGTATTTTTTAGGTGTATTCTCAATATTTTTGGGTGAAATGTGTGAAAAAAAAAAAAAATATATTTTTTTACATTTTGTAGAGTTTTTTTGTAATAAAAAATGTAACTTTGTCAATAAAATCTTATTGCGTGAGAAACCCCAATTTCTCCCGGTTACAGCGATACCACATATGTATAGGTAGACACCCTTTCCTGCCCAGAAGCCTTTTATAGCTGCTGGATGACAGAACACAAAGGGTTAATTAAAAAAAAAATGACATAGGGTCCCCCTTCCCGGGGAGGGGGACCCCATTTTTTGGGGGATTTTTAAGGGTTAAAAACCCTTAAAAATCCCCCCAAAAAAATGACGTGGGGTCCCCCTTACCCAAAGTAACCAGCCCGGGACCAGCTATGGGGGCTTGTAGGCACAGAGTGGGGGGGCCAGCTTTGGTGGCCCCCCCACCCTGCAGCCTACGAGCCCACATAGCCTATATGGGCCCGGGCTCTTCTGCCCCCCCCTGGCCTTTGGGGAGGCAGGTAATGGGGGTGCGGGGGTTAATGGCAAGTCACCCGCTAGGGCAGGTGACTTGCCACCCCCCCAGCCTTGTGAACTGGTATAAGGGGTCTCATGGACCCCTTACCAGCTCACAAAGGGTTAACTGTTAAAAAAAAAACACCACACAATAATAAAAAGTATTTTATTAAAAAAAAAAAAAATTTTTTTTACTGTACTTACCTTCGATTGCAAGCTCTTGTCCCTCGCCGCTCAGCTGACAGATGCCAGTGATCGGCATCCAGAGAAGGAGGAGGCAGGAGATCAGAGGATCTCCTGCCACCTCCTTCCCCAGCGACGATCACCGGCATCTGAGAAGCTGAGAAGGCTGAAGCCCGTTCAGGGCCGGGATGACGTCATAAGCCCCACCCCCAAGGGGGCGGGGCTTAGAGGCAAGATGGTGGCCGCCATCGAGAAGGAGAGAGGAGAGAGCCTCCCGGGCTCTCTCCTGAAGATTGGTAAGTCCTGGGGGGGGGATCGGAGGGCCCCAGGTGAAGAGGAGGGACAGCGGGAGCCAGCGCACACACAGGTAAGTGAATGTCATTTTTATTTTTTTTATTTTTTTACAGTTAGCAGCTGCTGCTGCAGAAGCGGGGGGGGGTGGCCTATTCCAGGGGCTCTCCTGGAGCCATCCGACCCCCCACGGGGGATCGGATGGCACCAAATTAAAGAGGAGACCCGGCCGGATCCAACAAGGGGTCAGGTGAGTATTTTTTATTTTTATTTTTTAAACTAGAAGCGAGGAAAGTCAAGCACGTAACACCTACTTAAGGCCCAGCCAAGCCAGCACGTAGGTGTTACGGGCTTGGCAACAAAAGGGTAAAAAAAAAAAAAAAAAAAAAAAAAGGATTATTGGGATATTTCTAGATTTAAGAATATACATATATATAATATATATATATATATATATATATATATATATATATATATATATATATATTATTAAGGGGGTCCTTCCTTTTTAAAAATAATAAAAATCCTCCCTTCCGGGACATTTACAAGTAAGGGGGCATCCCGGGTTGGCTTATGCCTTAAAGCCCGAAAAAAATTGCGAATACCATAAATCACAATATGGAGGCTTCCGTTATTGCCGGAAACGGTTCTTCTGAGCCATTCGGGGGGTGCATAAGTTGTGGGGCTCTGCTCCCAGCTGATGATGTCTTTATTTGCAACCCTTGTGCAAATGGATGGATCCCCGGACGAGGAAGAATTCCTGTTGGAGTCAGATGAGCCTGCAGATCAGCTTGAGGCTGATGCGATTGGCGATTGGTCGGAGGGGGTTGTTTTTGACACCCCCTCCATTCTGGCTCAAATGTTTAAAATTTTGAATTTAGATCCGCCTGAGGCTGTCACCCTGCCAAAGGGTCAGTTGTTTAAGGAGCCTCAGCCGCGTTGGGTTTTTCCCAGACAGCACCACTTTGAGAGGGTGGTCCTTAAGGAATGGGAACATCCCACGCGGTTATCTGGAATCCCTTCCAGTTGGGAAAAGCGCTATCCTTTTCCGCCAGAGTTGGTGAAGCTTTGGTCTGTCCCTCCTGACGTCGATACCCCTGTGCTAGGGCTCTCCAGCACGGCTATGGTACTGTCTGCTGAGACCACTGTCCCTAAAGATGGGGAAGATCGTCGGATTGACCAATACGCGCGCCATGGTTTTATTTATTCCGGGTCAGTGTTGCGCCCGGTGTGTGCTTCAGCCCTTCTTCTATTGGCGATTAGGTCTTTAATTCAGGGGCTATATGAGGATCTCAATCCCGCTTGTAAAGAGTTTACTGCGCTTAAGCAGTGTGAATCTTTTGTGTCCTATGTCCTATCCGCTCAGGACGATGCGCTGGCTATGAGTAGCAAGGCAGCGGCTATGCTGGTGGCTATTCGCCGGTCAGTATGGCTGCGTCAGTGGTCGGCGGACGCGGTTTCTAAAAAGGTGCTCACAGCTCTCCCCTTTTTGGGGTTGCGTCTGTTTGGGGAGAAAATTGATTCAGTCGCAAAGGGTGGTAAGATGCCACAACGCAAGAGGCCTCGTGGTCCCTTTAGGGGGGCAGGTTCCGGTAGGCCTTCCTTTCGAGGATTCAGAGCGGGTAGGGGGGCTTCCTTTCCCGCTACCAGAGGTGCAGGTTGGACTCGGGGGAGGGGCCGTGGCCGGCCCACTCAATCCTGGGGCACCAAGCCCAAACCTGCTGATAAGCCCACTCAGCAATGAGGGGCTGCCCTCACCCGTGCGGGTGGGGGGACTATTGCGACACTTCTCCCAGGTTTGGAACCAAGAGGTTCCAGGCAGATGGGTCCAGGAAGTAGTGTCGGTCGGTTACGACCTGGAATTCGAGTCTCACCCTCCTTCACGGTTCTTTCGGTCTCGGGTGCCCATCGATCCTTTGGCCACGCAGGGGCTCCCGGCGTCGGTAAGGAATCTGTTAGAGATGGCGGTCATCTGGCCGGTGCCGCACTTAGAGATGGGCCTCGGTTTCTACTCCAATCTTTTCGCAGTCCCCAAGAAAGATGGGTCGGTTCGTCCCGGCCTGGACTCTCTTCAACACAGAGTGTTTCTTCCTTTTGCCCAAATTCACATGAGAACGCTTCAGCTTTTTCTGTTAGCGTCTTGGGACCAGCAGCCTCGGTCGCTGGATCAGTCCTTCCAGTTGTCCTCCTGGGTCCGGCAGTCCCTCCTGTGGTGGTTGGTCTCGACCAATCTTGTGTAGGGCAGGTCTTTCCTGACCCCCCTTTGGGAAATTGTCACCACGGACGCCAGTCTGTCGGGATGGGGCAGATTCTGGAAGGAGCTGCAGTTTCAGGGGCAGTGGGGACCTCAGGAGGCCCACTTACCCACCAATATTCTGGAACTGAGAACCATCCGTCGGGTGCTTGCTCTCCTGACTCAGCACGTTCTGGGCCTTCCGGTCCAGGTGCGTTCAGACAATCAAACAGCAGTTGCTTACATCGGTCATCAGGGAGGGACTCGCAGTCTGAGTGCTCTCAGAGAGGTGTCCCTGATCCTGACCTGGGCGGAGTCCCATGTTCCTTGTCTCTCGGCGGTATACATTCCAGGGGTGAAGAACCAGGTGGCGGACCGGTTGAGCAGGGGCTCTCCCCGTCTGGGAGAATGGGCTCTCCATCCTCGGGTGTTTCGCTCACTGTGTCTTCGATGGGGGACCCCGGAGGTGGACCCGTTTGCCTCTTGTCACAATCACAGGCTCCCGAACTTCGTGTCGCTCTCCCAGGATCCTCTGGCTCTGGCAGTGGACGCCATGTCCCTGAGCTGGGGAGTTCTGGGATTTCTATACCTGTTTCCTCCAATACCCATGCTGGGCAGGGTGCTTTGGAAGTTGGCTCTGGAAAAGGTGTCCGCCGTTCTCGTGGCCCCAAGGTGGCCAAGGCGAGTGTGGTTCGCAGACATCGTTCGGCTGGCAGTGGACCAGTTCGTTCTGCCTCTTCGGCCCGGTCTGCTCACTCAGGGTCGATTGTGTTACCCCAATTTACCAGCGCTGGGTTTGACGGCCTGGCTGCTGAAACCTCCATCCTGAAGGAGGAGGGTCTTTCTGATTCAGTCGTTAAGACTCTGATCAGTGCCCAGAAGAGGTCTTCGTCTATCATCTACTATAGGACTTGGAAAGCCTATATCGATTGGTGTGAGATAAGATCTTTTCCTTGTAGGGTCTTTTCGGTCTCCAGGATTCTGGAGTTTTTACAGTCAGGGCTGGACTCTGGTCTTCAGCTTATTACGTTGAAAGGGCAAGTTTCTGCCTTATCTATTTTTTTTCAGAAGCGTGTTGCGCTTCAGTCTTTAGTTAAAACTTTTTTCCAGGGGGTTACGCATGTGCGGCCTCCCAGGAAGCCATTACTCCCGGTTTGGGATTTGAATTTGAGAGGCATCAGGATAAAGTGGTCTTTTGGTTCAAGCCAGACTTTCTTCCTAAGGTTGTTTCTGCTTTTCATTTGAACCAAGATATTGTTCTTCCCTCCTTGTGTCCTAATCCTAAGAATGACAAAGAGAGGGTTTTGCATTGTTTGGATGTAGTACGCTGTGTTAAGTACTACTTGATTATCATGTCTCCTTTTCGTAGGACGGATTCCTTTTTTGTTGTGCCCCATGGGCCTAAGAAGGGTTTGGCACCAGCCAAATCTGCCATTAGCAAGTGGATACGTCAGGCCGTTACGGCGGCCTATTCTGCTAAGGGAAAGGTTCCCCCTTTTCGTATCACTGCTCATTCTACTCGCGCCATTGGGGCGTCTTGGGCTTTTCAGCACCAAGCTTCTGTTGAACAAGTTTGTAAGGCCGCCACTTGGTCTTCTGTTCACACTTTTTCTAAGTTTTACAAAGTTGATGTGCGAGCCTCAGCGGATGCTGTTTTTGGCCGCAAAGTTCTGCAGACTGCAGTCATTTAAGTTATGCTTCACCTGGCCTTGAGATGCCCATCCCTTGTGGACACTGCTTTTGGATGTCCCAATAAGTGAAGAATATTTAAAAGTGAAGCGGGGTGTGTGGCACACCAAGAATAATACCATTTTGTGAGTACTCACCTGAAAAATGGATATTGTTGGTGCGCCACACACCCCGCTTCACTCCCACCCTTTTCGGTATTTCCGAAGCCTTTATATGGTGAAGCTTTTTATTTTTATATCAAATTGATTTTGAGGTTACCGGTAAAATACTGGTACCTTGTCTTTCTGCTTTTTTAATATACTGGTGATTGAAGGGAGGTACCAGGTATATATAGGCCGGAAGGGGGCTCGTTACAAGACTTCCTCTCTGCACAGCGTCACCTGGCGGTGAGTTAACCCAATAAGTGAAGAATATTTAAAAGTGAAGCGGGGTGTGTGGCACACCAACAATATCCATTTTTCAGGTGAGTACTCACAAAATGGTATTATTACATGTCCCGGCAGTATCATTTTCAGGATTGCAACGCTAGACAGAGAACAGAAAAGGTAAGTATCAGTGAATTAAGATCAATAAAATATTTTTCAAGTGTGTGTTGCTTGTTTTTTACTTTTACAAATTTTTACTTTTGAACTGCTAAGGGGCCCCGAAGACCCCTATACCAGTTCAATGCCATTAGCCGCAGCACCAATTGTCAGGGTGCAGTTTTCAATGGCAATGACAAAGTCACAGGAAGCATTGTCATATATATATATATATATATATATATATATATATATATATATTAGGTTATAGTTAATTCTGTTATTTTTTTTTAGTTTTATAGATTGTGGGAAAGTGACATATTGGTTGAGGTTCACCCCTAGGGTCTCAGAGTAGTCTTGTGACTATCAAGTACTCCTATATACTTCGGCCCTCAGGGACACTGAGACAGTTGTGTTTCACCATTACAGAGGCATCTGGGGTAATTGGGTCTAGTACCTTAGTCACCCCATGTCTATATGCATGCAAAGGCCTCGGGACAAGGACAATCGTATTTGTTCTGAATGTAATACTGTGAAACGTGCTAAGTTTGGGAGACAAATTTCTCCTTCAGAGAGGTTTCCTCGAGAAACAGGAAAGCATTAGAGAAAAGGAAGCATTTAGATTCCTCTGATTCTGAAGAGGATATGTATGCTTCCATGGTTTCTTATGATGAGTTTTCAGAGGGTGAACTTTCCTTCCAGTGGGGAAGAGAGTATTTTGGATTCAGGGTCCTCTACACAAGCGTGCTCTCTGTTTAGGGATCCGCTGGAAGGTCTGATTAGTTCCATTTTAGAGATTCTGGATATCTCCAGAAGTTCCCAAGAGGAAAATGGAGATTTATTCAAGCCAGAGAAGCCGAGGCAAATTGTTGCCTGAGCAAATTGTTTCCAGTATTGTCCAAAAGGAATTGGATAGGCTTTCTTCCATTCCTAGAGTGTTGGATACTAAGTATCTTTTTTCCCTCAGATCTGATTAATTTATGGTCTCTCCCTCCTGTGGTAGACACTCCAGTTTCAGGTCTCTCTAATACTACTGTTATGCATCCTCTGATAGTGCCTCCTTAAAGGATCCAGTGGATAAGCGCATAGATCAGGTGACACATCATGCTTTTTCTATTGTAGGATCAACTTTATGGCCAGCCTGTGCCACATCCATAGCATCCTTGGTGAACAGAAGGTTGTTAAAGCAACAGGATTCCAAGATGATGGATATTAATACATACTTTCACCAAATTTTGTGGTAAAGGTAAATGTTAAAGGTAAATGTTAGAGCCTCTGCGGATGCCATTTTTGGTAGGAAAGTATTACAGACAGTAGTAAGGTAGAGGTTATATTTTGGATTGGCTTACTCTTCATTAAAGGAATAAGATTTAATACTTGGGATCCCATCCTGAAGTAAGGGCACTGCATAGAGGTAGAGAGGGACTTATCTCATCTCTGCTTGTCTCCAGCAAGGACATATGGCCTGATGCAGAGCCTCCCCCGATCTGAGCTTATTTTGTTCCGTTTTTCCTATGGCCCGTTTTGCTTACATTTGTCCCGGGGTTAAAATGTGATGCACAGCCGCCGTTGGGGGAGCTCCGTTAATGCTCCGTTTCTGTGTCTTCAATCGGGAAGGGTTTTTTTCCCCTATCGGGGGCATGCTATTTCGTCGTGGCTTCCGTTCCCGTTCACACGGACGATCCGTTTTTGCCTCCTTTTTAATGGGTTTCCATAATGGGTTTCCACATCTCCATGTATTTGCTGTTGTCAATCTTGGTCCACGCAAGCGCACATCCAAAATACTCCCTAAACCTTAATCTATCCCACAAACTGACACTTATTCTCATACCCAAACTTAACCCACCAAATTCATTTTTCTTCTTCTTCCTTGTCTTTAATGCTTACCTTAACCTCTGTTTCTTCTTCTTCCTTGGCTTTAATGCTTACCTTAATCTCTGTTTCTTCTTCTTCCTTGTCTTTAATTCTTACCTTAATCTCTTTTTCTTCTTCTTCCTTGTCTTTAATGCTTACCTTAATCTCTGTTTCTTCTTCTTCCTTGTCTTTAATGCTTACCTTAATCTCTGTTTCTTCTTCTTCCTTGTCTTTAATGCTTACCTTAATCTCTGTTTCTTCTTCTTTCTTGTCTTTAATGCTTACCTTAATCTCTTTTTCTTCTTCTTCCTTGTCTTTAATGCTTACCTTAATCTCTGTTTCTTCTTCTTCCTTGTCTTTAATGCTTACCTTAACCCTTCTAGTGCCAGCTACGTGACTCTCACGCAGCTGCCTCTCCTACCGTTAAGTGCCAGCTACGTGAGAGTCACGTAGCTGACATTTTCTTACCTTAAACTTGATTGGAAGCTCGCAGCACCTCAGTTCTGGATTCTTCTTGAAGACGAGGCTTGGGGGGTCATCCAGAGGTGAGTTGATGGCTGTAGCTGTGACCCGATCGCTGCAGGAGCCAATCAAAGTGCGGCTTCTGCTGGTGTCATCATCCGGCGCCGCACTGCTATAAGAAGGCAAGATCACATGGTATCCTTTTGCTGCCTGGATCTGAGGTGAGTGGTTGTCTGTGTCCCTTGTGTTGTCTGTGTCCCTTGTGTTGTCCCCCCTCCCATCACGCTGCCGACCTGCACGGACAGATCGGGGGAGCACGATCGCTGCTTTGCGCCGATCTGTCATTGATCATCATAAATCTCTCTCCCCTCCGCCGATGGGCGGAGGGGAGAGAGATTTATGATGATCAATGACAGATCGGCGTAGCGATCTCGCTCCCCCGATCTGTCTTTGTCACTGACCACGTGTTGTCCCCCCTCCCATCACACTGCCGACCTGCGCCGACCTGTCATTGATCATCATAAATCTCTCTCCCCTCCGCCGATGGGCGAAGGGGAGAGAGATTCATGATGATCAATGACAGATCGGCGCAAAGCAGCGATCGTGCTCCCCCGATCTGTCACTGGCCACATGTGTTGTGTTGGGGGGGTCAATGACACGTGGGGGGGGATGCCACACTGCCCATGGAATTGGGATGGGGTATGCCACACTGTCTATGGGGTGGGGGGATGCCACATTGCATATGGGATGGGAGGGAATGCCACACTGCATATGGGAATGGGGGGGTCAATGGCACGTGGGGGGGGATGACACACTGCCCATGGAATTAGGATGGGGTATGCCACACTGTCTATGGGGTGGGGGGATGCCACATTGCATATGGGATGGGAGGGAATGCCACATTGCATATGGGGTGGGGGGGATGGGGGGGTCAATGGCACGTGGGGGGATGCCACACTGCGGTGGGGGGATGCCACACTGCATATGGGAATGAGGTGGGGGGAATGCCACACTGCATATGGGAATGGGGTGGGGGGAATGCCACGCTGCATATGGGAATGGGGTGGGGGGATGCCACACTGCATATGGGAATGAGGTGGGGGGAATGCCACGCTGCATATGGGAATGAGGTGGGGGGAATGCCACGCTGCATATGGGAATGAGGTGGGGGGAATGCCACGCTGCATATGGGAATGGGGTGGGGGGATGCCATGCTGCATATGGGAATGGGGTGGGGGGGGAAGCCACGCTGCATATGGGAATGGGGTGGGGGGAATGCCACGCTGCATATGGGAATGAGGTGGGGGAATGCCACGCTGCATATGGGAATGAGGTGGGGGGAATGCCACGCTGCATATGGGAATGAGGTGGGGGGAATGCCACGCTGCATATGGGAATGAGGTGGGGGGAATGCCACACTGCATATGGGAATGAGGTGGGGGGAACGCCACACTGCATATGGGAATGGGGTGGGGGGAATGCCACGCTGCATATGGGAATGAGGTGTGGGGAATGCCACGCTGCATATGGGAATGAGGTGGGGGGAATGCCACGCTGCATATGGGAATGGGGTGGGGGGAATGCCACGCTGCATATGGGAATGGGGTGGGGGGAATGCCACGCTGCATATGGGAATGGGGTGGGGGGAATGCCACGCTGCATATGGGAATGAGGTGGGGGGAATGCCACGCTGCATATGGGAATGGGGTGGGGGGAATGCCACGCTGCATATGGGAATGAGGTGGGGGGAATGCCACGCTGCATATGGGAATGGGGTGGGGGGAATGCCACGCTGCATATGGGAATGAGGTGGGGGGGATGCCACGCTGCATATGGGAATGAGGTGGGGGGGAATGCCACGCTGCATATGGGAATGGGGTGGGGGGGATGCCACACTGCATATGGGAATGAGGTGGGGGGAATGCCACACTGCATATGGGAATGAGGTGGGGGGAATGCCACACTGCATATGGGAATGAGGTGGGGGGAATGCCACACTGCATATGGGAATGAGGTGGGGGGAATGCCACGCTGCATATGGGAATGGGGTGGGGGGAATGCCACGCTGCATATGGGAATGAGGTGGGGGGGATGCCACGCTGCATATGGGAATGAGGTGGGGGGGATGCCACGCTGCATATGGGAATGAAGTGGGGGGGAATGCCACGCTGCATATGGGAATGGGGTGGGGAGAATGCCACGCTGCATATGGGAATGGGGTGGGGAGAATGCCACACTGCATATGGGAATGGGGTGGGGGGGATGCCACGCTGCATATGGGAATGAGGTGGGGGGGATGCCATGCTGCATATGGGAATGAGGTGGGGGGAATGCCATGCTGCATATGGGAATGAGGTGGGGGGAATGCCACACTGCATATGGGAATGAGGTGGGGGAATGCCACGCTGCATATGGGAATGGGGTGGGGGGAATGCCACGCTGCATATGGGAATGGGGTGGGGGGAATGCCACACTGCATATGGGAATGGGGTGAGGGGAATGCCACGCTGCATATGGGAATGAGGTGGGGGGAATGCCACGCTGCATATGGGAATGAGGTGGGGGGAATGCCACGCTGCATATGGGAATGAGGTGGGGGGAATGCCACGCTGCATATGGAAATGGGGTGGGGGGAATGCCACACTGCATATGGGAATTAGGTGGGGGGAATGCCATGCTGCATATGGGAATGGGGTGGGGGGAATGCCACGCTGCATATGGGAATGGGGTGGGGGGAATGCCACACTGCATATGGGAATGGGGTGGGGGGAATGCCACGCTGCATATGGGAATGAGGTGGGGGGAATGCCACACTGCATATGGGAATGAGGTGGGGGGAATGCCACACTGCATATGGGAATGGGGTGGGGGGAATGCCACACTGCATATGGGAATGAAATGGGAGGGAATGCCACACTGCATATGGGAATGGGGTGGGGGGAATGCCACACTGCATATGGGAATGAGGTGGGGGGAATGCCACACTGCATATGGGAATGAGGTGGGGGGAATGCCACACTGCATATGGGAATGGGGTGGGGGGAATGCCACACTGCAAATGGGAATGAAATGGGAGGGAATGCCACACTGCATATGGGATGGGATGAGGGGGAATGGAAAGAGCGAGTGTTGGAGAGACACTCCTAACCCTAGCCCGAACCCTAGGTTAGGTCTTGGGATAGGGGCGATCACGCTGCCCCAACCTGTCACTGATCAGCATGAACATCTCTCCCCTCCGACGGGCGTTGATGTTACATGTTGATGATACACCTCGGAGGGGCACAGACGTGGATACAGTAGAGCAGTGGTTCTCAACCTTTCTAATGCCATGACCCCGCAATACAGTTCCTCATGTTACAGTGTACTGTTATTACACCAGCAGGTGTCGCGCAGGCTCTTGGCTTCTGTCCTCCGGTGCTTGCTGCGTCCGCCCCGGTTCCCTCGCCCCTTAGGCCCCAGACGGATGATGCAGTCACGTCTGCGCATGCACGCAGGCATTCGGTTTGGAACGTGCATCCATAACGGCGTGTCGGTGACAGGTCGGGGCAGCGGCAATCACATGCAGGGAGTGATGCCACTGCCCAGACCTGTCACTCACCTGGGCACACTAAGCTTTGAACTGCTAGCGTTGCCCCTCTCCCTACATGTAATCCCCCCCTTACCTACGCTGCTGCCCTGACCTGTCAATGATCAGTGCAAATCTCTCCCCTCCGTTGAGTGGGGGGAACACAAGGAGCCGCCCCATCCTCACCTCCGTCCACTGCTCGGTGTGTAAGCGATCACTGATCGCCTGACCAACTCCTGCCTCCCGCCGCTGCAATTGTCCATTCATTGTTTCTATCTTGGAGGGGCCCATGTACAGAGAGGTACAACTCCAGCATATACATATTGTGTACACACCTACTCCTCCCGCAGCCTCTCTGTACATGGGCACTACAGCTGCAGGTGGTTTCAACCATCCTTCTTAATTGTAATGTTCTGTTACTTTAACTTCCTTTTAGATTGCGATTGCTCTCGAAGATTCTTGGTTCTGCAAGCTTGCTGACGTTTACTTTTGAGTATTTGCTTTTTGGCTGTTTTGTTCCCCAACTTTAGTTCTAGGCTTTAGTTTAGCTTTTAGTTGCTGTAAACTTCCCCCTAGTTCCTCCCCTTTAGTGTAGTATTTTTATTGTTTTCATTTGGTTTTAGCCTTTGTTTAGCAGATTTCAGGATGGCTGGGAAAAGGTACTCTGCCCAGGAAGCAGCGGCTTACATGATGGAGTCAGACTCGGAAGAGTATAGTGTTTCAGGGTCAGATTATTTGCCCTCAGATAGTGAGTCTGACAGTGTCTCCTCTACTGAAGAGACACAGCCGTGCAGTAGTACCAGTGGTAGTGCTAGGCATCCTAGAAGGGATGGTAGCGCACAAGGAGAAGCCACGCTGGAGGAGAGTGTAGATCAGATGGAGAGTGCTGCAGCTGGTGATGGAGTGCCTACGTGGAGGCCTCCCAATAATTATTCCCCCGAAATTCCCCCTTTCGATTCGGTCCCCGGAGTCAACGTGGACACAACAAACTTCCGTCCTGTTGACTTTTTCAAATTGTTCATCACGGAGGCCATGCTACAGGACATGGTCTACCATACAAACTGCTATGCTGAGTGGGTCCTAGCACAAAATCCCCCACAAAGGCACGCCCGCGCTCATGCATGGCAGCCCACAAACATAAGTGAGTTAAAAAAATTTTGGGGGCTCACTTTAGCCATGGGTATCTGCAAAAAAATTAGTATCGCCTCCTACTGGGATACCCGAACCCTTTTGGCAACACCATTATTTCCGGCCATAATGACCAGAAACCGCTACCAAATTTTACTGCGGTTTCTACATTTTAATGACAATGCCACTGCAATTCCCCGTGGTGAGCCCGGTCACGACAGACTTCACAAAGTACGTCCCCCTGATCGATAGTCTGTCTGAGCGCTTTGCAGAAGTGTACACCCCCTCCCAAAATTTAAGTATTGACGAATCGCTTCTGCTTTATAAAGGGCGCATTGTATTTCGTCAGTATATCCCTAGTAAGCGTGCCCGCTATGGGATAACATTTTACAGATTGTGTGAAAGCTCGACCGGCTACACCAAATTTTTTCGTCTTTACGAAGGAAGGGACACACATCTGGACCCCCCTGGTTGTCCCCTTGATTTGTCTGTCAGTGGAAAAATAGTTTGGGAACTCATGACTCCTCTACTGGGGAAAGGTTACCACTTATATGTGGATAACTTTTATACCAGCATCCCCCTATTTTGAGCCCTCTACTCATTGGACACACCGGCCTGCGGCACCATCAACCGTAATCGAAAAGGCTTGCCCAGGTCATTGCTGACACAAAAAATAAATCGTGGAGAGTCGTATGCTGTAAGAAGCGATGAGCTCCTGGCCGTGAAATACATGGACAGAAAAAATGTTTTCATGCTGACTACAATCCACGATGAGTCAGTCGTGAGATTACGGCAACGTGGTCCCCGAGCCCCTTCCCAAAAGCCACGTTGTGTCAAAGATTATAATAAATTCATGGGTGGCGTTGATAAAACAGACCAAATTTTAACATATTACAACGCCACCAGAAAATCCAGAGCCTGGTACAAAAAAGTTGCTATCCATTTGGTCCAATTAGCAACTTATAACTCCTTTGTTGTCTTCAAGGCAGCAGTACCAGGCTCCAATTTGTCGTTTGTAAAATATCAGCTGCAGATACTCCCTGCTCTGTTAATTGGGGATACCGAGCAGGCACCAGAGATGGCTGGTAATGATGACGAGGCTAGATTAGTGGGGAAGCATTTCATAAAGTGCATCCCCTCCATCAATAGGAAGAGGTATCCCCAGAAGCCTTGTAGGGTTTGTAGTAGGCGTGGCTTTAGGAGAGATGTGCGCTACTACTGCCCGACATGTCCCAGCCAACCTGGTTTGTGTTTGGAAGGTTGCTTTGAAGCATACCATACTAAATTCGATTTTTAGTTGTTTTATTCTGGTTAATAGTTTTTTTATGGAGACTGTATGTAGGTTAGGTTAGGTTTTGTTCCGTGCCCTAGGGTCATCCTGGTTTGGAATACCCTGCTCTGCAACACCCCCCAGATCTATAGTAACAGAATACATCTCCACATCTGGGTGAAGGTAAGTGGCCAGACCTGGAATCTTTTAGGCTATTTGCATATACTTTCTCTAGTTAAAAATTCAGTTAGATAATTGCATTTTCTTGTCCCTGTGTTTTTTTATTTTTGGTACTTGCGAAGCCAAAAGATGATGGAGGAAATGGTGAAGGAGGAGCCGCTGGATACTTGTGATAGATGATGAAAACATGGGGCCCTTCATTAGGATTTCAGTGTTTACTGACGTTCACAATCTATCAGCACAAGGCTAATCCTCCCATGACTAATCCTAGCAGAACCTATTAGTACTAGGGATGAGCGAATCGATCCGGACGAACCCGGATTCGATCCGAATTTCAGGAAAAATTCGATTCGGATCGAATCCGAATTTCCCCGCGATTCGATCACTCGAAGTTTTCCTTTAACATCCATTCATTTACATTACAGGCATTCTAAGATGGCGGGCGGGACATGTCTGGACATGTATCCCGCGCCAGTGCAAGCTGGGGCAGTCACATGCAGCCTATCAGCAGCCAGCAAGCCCGGTGACGTCACACAGCGGTATTTAACGGCGGCCATCTTGCTTTTCCTCATTTCTCTATTGCATTCGTGACAGACAGACAGAACGCTGTGTAGCTGAGGCAGTTAGACAGGCTGGAGACAGGGACAGACAGGGACAGGCTGGAGACAGGCAGGAGACAGGCAGGAGACAGACAGGAGACAGACAGAAAGCCAGGGAAAGGTAGGAAAAACGGAGCTGGCTGACAGGGAGATTTTTTTTTTTTTCATCCAGCCTTTGTTAGCGTTTTCAGGCTGCTTATAGTAACTAACTGTGCATATATACTGAACTGATCTTAAGTCTGCTGTGAGGCATCCCATTCTGTGACTAAAGCAGCCTCTATTTAATAGCATAATAAACATTTGCACTTATTCTCATAGAAATCAGGCCTGATAAAGACACTTTTGCTGTGCATGCTCTCTGGTTTTTGTGGCACTGGCATCCCATTCTGTGACTAAAGCAGCCTCTATTTAATAGCATAATAAACATTTGCACTTATTCTCATAGAAATCAGGCCTGATAAAGACACTTTTGCTGTGCATGCTCTCTGGTTTTTGTGGCACTGGCATCCCATTCTGTGACTAAAGCAGCCTCTATTTAATAGCATAATAAACATTTGCACTTATTCTCATAGAAATCAGGCCTGATAAAGACACTTTTGCTGTGCATGCTCTCTGGTTTTTGTGGCACTGGCATCCCATTCTGTGACTAAAGCAGCCTCTATTTAATAGCATAATAAACATTTGCACTTATTCTCATAGAAATCAGGCCTGATAAAGACACTTTTGCTGTGCATGCTCTCTGGTTTTTGTGGCACTGGCATCCCATTCTGTGACTAAAGCAGCCTCTATTTAATAGCACAATAAACATTTGCACTTATTCTCATAGAAATCAGGCCTGATAAAGACACTTTTGCTGTGCATGCTCTCTGGTTTTTGTGGCACTGGCATCCCATTCTGTGACTAAAGCAGCCTCTATTTAATAGCATAATAAACATTTGCACTTATTCTCATAGAAATCAGGCCTGATAAAGACACTTTTGCTGTGCATGCTCTCTGGTTTTTGTGGCACTGGCATCCCATTCTGTGACTAAAGCAGCCTCTATTTAATAGCATAATAAACATTTGCACTTATTCTCATAGAAATCAGGCCTGATAAAGACACTTTTGCTGTGCATGCTCTCTGGTTTTTGTGGCACTGGCATCCCATTCTGTGACTAAAGCAGCCTCTATTTAATAGCATAATAAACATTTGCACTTATTCTCATAGAAATCAGGCCTGATAAAGACACTTTTGCTGTGCATGCTCTCTGGTTTTTGTGGCACTGGCATCCCATTCTGTGACTAAAGCAGCCTCTATTTAATAGCATAATAAACATTTGCACTTATTCTCATAGAAATCAGGCCTGATAAAGACACTTTTGCTGTGCATGCTCTCTGGTTTTTGTGGCACTGGCATCCCATTCTGTGACTAAAGCAGCCTCTATTTAATAGCATAATAAACATTTGCACTTATTCTCATAGAAATCAGGCCTGATAAAGACACTTTTGCTGTGCATGCTCTCTGGTTTTTGTGGCACTGGCATCCCATTCTGTGACTAAAGCAGCCTCTATTTAATAGCACAATAAACATTTGCACTTATTCTCATAGAAATCAGGCCTGATAAAGACACTTTTGCTGTGCATGCTCTCTGGTTTTTGTGGCACTGGCATCCCATTCTGTGACTAAAGCAGCCTCTATTTAATAGCATAATAAACATTTGCACTTATTCTCATAGAAATCAGGCCTGATAAAGACACTTTTGCTGTGCATGCTCTCTGGTTTTTGTGGCACTGGCATCCCATTCTGTGACTAAAGCAGCCTCTATTTAATAGCATAATAAACATTTGCACTTATTCTCATAGAAATCAGGCCTGATAAAGACACTTTTGCTGTGCATGCTCTCTGGTTTTTGTGGCACTGGCATCCCATTCTGTGACTAAAGCAGCCTCTATTTAATAGCACAATAAACATTTGCACTTATTCTCATAGAAATCAGGCCTGATAAAGACACTTTTGCTGTGCATGCTCTCTGGTTTTTGTGGCACTGGCATCCCATTCTGTGACTAAAGCAGCCTCTATTTAATAGCATAATAAACATTTGCACTTATTCTCATAGAAATCAGGCCTGATAAAGACACTTTTGCTGTGCATGCTCTCTGGTTTTTGTGGCACTGGCATCCCATTCTGTGACTAAAGCAGCCTCTATTTAATAGCACAATAAACATTTGCACTTATTCTCATAGAAATCAGGCCTGATAAAGACACTTTTGCTGTGCATGCTCTCTGGTTTTTGTGGCACTGGCATCCCATTCTGTGACTAAAGCAGCCTCTATTTAATAGCATAATAAACATTTGCACTTATTCTCATAGAAATCAGGCCTGATAAAGACACTTTTGCTGTGCATGCTCTCTGGTTTTTGTGGCACTGGCATCCCATTCTGTGACTAAAGCAGCCTCTATTTAATAGCACAATAAACATTTGCACTTATTCTCATAGAAATCAGGCCTGATAAAGACACTTTTGCTGTGCATGCTCTCTGGTTTTTGTGGCAATGGCATCCCATTCTGTGACTAAAGCAGCCTCTATTTAATAGCATAATAAACATTTGCACTTATTCTCATAGAAATCAGGCCTGATAAAGACACTTTTGCTGTGCATGCTCTCTGGTTTTTGTGGCACTGGCATCCCATTCTGTGACTAAAGCAGCCTCTATTTAATAGCATAATAAACATTTGCACTTATTCTCATAGAAATCAGGCCTGATAAAGACACTTTTGCTGTGCATGCTCTCTGGTTTTTGTGGCACTGGCATCCCATTCTGTGACTAAAGCAGCCTCTATTTAATAGCATAATAAACATTTGCACTTATTCTCATAGAAATCAGGCCTGATAAAGACACTTTTGCTGTGCATGCTCTCTGGTTTTTGTGGCACTGGCATCCCATTCTGTGACTAAAGCAGCCTCTATTTAATAGCACAATAAACATTTGCACTTATTCTCATAGAAATCAGGCCTGATAAAGACACTTTTGCTGTGCATGCTCTCTGGTTTTTGTGGCAATGGCATCCCATTCTGTGACTAAAGCAGCCTCTATTTAATAGCACAATAAACATTTGCACTTATTCTCATAGAAATCAGGCCTGATAAAGACACTTTTGCTGTGCATGCTCTCTGGTTTTTGTGGCACTGGCATCCCATTCTGTGACTAAAGCAGCCTCTATTTAATAGCATAATAAACATTTGCACTTATTCTCATAGAAATCAGGCCTGATAAAGACACTTTTGCTGTGCATGCTCTCTGGTTTTTGTGGCACTGGCATCCCATTCTGTGACTAAAGCAGCCTCTATTTAATAGCACAATAAACATTTGCACTTATTCTCATAGAAATCAGGCCTGATAAAGACACTTTTGCTGTGCATGCTCTCTGGTTTTTGTGGCAATGGCATCCCATTCTGTGACTAAAGCAGCCTCTATTTAATAGCACAATAAACATTTGCACTTATTCTCATAGAAATCAGGCCTGATAAAGACACTTTTGCTGTGCATGCTCTCTGGTTTTTGTGGCACTGGCATCCCATTCTGTGACTAAAGCAGCCTCTATTTAATAGCACAATAAACATTTGCACTTATTCTCATAGAAATCAGGCCTGATAAAGACACTTTTGCTGTGCATGCTCTCTGGTTTTTGTGGCACTGGCATCCCATTCTGTGACTAAAGCAGCCTCTATTTAATAGCATAATAAACATTTGCACTTATTCTCATAGAAATCAGGCCTGATAAAGACACTTTTGCTGTGCATGCTCTCTTGTTTTTGTGGCACTGGCATCCCATTCTGTGACTAAAGCAGCCTCTATTTAATAGCATAATAAACATTTGCACTTATTCTCATAGAAATCAGGCCTGATAAAGACACTTTTGCTGTGCATGCTCTCTGGTTTTTGTGGCACTGGCATCCCATTCTGTGACTAAAGCAGCCTCTATTTAATAGCATAATAAACATTTGCACTTATTCTCATAGAAATCAGGCCTGATAAAGACACTTTTGCTGTGCATGCTCTCTGGTTTTTGTGGCACTGGCATCCCATTCTGTGACTAAAGCAGCCTCTATTTAATAGCACAATAAACATTTGCACTTATTCTCATAGAAATCAGGCCTGATAAAGACACTTTTGCTGTGCATGCTCTCTGGTTTTTGTGGCAATGGCATCCCATTCTGTGACTAAAGCAGCCTCTATTTAATAGCACAATAAACATTTGCACTTATTCTCATAGAAATCAGGCCTGATAAAGACACTTTTGCTGTGCATGCTCTCTGGTTTTTGTGGCACTGGCATCCCATTCTGTGACTAAAGCAGCCTCTATTTAATAGCATAATAAACATTTGCACTTATTCTCATAGAAATCAGGCCTGATAAAGACACTTTTGCTGTGCATGCTCTCTGGTTTTTGTGGCACTGGCATCCCATTCTGTGACTAAAGCAGCCTCTATTTAATAGCATAATAAACATTTGCACTTATTCTCATAGAAATCAGGCCTGATAAAGACACTTTTGCTGGCCAAAGGCCTACTGGACCCTGCCAGCTCGATTCCTGCCCGGGGCATCCCATTCTGTGACTAAAGCAGCCTCTGTTTAAGACCATATAAGCATTTGCTCTTATCATATTTGAAATTAGGCCTGATAAAGACACTTTTGCTGGGCATAGCACAACTTGTCCCTGCCAGGTGTACTTACTGCTGGTTTTTAGGGCATCCCATTCTGTGACTACACCAGCCTCTATTTAAGAACCTAACCATTTGCACCTATTCTAATTGAAATTAGGCATGATAAAGACACTTTTGCTGTGCATAGTCTTACTGCTGCCTGCCAGGTGCTCTCTGGTTTTTGGGACATCCCATTCTGTAACATACCATTAGCCTCTGCATTAACTGTAAGCTGCACAGTTATTTAAAGAAATTTGGCCTGTATGAGCCTGCTAACACACTGCTGCTGTGTGCATATATACTGATCTCAAGTCAGCTTGGGGCATCCCATTCTGTAACATACCATTAGCCTCTGCATTAACTGTAAGCTGCACAGTTATTTAAAGAAATTTGGCCTGTATGAGCCTGCTAACACACTGCTGCTGTGTGCATATATACTGATCTCAAGTCTGCTTTGGGGCATCCCATTCTGTAACATACCATTAGCCTCTGCATTAACTGTAAGCTGCACAGTTATTTAAAGAAATTTGGCCTGTATGAGCCTGCTAACACACTGCTGCTGTGTGCATATATACTGATCTCAAGTCTGCTTGGGGCATCCCATTCTGTAACATACCATTAGCCTCTGCATTAACTGTAAGCTGCACAGTTATTTAAAGAAATTTGGCCTGTATGAGCCTGCTAACACACTGCTGCTGTGTGCATATATACTGATCTCAAGTCTGCTTGGGGCATCCCATTCTGTAACATAACATAACCTACCTACCATACTAAGCAGCTCTCTTATTTAAACTAAGCAGGCCTCTTGGAGGCTGAGTGTCCACTTTTGGGTGTGCATTTATATTCGGTTTCATATACAGTGGGGTATCCCAATTTGTAAGATAACCTACCCCAACCATGTAAACTAAATAGGCCTGTTGCAGCCTGAGTTTCTCTGCTTGCGTATGGCCTGCATTACAATCTGTCTCTTTCAATGACACTGCTGCCTGTGGTATCCCAATTTGTAAGATAACCTACCCCAACCATGTAAACTAAAGGTTACGTCCTTCCAGAAGGAAAACTTATGCCGAACACTATTTTTGTTAGGGGCATTGACCTTTGGATTGATCGGCATGAAATTAATTTTTTTTTTTCAAAGTATGGCGCTGTGAAGAAGGTCAAAATGATGTCTCATACTTGGATTATTGTTACTTTTTGTTCAGCTTGAAATATAACAGGCCACACGGGCATCCCAAGGCACATGCTATTTTAAACCTATCTGTTATACAACATAAGCGTTGATCAGGCTACTTCAGTTTGCACTTGTTTTTGACTGATTTTAATAAACCAGGCCGCAGGGCACCCCAAAGCTGCACCTTGCACCCTATCTGGTATACAACATAAGCGTTGATCAGCATCAGCTTCATTAAGCTACTTCAGTTTGCACTTCCTTTTTGACTGCTTTCATTTAACCAGGCCGCAGGGCACCCCAAAGCTGCACCTTGCACCCTACCTGTTTATACTAAATAAGCATCTACAGCCTCAGCTTTATTAAGTTATTGCATTTTGAATTGGTTTTGGTCTGCTTTAAATACACCAGGCCGCAGGGCATCCCAAACCTGCATGTTGCACCCCATCTGTTATACTAAATAAGCGTTGATCAGCATCAGCTTTATTAAGCTATTGCATTTTGCATTGGTTTTTGTACTGCTGCCAAAACACTAGCCCATATGGGCATCCCAAACCAGCACATGTCACCCTATCTGTTATACTAAATAAGCTTCTACAGGCCCTTTTTTTATTTATTTATTTTTATTTATATAGAGCTGCAATAGCTTATATTGTGAGGTTAATTTGCCATTTTGCAGCATAATATAGAGCAGCCCCTGTGTAAATCTGAGGGGCAATAGCTTATATAGTGAGGTAAATTTGCCATTTTGCTTCGTTATATAGAGCAGGCCCTGTGTAAATCTGAGGGGCAATAGCTTATATTGTGAGGTAAATTTGCCATTTTGCAGCATAATATAGAGCAGCCCCTGTGTAAATCTGAGGGGCAATAGCTTATATTGTGAGGTAAATTTGCCACTTTGCAGCATAATATAGAGCAGCCCCTGTGTAAATCTGAGGGGCAATAGCTCATATAGTGAGGTAAATTTGCCATTTTGCTTCGTTATATAGAGCAGCCCAGTTGCCATCTAAATCAACTACTGTCCGGCCAGTACAGCTTTTCCAGGGCAAACTCTGCTAGTTGCGGGCACAAGTCAAGTTTGGCTTCCCAGCAAATCCAGTGGATCTTGAAGGTGTGTTGGCATGGTCATGTCAAGGTATGACATGACCTGCTGTTTGAGGTCCAGCTCCAGGTCTTCCTGCTGCTCATGAGTAGACTCACTATGCGGGTGTAGAAAGCTACTCACTAGCGACTGAAGACTGAGGCTGCTGCTGATGGAGCTGCTGCTGCTGCTCCTTCCACCCCCCCAGCAGCCATGGCAGTGGAAGGTGATCGCAGAGGTCCCCCCGAGTCAGACCTGCGGGAGTATGGGCCATGGCGCAGATAGACATCGCCCAACTGACTACGTGGGATGTCTCTGTAGTAGGTCAGTTTGTCCTCCCTCTCAGTGGGCGTAAAAAATGCCCCCATTTTGTGCCGGAAGCGAGGGTCCAATAAGTTGGAGAGCCAGAAGTCTTCCCGCTGACAAATGGAGACAATTCTGCGCTCACTAGTACGCAAGCATGTGAGCATGCATCGTGCCATTTGTGCAAATGACTCGGAGGGACTACCTGTCTCCATCTCCACTGTAAACTGCCACGGTGTGTCTGGGTCCTCTGTCTCACCTTACTCACAACCCTCTAGCTCCTGTGGCTGCTCCTGCTCCTCCTCTTCTGTCAGATGACTAGATAAAATGGTCATTTTGTGAAACCTAAACTGTGGTTTGCTTTGCCCCACCCCCTCCTCCTCCTCCACTTCAGCCCCCACAGGCTTCATGTGGCTGTGAAATGTATGTGCCATGTCTCCAGTGCCCTGACCAGCCATGGTTTCCAACATGTGTTGTAGTACATGAAGCAGTGGAATCTCATCGTTCATCTCATAGTCCTGGCAACTGACTAATAACGTAGCTTCCTCAAAGGGCCTGAGCAAACGGTCGGTGTCACGTATGAGCTGCCAATGGTTTACATTGAATTTACACAGGTGTCCCCCTATCCGTTTGGATCATCCAGAAATCCGTGATGGCTTTTCTCTGTTCCTATAGTGCAGTGGTCCTCAACCCTGTCCTCAAGGCCCACCAACAAGTCATGTTTTTTGGATCTCCAAATAGCCAGCTCTATTGCTCTGCAGCTGCACTAATTACTCCACCTGTGCATCTTTGTGGAGATCTGCAAAACCTGGCCTGTTGGTGGGCCTTGAGGACAGGGTTGGGGACCACTGCTATAGTGGATCCTGCATATGGAGGGTGGAATTCCAACGGGTGGAAACATCGCAAATCAGACTATGGTGGGGTACACCGTTGTGACGCTGAGGCTCAATAGGGTTGTGCTTCGTGGTGTAGGAGTGCCAGAAGTGCATGCTAACTTTCTTTCCTGTTGTTCTTTCAGATGGGGGCAAGACTTAAAAACTAGACTGAACACGTGTGCCATGTGAGGACGCATGACTTTGGCTTCCTTGTCGCAGCGCAAACAAGATGTTCTTCCAAGTGTAATGCAGCAGGCTGGACTTATGGTGACGCTGTCTGAGAGGAGAAATCCCTCAGACATCAAGATTAAAAATTCCAAGAATTTTTGAGGGCTAATTATTCAGAGGCAAATGATAGCTAGTTGTTTCTGATTTAATTACAAGGTGGAAACACACCCTCAAACAAAACTTCACTTTGGCAATACTATTGCATTTGTCTATTCATAATTTTATGTATATACACTAACTAACCTACTTTTTCTCCCCAGGATGCTGCATGAAACACTGCCACATCGCTGAGTAGCTGATTTTTCCGAACAACAGTCCGCAATAATCTGCTGCTGCTGCCGCCGCCACCGCCGCAGACTCCAGGGACCCTCTTCCACTACCTCGGCTTGCAACACCTCCTCCCACGACACTCTCCTCATCACTAATTGCCGGCTACTGGAAGAAGAGGCGAGTGTCTCCTCCACTTCTTGGCTGGGCAGTAGCTGCTGAATTTTATGATTATCAGATCTTCATCAATGGATAGTGGAGCTGAACCCAAAGCATAACAGACAGACAGTTGACTGGGGGTGTCAGATGCCACTTGTGATGCAGTGGACTGCTTTTGCAGCACTTCGAGACAAAGTTGCTTCATTGGCTGACACAATGACTGGTAAATCTGTGGAACATATGGTTTACAAGCAAGAATAACCATTTGTTTTTATATGAAAAAGACCCTGGTTTATACAGACTTTTTTTTTCCAGAGACTGCCCTGCGTGGAAATGAATGGCGCTTGGATCATCCAAGCTTTCCTCCCAACAATGCCTGATGTATTCCAGTAGATTGATGACGGGGCCAGACCTACACTAAAGAAAGATGGATCGTGCAAAACAGATTTAAGGCGCTGCTCTCCAGTTACAGACATTCCTCCGCATCGGACCACAAGTAAGTATTGATAAAAAATCCTTTCCGTTACTCTTACTTTTTATTAATATTCTTCGGATAAGACGGATCAGACATGATTCCAGATTAAAAATTCCAAGAATTTTTGAGGGCTAATTAGTCAGAGGCAATGATACCTTCTTGTTTCTGATTTAATTAAAAGGTGGAAACACACCCTCAAACAAAACTTCACTTTGGCAATACTTTTGCATTTGTTTATTCATAATTTTATGTAGATATTACTAACTAAGCTACTTTTTCTCCACATGACTCTCCACAGGGTGTGATTCATCCAATTTTTGGGCTCCTGAAGCCAACCCCAGTGTCTCTTTAAAGTAATATTTGGGCTCCTGCTGCTGCCAACTCCAGGGTGTGATTCATCAAATTTTTGGGCTCCTGAAGCCAACCCCAGTGTCTCTTTATAGTAATATTTGGGCTCCTGCTGCTGCTGCTGCCAACTTCTGCCAACTCCAGGGTGTGATTCATCCAATTTTTGGGCTCCTGAAGCCAACTCCAGTGTATATTTGGGCTCCTGCTGCTGCTGCTGCCAACTTCTGCCAACTCCAGGGTGTGATTCATCCAATTTTTGGGCTCCTGAAGCCAACTCCAGTGTATATTTGGGCTCCTGCTGCTGCTGCTGCCAACTTCTGCCAACTCCAGGGTGTGATTCATCCAATTTTTGGGCTCCTGAAGCCAACTCCAGTGTATATTTGGGCTCCTGCTGCTGCTGCTGCTGCCAACTTCTGCCAACTCCAGGGTGTGATTCATCCAATTTTTGGGCTCCTGAAGCCAACTCCAGTGTATATTTGGGCTCCTGCTGCTGCTACTGTCAACTCCTGCCAACTCCAGGGTGTGATTCATCCAATTTTTGGGCTCCTGAGGCCAACTCCAGTGTATATTTGGGCTCCTGCTGCTGCTACTGTCAACTCCTGCCAACTCCAGGGTGTGATTCATCCAATTTTTGGGCTCCTGAAGCCAACTCCAGTGTATATTTGGGCTCCTGCTGCTGCTACTGCCAACTTCTGCCAACTCCAGGGTGTGATTCATCCAATTTTTGGGCTCCTGAAGCCAACTCCAGTGTATATTTGGGCTCCTGCTGCTACTACTGCCAACTTCTGCCAACTCCAGGGTGTGATTCATCCAATTTTTGGGCTCCTGAGGCCAACTCCAGTGTATATTTGGGCTCCTGCTGCTACTACTGCCAACTTCTGCCAACTCCAGGGTGTGATTCATCCAATTTTTGGGCTCCTGAGGCCAACTCCAGTGTATATTTGGGCTCCTGCTGCTGCTGCTGCCAACTTCTGCCAACTCCAGGGTGTGATTCATCCAATTTTTGGGCTCCTGAAGCCAACTCCAGTGTATATTTGGGCTCCTGCTGCTACTACTGTCAACTCCTGCCAACTCCAGGGTGTGATTCATCCAATTTTTGGGCTCCTGAAGCCAACTCCAGTGTATATTTGGGCTCCTGCTGCTGCTGCTGCCAACTTCTGCCAACTCCAGGGTGTGATTCATCCAATTTTTGGGCTCCTGAGGCCAACTCCAGTGTATATTTGGGCTCCTGCTGCTGCTGCTGCCAACTTCTGCCAACTCCAGGGTGTGATTCATCCAATTTTTGGGCTCCTGAGGCCAACTCCAGTGTATATTTGGGCTCCTGCTGCTACTACTGTCAACTCCTGCCAACTCCAGGGTGTGATTCATCCAATTTTTGGGCTCCTGAGGCCAACTCCAGTGTATATTTGGGCTCCTGCTGCTGCTGCTGCCAACTTCTGCCAACTCCAGGGTGTGATTCATCCAATTTTTGGGCTCCTGAGGCCAACTCCAGTGTATATTTGGGCTCCTGCTCCTGCTGCTGCCAACTTCTGCCAACTCCAGGGTGTGATTCATCCAATTTTTGGGCTCCTGAAGCCAACTCCAGTGTATATTTGGGCTCCTGCTGCTGCTGCCAACTTCTGCCAACTCCAGGGTGTGATTCATCCAATTTTTGGGCTCCTGAGGCCAACTCCAGTGTATATTTGGGCTCCTTCTGCCCCTCATAGTGATGCCACTTCAACTCTCTGCAATTGTGCCGCTCTGCGATTCTATTAGCGATGCCTCTGATCTGCATGTGATATTTCTTCAAAGTATTATTTAACAAACCCAGCACGCATCCTGTGCGTGTTACAGCAAGGCTGAATGGTTTACAACCCTATTGAGGCTGTAGGAGGCTCAGAAATAGCCGTTTTTAATAGCGATTCGTCGCGAATTTATTCGGGTCGAAACGATTTTTGTCGGAAAATTCGGCGAATCAGTCGAATCGAATTTTTCAAAAGTTCGCTCATCTCTAATTAGTACCATTATTGAGATTATTTTGCATTGCTTTTTCAGATGTTTATTCTGTGCTATTTGTCTAGCGGTCTGTGTCCACATATGCATGTTATGTATTGTTCTGTTCCAGGGACCCTGCGGTTTCAGATTTATTGAGTTTTTTCTTGTTTGCATATTGATATATTAGGAAAACTTTCTTGTATGCTGCATATTTATTAATATTTTTTAGGGAAATCCGTTGCAAACTATGAACACCTCAAGGTTTTTCATCCATAAAAAGGTTCCCACAACAAAAAACCCAGCACGCCTAGAAACCTTGAGGTATGTACTTTCCAAAAATATATAGTTTGTGGGGGGTATTTCAAATGTAAAGGGTTGTAAATTTGGAAAAACTGCAAGGTGCGCACTTTGTGTGCGCAGCTGATTTTTGCCAGTAAAATGACCCTCAAGTGCACACTTGACTTTGGGGTGTTTGGCAACTCTACCCTTCAAAGTACCTATGCATGTGGGGTATTATTTTGTTCAGCAGATGTTGTGCTTTCAGATTTACTGTGTTACTTCTTGCTTGCTTATTGTTTTTATAGGAAAATATGGTTTTGAATCTGCTTTTTGTTTGTTTTTTTAGGGAAATCCTTTGAAACCAGAGGTTCTGCCAATGAATAGAGTCCAAATGAATGTACCCACGCCAACAAGCCCAGTAGGCTTAGAAACCTTGAGGTATGTACTTTCCAAAAATATATAGTTTGTGGGGGGTATTTCAAATGTAAAGGGTTGTAAATTTGGAAAAACTGCAAGGTGCGCACTTTGTGTGCGCAGCTGATTTTTGCCAGTAAAATGACCCTCAGGTGCACACTTGACTTTGGGGTGTTTGGCAGCTCTACCCTTCAAAGTACCTATGCATGTGGGGTATTATTTTGTTCAGCAGATGTTGTGCTTTCAGATTTACTGTGTTACTTCTTGCTTGCTTATTGTTTTTATAGGAAAATATGGTTTTGAATCTGCTTTTTGCTTTTTTTTTTAGGGAAATCCTTTGGAACCAGAGATTCTGCCAATGAATAGAGTCCAAATCAATGCACCCACGCCAACAAGCCTAGTATGCTTAGAAACCTTGAATTGTGCACTTTCCAAAAATATATAGTTTGTGGGGGGTATTTCAAATGTAAAGGGTTGTATTTTTTGAAAAACTGCGAGGAGCGCATAGTATTTGTATTTTATCTGAAAATCTCCTCTAGCGCTCTTTGCAGTTTCTGGGGTCTCCTGGGCAGGAAAGGGTGTCTACTAATACATGTGTGGTACCGTTGTAACCGGGAGAAATGGGGCTTTTACCCTCAATATGTTTTTATTGTAAAACCTTTATTTTTGATTAAAGAAAAACACTGCAAAATGTAAAAACGTGTGTATTTTTAATTTTCTTTCACATATTTTGCCCAAAATAATTAGGATAAGACAACAAAATTGATAAACAAGACATATGCTGTTAAAGCCCAGATTCTGCTGAAAAAAACGATATGTAATTTTTATGGGAAGTCCCAGAAAATCCCTTCAAAAATTACAGTTGAACATGGGGAGCGCAAAATAGTGAAAAATGCTCTGGCAACAGAGCGTGACAAAATCTCCAGGTGGGCTGGCACTTAAAGGGTTAATCTCTTTTTCTTCTTCTTCCTTGGCTTTAATGCTTACCTTAATCTCTGTTTCTTCTTCTTCCTTGGCTTTAATGCTTACCTTAATCTCTGTTTCTTCTTCTTCCTTGGCTTTAATGCTTACCTTAATCTCTGTTTCTTCTTCTTCCTTGGCTTTAATGCTTACCTTAATCTCTTTTCTTATTCTTTGTTTTCTTCTCCTTCTTCTTTCTATTCCTTGTCCCATATACTTACCTTTTGGGACATGTAACAGTATGATTATGTTGTGATAACGTACATTGGCAGGAAATAAAACACACCACAATTTTTTTTTGTTTTTTTTTTACTGTACACATTTTTTTTTTAAGAACTGTTTAAAAATTCTAGAAAAGTTTAAAAAGAACAATATACAATTTTAAAGAAACATGGGTGGCTCCTTTAAAACAGTTGCCATTGTCTTTGATCTGTGAAAGAAAAAAATCATCATTTTTTTTTGGTGGATATGAGTTTAAACTATTTTTCCAATAAATAACTAAAACTTACATTGCTTTTGGGCAACAGGGCGTCTGGGGCGCAGCCTCCTCCCTGGGTCCAGCAGTACGTCCGGCTCTGAATCTGTTTGGATCCAAAACACAAGTATATTAGTTACTCTTTGTGCCTCCTGAATGTCAGATTAGGTTATGCTTCGATGCATAGTAACATAGTATGTAAGGCTGAATAAAGACTTTAGTCCATCCAGTTCAGCCTGTTTAACTCCTTCCAGTGGTCTAGTAGCCATAGCTGGAAATGTTATTACATGCCAGGAAGGCATCAAGGCCACTTTTGAAAGTTTTTACTGTATCCATCTTTACTACCTCCTCTGGCAGCGAGTTCCATAGTCTCACTGCTCTGACAGAGAAGAATCCCCTCCTATGTCGGTGGAGAAAGTACCTTTCCTCTAACCTTAGTGGATGCCCCCGGGTTATGGTTACACTCCGGGGTATAAATAGATTATGGGACAGATCCTTGTATTGACCCCGAATATTTTTATACATAGTTATTAGATCACCCCTCAATCGTCTTTTTTTCTAGACTAAATAAACCTAACAATCTTTCAGGGTACTCTAGCCCCCGCACACCTTTTATTAACTTTGTTGCCCTTCTTTGAACGCTCTCCAGTTCTGATATGTCCTTCTTAAGCACAGGTACCCAGAACTGTACACAGTATTCCATATGGGGTCTGACCAGTGACTTGTACAGGGGTAAAATGATGCTCTGGTCATGAGCACCTATGCCCCTCCTGATGCACCCCATGATCCTATTTGCCTTGGCAGCAGCTGCCTGGCATTGATTACTACAGTTGAGCTTATTGTCAACTAAAACCCCTAGCTCCTTTTCCATTGTTGTTTTACCAAGTGTTTCTTTATTTAGTGTGTAATCATGACACAGATTTCTCCTTCCCATGTGCATAACCTTACATTTATCTGTGTTAAACTTCATTTGCCATTTAACTGCCCATGCTTCCAATTTATCTAAATCTGTTTGTAGCTGCCTGTTGTCCTCTTTTGTTTTAATTACTTTACTCAGCTTAGTATCATCTGCAAAGATTGAGACTTTACTGTTTAATCCATACCCAATGTCATTTATATATATATATATTGCAGAGAATTGGTCCCAGAACTGACCCTTGTGGTACTCCACTAGTAACAGTGACCCAATCTGAGTGTGTACCATTGATAACCCCCCTCTGCTTCCGATCATTAAGCCAATTTCCCACCCATCTGCACACGTTTTCCCCCAGTCCAAGCATTCTCATCTTTTGTACCAGCCTTTTATGTGGCACAGTATCAAATGCTTTAGAAAAGTCAAGATATATGATATCCAATGACTCCCCCTGATCCAATCTTGAACTTACCTCCTCATAAAAGCTGATTAGGTTTGTCTGGCAGGAGCGATTCCTCATAAATCCATGCTGATATGGAGTAATAAGGTCATTTTCCCCAAGGTGCTCCAGGATAGTATCCCTTAAGAAACCTGCAAACAGCTTGCCCACCACAGATGTTAAGCTTACCGGTCTGTAGTTCCCAGGTTCCCCCCTAGATCCTTTTTTGAATATTGGCACCACATTTGCCAAGCGCCAATCCCTCGGAACAGACCCTGTAGTTATGGAATCCACAAATATTAGAAATAATGGCTTGTCTATTACTGTACATAACTCTCTTAAAACACGAGGATGTATGTCATCTGGTCCCGGTGATTTATCGATTTTTATCTGCTTGAGACGGTGCTGGACTTCTTCCTTGGTTAGACAAGTGACATTTAATGGAGGGTTTTGGTTATTCCCCTGCATTTCACTCGGCATGTCAAATTCTTTTGTGAATATAGAAGCAAAGAAGTTGTTAAGCAAATTAGCTTTCTCCTCATTTCCCTCTATAGGGGTCTCCTCCTTGCTTTTCAGGGGTCCCACACCCTCAGGTTTGTACCTTTTACGGTTTATGTAGCTAAAGAATAATTTGGGGTTAGTTTTACTCTCTTTCGCGACCAGTCTTTCTGTCTCCAGCTTAGCTGCCCTTATCTGTTGTTTACATTGTTTATTTTCTTCTTTATATTTTTTTAATGCTTCCGCTGTCCCTTCCTGCTTTAAACGTTTAAATGCCTTTTTTTTTGTTGTTTATTGCCCCCTTAACCTTTTTATTTAGCCACATCGGTTTACATGTGTGTCTAATAGTTTTATTCATGTAAGGTATATATCTGTCACAATGAAAATTAAGTATTCCTTTGAATGTATCCCATTTAGCGTCCATGCTTTTGTTTTTAAGGGCATTTTCCCAGTCAATGCAGTGTAGGGCATCTCTAAGTTGGTCAAACTTTGCCTTTTTGAAGTCCCGCGTTTTTGTGGCTCCTTGATAAGGCACCCTAGTGACTGCTAATTGGAAATTAATGATATTATGATCACTGCTTCCAAGGTGTCCCCCAACCTGTACCTTTATTACTTTGTCTGGTACATTGGTTAGTATTAGGTCCAATTTCCCCCTTGTTGGAGCTTGTACTTGTTGGGAAAGGTAGCCATCTTTTGTTTTAGATAAAAAAACTATTACTTTTATGCGAAACACATGTTTCAGCATCCCAGTCTATATCTGGGTAGTTAAAGTCCCCCATAATCACTACCTCATTTAGTTTAGCGGCTATATCTATTTGCCTTAGCATCATATTTTCTATGGATTCGGATATATCTGGAGGTTTATAGCAAACCCCCATCAGTATTTTATTTTTGTTTCTCCCTCCATGTATTTCTACCCATACAGACTCCACATGGTCATTCCCCTCACATATATCCTCCCGCAGAGCAGGCTGTAGAGAGGATTTTACAATTAAGCAGACTCCACCCCCTTTGCGTTTGTTACGGTCCCTCCTAAACACACAGTATCCCTGTAAATTTACTGCCCAGTCATAGCTTTCATCCAGCCAGGTCTCTGTTACCCCCACTATGTCATATTGCTCTTCTGTTATTATCAATTCTAGTTCATCCATTTTATTAGTCAAGCTTCTAGCATTTGTAAGCATGCATTTCAAATGCTTATGACAATTTTGATAATTTTGTATATTGCACGTATTCCTGCTAGATGTGCTAACCCCTCCCCCCTCTCCACCCCCAGTTTCATGTCTACACCCACAGTCACTTTCTTTCCTAACTTCCCCTTTGTAACTGCTTTTACCCTCCCCCCAGTGCTCAGTTTAAACACTCCTCTAACCTTTTAGCCATCCTCTCCCCCAGAACTGATGCACCCTCCCCATTGAGGTGCAACCCATCCCTGCCAAAGAACCTGTAGCCCACTGTGAAGTCGGCCCAGTTCTCTAAGAACCCAAACCCCTCCTTTTTACTCCAATTTTTGAGCCACCTGTTTACATCTCTAATCTCCCGCTGCCTCTCTGGTGTGGCTCTTGGTACTGGTAGTATTTCTGAGAATACTACAGTTGAGGTCCTTGCCTTAAGCTTACGGCCTAAGTCCCTGAAATCATTTTTTAGGACCTTCCACCTACTTCTTCCTATGTCATTTGTGCCAATATGCACCATGACCGCTGGGTTCACGCCAGCCCCTCCCAACAATCTGTCAGCCCGCTCCGCTACATGCCGTACTCTTGCCCCAGGAAGGCAGCACACTGTTCGGCAATCCCGGTCTTTGTGACAGATTGCCCTGTCTGTTCCCCTAATAATAGAGTCACCCACTACCAGCACCTGTCTTGCCTACCCTGTTCTCCCATTTCCCCTCCCTTTCTTACTGGAGCTGACAGATGTGTCTTGCTGCAGCTGTGCCATCCCTGAGCTAACATCCTCATCTGCCAACCGGGCAAACTTGTTTGGAGGTGCCTGTGCAGGGCTAGCCTCCCTGTAACTTTTACCCCTACCCTGCCTTCTAACTGTTATCCAGCTAGCTGCCTCATTTTCCTGTTTTTCCTCTCCCCCAATACTACCACCCTCCCCCTCCCCTGACCCATGTAGTGCCAGATCAGTGAGATCCAGACTCTTTTGCATGATAACAATTTCTCTCAGTGTTGCCAATCGCTTATTTAGATCGTGAATCACGGCTTCCAAATCAGCGATTCGCAGACATCAAATCACTCACCTTCCCCAGCCACCTCTTCTGGTTAGGCACCTCCCTCGACTATCCCTTGGGATGGGCCTGTGACGTCAGAATCTACAAAGAACAATAGTGCACATTAGTCTATGTCTTTCTTGCATGTATCAGGACATATGTTATTTTGATAGTCTTACCGGCGTCAGGTTGCTGCTCAGTGAGGCTAGACTCCCTGCCGTGCGATTTCCCCCCCCCCTGCATACTGAGGTCTAAGGGGCCCTCATACTCACTGGCAGAGGAGGGGGTGGGCGTTGGCACTGTCGGTGGGCCACCTATACCTTCCCCAGATTCGTCCAACACTGGGCTGCGGGCTCTTTTCCGGGTGGGGCGGCAATGCATAGTCCATTCATTAGCTGCAATATAAACACAATCATAAAAACAGGCCCAGCCAAGGCCAGTGTGATTCTTGCATGTCAAGTAGCCACACTTATCTGGAAAATGCAAAGTACCGCCTCACCCGGGGCCTATGCCTCCTCTTTAAGTCAGACCAGTGTTGGGCGATCTGGGTGAAGGTATAGGTGGTACCCGAAATGCGGGCAACCGCGTCCACCACCGCCAGCGCCAACGTCCTCTTATCGAAATCGCACGACAGGTAATCGTAGCGGTTCCTCAGCATCATCTGTTTGTACAAAACACAATGGAACAGCATTAGTCACACATATACATGTCAAAATGTCATGCCCTATCTAAACTCAGTTTATGCCCATCATTTCTGCTCACATGGGCCTAGTTCTGCAATCTGCATCTAGCCTAGTTTTCTGTTGCGCACATGTTATAAACTAAGCTGGTGTAGTAGTTACTTTAACAAGTCCGTTGTTCCTCACTAATCTTGCCCTGGCATAGTTTTTTTTTGTTCAGGTGCTTGTGCGCGCACATAAACGCACGCTCGCCTACTCACATCCATGATAATTTTATCCTGCTCCTCCGTATAGATGGCGGGTGACATCTTTCTAAGGCTTCCGGATCAGGTTATGACGTTCCCCCGCGGTGGCGTGCGTGTGCGCGCGCAATCAGCCACACACGCTGCAGAACACGCCCACACGGAAAAAATATTTAAAGGTCAATGCACTCAGCTCTGTGTTGATTACCATATCACTATGGCCAGACCAAAAGGGAGCTGTAAGACCCCCAAAAGCCCAGAGGCACATACTAGCCGCACAGATACACCTCACCAAAAACAACACAAGAGCAGGCACAAGAGCCGGGAGGGACATGCACATACTCAAAGGGTGGATAAGCCAGACACACAGGCTGCTCCAAAAAAACGCAGGACCAATGAGCCCTTGCCACATTCGCCACCACCTGCTAAATCAGGCAGGCCTCACAAGAGACACAAATCTCTTTCAACCCTGCAGCCTCCAACTCCTCCACACACAAAGCATGCGGCCAAAACCAGACACACCACCAAGGGGAAGCGTAGGTCCAAAACCACTAGCCCACCCAGGCCAACCACCCCTCCTCCTCAACACTCTGTGTCCCCAAGTACCACAACCACAGAATCAATACAGAGCTCCACAGGTGACAGCTCAACAGGCACCCAGCCATTATCACATACCACCACCCACACTCCATCACACTCACCCATCAGCCCAAGAAACCTAAACTGCTCCCCAGACAGCCAGCCATCAATCTCGTCTGCTGCCGGGGACACCACACACCCATGTGGGCGCCAGATGCGCCTTGGCTTACTTGCAGCCCGTTTTTGTGATGTCCAAAGCATGGCTTGGCACCACTGGTGTTTGTGAGCACTATGATGCCCTATTTGGGCGTTATTCAAAGACAACTCCAAAGCAGGCCAAGCAGGAGATTGGGGATAAGATTTGCCGGCAAGTTATTAGTGTTGGTTCTGTGAGGAGAGATGTTGAGCAAATTAAGCGAAAATTTGGGGACCTGAAATATTATGTTTTTTAAAAAATGGACATGCGCCGCCAGCAGAGGTAAAGTCCATTTAGAGTGTAATTGCATGTATAGGCTGCTTTGTAACAGGATGTAACACTTATTAAGTGTGCTTTAATCTTCCCCAGCCTGCAGACAGGATGTGGGATCCCTAATAAAATCATCCTAACACCAGCAGAAGAACATATGTTTACATATATTCACCCGGCAACCCTTCAGGGACTGCCAGGGGGCCAAGACAGGAATGTCAGGTCCGGAGGTGAGTATGTTTTTACATTGAGCCTTTTAAATGGGTACCCAAACAGTCTTAGACTCCTTAATACACACTGGCCTTTGCTTAAACACTAAAAGTACATTCACTCGTCCCAGAACAAACTCAAGACACGCCACAAGGCCAAACTACCCCTGGCTTGTCCCGGAGGACCATGCAACAACTGGCTTCAGTCCACACAAACCAACCTGAGTGTTTGGATGAGGTAAGTCAATGGTCCACTGTGTAGACTTATGAAATTGCACTTGCATCCATTTAATGTTAAATAGTGGACTCAATACCTGCAACATTTCTTGGCAGAACCTACCCAGTCCACCAATTATAGAAGACATTGGTGATTTGGAGGAGGGGGACACAATTCAGATGCAGCCAAGGGCAACCAAACCAGTGGGCGAACATCAGACCCAACAGGCCAGCAACTTCAGCCCCTGATGTCCTCTAACCCAACCTCTGTGGCACCAACCTCTTCTGCCGTCCGCACAACAGACTCTGCGCCAAGCCAGCCACCACAAGCCACTCAATCTGGAGCAGAACCACCCACCCGTGCCAGTGGCAGAACTAATCCAAGGTGACATATCAGCCAAAGGAGACAGCTACAAATCATGGAGGAAGCCTGGCACCATGAAAATGTAGTATTTAACGAAAATACACAGAGATTTAACAACACTGTGTGTAACCAAATAACCAACATGTGCAATCCATTACAGTGTTTAAACGAGAATGTCTCTGGGCTGCTGGCAGAAATCAGAACCCAAACCAGGCATATGGGTGAAATGGTCCACCAATGGCAGCTCAATAACCAGAGCATGGCACATATTGCTGCTAACATTCAAACACACCAGCCATCTACTTCCACAGCATATTCTACATACCACTAAATGTATGTGTTAATGTATTTGAACACACATTAATTTTTCAAAGAAAAAACAAATAATTTGTGAAGTTAAAGATTAGTTTGTGACAAATAAAATAATAACCAAAAACCATAAACCATAAATCAAGAATGTTATTTAGCCAAAAACATTGGTGGGGGGAGATGCTAAAATCGAGAATGAAAAGAAAAGATAACTTGAAACCAAAATTGACGACCAAAAGGGCCCCCAACCTTAAGGATCGGCTATGTAGAAGTCATTTTACACGACCTAGGATATGGTTGGAGAAAGATACGACAACGGGCTGCCATCCCTGTGGAAGATGCTCAATATGCAGTGGGAACCTTTGAAGTATGAATTCAACCTTATTCCCTCCTCTGGTTCTTGAAGATGGAATTACTTCTTGAAGAGGAACATCTATTAAATGAATTAAATGAGAATATATATGTATATATGTAAAAAATAGAAATTTAGTTTTTTATATATATATATTATTTAATTATTTGCTTTTATTATATAGATGGATTTATTGCAGATTAATAATTTATTAATTTATTAATTTTTGCAATATATCTTTATTGAGTTTTATAGACATTTATAAACATATAAACAGGGAGAAAAGAGAAGAAAAAAAAAAAAAAAGGAAGGGCAAAGGACTAAAACAGGGCCTCCGCGCCTCAAGCATACATAAAAGGTAACCAGTACAGGCATCGAAATATCGGGATTATTAAAGGGTTTACAGTGATAGTAGTCGCATTAGTTATCCATTGAGGTCTTCCACCTGATACTGTTATAGTCTAGTGCCAACGTCGACGGTATCATAGACTACACCAATAACGATAACGATCACCCCCTCATCTCAGACCTGTTGGGTTAGTACGTTTGTTGGTCTACCTGTTTCACTAAGATGGGGGGCCCAGGGGACACCGCCGTCATCAAGATCCTGACACCGGGGGCTCGAGAGTGGCAGCCCGGTGCCAGGGGATAACGCTCCTTAGCCGACCATCAACTGCGATCATTTCGACCTTACTGCTAAAGGCTCAGTCCGCCCTCAAGACAACCCCAGAAAGCGGAGTAAAAAAGAGATAGAGGGATCTAAGAGGAAGAAATGAATAAGTAAGAAAGAAACGAAAAGAAGGAATGAACGCCCTCATTACCCACCCCTCTCCAGCATATCCTGGATCTCCGGGGAGCCCTTAGAAACCTCCCATATTGTCCATGTCCTGGAGTGTTTCTCGCCTCCCCCCTCGATTCCGTCAAGAGCCAGTTCCTCCATTCGTTTGATGTTTTCCAACTCCCCGAACCATTCCATTAGGGAGGGTACAGTGTTTGTGCGCCAGTGCCGGGGAATTACAGTCCTGGCTGCCGTGAGCATATGCCTCAGCAGGCCCCTCCCCCCTGCTGCTACCGGGCCAGGAATCATCGATAGAAGAGCCACCTGAGGGGAATTAGGGATACTCTCAAGGGTCGTGTACTCAAATACTCTCAACACCCCCTCCCAGAATGTCTTAATAGAAGGGCATTCCCACCAGATGTGGGTCAAGGTTCCAGGGGCCCCGTTACACCTCCAGCAATTCCCCGTCTCTGCCCCCCCGAACCTCACCAAGTCTGCAGGGCTCCTGTACCACCTGGCCAGGATTTTGTAATTCCTTTCCTGGGCTCTGCAGGCCATCAAGAATTTGTGCGTCAGAGTAAAGGATTTTTCCCACTCCTCTCTCTCAAACGTCTGTCCCAATTCTTCTTCCCCCGCTCCCTCAACTCAGAAAGCGATGGCAGGCCAGATCCAGAGGCAATCTCGCCCAGTCTTGTATCCTGGGCTGCATCCCACACGAGGAATGACTTTGTCCAGCCCTGGAGTGAAAGCAGGGTTGCTGAAGAGCGGGGTGAGAGGGCCAGGTCTATGCGACAAACCCCTCTGCTTCAAAGATCTATCCCACAGGGTCAGGAGAGGATGTGCTAGGTACGGGAGCTCCCGCCCCTTAGGGCGGAACTCAGGGTCCACCCAAGGCAAGGCGGTCAAGCTAACTGGAGAGATATCATTTTCCAGTGCTACCCATTGTTTACTCCCTTTGTGGTGGAACCAGTATTAATTTATTAATTAATTGATTGATTTATTATTTTGTGGGTAAATAACCCCATTTATTTATTTAATTATTTATTGGTAGATTTTTCTTTTCACTAATTTCACATATTTCATATTTTAAAGCTTTAATATTTATATTTTTGTTATTACTTATATAATTTAATTTTTTTTTGGGGGGGGGGGGTATATATATATACTTTTTTTTCAATTATTTTGGGAATTAATTATTTATAGCAATAGTTTAATTAATTAATTATTTATTCACTTGCACAATTATTAATTTATATTTTTTAATTATTAAAAATTTGGGGGTTATCTATTTTTTTTTTTATTTATTCATTCATTTAATTATTTATTATTGATTTATGATTACATGTATATAATATATTTCATATAAGGGGAAGGGAAGAGGTGGCAGATTAAATTAAATTAGATTAAATTGAATTAAATTAAGTAAAATGAAATAAAATGAAATGGATTGGTTAATTAATTAATTAATTAAGTATAATTGATATTGAAATCAAAATTATGTTTAATCTCACTTTATTGAAGTTTTTCCAATATAATACCGTTACAAACAGAAGCAAAGAGAAACAAAGAAAGAAAATATCACATACAGTACATACAGCAAAATATGCATTTAGACCCTCAGGGCAGACAAGGAGCCCTTAATCAGCTAGTATCACATAACACACTTCAACTCCTGTATCGTGTCTGACTGCACTCTGTAATCTGACTGTCTATTCGACCATCTGCTAAAACTCCTCCGTGTCTGCCCAAACCCGCCCCACTCCAAGAAAAAGGGGGTAACATCCAACGAGACATACCATTCAAGGAAAGATAAGGGGAGGAACCAAGCGAAGAAAAAGAGCGATAAGGAGAAAGAGAGAGAAAAGAAAAAAAAAAAAAACAACAACATCAAACATCATTAATTCTTGTGTTTAGAAATATCAAGGGGAACAACTCTAAGGCGGCTAGTCTGTCTCTCCAGGCGCTCCACCCCCCCCCCCCCCAAAAAACCCTTCTTCCTCCCCACCGGCTAGAAACCTCATGCGGGCCCACCTACCTAGGAGAGAAGGGAAGAGTAAAAGAATGATAAAAGAATGAAGGCTCCTCCCTGACTATACCCCCTCCCAAATCTGCTTCAAGCTATGATCTGAACTCTTGAACACTATCCAGGCAGCCCAAGCTCGACCAAAAGCCTCCCCCTCCCCCCCGCATTTCCGCAACCAGCTCCTCCATCCTCATAATGCTATTGAGCTCATCGAACCATTCCACCAGGGAGGGCGCCTCAGCTTTCCTCCAGTACCTTGGGATCACTGATCGTCCCGCTGTAAGGAAATGTCGCAGGATGCCTTTTTTACACGCCTGCCTACTGCCCGGGAGCATGGATAATAGGGTGACTTCCGGTGTGTTTGGTGTGGAGGCGCCGTAAGCTCTGTCGTATAAAGAAAGGATCCCCGCCCATAGGCGGTTTATACTGTTACACTCCCACCATACGTGCAGTAGAGTCCCCCGGGCTGAATTGCACCTCCAGCAGACCTCTGAGGTGGAAGGGAACATCTGGTGAATCCGCACTGGGCTCCGGTACCATCTCAGAAGGAGCCTTACACGGTAACGCCATTTTGTACGTAAGAAAAAAGGCTTTCCCCCAGTCCTCATCCTCAAATTGTCGCCCGATTTCTTTTTCCCATTCCACTACAAAGTCCGGTTTTCCGGGTCCCGTCTCTTCCAGCATAATGGCGTAGAGCTCAGAGATAACTCTCAATGGTCGTTCTGGCGCCTCCAGTATGTCCTCAAACTTGGTACACTGCCTCTTCACCGCTGATAGGGTATCGAGTGAACCCAGATAGTTCCGTAGTTGACTCTCCTCCAACCATGACACTCCCTCCCCCCCCCCCTGCCGGATCATGGGAATTCCGCCATGTACCAGGATATGTCTCAGCCTAGTTTTTGAAGATGCCTCCCATATTAAGAACCTCGGAACCCCCACCCCTGGTTTAAACGCAGGGTTGTTAAATAACGGAGTCATAGGGCCTGGCCTAGTCGAAATATTTGTATTTTTAAGGCTGTCTTCCCATGCCCGGAGGAGCTGAGCAGTTAAGAATGGTATCTTCTCTTTGTTTGGAATTAATTTAGGATCTATCCAAGGAAGGGCTTTCAAGTCCCATGATAGCATATCCTCCTCAATGGTTACCCATTGCTTGGATTCTCTACTATGGTGCCAATCCACTATCCTCATTAGAATTGCTGCCCTGTGGTATCTTTCCACATCTGGCAACCCAACACCCCCCTTATCCCTGGATCTCGTACGTTTACGGAAACTTAGCCTCGGTTGCCTACCTCCCCATACAAACTTGATGAGCTCAGATCTGATTTGCCTAAAGAACTGTTTGCTACCATATAACGGGACCGCCTGGAAGACGTATAGTAGTCTAGGCAAGACATCCATTTTTAGTATATTCCTAGGTCTATTTTGGTCTTCTGTAGTAATGGGCTATAATTCACTCGGAACAGGGAAGTAGGATCTGCTGCGATGAGTACACCCAAGTATTTAATGGCCTCATCACACCACCTGAAAGGGAAGTTCTCCTTCAGTCTCTTCGCCGTCTGCTGGTCCTCCAGGCTAACGTTTAGCATTTCTGATTTGGAGATATTAACCTTAAAGTTGCTAACCTCCCCAAATCTCTGAAACTCCCGCAAGATTGAAGGCAGCGACGTATGGGGTGAAGTCACATATATAAGCAGATCATCTGCGTACAATGCTATCTTATGTGCTTTCCCCCCAACCACGATACCCCTTACATTAGGGTTTGCTCGGAGTGCCATTGCCAAATGTTCCATCACCAATACAAACAACAGAGGAGACAGGGGGCATCCCTTCCTAGTTCCATTCTGGATCTGAAAGCCAGATGAGAACAACCCATTCGTCCTAACCTTTGCCGTTGGATTAGTGTAGAGCGCTCTTATTTTGTCCCTCATCCCCGGCCCAATCCCTGCCTGTCTGAGGGTATGATCCAGGAACCTCCAGCTAACCCGGTCGAATGCCTTCTCGGCATCGACCGTGAAATCAAAATTAATAAGAATATCATACCGGCTGTTAATTTGGATAAAAATTAAAAACGATTGATTGGATTATTAATTTACCTGATCCATTTATTAATTTAATTTTATTCATTATTTACCCCCATATCACTCACTCTCATACTATCCTGGGTTATTCAGATATTGCTGAAACCTTTTAAAATCTTGAATTGTGGTTTAACCCGTAGATATCTAAAAAGAAAAAAAATATGGTTGGGAATAAACACCCCAGTCTGGAACACTTGTGGTATGTGTTTATTCACCCATCATATTGTGTGTGTATATATATTTGTTACAGTTATTGCTATTACTACTAAATAAATTTTGTGTATATAGAATTCTGTTTATTTATTTAAATGCATGTTATTATCATTGAGGATCTCTTGTGGGAATTACTTTTATATTCTTTATTAAATCCTATTTTTAATATGTGGGTTTTTGTCGGGATTGTACTTGTGGATCACTGTAATTGGTGGCTAGCTATCTCGTCACATTGCCTGTCACATTCTGTCCGGCATCTATGGAGACCCGTGCTGGCTGCACGGTGAGCTCCGTCCCCTCCGTCTCTCCTACAGCCGCGGCACGCACGCTATTAGCAGTGTGGATGTGTGCGGCTGGCTGGGGGGACGGTCTGGGGGGCGGGGCCATGACGTCGCCGGACGGTTGTATTGCTCTGATTGGAGCGCAGGGCTCAGCTGTGTGTGAGCGTGCAGGCGGCTTCCGGCCGGGTGCCGTGCTGCGCGCCCGGACGTGTGCCCTGCAATCATGGGTGAGTCTCTATTTATAAGGGCAATGGGATGGGATAACTACCTACACCTTGATAAAGTGGCCTGTGAGCGGGGGGCCACGAAACGCGTTGGGGGATCGTTACTCGACCTGGGCATTCCTGGGGAACACTTAGATTTATACACTCAGGTGATGTGTGTGTTTTCTAATTGGTTTGTTGTATTAGATATTTTGAGTCTGTTTTCTTTCTTTTTCTTGCCACATTTTGTACTATTAATGTTATACTTGCGCAGATTAGCACTTATGCACTTTATGGGTTGTTTGTTATATGAACACTGAAATATTCTATTTATAGGATTGGGTTGGGTAAAATTGGGATGCCCTTGGGAATGTACGGTCAAGTTTTATATGTTTTTTAATTGTCTGTTATGTAATTCTTGTGGGTAATTATTAATACATAATTTATGAATTCATGATGTATATTTAGTTGATTTATTGATTACCGTGGAGGAGGTGCGATGGTTTGGAGCTATACTAGGTGAACTGCTGGATTCACCATTGCAATATTAGAATCCTAATTTTGGACAGAGATATGGGTTGATTCAAAGAAACATGTAACAGCTTGGATTTGGCTCACGATCATCCTATTTTTCACGTCCGCTCGTGCGTTCGTATGAACTTGCGAGTGATTCAATAAGCAAATACGTTTCTATCCTAAAAGATACGTCCGTTCGTATGATATCTCCCGAACTTGCCTCAGTCAGTTGGCAATCGTAAAAATCACGTTCATGTGCTCACCTGTTGCGGCGGCAGCCTGTTTTTTCGGCTGCTTCCATCGTCAAGCTCTTCCAATTACTTGCGTTTGCCTCTGGTTTTCATTGGTTTTTGGCCTCTTAGATTCGTGCGTTCGTATGTTTCTAAGATCTTGCGCATGCGCACCCTCAACCAGAAACTTACCTAAACCCCTTAGCGCTTGCATCCAACTTCATTTCTCGGTCCCTCAAACTTACCTAAACCCCGTAGCGGCTGCATCCAACTTCATTTCTCGGTCCCTCAAACTTACCTAAACCCCTTAGCGCTTGCATCCCACTTCATTTCTCGGTCCCTCAAACTTACCTAAACCCCTTAGCGCTTGCATCCAACTTCATTTCTCGGTCCCTCAAACTTACCTAAACCCCTTAGCGCTTGCATCCAACTTCATTTCTCGGTCCCTCAAACTTACCTAAACCCCGTAGCGGCTGCATCCAACTTCATTTCTCGGTCCCTCAAACTTACCTAAACCCCTTAGCGCTTGCATCCCACTTCATTTCTCGGTCCCTCAAACTTACCTAAACCCCTTAGCGCTTGCATCCAACTTCATTTCTCGGTCCCTCAAACTTACCTAAACCCCTTAGCGCTTGCATCCAACTTCATTTCTCGGTCCCTCAAACTTACCTAAACCCCTTAGCGCTTGCATCCAACTTCATTTCTCGGTCCCTCAAACTTACCTAAACCCCGTAGCGGCTGCATCCAACTTCATTTCTCGGTCCCTCAAACTTACCTAAACCCCTTAGCGCTTGCATCCAACTTCATTTCTCGGTCCCTCAAACTTACCTAAACCCCTTAGCGCTTGCATCCAACTTCATTTCTCGGTCCCTCAAACTTACCTAAACCCCTTAGCGCTTGCATCCAACTTCATTTCTCGGTCCCTCAAACTTACCTAAACCCCGTAGCGGCTGCATCCAACTTCATTTCTCGGTCCCTCAAACTTACCTAAACCCCTTAGCGCTTGCATCCAACTTCATTTCTCAGTCCCTCAAACTTACCTAAACCCCGTAGCGGCTGCATCCAACTTCATTTCTCGGTCCCTCAAACTTACCTAAACCCCGTAGCGGCTGCATCCAACTTCATTTCTCGGTCCCTCAAACTTACCTAAACCCCGTAGCGGCTGCATCCAACTTCATTTCTCGGTCCCTCAAACTTACCTAAACCCCGTAGCGGCTGCATCCAACTTCATTTCTCGGTCCCTCAAACTTACCTAAACCCCTTAGCGCTTGCATCCAACTTCATTTCTCTGTCCATAAAACGTAAGAAAATCACATAATTTACATATGTCTATATGTTTCTAAGCGTGTTGTTTCTGGTTTGTGTAATTTTTTGGGTGTGTGCATATTAGAAAAGACACATTTAGGAAGGCTTAAAATCTAATTTATTTACATTATTACCTTTGTTTGGTTGTAAATAATTGTTAATTTTTTTTTTTTTTTTTTGGGTTGTTTTGTTTAATTTTTTTTTTTTTTAATTTGGTCTCGGTAAAATACATAGTTTTTTTTTTTTTATTTTAAAACAGTAAAACCCTTTTTTTTTTTTTTTTTTGTTTTAAAACAGTAAAACACATAGTTTTTTTTTTTTTTGGTCAACAATAAAAAACATTTTTTGTTTGGTTTGACACAAACCTAATATTTTTTTTTATACAAATAGATAAAATCCTTTAAAACATTGGGACATAGGTAAAAAAAAGTAAAACAAAGGAGCCAGGACCAAGGGCACTATTCATCATCCTCTTCTTCATCTGTTGGCCCCAACATCGCCTGTATGGCCAGCAGCTCGGCCACCAACTCCTTCATTCTTTTTTTTTTTCCCGCCAAGGTTTGGGGGATCATCCCTGTAACCAATAGAGAAAGAAACATAAATAGGAGTCCCAGACCGGTTTGTATGCTGGAAATAGATTTAGGGTTAATCAAATACATGTAAATGCATGACATATGTCATTCTTCAAAGGGATACAGTTAATGCATTTCCCACAGGTAAGTGTTTAAACTCCTTAAACCGGAACTTCCACATTATTTAATGAAAACCAATAACTATTCACAAATGATTCTGCACCACCTCAAAGTTATTTAGGGTTTTTTGGGGATTACAGCGCCGCCATCTGGACTCTGAAGCATAACACTTAATGAGGAGTGGAGAGTTGGATAAAGTACAGGGGAGTAGGTTACAGTGGTGCGTTGGGAATCCCGAGCATAGCTGGGTTGAGGGAAAGGTCATCACTCACACAATGCATGGCAGCACCTTCCTTTTTTCAATCTGTATCCCATGCTGCCTGTAAATATTGCGCATTCCATATTCCGCAATATTGGTTTTGTTCAGTCTAATAACATGCATTAGATGGGTGAAGGGTGTTTTTCCATGGTTCTAATCTGTAGGTACAGTGTGATGGCTAAGTCTTTGGTTCTTAATACTAGTTAGGGTCCTCTTTAAGCTAACGAAGTGCCCACATGAAAGTGTGAACTACACATTGGCTACGCCTTTAGTTATGTGTGTGTTATTAGCTAAGCAAACATTAATATGAATAATGGCATGGAGACTTACGGAGTTGGTGGCCGACAGATGGCTGGTTGGGGCCAACAGGCTGCCCTTGGTCCTGGCTCTGCTGTGAAGAAGTCCCTGGAGAAACATGTGACATTTGGTTAGTACTTGTAGAGAGTCACTATTCCCAACATATCTGGCTCCCAGTCTGGCTGACATCACTCACCTTCGCCAGGATCGACTTCAAGCATCTCTGCTGCCTCCTCCTCCACTATCTCACCCGCTCCAGAAGCTTCTACAAATACATAATAAAGGATAACTTAGTTTTTGGCCTGCCATGTATATCTTTGTGCCTATACATGAAGAGTGACATACCAGAGCCTTCCCCATGCGTGGCCAGGTATGACTCCACGCCCACGCGCCTTGGCCCCTCCTCTGTGGTAAGGTCCAGGGGCTGGTCTGAGGAGGCCACAGAGGAGGGGTAGGTCCGTCGCCCGGGAGATCCACCACCTTCACTCACAGATGCAGAGTCATGCAGCACTGGTCGGCCTGTACGTCTCCGGGTGCGGCGAATTCTGAAATCCATTTCCAACACTACCAAAGAAAAGTCATTATAAATAAAGGCATAACTTATACATTTGGAACATATACCATGCAATTGCTTTGTACTTACTTGGGAAATGGATCCCAAAAAACCTCCGCACCCGGGGCATGTGCAGACGTTTCAGGTCCGACCAATGCTGCATTATCTGGGTGTGAGTGAAGGTGGTGCTGGTCACACGGTGGATTTCCGCGATGATCTCCCGGGCGATGTCCCTTTTCTCGCACACATTGGGCGCGAAGTCATACCGGCGCTGAAGCATGATCTGAAAAACATAATGGACACAGAGCTTTTACTTTTACACACAGACCCATATGTGTTGCATCACAAGTTGAGAATTTAATGTCATTAACACACACATTTCGAGTGGCAGCCATTTTTGGGGAGTGCCTTAAAGAGGACGTTGACTGTGAATGACAGTCTGGTCTTATGTTATATGTATCACACACCATGTACATACAGATAATAGCCAACATCAAGAATCAGGCCACCTGCATCTATGGCATGTTAGGATGGTTTAAACATCCAAGATGTAGCCTAATGCTTAGGCTTTTGGACCACGTGTGTGGCTTCCCGTTGTGTTTTTATGGCTTAGGAAAACAGTGTTCCTCAAACATCCGCATCAAGGTCCGAGACAGGCCAGGTTTGCCAGCTCGCCCCGCTACTCCACAGGTTAATTAACTGTTGCTAAGCCGGAGCAATTGGCCGAATTAGGACATCAGCATAGACAGTTGAAAACGTGGCCAGGCTCGGCCCTTGAGGATGAAGTGTGAGGAGCCAGTGATTAAACATTAAGAGACCCCAAACTAGTTCCAAACGCATCATTTACATTTAGGCCATCATTGACTATTAGATTAAAATGCACAGGCAGCCACTTACCAGCATGAGGATCTCTTCCTGTTGACGGGTGAAGATAGTGGGCGCCATCTTTATGCTTCTTCAAGGCAGCAGATAAGTGAAACCCCAGCGGTTTCCTGGTTCCGCTCGAACGTACGTTCGTACGAGCGCGTAGTCGTGCGCATAGGCGTCACACGCTGGGCTCATTATTTAAAGGTCCCTGCACCCAAAGCTCATTCTCTTTGAGCATTTGTGTACGATGGCACCGAAAAAGGCGATGAGCAAGCGACCCCAGCCAAGCAAGACCGCGGAGGGCCCAACAACAAGGTCCCAGCAAGGTCGGCGAAAACTGAGAGGCAAGACTCCCACCTCGGCCCCACCAAGGGACCCTGGACCCTCAGGTACCAAAAAAAGGGGCCCCAAGCCCCGTGCCCCTGCAGCCAAAAAGCTGGCAACTGCAGCACCCACCACCTCTGCCCCCAGAAGAGGCAGCACAAGTGAGCCCACACCGGCCATGCCTTCAAGTAGGGCAGTTCGGCAACCCATGCCCCGCAGCAGGGCCCGAAGCCCATCCAGGGCCCGAAGCCCATCCAGGGCCCGAAGCCCAGCCAGAGGCCGAAGAACCCCATCCAGGGCCCGAACCCCATCCAGGGCCCGAACCCCATCCAGGGCACGAAGCCCAGCCAGAGGCCGCAGAACCCAATCCAGGGCACGAAGCCCAGCCAGAGGCCGCAGAACCCAATCCAGGGCACGAAGCCCCTACAGGGCCCGAAGAACCCCATCCAGGGCCAGAAGCCCCTACAGGGCCCGAACCCCATCCAGGGCACGAAGCCCAGCCAGGGCCCGAACCCCATCCAGGGCACGAAGCCCCTACAGGGCCCGAACCCCATCCAGGGCACGAAGCCCCTACAGGGCCCGAACCCCATCCAGGGCACGAAGCCCATCCAGGGCCCGAACCCCATCCAGGGCCCGAACCCCATCCAGGGCACGAAGCCCAGCCAGAGGCCGCAGAAACCAATCCAGGGCACGAAGCCCAGCCAGAGGCCGCAGAAACCAATCCAGGGCCAGAAGCCCCTACAGGGCCCACCGAACCCCATCCAGGGCCAGAAGCCCCTACAGGGCCCGCCGAACCCCATCCAGGGCCAGAAGCCCCTACAGGGCCCGCCGAACCCAATCCAGGGCCAGAAGCCCCTACAGGGCCCGAAGAACCCCATCCAGGGCCAGAAGCCCCTACAGGGCCCGAAGAACCCCATCCAGGGCCAGAAGCCCCTACAGGGCCCGAAGAACCCCATCCAGGGCCAGAAGCCCCCGACCTGGCACCAGCCGGGAACCGAGCCCCCGACCTGGCACCAGCCGGGAACCTAGCCCCCCAAGAGGGCCCCGAATTGCAACCATGACCACATCTACACCTGGAAGTTCGGTGGCCAGCCACGCAAGAACACCCAGTCCCTTGGCCAGTCCAGTCCAGTCATTGGGAAGCCACCAATCCGGCCATTCCCCTACCCAGCCCCAGGCCATAATGTCACCACATGTGTCTGCACACATGGAGGAGCAGCCAAGCCAACCATCTGGCCGCACATTGCGCCGCGGCCAGTTGAGTGGGAGATTCTCCCATGACCAAAATATGGCATTGGCTAGTGGCCTTACATTATACTATGACGAGCTATATGGGAGCAAATCCAAACACACCACCAAGCAGCGCAAGATGGAATTGTTTGAAACCATCCTCCAACAAGTAAATGCAGCGGGGGAAGAGAGGAAAGATGTGTCCCAAATTCAGAAGAAAATCTCTGATCTGAAGTATGCTGTACGGCAAAAAGAAATTAAAAGGCATAATTACAGGTAAATAAATGTTTTCGCTAAATCTAATGTTTTGGATGTACTGTATGCACCTTTTCTGAGTACCAAACGATTTTCTCTTTTCAGCATGAAAACTGGAGGTGGCTTTCCATCTAAATTGGAGTTTACCCCTGCTGAGGAGATTGTGCTTGGACTTCTCCATCCGGTCGCGGTCGGTGGACATGCTGGTCTAAGGGACACAGACTCACCGACCCGTACCCACGGTGAGTACTCTTAAATCTGCATGTTTGCCTGTTTGCTAAATCATCTACAGTTCACTAGTAACAAGATAACGGGATGCCCCTATGGTTTGCCTTGCTTGGCCTCGCACTACTGTGGCTGTTTGTGTCCTCTTTTGGTCCCTGGGAATCACACATTTAGGCCCACAGCCATTATGGCAAAGATAAAATGTCCAATTGGATTGTTAAAGTCATGAAGTTTCGCAAGATAAGTGATATATTTGGAATCAATCACAAAACACACATCATTATGTATGTGTTGCCTTTTGGTTGTGTGAGTTGTGTTTGAGTTAACAATTTAATTAGCCACCCACAAACATATCTGACCTAGAGCAGCGAGACTCAACTGGCGGCCCGAGGTCCCAATGCGGACCTTGGCACCACATTCAAGGACCCCTGCCCAGACAGCCCTGCACTCAGTTACTTCTGTGTTGACGTGCTCAGAGCTGCCCCCTTGATCGCCGATGTAGTGTTTGGTCTCCTGCCCAATGTGCTGGCTCCCTGAAACATAGCATTGCAATATGAAGTACTGCACAGGAAGTGGCATTGCAAGGTACACAGTAACTTTGTAAAAATTTCTCTGGCCACAATCGTGTCCCGCTGCCCCTGCTCTGGCCCATCTGCCACAGTCCCCCCATGCCCCCCCCCCCACATAAGCCCCATACATTTGTAACAGATTGGCTCCATCCATCCCATCACCATCAATACGTTAACTCCCCCCTTTAGCCATCCAATCCCTGTCCCCTCAGCTCTGGCCCATCCAGCCCAGCAAGGGCAAGCAGCCTTTATTAGTTGGCACTTTGAAATCTCCAGCCCCTCCACCAGTGTATTTATTTTTAACTAGACACCCCCTGCGTCAGCACCATGGCCAGACATTCACCTCTCACCACATACCTTGAAATGGGCCTTTACAACAATTGTTTGAGTACCACGGACCTAGCGAATGGTAGGCTAAATCCCAAAATGTGCGTTGAAAGTTGTATGCTGACTGGGTACACTTCCTGACTTCGAACTGAGGTCAGTTAGCAGTTTTTCACAGCCATTGCACCTATGTAAACTTGCGTGTGTTTGAACAAAGGTCACCATTGCTCTAGACTTGAATAATATTACAAATAGAGCTATATTTGATTACCTATCCAAAAAAAGGTTATGTGTGTGTTTACGTGGTTTGTTTTTCTCTTCTTCAGCCCAGCATGATCCCTCAGCAAGGGTAAACTCACCCCCTAGTTTGGTTATGCCTACCAGGTCCGTACAGCATAGGAGCCCAGATCAGAGATTTCCGGTAAGTTAATTTAGTAGCATAAATACTAACAAGTGCTTAAGAATGTGTTAAACTGTTGAAATCCAAAATTTGGACGCCAACTTACCCTTTTTTTTTTTATATGTCCCTACAGACCCGCACACTCATGGAAGAGATCCAGGACATGGAGGAAGATGATGATGTCTCCGTACAGGGCACGTCGGATGAACTCCCCCTGGGTCCCAATTTGGAACTGCTCCATAATGTTTCTCTGGCCAATCCTCAGCAGCAGAGTGAATCTCCATCCATTGTGCTTGCACATGGGGAGACTGACACTACAGTCCCCAGTGTTCACTCTGCTGCTGAGGATTTGCAAAGCAGGCCGGTTGCTGTTGAGGGTACGACACCACGCGGCAGGGCACGCCCAAGAGCCAGGGTAATTGTGCGGCGGACGCCATTACGCCGCCCCACAATTTCCCAGGGGAGGCAGAGTGCCCTGCTTCAATTATGGACCCAACAAAGGGACTCTTATGACGCCCAGCTCGTTACAGAGCGTGAGCAAAGGCATGCCGACATGGTCAACATCCATACCAGTCTACAGGGCATCCTCGCGGAGTTGCGTACCCTCAACAGCAACGTGGCCAATGCAAGTAATGGCATCCAGTCAGCCATGGCTGAGATGACCAATATGCAGAGAAACATTGTGGAGCAGTTTCAAATTCACAATGCTGCCATGGCCCAGGCTAGGTCCCATTCACATGGACCTCCACCTGGACCTCCACCTGGGTATTATGGGCAGCCACCCTATTAAGCCATGGGTGTGTGGGACATCTTTTCTCTTAACCCCCACTGTATTTACTTGTCCTTTGAGGTTTCAAACAATCCATTTTGTGTTGCTCAGGCAGGTTGTGTTTTGTATTTGCTCCCATATAGCTCCTTAGAGTAATGCTTAAGGCCACTAGCCAATGCCATAGGTCTATGTGGAGTGTATCTGGCCACTTATGGCTTTACATATGTATTTGGTTGGTGCTCCTCCTGTTTGCAGACATGTTTGTGTGACATTATGGCCATGCCCAAATATCCCTGGGCACAGGCAAGATTAATGACTGGACTAGGCTGGCCTTTGGACTGGGTGTCCTTGTTTGGTTGTGCCACTCACTTCCAGGTGTAGATGTGCTCGATGTTTTTTTGTAATGTTATCCATTTGTAACCACAGATGTATGTGGACTGATTTCTGTTAAGCACTATAATTTTTCCTTTTCAAAGTAAAAAAACAACTTCACTTACAATACTTGTGGCGTTTTTAGTGGGAAGACATTTTAAACAGCTTGGCCTAAACCAGATAATTTGGGTTTGAAGAGGTGTAACAATGCCAAGCTAAAGCTAAGGAAACTACATGAAATACATTAGGCAACAATTAAGGTCTAAATGTTTTACTTAGAGGTAATGCCACATTACGGCAAAACAACATATGTAACAAAAAGGATAACACAGACACACAGAATGGTGAGACAGGGAAAAAAGTTAAGTAAAATGCTGGCTGATCAGGTTGGCTCGAACAGATTGGCCAGACTCACTGGGGGGCCCCACAAAATTCTCGACTTCATCCTCGACGGCTGAAGAGGGCAGGCTGTCCACATAACGTGGGACACGTTCCATGATGGCAAAATTGTGCAAAACAGCACATGCCATTATAATGTCGATCACTTTCTTGGGATCATATTGCAGGGCCCCCCCAGTATGGTCAAGGCAACGAAAACGTGTCTTCAGCAGACCAAAGGCCCTCTCCACAACAGCCCGGGTCTTGCGATGCGCACGGTTATACGCTTCCTGAGAGGCATCCTGGGGCCGCAGCACAGGCGTCATGAGCCAGGGTAGAAGTGGGTACCCGGAATCACCTTAAACAGAGAATTAAATGTAATCAAAATTAAAAAGGCAACACAACCAACACCAAAAATTTCACAGATATCATAATGATGTAAGGTAAAGTGTTCCCAAAAAAAAAAAGGGCACATTAGGGCCCCCAAAAATTCCACTAAGGTATAACCTAAATAAAAATGGCACTTCTATATACCAATTAATTAACAAACATCTGCACGGCCAAGGGTATTTGGATTTTACATATATTTGTAGTTTTCAGACATGTTACAATTAGGATGCTGCTGAGGGCCTATCCACATTTCTCTGGAAACTACAATGTATGCAGTTTAAGTCCACTTTGACATTTAAAGACCAATAGTACAAAAGGAGCCAAAGGTCAAAGATCCTTGGGTATAAACTCAAAACCAATATATTTAGGCACAAGGAACTTACAGACATCCTAACTAAAGGGAAAACATTCTGAAGGCCAAAGCGAGGCAAGCATTTTTTTTGGAAGTTCCTAATATATGAGCCAAGAAAAAGGCAGTTGGACGCTTATGTAAAGAATTCCAAAACAAACATATCAACAAATACAAGATTAATGCCACATTTAAGAACACACAAATAGGACACACTTACCAAGCAGCCATGCCACCGAAAATTCACCTGCCTCAAATCTCCGAAACAACCCAGATCGCCGGAGGATATAGGAGTCGTGGGACGATCCGGGGTAGCCGGCAAGGACACTCATAAACCGCATATCCGGACCAACCACGGCCTGGACATTAAGGGAGTGTCCCATTTTACGATTCCTTAAGGCAAAAACATACAAAAAGGGTAATTGATATTTGACCCAAAATAATAAATTAACCACAAAACATGTCTGCACTCTATTGGGAAAGACTAATGAAAAGCCGAGATAAAGCAGCTACACAAATGAGGGATAAACAAATATGCTGCCGCAAAGGAAAACAGGTTACATGACACGTTGGGCAACATAATAACCAATCTCAATACCTATATATATACTCGTCGGCTGCCCTAGGTACGAGTGCCACATGTGTGCAGTCAATTGCACCAATAACGTTGGGCATGTCGGCCACATTATAAAACCCAAGCTTAATGGCGTTTCTGGCTGCCATATCATCAGGAAAATAAATATATTTTTGAGTTATGGCAGCCATGCCTTCCAAAAATTTAGACAGTGCGCGGCTCAGCGTAGGCTGTGACATCCCCACAGAGAGGGCACCCAGCCTCTGGAACGAGCCGTTCGCCAAAAATTGCAGGCAGCCAAGCATCTTGGTCATACCTGAAATTGCATGCCCCTTCCTTGTGGTGCGGGCTAACCATGGCCGCAGCTCACTATATAATTTATGGAGGGAAGCGCGATTAAGCCTGGTCAGCTCGAACAGCTCAACATCATTCATGCTATCGATGTTCATGCGACGACGCAGGGGCAATCTGCTCTCAGACATCTCGATCAACTCAATGCCAAAAAGCATAAGCCCTTGATGTGCCACAAACTCGCTCCGCTCCATCCTACTCCCGAGGCCAAATAGCTGCCGGCAAACATTTCGTAAAGCAGCTCTTTAATGGGCTTCAAAACAATTAGCAATCACCTCTCTGAATTGGGCGCAAGCCCATGTGAAGGACGTAAAAAATAGGATCGGACGCAAATAATACGATTTGGACGGGAAAAACACACGAACTAACGCAAATTATACGATTCTCGTACGAAATGCGTATGTTCATATACGTCTATGCGCGAACGATCGTGCGAATACGAAATGGGCAAAAAAACAAGAAAAAATGACAAACACCCACCCAAACTTACGATTCTCGATACGAAATCAATTAACTTTGGCTCTTTGAATCGAGGGGATGGTCTCCCACCACTGCACGGCCACAGGTATTAAATTAAAATTTAATTTGATTTTGTATTGTGGTGCGGAATTTGTATATATATTTTAGCCAAAAACATTTGCCACAAGTTCTGAACGGATCGCCTGTGCTGGCCCACTTTGGGATCCAGAGTATGGAGGTGTCACTTCTTCTGATATCTGCAAAGTGTCCTCAGCCAGGTCAGTATATCTGGATACACGGCTTCTAATGGCTAGGTTGTGCAGGACCCCACACGCTATTATAATTTTTATGACCTTGGCGGGCTCATACTGCAGGGCCCCACCAGTCTGGTCCAGACAACGAAATCGCATCTTTAGCAAACCAAAGGCACGTTCCACCACGTCGCGAGTCCTCCTATGCGCCGTGTTATACCGCTCCTGGGCCAGCGAAGATGGATGCAGGATGGGGGTAAGTAGCCATGGTAGCAAGGGATAGCCAGAATCACCTGGAAAAAAATAAAATAAAATAAGCACTAATAATAACACAAACACACATGTCAAATGTGCCTCTTTGCAACATATGTAGTGTCTTGCACCATAACTATTCAGCACATCACTATATGGCAAAAGAAACATATATAACAAGTCCTAAAAAAAAAAAATAAGCTGACCTAAACGCTTCTGCTGTGTCAGGGAAAAAAAATATTTTGGGTGCCAGGGTAGCCATGCCATCCAAAAACTTAGCTTAGGCTGCGGCTCAGCGTAGACTGGGACATCCCCACGGAGAAGGCACCCAGTATCTGGAACGAGCCGTTTGCCAAAAACTGTAGGCAGCCAACCAATTTGGTCATACCTGCAATTGCATGCCCCTTCCTTGTGGTGCGGGCTAACCATGGCCACAGCTGGCTATACAAGTCCTGGAGAGAAACACGGTTACGGCGGGTGAGCTAGAATAGCTCAAGGTCATGCATGGATGTCCAAACGTGTTCGGTGCAGCCTGGTTTCTGCCATGCTCAAAAGAACCAGGCTGCGGAGCTGACGCCTTTGATGATCACGCACAGAAGAATGCATTTCAAACTCCCGGAGAGCAAATACGGCTACTAAGACTGCCCGTAAGTGAAGCGTCGACGCCCTCGGAAATCAAGGCTCTGAATCAAATAAAAACGGACCAATCAACGTGCCGTCCGTTTTCAAGTTCAAGAGTTCAGCCTCTTGCGAGCCGTGAATCGGAAAGGCGCATGCCGACACACCTGAGCGCATAAACGCACACAAAAAGCAACGTAGCACCCTTTCAGGACCCGATCACAGCCCAAAACAAACGGGAAAACGTACGGGATAGCTGCATCAGGCCAATAGGGCTTCTTAGGATGCCTGTGTCTACTGCTTTTCTATTACTGGATTGTGGAAGTGCAGCCAGGAGTATATATAGCCCAGAGAAACCACACCTTCTATCTTGCAGTCCACGGCCTTCGGTCAATAGTTAACCTATTTGTTACTGATTACTGATGCCCTGGAGTGGATATAGAAGAGAAATCAATTCTACAGGCGAGAATCACAGAATTGTATTTTTCAGAGGTCACCTGCCAGCATTACATATAAGGGGGGGACTTGGGGATATTCTTGGCTGTGTGCTATTTTGGTGTGTGAGTGAGCATTCCTGCTTTTTTTCATTTTAGAGGGTTACCTACCTACCTACCTCTCACACAATTTGATGGGTCTCAGTAGTACTACCACTTTGATGGGTCTCAGTAGTACTACTGGTTCTGGGGGGCTCCAGTAAAAATTATCTTTAATTAAAAAATGTAAGCCAAATCTTCAACTTGGCATTGGTATTGCTCAATTCTTACCTACTTACCTCTCACTCATTCTTTTGTGGTCCCCAATATTACAGCTGGCTCTTGGGGGCCCCAGTTATAGTTGTGTTGAATTTTATAAAATGTATTAAGCAAAAGCCTCAACTTTATTCTTGGTTCTGTTATTACATACTTCTTACTTACCTCTCACTCACAGTCTTTGGGGGCTTCAATATTACCATTAACAGATGTGTTGAATTTAAACATTTTATTAAGCAAAACCCTAAGCCTTATACTTCTGGATCTGGATATTGTACAGTTCTTACCTACTTACTTCTCACTCACATTCTTTGGGTGGCCTCAATATTACCGCTGGATCTTAGGGGGTCCAGTAGCAGTTATGTTGAATTAAAAACATCTTATTAAGCAAAACCTTCTTACCTTCCTACTGTACACTACATGAAACTGCATTGGGAGCCTGAAATACTTACCATGAAGTTTGAAGATAATGAGGAAGATAAGCCAGCACGCTTACCGTTTACCCCATGCACAGGGCTGACCATTCCCAGCCCCTAGGAAACATGTACCCCCCACTCACCTTGGCTCAACAGTGTGCTAGACCTCCACAAGGTTTTAGTCTAGCAGTGTAGTCTTAAATTCGAGCTACAGGTTAGGAACTCCTGCCTTATACTGTATAATGAGGCATGTCGAGTCTCACGGTTTTTCCAGGAGTCACACGATTTTGTAGCCCCCTCACCCAGTCAACAGGTCTGAGCACTAAATCACCCAAGGGGGACTTAGAGATGGATGACCAGTCAATCATGACATGGGGAGGGCAGGAATACTGAGAAATAGTCTTTTCCGTAAGAGGTATACAATACAGTAGACTAACTATGCTGATGCTCTTCAAATCGGACTGATGAAACAGATTGTGCTTGTTATCCAACAGCATAAATATATAAATAGGAGCAGCATCCATAAGTTTAGTCAGTGCCCAGTGTCATTAGAGCGTTTGCTGTGGTTTCTCTAATGGTAACGGTGAGTAGCCAGTGGCAGGGATTTGTTGATTTAAGGGGATCAAATCACATGGGGCTTGAGTGTAAAAGACTTCGGGCCAGGCATTTCCTATCTTAAGCGCATGCCCCCCGCTGGCCTATAAACTTTCCTCTTTCCACGACTCCACAGTGCATGCACGGCTAAACCCCGTCATTCCGGCTCTGTGTATCCTGCTTGACTGGCAAGTGCAGAGGGAGAAGATGCCATGGGATGCATGTGCCTGCAAACATTTAAGTCTGCCAGACGGGCATGATGGGAGCAGGGCCCAGGTGCCACGGCCGAGCCATGCATTCACTGATGGATCGAGGAGTTTATCGAGGAAGACACCCAGGAGTTTCACCACATGGGGCATCGTGATTTCGGCAAGCTTTTAAAGAAGACCAACCATGGCTGGGTGTCACCGCCCTATGGCCTCCAGACTTTCTTGTTAAAAAACCTGCTACCTGTATGAGATTGCCTTAAAGGTGTTTGTAGGTGATCAGCAGGGTTTCACACAGCGGGGCATCCCAAAACGAGGTGACCTGTTGAGAGTTAATCGCCGAGCTCTGAATCTATTAAACTGCAGGGCCGGCCCAAAAGTGGGACCGGCTTTCAGGGCCTCCGGTAAAAACTACTGACTACAAGGCCCAGAATCCTTCCACTGTACAGGTGATCTCATCAGCAGCTAAATCACACAGCAGTGTGAGCACCTACCCAGGGGGGGAATGCTGTCAGTAACCATTTAGGCTCCTGGGACACAAGACTGTGATCTACTCTTCTGCAGAGGTTGAATTAGAACAGATAAGGTTATACCTGCCATTTCTGTCTCAGCCAACCAGATGATTAGCAAGCCAGATTCCAGAAGCCTCTGATATGTAGCCTCTGATAAAACACCCTTTAAAGCGGAACAAAACGCAGCCAGCCCTGGAATCTAAAAGATTCCAGAGTCAGCCTTCCCACAGGGCATCACAAATCGAGATGTCCCACTGTGTGAAACCCTACAGATCATCCTGTAAGACCCCTTTTACACCTAGCTGTTTGTGCTGGAAAAGACCTGCATGTTGCGTTTCCAACGCAAACACAGCTCCATAGAAGTATATAGCAACGCAACGCAAACACAAGCAAAACCCAAGTTAAACGCAATGCTTCTAAAAGATTCCAGAGCCATCCGAGTTCCACTTTTTAGGGCATCCTGAATTTGGAAACCCCCCCAAATTCCCTCAACTGTTTCCGGATCCCCCGCTCAGCCAATTAGTGCACACGGTTTTACCTGATCCTGCGCTGTGGGAATGCCAGGAAGTAGAGATGTTTGGCATCCGACTTTTTCGGGTCTCTCCCTTAATTAGGCCCCCTCACCCGGCGATCAGGTGATCTGACCTAACATTTTTGAGCCTGCCACCCTCCTAAAAAAATCCTGGTGCCCTCTGTTTCCAGATGCAGCCTCCTCACGAGCGGCATCACTACCGGTCTTGGTTGGCAAAACTGGAACTGAATGGACTTCTCCTCCAACCTCCTTTAGCTCTTCAGCAGGATGTCTGGCAGCAGCAGCAGCGGCCCCACCTCCTAACCCCGGCGGCCCCATCCACTGACCCCCGGAATGCGTCAGGCCACTCCTGTCATTGGGAGTAGTCGGGCTGTGGCCACCAATGAAGAGAGGAATGGCGGAGTGCAGTGCAGTGTTGGCTAGCTGTGGGAAGCGGGGGAGGCACCACAAATGAATGGACTACAGCATGTTCCTCTGACCCCCGAATGTCTTGTCATGTAAGTTTGATTAATGTACGTTAATTTGTGTGTGGGGAGAAGATGTGTCCTATTACCTATTTTCACTATCCTGGTCCTTGTCCCTGGGATTGCGATTTGGGATGCCCTACTGTGTGACCCCCCCCCCCCCCCCCCCCCCAGATTGGTGCATTAAGACTCAACTCTTCCCGGTCCAACGGTGCATGCATGGGCTCTCACCCGCTGAACTAATTCGGCAAGGCAGCTGTTTGTTGTTAATGGGAGCAAGAGCGGACGCATTCCCTGCTGCCCGCAGTAAGTGCCACAGCCTATCTGAATGGCTAAGGTGGGAGCGTGCGCTCGCTACTCATTCACAAAAGAGCTGCCTTGCCGAATTATGTAGGTTTAGCGGGCAGCTCTGATTGGATGAGAGCCCATGCATGTTTCATTGGACCGGGGAAAGGTGTTTGATTATCAGCGCCCTATGGGGTTTCACACAGTGGGGCATCCCGATTTGGGATCCAATTTTTTAGATTCCAGGGCTGGACCCAGTAGGTTTTGTTTTGCTTTAAGCATGGTGTGCATGTCCTGAATTCATTCCCATAATATTCCATCCAAAAAGCCTGGGAATAAGCCATGCCCATCACCCTATAAACTAGTTCTCAAGGTTTGCATCTCTGAGGAAGGTGAGTGGAATGGGAAACCTGGGGGGATGCACACAGCAGGGCACCCCAATTTGGGATACCCTGCATAAGAGGAACAACACACGGGAAAGTTCAATTCCTGTGGACAGTTCCTCTTTAAGCGGACTAAAACACAGCTAAGTAAAAAAAACCTAGCTTTAATAATCTCTTTAATTTCTCAGTTGGGAAAATATGGCAAAGTACATTGGCAGTCCAACGCTGTAACACGATGCAGCTTCATCTCTAACAAACCCTGGCTATCACAATCGGATGAACTGACTGGAGCGCGGCCATTCCTGAGACTCCATGCCGGGTTTAAACACTCACAGTCACTTATTCTATGACGTCTTTGCAGGTCCTTTAACCAACTTGGGAGGTCCTTAAGCCCACATCAGACTAGCGTCTATCTGGTTCACTGGAGGCCGTGAGGAGAACAACATGTCGGAACGGAAAGTGTTAAATGTAAGGCACCCAGTCAACGCGGGGATGCTTGATCGGGACAGAATGAGCTTCAGCTCACAGTAGCGTTTGTGTTTTGTTGTGATATCAGTGTGCGATAGCATAGACTTAGCTGGGGAAAGAGGCAGCAGCCATTGTTTAGTCGTCGACACAGTGAGCTCCATTGCAGATATGCGGGGCTTTAGTGTGTCGGACGGCTGCCTCATTCACCAAGGAGATACCAGCCTTCCCTGGAGCTGATTTTGATAGCTAGCAGTTTATGAACGTGCTTGTATTCGAGTTCGACAAAACTACGAGTGGAGAGAAAAGCCTCTGTGGGGTTAGACCCAGGCTTTCCAAACTTTGTTCATCAAGTACCACTTTCTATTTCCCAGTTGTTTTAGGTAGCAACGTACGTATACGTTGACTGTCACAAAAACACACATGTATAGCGTAGCTAGACTTTCTGCACCTGGGGCAACGATTCAGAAGGCCCCCCAAGGCTTAAAGTGGACCGAAACCCAGGATTTTGGTTCTTGCCCCTGGGGCACCCCGATCTGGGATGACCCACTGTGTGAAAGGTTGCCTGATTGCACTCATCCTTCTTCCGTCCTAAGGCGCATGCGCAGCCTCTTGTCTGATCAGCGCGCTTGTATCTGCTCACGTTAGCTCGTCTAAGCCTTCGTCTAACGCGAGCGCACTGGAGGTTGCATCTCCTACTACCCTCTTACAGGGAGCACATTCACAAATGCCTGCACCCTGCTAGAGGGATATCGTGGATGTGGCCGCTGCTCGTGCATGCGCTGTTGGACTGGGAACGAAGGTAAGTTTATGGGCGACCCGGGGGGTTTCACACAGCGGGTCATCCCCATTTTGGATATCCCAGGAGGAGGAAATCAATTGGCCCAGGAATCTATAGGCTGATCTTCAAGGGTTTTGGTCCACTTTAAGCTGAATAGCCCTGCGCCCACTTGACTTTATCAGGTTTTGTTTTGTGCCCTGGGGGCATCCTGATTTGCGATGCCTGCTATGTGAAACTCCCCAGTTCGCCTAGTAAAACTCACCTCTCGTTGGTCCAGTGGTGCACGTGCTGGCTCTTGTGCAATCAGAGTTCTTTGCCGTGTTTACACCCTTTGGCAAAGGGCTCTGATTGCCTTCTATGGGGGTGCATGCACTGCTCCATTCTCCACATCCCTGGTGGCATGTGCGCTCCCGCCCCAACCTATCTGAATGGTTGGGGGAGGAGCATGTGCAGGCCACCAGGGATGCAGGGGATGTGGCAGTGCAAGCTCCCCAGTATGAACAATCTGAGCCATTTGTCGAAAGGCAAATGGCTCTGATTGGGTGAGAGCCCGCGCATGCACCATTAGACCAGAGAAAGTTAGTAAGTTATTACCAGCAGCACCCTGGGGGGCTTCACACAGCGGGGCATTCTGGATTCCCTGAAATCTTTTAAATTCTAGGCCAGGCGCTGGTGGATTTTGTTCCACTTTAAAGAGAAAATCCAGGGAAAGATGCCAAAAAACTCACCTCTTCTCACTGACTGCTTCAGCAATATCTGGCTGAATACTCCTCAAAACCACTATTAGATACCACAAGGGTTTCACACAAATCGGGATGCCCCAGGTAAATGGACGTATCGCCAGGATATTGAAAATCCTGGTGATCGGTCTTCTTTAAAGAGGAGAAACCACCTCCTTAGAGTCTATAAGATTCTAGGACCAGTAGTCTCCCAAATTAGGAGGCCCCACTTTGTGTATCCCAGGGTCTTGCCTGGTATACTGACTCAGCTGGCGTGCTCAGCAAAAAAAAACTGAACGGAACGCGAACCACTGATTGAATGATAGGTCACCACATGCGAACAAAAGAAAGGTGAGTTTTTGGGCGATCCTGGGGAATACACACAGTGGGGCATCCCAAATCAGTCTTGGGTTTTGTTCTTCTTTAGATAAGTTCCATCAAGGGCAGCAAAAACAATGCAGGAGCGTCCCAGATTTTTGATAGCACATGATAATTCTTTAATAGTAATCTGAGATACTGTTTGTACAGTATACATATAAAAGCAATCGCCATTGCAAAACCCAGCCTGAATTTTCCATTTGAAGGTTCAAGTTTCGGGTATTCCCAAAGCTAAATTTAAGGTAGGCAAAAGTTTCAACATAAGTCAGAATAAATATGGGGAAGATACATGCAGCAGAATGGAAGAATCGGGTGCCTAACTTTAAAGAAAGGAATAGAGGGACAACAACTGGAAAAAAAAAAGCTAAAAAGCAAAATGATGTATTAAAAGCTGAGGGGAGGCCAGGTCAGGAGGTGGATGATGGCGTCTGGATTTATATCTCAGTTTAACTATCTTGCTAGAGGCTCTTTGGACCTACATTGGTAGTTCTGATTTAAGAAGATATTGGGAGACTAATTCCAATGGCAATGCTGTAAATGTTGGCACCCCTGACATTTTTAAAGAAAATGAAGTATTTGTTACATAAAAGGATTGCATTAACACGTTTTATATATATACGTTTATTCCCTTTGTGTGTATTGGAACTAAACCCAAAAAGGGAGGAAAAAAAAGCAAACTGGACATAATGTCTCACCAAACTCCAAAAAATGTGCTGGACAAAATTATTGGCACCCTTAACTTGATATTTGCATACCCTTTGGAAAAAATAACTGAAATTGATTGCTTCCTATAATTAGCTTCTTACACCGCTCACCTGGAATGTTGGACTGCTTTTTCTGCAAACTGCTCCAGATCTCTCTTATTGGAATACAGCGCTTGGTTGCCTTCCATTTATGGGTGCTTTTTGACGTATCTTTGGGGTCATTGTCCTGCTGGAAGACCAAGATATCAGACGCAAACCCAACTTTCTGGTACAGTGCGACCCAAAATCCGTTGGTAATCTTCAGATTTCATGATGCCTTGCACACATTCAAGGCACCCAGTGCCAGAGGCAGAAAAACAACCCCTAAATACAATTGAACCTCCACCAAATTTCACTGTAGGTACCGTGTTCTTTTCTTTGTAGGCCTCATTCCGTTTTGGGAAAACAGTAGAATGATTTACCAAAACGCTCTATTTGGTCTCATCTGTCCACAAGATGTTTTCCCAGAAGGATTTTGGCAAAATGTAGTCTTGCTTTTTTATATCTCTGTGTCAGCAGTGAGGTCCTCCTGGGTCTCCTGCCATAGCGTTTTACGGATAGTTCGCACTGTCAAGCGCGACAGCTTGAATATCTTTGGGACTTGTTTAGGGCTGCTTATCCTCCATCCGGACTATCCTGCATTGACACCGTTTATCAGTTTTTCTCTTCCGTCCACGCCCAGGGAGATTAGCTACAGTGCCATGGGTTGCAAGCATCTTGATAATGTTGCGCACTGTGGATAAAGGCAAATCTAGATGTTTGGAGATGGATTTGTAACATTGAGATTGTTGATATTTTCCCCAGGTGAGTTTAAAGGAGCATTACATGCTTGAAACATTCTTATTTATCCACAATTTTGAAAGGGTGCCGATTTTGTCCAGCTCATTTTAGTGTTTTGTGTGACCTAATATCCAATTTGATTTTTCCTCCCTTTTTTGGTTTAGTTCAAATACACACAATAAACATGTGTATAGCAAAACATGTGTTTTTCTTGTGAGAAATACTTAATTTTCTCGAATTTTCAGGGGTGCCAACATTTATGGCCATGACTGTATGTCCCTTGGTGTGGGTCCAGTGCTCCCCCAGGGTTGAACCCCGGGCACCAGCTTTTTCATATTCCCTGTGCTTGGGGGGGGGGGGGGGGGGGGGGGGGTTGCAAGTTATCTGCCATATCATCAGGTAACTTGCCACCCCCTGACCTTTTGAACTGGTATAGGGGTACCAGCTCAAGGTAGTAAAAGTATATATAAACACACCACACAAAAGCATTTTATTCATCAAATTTTACATCCAGCGCAGGGTGGCGTCATTCTGCAGCTCTGGTGCCTCTTCGGGTCCTACGCTACTTCCTCTTCTGCCGGCATTTGGAAGGAAAAAAATTTCCTTCCTACCATGCTGGCGCTCTACTTGCTCTCCATCGCTGGAATGGCATTTATAGTGCAGGGTGTGGCTTGACTGGGGATCAACCTAGCATAATTTGACAGCTAGGGGGTGAAAGGAAATCACCAGACATGCCACACCCTGCACTATAAATACCCCTGCCAGTGATGGGGAGCAAGTAGAACCTGGCATGGAAGGAATTGGTAGTTTTGTTCTCCTTCCTTCCAAATGCTGGCAAGAGTGACCATACCCGCATGCCATTATCCCCAGCCCTTTACCCATATCACCAAAGCCCAGGGTAGCCCGGTGCCCACCGGTGTGGGCCTGGTGTTCATCCCTGGGGCAGCACCGGAACCGCATCAAGGGGCATAGGGGTTGGATACATGTCAAGGCTGGCCAAATGAGGGCCCCACTGTATGAACCCCTGCAGAGACCCGCAATCACCTACAGTTCCAGTGGTCCCTTGCATTGATTGCAGGCCACACCCCCAACATCCTTGCAGCTGTGTTGCACTCCTGTTCCAGCCATAAGCTAGGTGCACGCCTAACTCTGCAGGGAGACTGGGGATGTGGCTGCTCTCACTCCCTCAGTCGATGCGCTGTTCCAAACAACGTGCATTAGTATGCATGGCATAAAGTGCTGATAGAAAGAGAGCCTTCGCATGCACCGTGTGAACAGTGGAAAGGTGAATTGTTTGGGCAATCTTGGAAGCGTTTCACATGATGGGGCATCCCAAATCGGGTTGCCCCAGGGGCAAGAACCTCTTACAAGAATTTAGTGAAAATCCTTGTGATAGGCCCACTATAAGGTAAATGTCTAGACTTGCTATCTTACGGCTTGTGGGTGCATGGATAAATGTGCTTTCTGTACTATGAAACCTGACCTGCATGGTGTCCAGGATGACAGGTCTACACACAATTGTTTATAGTATTTAACATCTATACCAAGTCCTTTCCTATTCCTTGGGTGTCCTTGATCCTGGACTTTATCACTGAATAAATATTACTAAGATCCCAGTATGGATCTCTAATTACTTGCTTCTTGTTTCCATAACTTGAGTGCAGCCCTCACTGGATCGAATCTGGATCCCCCCCAGCTTGGATGGCTCCAGGAGAGCCCCCGGAAAAGCGCCCCCCTCCCGCTTCAGCAGCAGCAGCAGCAGCAGCTGCTAACTGAAAAAAAAAATTTCAAATGACATTTACTTACCTGTCGCCGCGCTGCCTCCCGACGGGTCTCCTCTTCAATGGGGGGGCCTCCGATCGCCCCCCCCCAGCCTCTTCTGTGGCGAGGAGAGGGCAGAAATGCCCCCCCCACTTCCTGCATCACGACTGCTAGCCCCGCCCCCCTTGGGGTCACTGTGATGTCACCAGCAGCCTGCCTCTTAATACCAGCAGCCGGCCTCTTAATACCGGAACCCGAGACTCAGAATCAGTCTGCTCGGGTGCTTGGAGAAGAGAGGTGGGGAGGGGGAGAGGGCTGTGATCGCCCCCCCCCCCAGGCTCTCTCCTCCAAATACCCGAGCAGACTGACAGCTGTCATCGGAGATCGCCAGGGGACAGAGAATCGGAGGTGAGTAAAGTAAAAAAAAAAAAAATAAAGATAATTTTTTTCTCTTTGTGTCTTTTTTTTACATTTAACCCCTTGTGAACTGGTAAGGGGTCCATGAGACCCCTTATACCAGTTCACAAGGCTGTGGGATGGCATGTCACCTGCGGCTTAACCCCCAGCACCCCCATTACCTGCCTCCCCAAATCCCGGGGGGGGGAGCAGAAGAGCCCGTGGCCACGGGCTATGCGGACTTGTAGCCTGCAGGGCCAGGGGCCACAAAAGCTGGCCCCTGCTCCCTGTTTCTACAAGCCCTGCATAGCTGGTCCCGGGCTTTCTCATGCAATATGGTTTTCTTTAATTAAATACATTTTTTATTTAAAATAAAGGAGACAATTTTCTAAAAAATGTTTATTTTTTTTTTACTTAATAATAATAATAATAATATTGTAAAAAACAGAATTAAATTTACAAACAAGACATTTCATGTTAAAGCCTAAAATTTACTGCAAAAAATATATATAATTTTCCTGCAAATTCCAGCAAAAATGGCGCAAAATGGGGAAAAATGACCTGTCAACATAGGTTGACAAAATCTCAAGTAGGCTGGCAATTAAAAGGGTTAAAAGTAGCTATGCATGTTGGGTATTGTTCTGTTCGGGGGACCTTGCGCTTTCAGACTTAGCTTGTTTTTTCTTGTTTGCATATTTATATTTTAGGAAAAGGTGTTTTTTATTCAGCTTTTTTATACATTTTTTTTTTGGGAAACCCTGCGCAACCAAAGGATTCTTTGAGGGATTAATTCCAGAAAGATGAGCCCACTACAACAAGCTGGGTATGCTTAGAAAACATGTACTATTCTTTGTGTGTCACACACACCCCGCTTCCTGTAGTAATAACGTTCGGGTAAACCATCTCCAGATGTCATTGCAGAGAGAGAGATCTTGAAACTGGCCCCTCCCAGTCTATATATAAATACCTGGGACCTCCCACTTAATCCCCAGTGTTCTCTCTCTGCAAGATGCGTCAAGACAGAAGAGAGAGGTCTCCTGCTTGCAGGTAGCCGGGGTAACACCCCGGCACCCCCCCCTGGTCTATTTCTGCCCAGTTCTTGTTTACTTGTATTTTGTAATTATCGGAAGCCTCCCAGCCTCGGCTGCTGACTGGGTAATGGTAGCCGGCACCTGGTGGTGCCTAGGAGCTTATCTCCTCCACTAGTCTCCATTATTGGGGTAGAGTGGTTATCCGGTTGGTGGGATGCCCCGTCCCGTTGTCCCCATATCTCTTCTCTCCTTCTCAGGGTCTCCCCTTTTTGGTGGGGAAGTCCGTTAGGGGGGAGGGGGGGGGGGGGGAGTTGGGTCTTTTCTGCCTTATGCTACTCTTTTTATCCTGAGGTAATTTTGGTACTGATATATGTGGGCGTCGGTGCGCGCGTGTCTGTGTATGTGTGTGCGTCTTTAATCTGTGTGTGTGTCTGTGTGCGGCGTTCCCAGCTCAGACCGGGTCCGGGTTTTTGTTTTTTTTCCTTTTCTGAATGGCGCTGCCACTATATATATATATATATATATATATATATATATATATTTGGTTTTTTTATTGGATAATATTGTGTTTTTTCTCTGTGTGCATGTGCGGTCTATTTATGAATCTTTACAGTGTTTTCTCTGTCTTTCCAGATTTGGGATACCCCTGCTGCATGGGTCTCCCAGTCTGATATACCTGGCTAGTCTTATTTTGGGTTATAAAAAATCCTCCCACTCCCGGGACTCTAATTAATGAATAAGGGGCATCCCGGGTAGCTTATAGCATAAATCCCTGGGCTTTGCGAATTCCAAAAAAGTTTCACCGAATGGAGGCTTCCAATGATACCGGAAATGGCTCTTCGGGGCAATCTAGGCAGTGTGGGGGATGTGGGGTTCCACTCCCAGGGGATGATGTCATTTTGTGCGTTCCTTGCGCACAGCAGAATATTGCGCGCCACTCTGGTACTCCGGCTCCTGGCTCTTCGCAACCTCAGTCGTCTCCTGCTCCTCCACTTTTATTCCGGACCCAGGGTGATGTTGTCACAGCTGGGGATTCGCAATCTGAGTTGTGTGCTCGAGTGGCCACTCTCGAGAAGTTGTTGTCTGCACAGGTAGCTCATAAGGCTACGGCTAAAAGGAAACACATTGATTCTCCTTCTCTGACTCCTGCCTTGGAGGCAGCGGAGGTGTTAGACTGGTCAGATTGTCCTTTGCCTGAAGAAGGGGAAATTTTGGAAGATTTGGATGATATTGATGCTCCCCTGTTGACTGATACTTCGGCAGATTTGACTACTGGGGTGTCTTGTGATACTCCTTCTATCCTTTCCAAGGTTTTTGAAATTTTGTCTCTGGATCCACCGGCGGCGGTCCCTCCGCCTAAGGGTGAGCTATTTGAGATGCCTAAGCCGCGTTTAGCATTCCCTGGTCAGCTATATTTTGAAAGGGTTGTGCTTAAGGAATGGGAACAGCCGACCCGCCTTGTTGGCTCCCCGGCTAATTGGGACAGGAGGTATCCCTTTTCGGAGGAATTGGTTAAACTTTGGACGGTACCCCCAGACGTTGATGCACCGGTTTTGGGGCTCTCTAATTCTTCAGTGCTGCATTCACCAGACACTACTACAATTAAGGATGTTGAGGATCGTAGAATCGATCAACTGGCTCGTCATGGTTTCATCAGTGCCAGTTTGACCTTGCGTCCGGTATGCGCTTCTTCCATTGTCCTATTGGCTCTTAAAGCCTTGATCAAAAATTTGTACGCGGATCTTGATCCGGAATGTGAGGAGTTTACCTCTCTTCGATTGTGTGAGTCTTTTGCTTCTTTTGTTCTGGCCGCCCAGGATGATGCTATGGCCATGTGTGGCAGGACATCTGCTCTTTTGGTTGCTATTCGGCGGTCAGTGTGGCCTTGTCAATGGACGGCGGACGTTGGTGCTAAAAGATCACTTACAGCTCTTCCTTTTCTGGGTTTACGCCTGTTTGGTGACAAGTTGGATTCAGTCACCAAGGGAGGCAGGTTGCCTCAGCGCAGGAAGCCGCTGCGTCTTTTTCGAGGAACCTCTTCTTTCAATCCTTCCTTTCAAGGTGCCAGGGCAGGCAGAGGGGCCTCCCTTCCTGCTACCAGGGGCACGAGCTGGAACCGGGGGCGAGGCCGCAGCCGTTCCGGTCATTCGTGGGGCTCTAAGCCTAAGTCCACGCCCAAGCCTGCTCAGCAATGAGGGGGCGCCCTCACCCGTGAGGGTGGGGGGACGGTTGCGACACTTCTCCCAGACTTAGGTCCAGGCGGTCCCGGACAGATGGATTCGGGAGGTGGTGTCGTCCGGTTACAAACTGGAGTTCCAGTCCCGTCCTCCCTCAAGGTTTCTCAGGTCCCGAATACCTACCGATCCTTTGGTCGCCCAAGAACTCCGAGTGTCGGTAGGGAATCTTCTAGATATGGCGGTCATCCATCCGGTGCCAACTTTGGAATTGGGTCTCGGTTTCTATTCCAATCTTTTCACGGTGCCCAAGAGGGACGGATCGGTGCGCCCTATCCTGGATCTGAAGTTCCTCAACAGGTTCATTCATCCACGGAAGTTTCGCATGGAAACTCTGCGCTCGGCCATCACTTCTCTTCGGCAGGGGGACTTCATGACGTCCATAGACATAAAGGATGCTTATCTGCATGTTCCCGTCTGCCCGGTCCATCAGCGTTTTCTGCGCTTCATGGTAGAGGATCGGCATTTTCAATTCGTGGCGCTTCCGTTTGGTCTTACCTCGGCGCCAAGGGTGTTCACCAAGGTTCTAGCAGGGGTGATGGCCATTCTCAGAACTCAAGACATTCGAATTTTGCCTTACCTGGACGACCTTCTCATCATGGCTCCTTCCTTCAATCAAGCGGAGAAGGACACCAGCATGGTGGTTTCTACGCTGGAAAGCTTCGGTTGGGTAATCAACTATCCCAAGTCCTCCCTGACTCCGGCCAGGGTGGCGTCCTTCTTGGGGATGACAATAGACTCTTGTCAGCACAGTGTTTTTCTACCTCAGTCGAAGATACGTTTGATTCAGGATTTGGTTCAGCTTCTTCTCTCCAATCCTCGACCGTCCATCCGTCTGGGGATGAGGCTGGTGGGGTTGATGGTAGCCTCCTTCGAGGCAGTTCCCTTTGCTCAGTTTCACACTCGGACGCTTCAGATGCATCTGTTGGCATCTTGGGACTGTTGTCCACTTTCATTGGACCAACCCTTCCAGTTGTCCTCCCGGGTCCGGCAGTCTCTTCAGTGGTGGTTGGTTTCGAACAATCTCTTGAAGGGCAAGTCCTTTCTGACTCCTCTATGGGAGACTGTCACCAGGGACGCCAGCCTTTCGGGTTGGGGGGGGATTCTGGAAGGATCTTCAGTTCCAGGGGCAGTGGGGTCCTCGAGAGGCTCACTTGCCCATCAATGTTCTGGAGCTGAGAGCTATCCGTCTGGTTCTTTCTCTTCTGACTCACCATGTCCGGGGCCTTCTGGTTCAGGTGCGTTCAGACAACAGGACGGCGGTTGCCTACATCAATCATCAGGGAGGGACTCGCAGTCTGGGAGCTCTGAGAGGTTTCCCTGATTCTGACCTGGGCGGAGGCTCATGTTCCTTGCCTGTCGGCAGTTTACATTCCGGGGGTGGAAAACACGGAAGCGGACCTTCTAAGCAGATGCTCCTCCCGTCTGGGGGAATGGTCTCTCCATCCTCGGGTTTTTCAGGCTCTGTGCCTTCGGTGGGGAACACCGGAGGTGGACCTGTTTGCCTCTCGTCACAATTACAAACTTCCGACTTTTGTATCAATGTCTCAGGATCCTCTGGCTCTGGTGGTGGATGCCATGTCTCTGAGCTGGGGGAAACTGGGGTTCCTGTATCTGTTCCCTCCGATTCCCTTGCTAGGAAGAGTGTTAAGAAAGTTGATTCTGGAAAGGGTCCCCGCCATTCTCGTGGCTCCAAGGTGGCCAAGAAGAATGTGGTTCGCGGACGTCGTTCGGATGGCAGTGGATCAGTTCTAGCTTCCTCTGCGGCCTGATCTTCTCACTCAGGGTCGGCTGCGTTACCCCAATTTACCAACGATGGCTTTGACGGCTTGGCTGCTGAAACCTCCATCTTAAAGGAGGAGGGTCTTTCTGATTCAGTTATTAAGACTCTTATCTGCTCGAAAGAGGTCTTCCTCTGCTATCTATTATAGAACCTGGCGTTCTTACATCGATTGGTGTGAGGCTAGATCTTTGCCCTGCAGAGTCTTTTCTGTTTCCAGAATTCTGGATTTTCTTCAATCTGGATTGGATGCTGGTCTCCAGCTTAGTACCTTAAAGGGGCAAGTTTCTGCCTTGTCTATTTTCTTTCAGAAGGCTTTTGCGCTTCACCCGTCGGTCAAGACTTTTTTCCAGGGGGTTACGCATCTGCGGCCTCCTAGGAAGGCGTTGCTACCTGTTTGGGATCTGAATTTGGTTCTGTCTGCTCTTCAGGCTCCTCCTTTTGAGCCTTTGTCGGATATTGCTCTTTCCACTTTGACTCAGAAGGGTAGTCTTTCTTGTGGCTATCACTTCGGTTCGGCGTGTCTCTGAGTTGGCGGCCTTGTCCATTCAGGTGCCCTACCTTGAGAAACATCAAGATAAGGTGGTATTTCGGTTCAAATCGGATTTTCTTCCTAAGGTTGTTTCTGCATTCCATCTGAATCAGGACATTGTTCTTCCCTCCTTGTGTCCTAAACCCAAGAATGACAAGGAGAAGGTTTTACTCTGTTTGGATGTTGTTCGCTGTGTTCATTTTTATTTGCGTGCTATGTCTTCTTTCCGTAAGACTGATGCCTTTTTCGTTCTACCGTGTGGGCCTAGGAAGGGTTTGGCCCCAGCTAAATCTTCCATTAGTAAATGGATTCGTCAAGCCATTATTGGCGCCTATACGGCTAAGGGAAAAGTTCCTCCCTTCCGTATCACTGCTCATTCTACCCGTGCTATTGGTGCGTCCTGGGCTTTTCAGCACCAGGCTTCTGTTGAACAAGTTTGTTAGGCGGCTACTTGGTCTTCGGTTCATACTTTTACAAAGTTTTACAAGGTTGATGTGCGAGCCTCAGCGGATGCTGTGTTTGGCCGCAAGGTTCTGCAAACTGCAGTGGTTTGAGTTATGCTTCATCTTCCTGCTGGATACCCACCCTTTAGGGACACTGCTTTTGGATGTCCCGAACGTTATTACTACAGGAAGCGGGGTGTGTGTGACACACAAAGAATAATACCATTTTGTGAATACTCACCGGTAAAATGGTTATTATTGGTGTGTCACACACACCCCGCTTCACCCTTCCTTTTTAGTATCCTGGTTTTCTCTATTTTGGTGAAGCTATAAGTTTATTGAGGGTTAATTTTTCTGGTACCTTGTCTTACTGCTTTTCAATTACACTGGGGATTAAGTGGGAGGTCCCAGGTATATATATAGACTGGGAGGGGCCAGTTTCAAGATCTCTCTCTCTGCAATGACATCTGGAGATGGTTTACCCGAACGTTATTACTACAGGAAGCGGGGTGTGTGTGACACACCAATAATAACCATTTTACTGGTGAGTATTCACAAAATGGTATTTTCAGGGAATATATGGTTTATGGGGGATATTCCAAATGTAAAAGATTGTTTTGGTTGAAAAATCGCAAGGTGCGCACTTTGTCTGCAAAGCTGAAATTTTCAAGTAAAATTGCCGTTACGCACATGCTTTACTTTGGGGTGTTTGGCAACTCTTGCCTTGACAGTAGCTATGCATGTTGGGTATCGTTCTGTTCGGGGTACCTTGCTTTTTCAGATTAAACTTGTTTTTTCTTGTTTGTATATAGTTTTTTTAGGAAAATGTGGCTTTTTTTTAGGGAAACTCTTAGCAACCAAAGATTACATTGAGGGATTACTTCCAGAAAACTGTGGCCACATCGACAAGCCTGGTACACCTAGAAAGCTTGAGGTGTGTACTTCCAGAGAATATATAGTTTGTTGGGGATATTTCAAATGTAAAGGGTTGTTTTTCTGGAAAAACTGCAAGGTGCGCATATCGCAGTTGTATTTTATCTGAAAATCTTCTAAAGCTCTGTTTCAGTTTGGGGGAGTCTCCTGGGCAGGAAAGGGTGTCTACCTATACATATGTGGTACTGCTGTAACCGGGAGAAATTGGGATTTCACACGCAATAAGATTTTTTTTATTACAAAAAAACACTACAAATTGTAAAAAATAGATTTTTTTTACATTTTTTTTCTCATGTTTTACCCAAAAATATTGAGAATACACCTAAAAAATGACAAACAAGACATTTCATGTTAAAGCCCAGACTATGCTGAAAAAAACAATATATAATTTTCCTTGGAAATCCCTTCAAATATCACATTTGAACATGGGGAGCGCAAAATAGTGCAAAATGGTCTGGCAACAAAGGGTGACAAAAACAGGTAGACTGGCACTTAAAGGGTTAAAGTGTCCCTTCATGCGCAATCAGTGCATTTACTAAAGCACGGCATAAAGCTGTATTTGGTAGAGAGCATCAGCATAGGGAATAGGGAGTGGCCACATCCCCAGTTTGCGGTCTGAGGCGCGCTCAGTCTCCAACCTATCTAAATGGCTCCTCAGCTGCACGGAAGTCAGGTATGCGGCTACTACTCAACAACATGGCGGTCCCCCCCCCCCCCCCCCCCCCCCGGTCGCTCATAATCTCTTTCACAGTCCAATGACGCATGCACGAACAGCAGCCGTATCCTTGGTATGCCTCTAGCAGGGCGCGTGCCCCTGGCAGGCATTTGTGAATGGCCGGCGCGGGCACAATCCCAGTTAGAGGGTAGTGGAGGATGCTGCTGCCAGCGTACTCGGATCTGCTTGTATTAGACAAGCTCCTGGACGAAGGGACTTGAGCAGATCCAAGCGCGCTGACGAGCAGCCGTGCGTGCGTAGTAGCATCTGGAAGAGGTGAGTTTGTTTCGGCGACCTGGGGGGTTTCACACGGCGGGGTTTCGATCAGGGCATCCAGATTCGAGATGCTTCACTGTGTGAATCCTCCCCAGGCCACCCGGTAAACACATCTTCTCCCTCTATCCAATGGGTTTGTGCCAGGTTTTTTTTTTAAGGCCTGTGCAGGCATGCTCCATGCTAGAGGGCAACAGATATGCGGCTGCCGCTGTGCTTGGCTAGACAGCTGGAGCTGAATCTTAGGCAAACTGACGTGAGTATGCGCTGTAGGACCAGGGAATGGTGAGTTAGACTGGGCGATCTGGGGGATTTCACTCAGCGGGGCATCTTAAATCTGGATCCCCGAGGACAAGGGCCAAAACCCAAGTAGGCAAAATCCTGGGTTTTGGTTCATTTTTGTAAGTGACATCAAAATGGTCATTTTATTATGCCTCAAGCACACGGTAAAAGGGAATCTGTTGACAGTGTCCCTTACCTGGGAGCTAGATTAGAGTCCTGCGTCGCCGAGGCATGATACTTCCATCTACATTCATGACCGGGCCGGCCCCCCAGAATGAGTAAAAGTTGTAGCTTACAGCCCTGCGTTACTCTTTTCTTCATACAGTATGGTCGTACATTCCAGTGCTGCCCACCCACCATAAAATCTGCTCATACAAGTCAGCGCTGCCCACCCATTGTACAATCTGGCTGTACAAACCAGTGCTGCATTTATAGATGCTATAGGAATGTTTTTCTTGCATTACATAGCCAGCACTTAAAGTGGACAGCTTAACAGGCGCATAGGTTGCGTTTACTCTTATTTAAGGATCTTATACTAGAATCTTAATTTAGGTTTGAATTGGTTAATTCAATCAGATTGATTAAAGTGTAGTAATCACCTGGATTTTCACCTCATTTGTTCCGCTCTAACCTGAAATCCCTCTTGTGTGTATCCCTGAGATTTACTTGTTTTAACCACGATGGTCGCAATAAACATACATTTAATCTTATTTACTCTTCCATATCCATCTGCAAGTGCCTTAAAGCAGAACAAACCTCAAAGATTTCACTATCCTGGGATTTGTTCCTCGGCCCAGAGACAACCTGATTTGGGATACCCCACGATGTGAACCCCCCCCCCCCAGATTGCCCATAAAACATACTTCTACTCGGTTCTAAGATTCATGCGCAGGCTCTGATCCAATCTGGGCCATATGGCTTTGTTTAGACGCAGAGCCTGGCAATAGGGAGCGGCGCTTCCCCTTTTAGACATGGGCGGGCTCCTATCTAAATGGAGTGGGGGGGTTGCAGCATTGTGTCCTCCCACTTTAGCATTGTCACAACACCATCCTGCCTATAATTGAGGGAGGCCTTTCTGGCTATAATCTTTCTCTGTAAAGGTGGAGAGGCTTCAGCAGGTGGAGTCTGAATGCACTCTACCAGCAAGTATGTACAGGTCCTTCTCAAAAAATTAGCATATAGTGCTAAAGTTCATTATTTTCCATAATGAAATGATAAAAATTAAACTTTCATATATTTGAGATTCTTTGCACACCAACTGAAAATTTTCATGTCTTTTTTTTTAATACTGATGATTTTGCCATACAGCTCATGAAAACCCCAAAATCCTATCTCAAAAAATTAGCATATCATGAAAAGGTTCTCTAAACGAGTTATTAACCTAATCATCTGAATCAACTAATTAACTCTAAACACCTGCAAAAGATTCCTGAGGCTTTTAAAAAAGCCCAGCCTGGTTCATTACTCAAAACCGCCATCATGGGTAAGACTGCTGACCTGACTGCTGCCCAGAAGGCCATCATTGACACCCTCAAGCAAGAGGGTAAGACCCAGAAAGAAATTTCTGAACAAATAGGCTGTTCCCAGAGTGCTGTATCAAGGCACCTCAATGGTAAGGCTGTGGGAAGGAAAAAATGTGGCAGAAAACGCTGCACAACGAGAAGAGGTGACCGGACCCTGAGGAAGATTGTGGAGAAGGACCGATTCCAGACCTTGGGGGACCTGCGGAAGCAGTGGACTGAGTCTGGAGTAGAAACATCCAGAGCCACCGTGCACAGGCGTGTGCAGGAAATGGGCTACAGGTGCCGCATTCCCCAGGTCAAGCCACTTTTGAACCAGAAACAGCGGCAGAAGCGCCTGACCTGGGCTACAGAGAAGCAGCACTGGACTGTTGCTCAGTGGTCCCAATTACTTTTTTCTGATGAAAGCAAATTTTGCATGTCATTCGGAAATCAAGGTGCCAGAGTCTGGAGGAAGAGGATGGGGAGAAGGAAATGCCAAAATGCCTGAAGTCCAGTGTCAAGTACCCACAGTCAGTGATGGTCTGGGGTGCCATGTCAGCTGCTGGTGTTGGTCGACTGTGTTTTATAAAGGGCAGGGTAAATGCAGCTAGCTATCAGGAGATTTTGGAGCAGTTCATGCTTCCATCGGCTGAAAAGCTTTATGGAGATGAAGTTTGCATTTTTCAGCACGACCTGGCACCTGCTCACAGTGCCAAAACCACTGGTAAATGGTTTACTGACCATGGTATTACTGTGCTCAATTGGCCTGCCAACTCTCCTGACCTGAACCCCATAGAGAATCTGTGGAATATTGTGAAGAGAAAGTTGAGAGACGCAAGACCCAACACTCTGGATGAGCTTAAGGCCGCTATTGAAGCATCATGGGCCTCCATAACACCTCAGCAGTGCCACAGGCTGATTGCCTCCATGCCACGCCGCATTGAAGCAGTCATTTCTGCAAAAGGATTCCCGACCAAGTATTGAGTGCATAACTGAACATAATTAAGGTTGACTTTTTTTTTTTATTAAAAACACTTTTCTTTTATTGGTCGGATGAAATATGCTAATTTTTTTAGATAGGATTTTGGGGTTTTCATGAGCTGTATGGCAAAATCATCAGTATTAAAACAAAAAATGACCTGAAAAATTTCAGTTGGTGTGCAATGAATCTCAAATATATGAGTTTAATTTAATTTAAATTATAAGTTTAATTTTTATCATTTCATTATGGAAAATAATGAACTTTAGCACTATATGCTAATTTTTTGAGAAGGACCTGTATAAGGGATGATAGCGTGGCTACATTTTCGTCAGGAAGTCATAAACAAATGGGTTAACTCTCGTCCGAATGGCGGGGACTGCAAGACAAAAAGTGTGGTTCCTCCCGGCCTATATATACTTGCGGCTGCTCTCCGCAATCCAGTTTTTTTAGTTCCAGTTCATTCTTGCACTTGGACTGGACTGCGAAGGTGTGTCTTTTCCTTTTCATTTATTTTATTCTTCCTTATAGGATCTTGCTTAGTAATCGGGGATACAACACTGTCTGTCTACCAGGCCCTTACGGTCCCGCTGATCCATTTGACCCACCTTTGCTTCCAGAGTCGGTTAAACAGTTCGGATTAGGGTGATTTAGGGCTAGGCACCAGTGTCCTGAGGGTGTTGTGGGGTGTTACCTTGTGTTTTAGCTGACCCTCAAGGGCTGGAGTTCCCATCTGAAGGGACAACCAGCCACAGGTTTGTCTGGTGAGCCATGAGGGGGCAGGAATGCGCTGGTAGTGGGCGGAGCAAGGCTGCAAGGTAGAAGTTGGGGTTCCTTCCGACAGACTAGTGGGGATGAGATAGAGCCGCTGCTGCCACTACCTTAGCTTGCTTAGTATTGCGGGGCTGCTCTTCTCGGTGGCCGATTCTCCGATCTCTACCGCTGCCCACATTGCAGGGCCGCTGCAAGTGATTTGCTGGTTCACCCCTAGGTTCTTGGAGTAGTCTCTTGTGACTATCGAGATTCCTCATAATATACCTCAGGCATCTGGGTCTGGTATATTAGCAGAGAGGGTCGTCTTGTGTGCCTGCAAAGGCTTCCGGATGAGAACAGCCCTATTTGTTCTGAATGCACTGCTGCGGTATTACTTTCCAGATTAAGGAGGCAGTTGCCACCTTCAAAGGTATTTCCTATGGAACCATCTGTATCTGTCTCCTCTGAGCTTATGGCTCCTTCCGCAGCTCGACCTCGCTCTGATAACCAGGGATATTTTGTCCAACTTGATTTAGTGGAGAGGCCTTTCTGCCAGAGTCATCCAGACCATGATTCAGGCCTGAAAACAGACTTCATCACAAATTTACCACGATCTGCCAGAGACTGGCGGGTATATTCTAAGCAGACAGCGCGTCCTGCTCCAGACATAGTCCTTACATGTGGGTATACCTCCGCCTTCAGCGCCGTGCACTGCAGAACATGAAGAAAACAAGCTCCTCCCAGCCCTACATATACCGGAGGACCTCCCACAAATCCCCAGTTTTCTCTGCAGTGCTGGAACTGCGAATACATGAAGTATCACGCTCTCGCAGGCGAGCGGGGCTTGACAGCCCGAGGCCCTGCGGGACTATTTCCACCCGTCCTCATTGTGAATTAATGCCTCCCAGCCTGGGCTGCGCGGGTCGGGTGAAGGTAGGCAGCACCTAGTGTGCTTATGGAGCTAGACTCCACCGCAATCCCCCTCCATAAGGCAGGCGGTTAAGGCGTATGTTGAGCCTTCTATTGGATGCCCTTCCCGCACTAGTGCCCCTCGCCCGGTGTAGCGGTGAACCCAGTATATTGGATCACCTTCCTCCCTAGATTTCCCCGTTAGTGGGGGGGAAAAAAGAGGGGTGGGGGTCGTGTGTACGACGGCTAATCCTTGCCCTAATCACACTAGTCAACCATTGTCTTATTTGGTCCTTGGAGTCAGAGCTGCGCTTCACTCTCAGCCTTTTGCTTTCCTACTGCGCCTTCATGTATTACTCGGCGCGTACTTCAGTTTTTATTCGATAGACGCTTGAGTCCTATCACTGTTTTCACCCTGCCAGATCTCTCTGAGGTGATGTCTCCCTGACAATATCTGTCGCTTCTGATAGGCTGCGCGTCCCTTTTCCCCTTGTGTCTTTCAGACCGCGGACTTCGGTGGCTTCTCCCGGCCCGTTGTAGAGTCCGGCCCAGAACCTTGTAATCAAATCACTCCCACTTCCCAGCGGGTGTTTGGGGCATCCAGGGTTGCTTTACAGCGTCAATCCCTACTGGCATATTAAATATAATAATCACCATATGGAGGCATCTCAGGATATCGTGAACGGGGTTCCTTCGGGACAAGCCCGTCTGTGTGTAGCTTGTGGGGTCTTACCTAGCAGTGGTGACAATGCACGGGTCTGCGTCCCTTGTGCCCAGCAGGCGCTAGCTGGCCTACCCACCTCTTCTGAGGCTGGGCCCGCGCCTCGCCTTGTTTCTCCTACTCCCCCAAGCCTGAGTCTAACCCCCAATCCTAGCGGGGACTCCCATGCTGACTTTGCCGCTAGACTGGTTAGCGTGGAAAGTTTAGTCGCTGGCTCCTTGGCGCTCAAGGCTACCGCTAAAAAGCGCCACCTGAATCCTGAAGCCACTATTCTTCCTGTAGACTCGGATGATTTACATTTGTCCTACGCACACTCCCCCTCAGAGGAAGGGGAACTGTTTTCTGACTCGGGGTCCTACGACGATGAGTCCAGGAGTCAGGATGAATCTGGTTCTGACCTTTGGTCCCAGGATGACGTTGATAGATTGCTGGCCCAGATCTTTGACGTGTTATCCCTCTCTCCCCCGCCTGCGGCTCCTCGGCAAAGAGGTGACCTGTTCCATACCGCTAAGGTGCGGTTGGAATTCCCTGAACAAACTAATTTTAATAATCTAGTCTTAAAGGAGTGGGAACATCCCAGCAAACTCCAGGGGGTTCCTAAGACTGTGGATAAGAAGTATCCATTCCCTGCTGCCCTGATCAAGTGTTGGACTTCGCCGCCCGAAGTCGATGCCCCGATCCTGGGTCTGTCCAATACCTCGATTATGCACTCCCCTGACACTACTACGCTGCGGGATCTGGAGGATCGACAGGTTGATCAATTGGCATGTCATGCCTTTGCATTTGGGGGAGCCTCGCTCCGCCCAGTTTGCGCCTTAGCCATCACGGTGGTGGCGCTCAGGACTGTGGTTAAGACTGCTCTTGAAGGGGCGGATGACTTCCATCCGATGCCGCCAATGCTTTGGTTACCTGTGAGACTTTTATCAATTATATACTGTCTGCATCGGACGATGCTATCAAGCTGAGTGCTAGATCCTCTGCTCTGGTGGTAGCCATACGCCGAGCGGTCTGGTTACGCCAGTGGGCAGCTGACAATGTCGCCAAGAAGGCCCTACGGGGCTTCCTTTCAAAGGGCTGCGCCTGTTTGGAGAAAGGTTAGATATCTTTGCTAAATGGGGCAAGTTCCTCAGATTTGCGCTGCTCGATCAGCATTACCAGTTTGTGGCTCTGCCATTCGGACTTACGTCAGCCCCCAGGGTATTCACCAAGGTGCTGGCAGGAGTAATGTCTCTGTTGAGACTAAAAGGCATACGAGTGTTGCCCTACCTGGACGATATACTTATCTCATCCCAGTCTCTGCAGCAGGCAGAGCTGGACACGTGGTTGGTGGTGACCACCCTGGAGTCCTTCGGCTGGGTGATCAATTACCCAAAGTCCTCTCTGTCCCCTTCCTCAGTGACACAGTTTCTGGGGATGATTCTGGATTCAGTTCAGTCAAGGATATTCCTTCCTCCACAGAAGGTGGAAGCTCTGACAACGCAGGTGAGGTCCCTGCTCTCGAGCCCTCATCCCTCTATCAGGCAGGGAATGCAGTTGGTGGGCTCGATGGTGGCAAGCTTCGAGGCGGTGCCATTTGCCCAATTCCATTTGAGAACTCTGCAGCTTCACCTTCTGTCAGTTTGGAACAAGGACCCAGCGTCCTTGGACGAGATCTGGGTGCTTCCCCCCTCGGTCAGACAATCCCTGGCGTGGTGGCTGGACCACGGGAACTTGACAAGGGGCAGATCCTTCCTGGCTCCCTCCTGGGAGACGGTCACAACGGATGCCAGTCTCTCGGGCTGGGGGGGATTCTGGAAGTCCCTGCGTTTCCAGGGGAGGTGGGGTCCTCAGGAGGCCCATCTACCCATCAATGTCCTGGAACTCAGGGCGGTCAGGTTGGTGCTGGAACAATTGACACAGCACCTGAAGGGTCTGGCGATTCAGGTACGCTCAGACAACAGGACGGCGGTGGCCTACATCAATCATCAGGGAGGAACCCGGAGCAAGGGTGCTCTCCAGGAGGTGTCTCTGATTCTAACATGGGCAGAGACCAATGTTCAATGCATCTCGGCTGTTTACATTCCGGGGGCGGAAAATCTGCTAGCAGATGCCCTGAGCAGGGGGTCGTCCCGTCAGGGGGAGTGGTCCCTCTCCAACTTGGTATTTCAATCCCTGTGTCACCGTTGGGGTGTCCCAGACGTGGATCTGTTTGCGTCCCGTCACAATCACAATACAAATACCGAGCTTTGTATCTCTCTCTCAGGATCCTCTGGCTCTGGCCACGGATGCTCTGGCAATGTCTTGGAAGGAGTTTCGGCTCCTGAATGCGTTTCCACCACTTCCCCTTCTGGGCAGAGTGCTACGCAAGATCGCTCTGGAAGGGGTACCCACTATTCTGGTGGCCCCAAGGTGGCCAAGAAGAGTGTGGTTCGCAGACGTGGTTCAAATGGCAGTAGATCAGTACGATCTACCAAGGATTCCAGACCTCCTAACTCAGGGGTCTCTACGCCATCCCAATTTACTAACTCTGGCTTTGACGGCTTGGCTATTGAGACCACCACATTGACTGGTGCGAATCCAGGTCTCTTCCCTGCCGGGAATTCTTATTCTCCAGGGTGCTGGAGTTTTTACAACATGGTCTAGACTTAGGTCTGAAGCTTAGTACCTTTGAAGGGCCAGGTTTTGGCCCTGTCTATCTTCTTTCAGAAGACCTTTGCCCAGCACTCTCTTATCAAGACTTTCTTTCAGGGGGTCACTCATGTGCGCCCCCCTCGGAAACCTATGGTTCCTGTTTGGGATCTGAATTTGGTTTTGTCGGCCCTACAGGGTCCTCCTTTTGAGCCTATTCATGAAGCAGCTCTTGCTGTTCTCACGCTCAAGGTGGTCTTCTGGTAGCCATTACCTCGGTTAGACGTGTGTCTGAGTTGGCTGCCTTGTCTATTCAGCCTCCCTACTTTGAGAGACACCTGGATAAGGTGGTGTTTCGCTTTAAAGCCAGACTTCCTGCCTAAGGTTGTGTCTGCGTTTCATTTGAATCAAGATATTGTTCTTCCTTCCTTGTGCCCTAATCCTAATAACCCTAAAGAGAGGGTTTTACATTCCCTGGATGTGGTTAGGTGTGTCAAGTCTTACCTGGTTACCACCCAGGCATTTAGAAAGACGGATGCTCTCTTCGTTGTGCCTCACGGGCCTAGGAAAGGTTTGGCTCCCGCCAAGTCTACCATCAGTAAATGGATTCGTCAGGCTGTGGTTCAAGCCTATACTACTAAGGGGAAGACTCCCCCCTTTCATCTTACTGCCCATTCTACTAGAGCTGTTGGGGCTTCTTGGGCTTTTCAGCACCTGGCCTCTGTGGAGCAAGTTTGCAAGGCCGCTACTTGGTCTTCCGTTCATACCTTTACAAAGTTTTACAAGGTTGATGTTAAGGCCTCAGCTGACGCTGCTTTTGGCCGCAAGGTTCTGCATGCCTTAGTTGTTTAAACGGCTTGCTGTTGCCTTCTGTTGGGGATCCCACCCTTCTTTACGGACACTGCTATTGGATGTCCCACATGTAAGGACTATGTCTGGAGCAGGACGTGCTGTCTGCTTAGAATAATACAACTCTGTGAAGTACTCGCCTGTAGAGTTGGTATTATATGCAGACAGCACGTCCTGCTCCACCCCACCCTGGTTTCACTTTGTTCTGGATCCCCTGGCGATTGTTATACTTGATATTTTGTTTTGCCAGTTTTGGGTGGTTGTTTCTCCTGGCCTCTCCTTCTCACTGCTTTTCAATGCTGGGGATTTGTGGGAGGTCCTCCGGTATATGTAGGGCCGGGAGGAGCTTGTTTTCTTCATGTTCTGCAGTGCACGGCGCTGAAGGCAGAGGTATACCCACATGTAAGGGCTATGTCTGGAGCAGGACGTGCTGTCTGCATATAATACCAACTCTACAGGTGAGTACTTCACAGAGTTGTATTTTATCGCTTTGTGCAAATCTAGAGGTTTCGCTTTTAGAATCTTTTCTGTCTCCAGAATTTTGGAATTTTTGCAGAAGGGTCCCAACAAGAATCTACAATTGTGCACTCTAAAGGGACAGATATCTGCTTTATCATTTTCAGAAACTCCTTGCCAAAAATAAACTTATAAGGATGTTTTTGCAGGGGGTCACCCATGTGCGTCCTCCCCGTAAGCCTATCCTGCCTTTCTGGGACCTGAACTTAGTTTTGTCGGCTTTTCAGGATCCTCCTTTTGAACCGTTGCCAGAAGTGTCACTAAGGTTGATGCCTCCTTATTTAGTTTTACACAAGGACAAGGACTTTCTTCCTAAGGTGGTAACTCAATTCCATCTTAACGAGGAGGAGGTTTTGCCCTCCTTATGTCTGGAGAGGGTTCTCCAGTCCTTGCAGGTAGTGAGAGCTTGAAGGGCCACAGAAAGGTCTACGCTAGCTAAGTCTACCATCAGCCGATGGTTTAGACAAGCAGTGATAAGGGCCTACATCTCCAAGGGGAAGAATCCTACTTTTCGGGTTACGGCTCCCTCTACACGAGCTATCAGTCCTAGTGGAGCTTGTATATATGTTGATCAGCATTAAAAAAAAAAAAAAAAAAAAAAAAGGAAAATAGAAGACGGGAGCTTATCTTGTCTGTCCTTGTTTCCAGGTGAGAATTGCAAATTATATATTTTTTTCTCCCAAAAGAGAACAGCTGTCCAAATCTCTGCCAGTTTGAAGAATTAAGACAACTTCTTTGTTCCTCTTGACTTTGAATGTGGTTTTTCTCATGTCCATTAACCCTTTAAGTGCCAAGCACCTTTCATGCTGGCTTGGCAAGGACCTAAGTGCCAAGCACGTAGGTCTTACGTGCTTGACTCCCCCCCCCCCCCCCCCCCAGTTAAAAAAAATAATACTCACGTGGCAGGTGTGGGACAGTTTCACTTCTTCCACTGATTTCCTCCTTTATATGTAACGTGGCCTTGTCGGGCTTCCTGTGGGATGGCCCTCCCCCCGAGCCCTTTCCCACCCCTCGTTCCCCCCTTCCTCTGCTTTTTCCCCTGATTTTTCTGTCTTGTCCTCCCTACTCCTTTCCCCCCTGCGTTACTCATTCCCGAATAGTTATGCCTTACCTTGTTCTTTTACCCATTAAAAGTCGGTTGGAGGCATGGGTTGCAGTTGCTGTGGCACATTGACAAGCAGAATCACAGCCTAAAACGCTTGGAGCGGGGCTCAATTGAGCTCCACACTTCTTATCTCCTCCTTGTGTGCTTTGTATTAATGGAAATTGATACTATGTGATTCTGTTTTTTTTTCTGGTATAATTAATGCTTGTAATGCATGTATTTAACTGGCACTGCGTTGCCGAGCGCTGTAATTTTTTGCTTCCTTCAGTAAAAACACTTGATTATAAAAAAAAAAAAAAAAAGTCACCTGACCCCTCGTTGGATCCGGCCGGGTCTCCTCTTTACCTTGGTGCCATCCGATCCCCCGTGGGGGCTCGGATGGCTCCAGGAGATCCCCCGGAATAGGCCCCCTCCCCCCGCTTCGGCAGCAGCAGCTGCTAACTGTAAAAAAAAAAAAAAAAAAAAAAAATTAAAAATGATATTTACTTACCTGTAGTCGCTTCCTCCAAACGGGTGTCCTCTTCACTGGGGGGGGGGGCTCCGACCGCCCCCCCCAGGCTGCTTAGTCTTCAGGAGAGGGCTCAAAATGCCCTCTCCCCCTGCCTTCTGATGGGGGCGGGGCTTATGACGTCACTCCCGGGTGTCGTCTCGGCTCAGCTGTCAGATGCCCTGGTGATCGCTGGGCAGAGCAGTGGAGCGGCAGGGGTGCTCTGATACCCTGCCCCCCCCCTCCTCTGGCCAGCGATCACCAGGGCATCTGACAGCTGATCGACACAGGAGCTGACAATCGGGTGAGTAAAGAAAAAAATGTTTTGTTTTTTTTTTAAATAAATGACATTTTTGTGTGTGTGTTTTTTTTTAATGTTAACCCTTTGTGAACTGGTAAGGGGTCCATGAGACCCCTATATCAGTTCACAATGCTGGGGGCTGGCAAGTCACCTGCAACTAGCGGGTGACTTGCCATTAACCCCCGCACCCCCAATTACCTGCCTCCCCAAAGCCCAGGGGGGGGGGGCAGAAGAGCCCGGGCCCACACAGGCTATGTGGGCTTGTAGGCTGCAGGGTGGGGGGGCCACAAAAGCTGGTCCCTCCACTCTGTTCCTACAAGCCCCCATAGCTGGTCCCGGGCTGGTTATGACTGGTAGGGGGGACCCTACGTAATTTTTATTTTTTAGGGTTAGCCTAACCCTTAAAATTCCCAAAAAAAACTTTAAGTGCAGACCAAAACATTGGTGCCAGGTGGAATTTACAAGAACTTGATAAATGAGAGTGATAATGGGGTCGATTCAGAGCCCGGTGAGAAAACTCACTTTTTTTTTTTATAGGAGAGAAAAGTTCCATTCACTTTCATTGTTTCCCGATAGACAATGAAAGTGAAAGTTTCTGTCCTAAAAAAGGAGTGAGTTTTCGCATCAGGCTTTGGATCGACCCCAAAGTCTGTAAAAGGAGATCGCTGTTGGCTGTTTGCTGAACTACATTGTTTCAGCATGTGCATGAAATGTGATTTTTGGGGTAACCAGATGCTTCCAATGACATAATGATTATCGGTAACCATAGTACTGAAACTTTATTTCATTTTTTTTGTAGAAATATTATCCACCAGATTTTGATCCATCCAAAATCCCAAAATTGAAACTTCCAAAAGACCGTCAGTATGTTGTACGCTTGATGGCTCCTTTTAACATGAGGTGAGTTTATATTATTGGAAATTTGGTGAGTTTATATTATTGGAAATTTGCTGTGATACTATCTCCAAAACCTAATTAAAAATATAGGTATTTTATATTAATTATGTTCAGCCCCAAAAATAAAAAAAACCCTCCGTACCAGCATTTACCATATTTTTTGCAGCACACCAGTTAAGGAGGGATATAAGAAAAAAAATAATCTGAACCAAATGGTGTATCAAATACCCCCTCCCCCCACATGAACCTAATTACAGGAAGTGGCAGAACCCCCCCCCCCAAACACCCCACAACAGGAAGCATGGCACCCCCCCATGCACCTTATAACATATAGTGTACAGAATCCCCCCACCCCCAAATGCCCCATAACGGGCACAGAGTGGCTTTCCCATGGGTGGATGGGGGTTGTGCACAGAGCGAAGGGAGCCGCTCTATCAAGCAAATCCAAGATGGCTGCCGCTGGATCCTGGATGAGGTAATAAGCATTTTTCTGTTGTAACCCCCCTGTGCTGCTGTTCGTCCTGTAGCCCTGGTTCTGTACATAGGCCATGCCCACCCTCCAGCCAGCACCAAGGCTGGGGCGCGCTGCGAGGAGTGAAGATGAGTGCCTGTTTTTTGCTTAAGGACACCAGCTTTTATGGCCACCTACCAGGAGTTTCCGGTTGGTAAGCTAATTCTACGTGGGCCAGGTCAGGTTCTTCAGCAGAACGTGTCCCCACTGGCTCTTCCTCCTTGATCAATGTGCGCTATGTGTTGCAGTGAATAGTTGTGACTGGTGCTTTTTAAAGAACTGGAGTTGGCTCAATGTGTTGCATGGATGTTAAAGTGAGTATAATATTTCCTTTCATTCAGTTCTGGCTTCATTGTCTTTATTACCAGTATGTCACACACCCCGCTTCTGAATATTCATGACACTTGGGTAACTGTCCTGTAGAGGGCGATCTTGCAGAGATGACATGAAAAAAAAAGGCGCCCCTCCTGGCCCATAAATACCTGGGACCTCCCACCATTCCCCAATCTATCGCCTCTGTAGTCGGCGAGCAAGTCAGAAGATGGTTGTCTCCTCCTTGCAGGTAGCCGGGGTAACCCCCCGGCCTTTTGTTTCTATTGCTGCCTGAAACTTTTTTTAATTTAAACTATAGCAGTATGCCTCCCAGCCTAGGCTGAAGGTCCAGGCAATGGTAGGCTGCACCTTGTGGTGTATATGGGAGCTAGCTCCCCGTGAGACCCCATACAAAGGGGTAGGCGGTGTCCGGGTTGGTGATCCCGGCTTGGGATGCTCCATCCCTCTTACCCTTTTGGTGTGGGTTCTCCCCCCTACCGTGTCCCTCTGTGCCCCTTGGGTGGGGGGGGGAGGCCTTTTCTCCTGTGGGTTGTTTTACTTTATTTGGGGGGAAAAGGTGTGTGGATTGTGTGTGTTTGTATGTGTTTTTGCAGCCGTTGTTGCTGGGCCGGTTTCACTTTTCAACAGGTGCTCGTTGTGGCCCGTCCACCCCCCCACCCCCCCCCCCCCTCGAGGCCTGCTTCTCTCAAGCACTCTTTCTGGCCTCACTGCCTGCTTTGCTGCTCTCCCTCTCATTCCCTTGCTGCTGTGAGGGTTGACGGTCGCTGCTTTGCTGCGGTGAGTGAATTTTATTTATTTCACCATTTTTAACTGTCTTATATGGTGGGTGATGTGCATGTTGACACTTATGTCTGTTCTCATGTCTTCTAGGTGGGATCCCTTCTTTTGAAGTTTAAAGAGGGAGTTCTCCCGGTCCTAGGGTCCCTTAGAGTTTAATTTAGGGTTCCCCCCCCCCCAAAAAAAAAAATCCTCCCACTTGGGACCTGAAGGGGAACCCTGGGTAGCTTAATAGCGTAAATCCCTCTGGTCATTGCGACTACATTAAAATCACCATATGGAGGCTTCTCAGGATACCGGGCTTGGGCTCCCCTCGGGGCAAGCCTGGCAGTGTGTGGGTTGTGGGACATCCCTTGCGGGGGATAATGTACTTGTTTGCATACCTTGTGCTCAGCGGGCCATAACGCAGCAGTCGGGGGCCCAGACGTCTGGGTCCGGGGTCCCAGCCTCATCTGCTTCCCCACCCTGCCTTATCCGTACCCCTATTGATGTTGTGGCAGGTGGGGAGTCGCAATCTGATGTATGTGCCAGACTGGCTAATATTGAGAAATGTATTTCTGGCTCTGTTGCCAGAAAGGCCTCGATTAAGCGAAAGCATTTGTCTCCAGCCGCGCCGGCCTTTGAGTTTGATGATTATTATTTCCTTGACTGGTCTGATTATTCCTCGCTAGAAGAGGGGGAATTATTTGAGGATTCTGAGGGTTCAGCAGTTTGTTGGTGCTGATACTGAGCAAGGGCAGGGGGATGCTGTGGATACCCCGAAGGTCTTGGCTCACCTTTTTGAGCTTCTGGCAATTTCTCTTCCTGAGGATGCCGCTCCTCAAAAAGGGGAATTCTTTGGGACTTCCAAGCCGCGCCCGGAGTTCCCAAATCAAAAGCATTTTGATGGCATTATTCTTAAGGAATGGGAGAAGTCTACTCTGCTTCCAGGTATTCCTCAAGGTTGGGATAAAAAGTATCCCTTTCCGGTGGACGTGGTAAAACGATGCTCGTCCCCTCCCGAGGTGGATGCCCCGGTGATCGGGTTATCCAATACTTCTATATTCCTAGTATGTCACACACCCCGCTTCCAACATTCATGACACTTGGGATACCGGCCTGTAGAGGGCGATCTTGCAGAGATGACATGGAAAAAAGGAGCCCCTCCTAGTCCATAAGTACCCGGGACCTCCCACTATTCCCCAGTCTTTTCGTCTCTGCAGTCACCGAAGCATTCAGAAAATGACTCTCCTTCCTGCAGGTAGCCGGGGCTACTCCCGGTCGTTTTCTATTTTTGCCTGAACCTCATTTTTTATTGTGATGTTTATGTTATGCCTCCCAGCCTTGGCTGATGGGCTCGGGCAAGGGTAGATACACCCTTGGGTGTATATGGGAGCTTGCTCCCTCCGTGAGACCTCAAATAAGGGGTAGGCGGAATCCGGGTTGGTGTCCCCCGGCATGGGATGCCCCGTCCCTTGAAATCTCCCTGTGCTTGTTGGTGCTTTTGTTCCTCCCCCTTTTGGCTCTCCTTGACCCTGCTGGGGTAATGAGGGGGGGGGGGATCTTATTGGGGAGTGTCTTTGGCCTATGCATTTATTTTTAAAGAGGAGGGTAAGTAAGTTTCTTACCTGTGTTTCTTCTTGTTGGGATTTTTTAAAAATTTCCCTCTCTTTCTGTCAGCGCGTGCTTCCTGATGTGGGCGGGGCTTGACGGGCAGCGCCCGGCCCCGTTCTTTGACGTCATTTGGCTGTCCTTGGCTGGCCCGCCCTCCGCTCTCTGAGCATTCCTTGTGGGGCGGGGCTTCTCGGCGGCGCCGGATTTCAAGCTCTCTCTTCCTGTTTCACGTGCGGTTTGTTACTGGCATGTTGGTTCCGGTTCTGGCGCTGGTCTCTCCGCTGGTTCTGGCTGCTGCGTTGGTCGCAGGGCTGTCGTGGTCATTGTGAGTACCCTTTAGCTGTGCTAAAGGGAAGCCTTTTATACGCATAAGACTTATTGTATATTTTTATTATGTCTTCCAGGAGGTAAGTCTTTAACCCTTCTATTGCCAGCCACGTAAATTTTACGTGGCTGCCTCTCCAACCGTTAAACGCCAGCCACGTAAAATTTACGTGCCTGACTTTCCCCATAAATAAAATAAAAAGTATAAAAAAATATCACTTACCTGACCCCTTGTTTGATTCATCCGGGTCTCCTCTTCAGCCAGAGGGGCTCCGATCGGCGATTGGGGGTCCTCCGGCTGCAGGGGAGGGCCCGGAATAGGGTGCCCCCCCCCGTTTCAGCAGCCGCCGGCATTTGCCTGGAAAAAAAAAAAAAAAAAAAAAATGACATTTACTCACCTCCGCTCCCGCCGGCTCCCGCCGCCTCTCCTCTTCACGGGGGGGGGCTCCGATCACCCCCCCCGGGTCTTCCGTCTTCTGGAGGAGGGCATAACAGCCCTCCTCCCTTTACCTCCTTCGATGGCGGCCGCCATCTTGGATTCTGGCCCCGCCCCTCCGGGGGCGGGGCCGATGACGTCACCGCCGGGTGTCACCGGGGCACCCGGCAGTTCAGCCTTCAGATGCCGGTGACGGCTGGACGGAGGAGGAGGGAGGTAGGCGATCCTCCGATCGCCTGCCTCCCCCCTCCTCTGCCCAGCCGTCACTGACAGCAGATCGCCGCGGGACACAGGAAATGAAGATCGGAGGTGAGTAAAGTAAAAAAAGTTTTTTTTTTTTTAATAAAGTGTTTTAAAAAAAAAGTGTCTTGTCTTTTTTTTTTTACTTTAACCCTTTGTGAACTGGTAAGGGGTCCATGTGACCCCTTATACCAGTTCACAGGGCTCGGGGGTCTGGCAAGTCACCTGCGCTAGCGGGTGGCTTGCCATTAACCCCTGGCCCCCCAAATTACCTGCCTCCCCAAAGCCCAGGGGGGGGCAGAAGAGCCGTGGCCCTAGGCTATGGCTGCTTGTAGCCGCAGGGCCAGGGGCCACTAAAGCTGGCCCCTGCGCCCTGTTCTACAAGCCCCCATAGCTGGTCACAGGCTGGTTACGCTGGGTAGGGGGGACCTCACGCCATTTTTTTTTTTGGATTTTTAAGGGTTTTAACCCTTAAAAATCCAAAAAAAAAATGGGGTCCCCCTCCCTTCGAGGGGGGACCCTATGTCATTTTTTTTTTTAAATTAACCCTTTCTTACCTGTAACCCAGTAGGTATAAAAGGCTTCCAGCAGCAGCAGGAGAGCAGAAGCCTAAGTGATCAGCGTGGGACACATGGATGGATCGGAGGTAAGTATTAAAAAAAAATATTAAAAAACATTTATTTTTTTTTAATAAAAATATTTTTAAATAAGTGTCTCTGTGTGTTTTTTTTTACTTTTAACCCTTTGTGAACTGGTAAGGGGTCCATGTGATCCCTTATACCAGTTCACAGGGCTCGGGGGTCTGGCAAGTCACCTGCGCTAGTGGGTGGCTTGCCATTAACCCCTGGCCCCCCAAATTACCTGCCTCCCCAAAGCCCAGGGGGGGGCAGAAGAGCCGTGGCCCTAGGCTATGGCTGCTTGTAGCCGCAGGGCCAGGGGCCACTAAAGCTGGCCCCTGCGCCCTGTTCTACAAGCCCCCATAGCTGGTCACAGGCTGGTTACGCTGGGTAGGGGGGACCTCACGCCATTTTTTTTTTTGATTTTTAAGAGTTTTAACCCTTAAAAATCCAAAAAAAAAATGGGGTCCCCCTCCCTTCGAGGGGGGACCCTATGTCATTTTTTTTTTTAAATTAACCCTTTCTTACCTGTAACCCAGTAGGTATAAAAGGCTTCCAGCAGCAGCAGGAGAGCAGAAGCCTAAGTGATCAGCGTGGGACGGAGGTAAGTATTAAAAAAAAATATTAAAAAACATTTATTTTTTTTTAATAAAAATATTTTTAAATAAGTGTGTCTGTGTGTTTTTTTTACTTTTAACCCTTTGTGAACTGGTAAGGGGTCCATGTGACCCCTTATACCAGTTCACAGGGCTCGGGGGTCTGGCAAGTCACCTGCGCTAGCGGGTGGCTTGCCATTAACCCAGAGACCCCCCATTACCTGCCTCCCAAAAAAACCTTAAAATTCCCCCAAGAAATGGTGGACCCCCCCCCCCCCCCCGTGAAGGGGGACCCCACACCAATTTTTTTTTATTTAACCCTTTATTATGTGGATAGTAGTTGTATTTTATTTGTAAATGTTATAAAGTGCTCTTTTCAGTTTATGGGATCACCTGGACAGGAACGGGGGGCTACCGATGCATATGTGGTATCATTGTAATCGGGAGAAATGGGGCTTTCACATGCAATATGGTTTTCTTTAATAAAATAAATGTTTTTGTTTAAAATAAAGGAGACAATTTAAAAAATATATATTTTTTTATTTTTTAATTTTTTAATTTTTTAAAAAATATTTAAAAAAGTAGAAAAAATACAAACAAGACATTTCATGTTAAAGCCTAAACTCTGCCACAAAAATAAAATATGCAATTTTCTTGGAAATTCCTGCAAAAATCACAGTTAAACATCACGCAAAATGGTGAAAAATATCCTGTCAGGAGAGGGTGACAAAATCTCAAGTAGACTGGCAGTCAAAAGGTTACAGGTACCTATGCATGTTGGGTATTGTTCTGCTCGGGGGACCTTGCGCTTTCAGATTTAGCTTGTTTTTTCTTATTTGCATATTGATATTTTAAGAAAAGGTGTTTTTTATTCTGCTTTTTTATACATTTTTTTGTAAAACCCTGTGCAACCTAAGAATTCTTCGTGATATTACTTCCAGAAAGATGAGCCCACTACAACAAGCTGGGTACGCTTAGAAAGCTTAACATGTGTACTTTCAGGGAATATATGGTTTATGGGGGATATTCCAAATGTAAAGGGTTGTTTTGGTAGAAAAAGCACAAGGTGCGCACTTTGTCTGCAGAGCTAAAAATCTGAAGTAAAACTACCGCTATGCGCATGCTTTACTTTGGTGTGTTTGGCAACTCTTTCCTTGACAGAACCTATGCATGTTGGGTATCGTTCTGTTCAGGGGATGTTGCTTTTTCAGATTTTCTGTTTTTTTCTGGTTTGCATATAGGTTTTTTTAGGAAAATGTGGTTTTGATTCTGCTTTTTTATTCATTTTTAGGGAAACCCTGTGCAACCTAAGAATTCTTCGAGATATTACTTTCAGAAAGATGAGCCCACTACAACAAGCTGGGTACGCTTAGAAAGCTTAACATGTGTACTTTCAGGGAATATAGGGTTTATGGGGGATATTCCAAATGTAAAGGGTTGTTTTGGTAGAAAAAGCACAAGGTGCGCAATTTGTCTGCAGAGCTGAAAATCTGAAGTAAAACTACCGCTATGTGCATGCTTTACTTTGGGGTGTTTGGCAACTCTTTCCTTGACAGAACCTATGCATGTTGGGTATCGTTCTGTTCAGGGGATGTTGCTTTTTCAGATTTTCTGTTTTTTTCTGGTTTGCATATAGGTTTTTTTAGGAAAATGTGGCTTTGATTCTGCTTTTTTATCCTTTTTTTAGGGAAACTCTTTGCAACCAAAGAATCCACTGAGGGATTACTTTCAGAAAACTATGGCCACATCAACAAGCCTGGTACACCTAGAAAGCCTGAGGTGTGTACTTCCAGAGAATATATAGTTTGTTGGGGGTATTTCAAATGTAAAGGGTTGTTTTTCTTGAAAAACTGCAAGGTGCGCATATTGCATAGCATAGTTGTATTTTATCTGAAAATCCCCTAAAGCGTTGTTTCAATTTGGGGGAGTCTCCTGGGCAGGAAAGGGTGTCTACCTATACATATGTGGTACCGCTGTAACCGGGAGAAATTGGGGTTTCACACGCAATAAGATTTTATTGACAAACTTACATTTTTTATTACAAAAAAACACTACAAATTGTAAAAAATAGTTTTTTTTTTATTTTTTTGCACAATTTTCACCCAAAAATATTGAGAATACACTTAGAAAATGACAAACAAGACATTTCATGTTAAAGCCCAGGCTCCGCTGAAAAAAACAATATATCACTTTCCTGGGAAATCCCTGGAAATCCCTTCAAAAATCACAGTTGAACATGGGGAGCGCAAAATAGGGCAAAATAATCTGGCAACAAAGGGTGACAAAATCTCAAGGTAGGCTAGCAGTTAAAGGGTTAATAGGGGTTTCTCCTGGTCCTTGTTAAATCCTACCATTTAGGGACTATTAACCCTTTAAATGCCAGCCACGTAAAATTTACGTGGTTGCCTCTCCGCCACTTAAGTGCCAGCCACGTAAATTTTACGTGCCTGGCATTCCCCAATCGCACTAAAAAAAGTTTAAAAAAAAGTCACTTACCTGACCCCTTGTTTGATCCGGCCGGGTCTCCTCTTCAGCCAGCGGGGTTCCGATCGCCGATCGGGGCACCTCCGGCTGCAGGGGAGGGCCCGGAATAGGGTGCCCCCCCCCTTTCAGCAGCCGCCGGGATTGCCTGTTAAAAAAAAAAAAAAAAGACAGTTACTCACCTCCGCTCCCTCTGCCTCCCGCCGCCTCTCCTCTTCATGGGGGGGGGGGGGCTCCGATTACCCCCCCCGGGTCTTCTGTCTTCTGGAGGGGGGCATAACAGCCCTCCCTCCGTCGCAGCTTCCGATGGCGGCCGCCCTTCGGGGGCGGGGCTAATGACGTCACCGCCGGGTGTCATCGGGGCACCCGGCAGTTCTCCTGTCAGATGCCGGTGACGGCTGGGCAGAGAAGGAGGGAGGTAGGCGATCCTCCGATCGCCTGCCTCCCCCCTTCTCTGCCCAGCTGTCACCTGCATCAGATCGCCGCGGGACACTGCTTCTGAAGATCGGAGGTGAGTAAAGGTAAAATGTTTTTTTTTTTTTTAATAAAGTTTTACAAAAACATGTGTCTGTCTTTTTTTTAATACTGTTAACCCTTTGTGAACTGGTAAGGGGTCCATGTGACCCCTTATACCAGTTCACAGGGCTCGGGGGTCTGGCAAGTCACCTGCGCTAGCGGGTGACTTGCCATTAACCCCTGCCCCCCCAAATTACCTGCCTCCCCAAAGCCCGGGGGGGGCAGAAGAGCCGTGGCCCTAGGCTATGACGGCTTGTAGCCGCAGGACCAGGGGCCACTAAAGCTGGCCCCTGCGCCCTGTTCTACAAGCCCCCATAGCTGGTCACAGGCTGGTTACGCTGGGTAGGGGGGACCTCACGCCATTTTTTGGGGGGATTTTTAAAGGTTTTAACCCTTAAAAATCCCAAAAAAATGGGGTCCCCCTCCCTTCGAGGGGGGACCCTATGTCATTTTTTTTTTTTTTTAATTAACCCTTTGTTACCTGTAACCCAGCAGGAGAGCAGAAGCCTAAGTGATCAGCGTGGGACACAGGGATGGATGGGAGGTATTAAAAAAAAATAAAAAATAAAAAAAAAATATTTTTGTTAATAAAGTTATTTTGAAAAAAGTGTGTCTGTGTGTTTTTTTTACTTTTAACCCTTTGTGAACTGGTAAGGGGTCCATGTGACCCCTATACCAGTTCACAAGGCTCGGGGGTCTGGCAAGTCACCTGCGGCTAGTGTGTGACTTGCCATTAACCCCTAGACCCCCCATTACCTGCCTCCAAAAAAAACCCTTATATTCCCCCAAGAAATGGTGTCCCCCCCCCCCCCCCCCGTGAAGGGGGACCCCACACCAATTGTTTTTATTTAACCCTTTATTATGTGGATAGTAGTTGTATTTTATTTGTAAATGTTATAAAGTGCTCTTCTAAGTTTAGGGGATCTCCTGGACAGGAACGGGGGGCTACCAATACATATGTGGTATCATTGTAATCGGGAGAAATGGGGCTTTCACGTGCAATATGGTTTTCTTTAATAAAATAAATGTTTTTGTTAAAATAAAGGAGACAATTTAAAAAAATATTTTTTTTTTTATTTTTTTTTACTTATTTACTTAAAAATATCTAAAAAAAAGTAGAAAAAATATATAAAAAAAGTAGAAAAAATACAAACAAGACATTTCATGTTAAAGTCTAAACTCTGCCACAAAAAGAAAATTTGCCATTTTCTTGGAAATTCCTGCAAAAATCACACTTAAACCGGACCTTCACCATGATTTAATGAAAAGCCCAAACTCTTAAAAAACAATTCCTCAGCATCTAAAATTAATATATTTTACATGTTTAGTCACTAATTTATTATACTTTCCCCCACTGGGCTGCAACTCTGTTCGGGAATTTAGGATACGGGCGCCGCCATCTTGACTCAGAAGCATCACACTTACTGAGGAGAGGAGAGTGGGATAAGGTACAGGGGGGCGGGTTATAGCTGTGCTTTGCTCAGACAGAGCAGAGCTGGGGTCAGGGAAAGGTCAGCAGTCCCAGAATGCAGAGCAGCACAGTCACTTCCTGTTTGCAGGCACTTCCTGTTTGCAGGCTGCCTGCAAAAATGGCAGCTTCCATAAGCCGCCATCTTGGATGTTTAAAGGCTTATAAAATGCAGTAGATGCAGGTAGGATGATTTTTAATGTGAGCAATCTGTATGTACAGGGTGTGGGAAACATATAAGATAGACTCTTATTTAGAGTGAAGGTCCGCTTTAAGCATGGCGCAAAATGGTGAAAAATTACCTGTCAGCAGAGGGTGACAAAATCTCAAGTAGGCTGGCAGTTAAAAGGTTACAGGTACCTATGCATGTTGGGTATTGTTCTGCTCGATAGACCTTGCGCTTTCAGATTTACCTTGTTTTTTCTTATTTGCATATTGATATTTTAGGAAAAGGTGTTATTTATTCTGCTTTTTTATACAATTTTTTGTGAAACCCTGTGCAACCTAAGAATTCTTCGAGATATTACTCCCAGAAAGATGAGCCCACTACAACAAGCTGGGTACGATTAGAAAGCTTAACATGTGTACTTTCAGTGAATATATGGTTTATGGGGGATATTCCAAATGTAAAGGGTTGGTTTGGTAGAAAAAGCACAAGGTGCGCACTTTGTCTGCAGAGTTGAAATTTTGAAGTAAAATTACCATTACGCACATGCTTTACTTTGGTGTGTTTGGCAACTCTCTCCTTGACTGAACCTATGCATGTTGGGTATCGTTCTGTTCAGGGGATGTTGCTTTTTCAGATTTTCAGTTTTTTTATGGTTTGCATATATTTTTTTTTTTTTAGGAAAATGTGGTTTTGATTCTGCTTTTTTATTAATTTTTAGGGAAACCCTTTGTAACCAAAGAATACATTGAGGGATTACCTCCAGAAAACGCCACCTATGTCAACAAGCCTGGTACGCCTAGAAAGCCTGAGGTGTATACTTCTAGGGAATATATAGTTTGTCGGGGTATTTCAAATGTAAAGGGTTGTTTTTCTTGAAAAACTGCAAGGTGCGCATATTGCAAAGCATAGTTGTATTTTATCTCAAAATCTCCTAAAGCGTGGTTTCAGTTTGGGGGAGTCTCCTGGGCAGGAAAGGGTGTCTACCTATACATATGTGGTACCGCTGTAAACGGGACAAATTGGGGTTTCACACAAAATAAGATTTTATTGACAAACTTACATTTTTTATTACAACAAAACACTACAAATTGAAAAAAAATGTTTTTTTTTTTTTTATTTTTTTGCACAATTTTCACCCCAAAATATTGGGAATACACTTAGAAAATGACAAACAAGACATTTCATGTTAAAGCCTAAGCTCTGCTGAAAAAAACAATATATCATTTTCCTGGGAAATCCCTGGAAATTCCTTCAAAAATCACAGTTGAACATGGGGAGCGCAAAATAGTGCAAAATGGTCTGGCAACAGAGTGTGACAAAATCTCCAGGAAGGCTGGCACTTAAAGGGTTAAGGGGCATCCCGGGTAGCTTCGCTTAAATCCCATATACTTGGCGACTATAAAAAAATTAAGTATTTTAAGAAACACCATATGGAGGCATCTCAGGATACTGGGCTCTCAGTTCCTTTGGGACAGACTCGGCAGTGTTTGCGATGTGGGGCATCCCTTGTTGGGGATAACGCATTTCTTTGTGTAGCTTGTGCTCAATTGATTATAATACAGCATTCAGAGGCCCAAGCCTCAGGGTCTGGGGCTCCGGTCTCTTCTCCCACACCACTTTGTCTTGTCCATACCCCCAGTGATATTGTCATGGGTGGAGAGTCGCTTTCTGATGTATGTGCCAGATTGGCTCACATTGAAAAATTAATGTCTAGCTCTGTGGCCAAGAAGGCCTCAGCTAAAAGAAAACATTTAGCTCCTGCTGTTGAGGCAAATTAGCTTGATTGTAGCGAGCGTCTTGATTGGTCAGATTGTTCTCCGTTTGGAGAAGGAGAATTCTTTGAGGAATCTGATGTTTCTGATGTTCAGCAATTTGTGGGTATTGACGCTGAACAAGGTGAAGGGGAGATTTTTGACACGCAAAAAAAAAAAAACACATAGATTCCAACAACTGGTTAATTGCTGGGCTGGCCAATAAACATACTGACTGAATTAGCCTAGAAAAATCACTTTTAATAGTAGAAAATTGGCACAAAAAATGCATATGGCTTAACAAGACAAAGTAGCACACACTTATTAAAAACGCAATTGCGCAAACACATATACAGATAAATGGGGGCCCCTGCCAGGCCGACCTGGACTCCACACTCACACCAGCAAACACTCAGCTCACACCAAAAAATTGCTGGCCAGCATGTAATACAGGGACAAAAAATCTGTCCACAATGGGAGCAAGCAGCTTGGCATATCACAAAGTATAGACTCCAGGGAGCCAGACCTACGATACTGTTCACTCAGTGCATATGGCACCTCTTGAGAATAGAGCACGATGCTAGTTAGATACAGGCTCCAAACTTGGAGCACTTAAGAGACAATCTTGTGATACTGTCCAGCGTGTACAAATGATATATATGTTTTTGTGGCAGAGTAATATACTGATTTGGTGGAGGCTCAAAGCATGGAGCACTTTAAAGGCAATCTTATTCACACGGGTTCATGTTTGCCATACTGCTTGAAAGCGCCATAGTCCTATCACATAGAGTTCATGCCTGCACGGGGGCCAGGTATTATCTGCCAAACATCAATGCAGGGTGCTTGTATCAAGACACTCAAACACAGGTATACTTGCGCTCTCTGTAAGGGCCGGATGTTCCACGGACCAATTCAGGTGTTCAAAGCACATCCCCGTCATACCTCCATCATAGGCATTTCAGACCGTCAATGTGTCATACGGCGTTGCCGCTCACCAATCATAATCCTTCCTGCCAAAGATATATCCAAGCTGAAAGCTACTTGTAAACGCAGCCATGCTGTAAGCGAGCACGCATGGTGGGCGTGGTCAGGGGCCCCGACCGACAGCTGTTTCGCTCCTGCTCGGGAGCTTCGTCAGGGTGGGAGGGGCTGGCTCTGTTGAGTCGTCTTTATAGGCGGCTTTCCGTGGAAGAAGGACCAATCACTTCCCTGCGCGCGCAGCTGCGCAGTGTTCAAACAGAGACATTTGCTTCTCGTAGCTCACATTCCAGATTGCCACACATAGCTCTGCATTGATTCCTTTTGGCTGCGCCTGCGTGGTCAGATTGTATACACCGACCGCAGCTTGCGCATGCGCAGTACATTTCGCCTCACCGCCCGCAGCTTGCACACTATGTTTAACTCTTTCAGTGTTAGCCAGCAGGCAGAGGTGTCCACAGATTCACTTGTTAGTGTCCACGGTACAACACCGCTTGTAACTCATACGCCAGCTTAATATCCTCCCTCATTTATTAGAAGTATATACAATTCTATTGGGTCATTGGTGTTCTCATTTACACAACATCACACACCCAGCAGCCAGCATAGACAGCTTAAACTAGATTTTTGACACTCCTAAAGCTCTTGCTCAATTGTATGAGGTTTTGGCAGTCGATCTTCCAGAAGCAGTCCCTCCTCAGAAGGGGGAGTTCTTTGGAGCCTCCAAGCCTCGTTTAGAATTTCCAGATCAAAAACATTTTGAAGAAATCATTCTTAAGGAATGGGAGAAGCCTGCGCGGCTTCCTGGAATTCCTTTAGGCTGGGATAAGAAATATCCCTTTCCTTCACAGACCCTGTTAAGCATTGGTCATCCCCCCTCTGGTGGTGGATTCACCTGTGCTCAGTTTGTCCAATTCCTCTGTTTTGCATTCTTCGGAATCTACTATCCTTAAGGATGGGGAGGACAAACGTATTGATCAAATGGCTTGCCATGCGTTTGCTAGCATTGGCTCGGCCTTACGACCTGTGGGTGCCTCGGCACTTATGGCAGTCGCTATTAGGTCTGTTATTAGATACCTATCAAATACCTCAGGGCCTTATCCAGCCTCTGATGAGTATGCCGCTCTTAAGCGATGTGATTTATTTGTGTCTTTTGTACTTTCTGCTTTGGATGATACCATGGCCATGTGTAGCAGAACTTCTGCGGTCTATATGGCTACGCCAGTGGGGCAGCTGACACGGTGGCTAAGAAGTCACTTATAGCACTCCCCTTTGGGGGATTGTGCCTCTTTGGTGAGAAATTGGATTTTGTCGTTAAAGGAGGCAAATTGCCTCAGCGTAAGAAGCAACGTCGTTCCTTTCGGGGATCAGAGCAGGCAGAGGATCGGCCTTTTCAGCCCCAAGGGGGACTGCATGGAACAGAGGAAGAGGACGTGGCTGTTCAAATCAGAATTGGGGATCAAAGCTTAAGTCCGCTTCCAAGCCTGCCCAGCAATGAGGAGGCGCCCTCACCCGTGCGGGTGGACAGCTGCGGTTCTTTTTCCAGGCTTGGGTCAAAGAGGTATCAGACAGATGGATTCTGGAGGTTGTGTCCTCCGGGTACAAGCTGGAATTCGAGTTCCGGCCTCCGCCCAGATTTTTCAGGTCTTGGATGCCCGCGGATCCGGGGATCGCGCTGGGGCTCCGGGCAGCTGTTGCGAATCTCTTAAACATGGATGTTATTCGCCTGGTTCCTCTTGCGGAAAGGGATCTGGGGTTTTACTCCAACCTATTTACGGTTCCCAAAAAAGACGGCTCTGTTCGGCCTATTCTAGATCTGAGGCGACTAAATCAATTTATTCGCTTCAGAAGGTTCCGCATGGAGTCGATCAACGATCGACGCTCTCCGCCAAGGGGACTTTATAACTTCCATCGGCATCAAGGATGCTTATCTGCACATCCCTATTTGTTCCGCTCACCAGAGGTTCCTCAGATTCACAGTGGAAGACCAGAACTTTCAGTTTGCGGCCCTTCCATTCGGTCTCACCTCATCCCCAAGAGTCTTTACCAAGGTTTTGGCAGGAGTAATGGCTATTCTCAGGCTCCAGGGCATTCGCATTGTGCCATTTTTGGACGACCTTCTCATCACAGCCTCGTCCTTCAATCAGGCGGAATTGGACACCAGGACTGTGGTGGCTACACTGGAGAGGTTTGGTTGGGTGATAAACCATGCCAAATCCTCTCTTTATCCTGTAAGGGAGATTCTCTTTCTGGGCTTATTTACGAATACCCTTCAGGCCAGGGTATTTCTTCCTCAGTCCAAAATTGTTCTGATTCAAGACTTAATTCGTCTGTTCTTGTCCAATCCTTGTCAGCCTATCCGCTTGGGGATGAGGCTAGTGGGGCTGATGGTGGCCACATTCGAAGCAGTCTCGTTTGCTCAGTTTCATATGAGGACGCTTCAGCTTTTTCTCTTGGCGAAGTGGGACAAGTGTCCTCTGTCATTGAATCGGGTTTGTTTGTTGTCTCCCCATGTTCTGCGGTCCCTTCAGTGGTGGCTGACTTCGAGCAATCTCAGAAACGGCAAGTAATTTCTGACCCCCTGTTGGGAGTTGGTCACTACGGATGCCAGCCTTATGGGTTGGGGGGGCATCTGGAGGAAGCATCGGTTCCAGGGGTTGTGGGGGCATCAGGAGGCTCACTCCCCGATCAATTTATTGGAGCTTCGGGCCATTCGGCTTGTTCTGCTCCGACTGACTCATCTTTTGCGGGGGCTGCCGGTTCAGATTCGGTCAGACAACCGGACAGCAGTTTCATATATCAATCACCAGGGAGGGACTCGCAGTTGGGGTGCCCTCCGGGAAGTATCTCTTATCCTCCACTGGGCAGAGATCAATGTTCCCTGCATATCGGCAGTTTACATTCCGGGGATAGAGAATGTGGAGGCAGACTCCCTGAGCAGAGCATGCGCTCGCCGGGGAGAGTGGTCTCTCAATCCCAGGGTCTTTCAGTTTCTTTGTCACAAATGGGGGACTCCACGGTTGGACCTGTTAGCTTCTCGTCACAACCACAAGCTTCCAGCTTTTGTGTCTCTATCCCAGGATCCTCTGGCAGTGGCAGTGGATGCCATGTCTCTGGCCTGGAAGGATCTGGGGTTTCTGTATCTGTTTCCCCCATTCACCATGATAAGCAAGGTGGTGCGCAAGCTAGTTCTGGAAGGGGCGCCAGCAATTCTGGTGGCTCCAAGATGGCCAAGACGTCTGTGGTTCGCAGACATCACAAGGCTAGCAGAGGATCAGTTGCATCTGCCTCTTCTTCCAGATCTCATCACCCAGGGTCAACTCTGTTATCCCAATTTACCAACGCTGGCTTTGACGGCGTGGCTGCTGAAATTTCCATCTTAAAGGATGAAGGTCTTTCTGACGCGGTCATTCAGACTCTTGGTGAGAGTCTAGGGTCTTGTCCTGTAGGGTATTTTCTATCCCTAAGATTTTGGAGTTTCTGCAACATGGTCTGGATTTGGGTTTCCAGATTAGTACTTTGAAGGGGCAGGTTTCTGCTTTGGCTATTTTCTTTCAAAGATCTTTTTCTCTTCATCCTTTGGTTAAGACTTTTTTCCAGGGGGTCACGCATGTGCGGCCTCCTAGAAAGCTCCTACTTCCAGTTTGGGATCTTAACTTGGTGCTTTCTGCCATGCAGGCTGCTCCTTTTGAGCCATTGCAGGATGTTCCTCTTCATATTCTTACTCAGAAGGTTGCTTTCTTGGTTGCTATTACCTCTGTCCGTCGGGTTTCTGAATTGGCGGCCCTGTCTATCCAGGCCCCTTACTTCGAAAGGCATCAGGATAAGGTGGTTTTCCGTTTTAAACCAGATTTTCTTCCTAAGCTGGTGTCTGCCTTCCACCTAAATCAGGATATAGTTCTTCCTTCATCGTGCCCTAATCCTAGTAATAACAAGGAAAGGGTTTTACATTCTTTGAATGTTGTTGGTTGTGTTAAGTATTATTTGGTTACTACTTCTGCTTTCCGTAAGACAGATGCCTTTTTTGTTGTGCCCTCTGGGCCTAGGAAGGGGTTGACACCCGCCAAATCTTCCATCAGTAAATAGATTCGTCAGGCCATTGTTGGGGGCCTATTCTGCTAAGGGGAAGGTTCCCCCTTTTCATGTTACTGCTCATTCTACTCGTGCTGTTGAGGCCTTGGGCTTTTCAGCACCAGGCGTCTGTTGAACAAGTTTGCAAGGCTGCTACTTGGTCTTCGGTGCATACTCTTTCTAAGTTTTAGAAGGTTGATGTGCGGGCCTCAGCGGATGCTGCTTTTGGTCGCAAAGTTCTGCAAGCTGCAGTTATTTAAGTTATGCATTTTTGCCTTGTGGGATCCCCGCCCATTATGGACACTGCTATTGGATATCCCAAGTGTCATGAATGTCGGAAGCAGGGTATGTGACATACTAGGAATAATACCATTTTGTGAGTACTCACCTGTAAAATGGGTATTACGAGTATGTCACACACCCGCCCTCTTCAGGCCGGTATCCCAAGTGTCATGAATGTTGGAAGCGGGGTGTGTGACATACTCGTAATACCCATTTTACAGGTGAGTACTCACAAAATGGTATTTTTGCATTCTCCTGACTCCACCACTGTCAAAGATGGTGAGGATAAACGCATTGATCAGATGGCTTGCCACGCGTTTACTAGTGTCGGTTCTGGCCTGAGGAACACTACCTGTTGAGTACCTCCAGGCTTGACCCGGCTAGTGATGAGTTCGCCGCCCATAAGCGGTGTGAATTGTTCTTGTCCTTTGTGCTTGCCGCCTTGGATGACACCATGGTCGTGTGGTAGAACCTCGGCCTTGCTTGTAGCTATTCGGCGGTCGGTATGGTTGCGCCAGTGGGCGGCTGATTTTGTGGCCAAAAAGTCGCTTACAGCACTTCCCTTTGTGGGATTGCGGCTCTTTGGAGAAAGATTCGATTCTGTCACGAAAGGAGGGAAGTTACCTCAGCGTAAGAGGCAACGTCGTCCCTTTCGGGGGCGGCCTCCTTTAACCCTTCCTTTTCCTTTCGTGTTGCCAGAACTGGCAGAGTTTTGGCCTTCTCTACCCTCAGAGGTGATTTCTGGAGTAGAGGCAGAGGTTGTGCCCGTCCAGTTCACAATTGGAGTTCCAAGCCCACTGCTAAGCCAGCTCAGCAATGAGGGGAGGCCCTCACCCTTGCGGGTGGGGGGGCGGCTGCGGCACTTCTTCCAGGTCTGGGACCAGGAGGTCTCAGACAAATGGATTCTGGAAGTGATGTCTTCCGGTTACAAGCTGGAATTCGAGACCCGGCCTCCTCCCAGATTCTTCAGGTCTCGAGGGCAGATCCACTGGCTGCACAGGGGCTCCGGGCGGCAGTAAGTTATCTGCTGGACCTGGCTGTCATTTGTCCAGTGCCTTTCGCGGAAAGGGGCTTGGAATTCTATTCCAATCTATTCACGGTGCCCAAGAAGGACGGCTCAGTTCAACCCATTTTGGATCTGAAGCTCCTCAATCGGTTTATCCGCTTCAGGAAGTTTTGCATGGAAACCTTGCGGTCAGCCGTCGATTCTCTTCGTCAGGGGGACTTCATGACGTCCGGCATCAGGGATACTTATCTGCATGTACCTATCTTCCTGGCACACCAGAGATTCCTCAGGTTTGTGGTGGAAGATCAGCAGTTTGTGGCCCTTCCATTCAGGCTTACCTCGGCTCCGAGGGTGTTCACCAAGGTATTGGCAGGGGTGATGGCCCTCCTCAGAGTCCAGGGCATTCGCATTGTACCATACCTGGACGACCTTCTCATTTTGGCTTCCTTTCTCAGCCAAGCGGAGCTAGACACCAGGGTGGTGGTATCCACGCTGGAGAGGTTCTGTTGGGTGATCAACTATTCCAAGTCCTCCCTCTCCCCGTCCAGGGAGGTTTCGTTCCTGGCCTGAAAGGCATCCAGAGTCATGCCCAGAGTGTTCCTTCCTCAGCCTAAGATTCTTCTGATCCAAGATTTGGTTCGGCTTCTGCTTTCCAATCCTCGCCCGTTTATCCGGCTAAGGATGAGATTGGTATGTCTGATGGTGGCTTCCTTCGAGGCAGTCCCTTTTGCCCAGTTTCACATGAGGACGCTTCAGCTCCATCTTCTAGCGACTTGGGACAAGTGTCCGCTGCCATTGGATCAGTCTTGTCTGCTGTCTCCCCGGGCTCAGCAGTCCCTTCAGTGGTGGCTAGTGTCAAGCAATCTGTTGAAGGGCATATCCTTTCTGACCCCTTGTTGGGAAACGGTCACCATGGACGCCAGCCTGTCGGGCTGGGGGGGCTTCTGGAGGGAACATCAGTTCTAGGGGTTATGGGGGCCTCGGGAGGCTCATACCCCTATCAACGTTTTGGAGCTACGGACCATTTGGTTGTTTCTGTCTCGCTTGACTCTTCTATTACAGGGATTGCCAGTTCAAGTCTGATCGGACAATCGGACGGCGGTCGCTTACATCAATCACCAAGGAGGGACTCGCAGCAGGAGTGCCCTCAGGGAAGTATCTCTGATCCTTGTTTGGGCAGAGAGCAATGTTCCATGCATCTCAGCCATTTACATCCCGGGAGTGGAGAACATGAAGGCGGATTCCCTGAGCAGGAGACCCTCTCGCCGAGGAGAATGGTCTCTCAGTTCCAAGGTATTCCAGTCCCTTTGTCACAAGTGGGGGGCTCCGGAGGTGGATCTTTTTGCCTCTCGTCACAATCACAAGCTTCCGGCCTTTGTGTCTCTGTCTCAGGATCCTCTGGCCCTGGCAGTGGATGCCATGTCCCTGGCTTGGAGGGAACTGGGGTTTCTGTACCTGTTCCCCCCTTTCTCCATGGTGGGCAAAGTGGTGCGCAAGCTGACTCTAGAAGGGGCACCAGCAATTCTGGTGGCTCCAAGGTGGCCAAGACGAGTTTGGTTCACAGACGCGCGGCTGGCAGTAGATCAGTTTTATCTGCCTCTTCTTCCGGATCTTATCACCCAGGGTCAGCTACGCTACCCCAATTTACCAACGCTGGCTTTGACGGCGTGGCTGCTGAAACCTCCATCTTAAAGGAGGATGCGGTGGTTCAGACTCTTGTTAGAGCTAGGAAGAGATCTTCCTCTAACATCTACTATAGGACTTGGAGGTCTTATATTAACTGGTGCGAGGCTAGGGCCTTGCCTTGTAGGGTGTTTTCTATTCCCAGAATTCTGGAGTTTCTTCAACATAATCTGGACTCGGGGTTCCAGCTTAGTACTTTGAAGGGGCAGGTTTCTGCCCTGGCGGTTTTCTTTCAAAGGTCTTTTGCCCTTCATCCCCTGGTTTAGACATTTTTCCAGGGAGTTACTCATGTGCGTCCTCCTAGAAAGCCCTTGCTGCCGGTTTGGGATTTAAACTTGGTTCTGTGGGCTCTCCAGGGGCCCCCTTTTGAGCCGGTGCATGGGGCCTTTCTCTGCTCACTCGGAAAGTTGCCTTTTTGGTGGCTATTACCTCTGTTCGGCGTGTCTCTGAGTTGGCGGCCTTGTCTATTCAGGCTCCTTACTTTGAGAGGCACCTGGACAAGGTAGTTTTCTACTTTAAGCAGGATTTTCTTCCTAAGGTGGTTTCGGCCTTCCACCTCAATCAGGATGTAGTTCTCCCTTCCTTGTGTCCTAAGCCTAGTAATGACCTTACATTCTTTGGATGTGGTTCGATGTGTGAAATATTATTTGGTGGCTACTTCTCCTTTTCGTAAGACGGACGCCTTTTTCGTGGTGCCCTCCGGGCCCAGGAAAGGTCTGGCGCCCGCTAAGTCTTCCATTTGTAAATGGATTCGACAGGCCATTGTTGGGGCCTATTCTGCCAAGGGGAAGGTTCCCCCTTTTCGTGTTACTGCTCATTCTACTCGTGCTGTTGGAGCATCTTGGGCTTTTCAGCATGTTCTGTTGAACAAGTTTGTAAGGCTGCTACTTGGTCTTCTGTTCATACTTTTTCCAAGTTTTATAAGGTTGATGCGGATGCTGTTTTTGGCCGCAAAGTTCTGCAAGCTGCAGTAGTTTAAGTTTGCATTATTGCCTTTTTGGGATCCCCACCCATTATGGGTACTGCTATTGGATGTCCCAAGTGTCATGAATATTCGGAAGCGGGGTGTGTGACATACTGGGAATAATACCATTTTTTGTGATTGCTCACCTGTAAAATGGTTATTACAAGTATGTCACATACCCCGTTTCATCCCGCCCTTTTTTGGTTTTCTGGGATCCTTTATATGGTGAACCTTTTTCTTTGCTGTTTACATTTGGCTCTTCCTGGTCCCTTTACTGCTGTCTTATACTGGGGAATGGTGGGAGGTCCCAGGTATTTATAGGCCAGGAGGGGCTCCTTTTTTTTTTTTTTCATGTCATCTCTGCAAGATCGCCATCTACAGGACAGTTACCCAAGTGTCATGAATATTCGGAAGCGGGGTGTGTGACATACTGGGAATAACGATTTTACAGGTGAATAATCACAAAATTGTATTCATGACGACCCACGGAGAGAGAGGCTCCACCCCCTGGGAGGAAACACAAGGTAAAACCCTACCCCTTCCTCTCCACCTCAGTACTGTGTTTCCTCCCTAAGGAGCCACTGGACAGTAGGCTGCAACCAACCTTTGTTCTCAGGGGGTAGTTCACTCGAGGTTCACAGGTGGGCAGGGCAGTCCCCCATAGTCTGACAGTGCACTAGGTGTGTGCTGTCCCTTTTAAATCTGGCGATTTAAGCAGCCCACATCAATCACAAGTCTCCATTTCTAGCCCAGCAGCGATTCATGGTCCTGGGCAGAATAAGGTGCAGGCAATATATCTTCTGATCCTTATACCTCGTGCAAAATGCCTCAGGGAAAGCCGTCAATGTATAAATCCTGAGATATATGCATTTTGCTTGCTATGCTGCATGGGGGTATGCATACATAACTTTGTTATTTTAATTGTCCTTTAGCCTAATCCACTAAAGATAAAAGACAAGGATAGAGACAAGGACCCCCCAAAAAAGAAGCTTAAGGATCCTAAACCCATTAAACGCTGTGAATCCTGCAGATACCTGGAAGAAGTCTGCATGCCGCCAGTTAAATATGGGAGCGAAAACTTCAGCTATGTACAGAGAGATCCTAACTATGAGGAAAGAGATTGCCTTAATGGTTGAGACTCGCAGTCCACCTGGATCTACCCAGGGATATTCACTGCTGACACTTTCACTCCCCAGTCGGGACACCCCACTTTATGGGCTAGACCTCTGGTTTGCCTTACCACATCTATCCCTGCCACTAGCACTGTTTCTGCACCTGTTCAAGTTGAAACAGGATCGGAAATAGTGGAGGAAAGTGAAGGTGAACTCTCTTTTGAGGACTCTTTTTTAATGAGGGTATACAGGGTAATAGGTGCAGGGGGGCCTCTGGTTCCTGAGGAAATGGCAGGGTTATTAGATAACGTTTGAGACATGAGGAATTAAAGCAGACCAAAACAACAAGCAGTGCTCATATGTATCCCTCCCCAGAGAAATTTAGATTGCTGCAGATAAATTAATTTACCTTTTTCTAACCCATACTGTGGTAAATTTTAAAAACAATATGGTAGCTCATGTGTTTGCAGGCCACCTGCAAACAGGAAGTCCTGCTGGGCTTCCTGTTACTGTGCGTTGTCAGTTGGGAAAGGAAGCTCCAAAATGGGCGCTACCTTTCTTTTACATCCAGGCTGTTGGTCCGGTTTAAGTGTGATGATAAGCCCTATTCGTTCAGGATACTATGCGAAGATACTATGTACAAGAAATTCTTGGAGAAAATTTCCTGTTCGTTCAGCACTTAGGGAAATCATTAAATATGAGTGGGATCGCCCAAAAAATACATTTTTCACGCCAAACTCGCTCAAAAGGAAATTCCCCTTGCAGGAGGCGGAGCCTTGGAGTAAATATCCAAAGCTGGATGCTCCACTGGGTCAGATGTCCAAAGCAGCAGATCTAAGCTTTGAAGATATGGGGGCATTACGTGATCCAGTGGTTCAGAGGATTAAAGGCATCCTAAAAAGAGCTTGGGATGGGCATCGTTTACCTTTAGATCTTTCCTGGCAGCAGATGGTGTCACCAGAAGCATGGAAATGTGGCTCAATAACATTAAAGGTTATCTAGAGAGTGACACTTCTAAGGAGAGTATTCTAGATACTCAGCCTACCCTGTTCAGAGCTTTTTCCTTTCTAGTTAATGGTTCAGAAGAGGCCTTCAGAGCCATGGCTAAATCTAATGCCTTATTAGCCTGTGCCAAAAGAGCTCTTTGGCTTAAAACATGGTTGGGTGATCTTGTTTCTAAGGCTAAGTTGTGTGGCATTTTATTCCATGGTAATCTCCTATGTGGAGAGGACCTAGAAACCATTTTGACTTGTTCTAGCGAAACAGGTAAGAAATTCCCAATTAAAAAACAAAAATTTCACACATAGTCACGTCACTATTAGAGGCAAGACAGTCCCAGGGTGGACAATATGAGCAGAAAAATCATTGGACACCGACTAGGCCTCAGAAAAGGGCTAGTTTGCTCTGCAAACTCCCAGAAAACCCTAAGTCTCATGACAGAGACAACCCGGTGAGGGGGGTGGCTCACATAGTTTGTAGCCATCTGGAGAGGAATTTCCCAACATCAGTTTGTGCTACAGACATTGGAAAGGTGATATCGATTAGAGTTTTCATCCACCCTTTTTTCTGGAGACCAGGTTACCAAGAGACCCCAGGGAGAGGGAAGCTTCCACTAGTCTTACAAGAACTATTTCAAAAGAACGTGATAGAGTTAGTTCTGCCCCATTCAGAAGGGTGGTGGGTTCTATTCTCAAGTTTTTTCTGGTGCAAAAACCATAAGGAAAATACATAAATCTGAATAAATTAAATAAGTTCAGAATGGAATCAATTTACTCAGTAAGGAACACCCTCATAGAGCAGGCCCTAATGTTCAATATAGACCTACAGGATCCCTACCTTCATATTCCAATTTTGGCACTACATGGCAAGTTTCTGAGGTTTGCAATCCAAACAGACCAGGGGCTTTAACATTACAAGTACAGGGCCCTACCGCCCCACAGATCTTTACAGAGATATTGCTGAACCAATGGCACACCTCAGACAGGAGAAAGGAAATAAAATGATTCCATACCTGGACAATCTACTACTATTAAACAGGTCAAAAGAATCACTGCTAGTAGATCTAGAAAGGACTCTTCTTCTTCTAAAAAGTCTAGTCTGGGTGGTCAACTTCTCAGATTCCTTTGGTACGACATAGACAGTATCCATCAGAGGATTCTGCTTCCACTGGAAAAGGATACAGAGGTTCATAAGAATTGCCCCTAAGGTTCATCAGTTCTTCCTCAGGTTTCTCTACGAGAAATCATTACCCTGCTAGGTCTCATGATGGCCACAGTTCCATGGACTCCACTCCATATGAGAACCCTGCATTAGATTCCTCTTATCTCCTTGGGATAGGCGCCCAGACTCGCTGGATCAGGTAGTCCAAGAGAGAAAGAGATCCTAGAAAGTCTTCATTGGTGGACAGATTGGGTGATAGTGTCCAGGGGAAGTGGTCACAATACATAGCAAGCCAATGCTCCAACTTCAGGGAACTATTGAAGGTCAAGCTGGCACCGGATAATTTTTTACCAGTAATCTCAGGCAGAGATGTACAGATCCGCTCTGCCAATACTTCAACAGTAGCATACCTAAATCATCAGAGCAGGACCAGGTCCTTGTCACTGATAAATCTCTCAAACTCCTCTGTCAATATCGGCAGTTAATTTAAAGGGTACCCTGAACATGATTGCAGATTTTCTTAGGTTCAGGATTCAACAGACTGAATGGTGTCTATACCAGGAGGTGTTCCTCCAGATTGTAACCTAATGGGGTTTTCCTCAAATAGATCTTTTCGCCACTGCCAACAATTTAAAGTGCACATTTTTTTACTTGCCGATGAGGGAGAAGGGTGAGTTAGCAGTGGTCATCCCTGGAATTTTCACCTAGCTTATGCCTTTCCTCCTTTCAGATTGCTGCCACAAGTAAACCGGAAGATAACGCGAGAAGAGATCAACGTTATACTCATAGCTCCGTTTTGACCAAGATGGTCCTGGTTCTCCTCACTCAAAACGATGGTAAAAAGGGGCGTTGGTGTCTACCAAGCATTCTGAATTTGATTCATCAGGGTCCCATTCGGCATCCAGAACGAGCAAAGCTTCAACTAACAGCATGGGTCTTGGGGGCCATCTTAAAGAAGAATATACCAATGGAGGAATGTTACTGCACAATTCTTCCAGATAAGGCCATGCGGAGACCTGATCCTTTATTTTTGCCAAAAACTGCTACGTCAATTAACAAGGTCCCAAGACATAGTGCTCCCGCCATTGCTGGGTACAGCCGGAACAGAAGAGGACCTCTCACTTTTAGATGTGAGAAGAGCACTAATTATTTATTTAGAAAGATCTAGAGAATGACAGATAGCGGATCAGCTCTTGATAATTTTCAGCGGAAAGAGAAGAGGACTAGCCACCTCTAAGGCTACTATAGCCAGATGGATTAAACAGACTGTGCAGGACCAGTGTCTCTATAGAAGAGATCTGTAAAGCAGCAATGTGGTCTTCATCCCTCACCTTCCTCAAGCACTATAGACTAGATCTCCTGTCTCCAAAGCATCAGGCCTTTGGTAGAAGGGTTTTACTAGCAGCTTTCCACCCCTATGGGTGCCTAATCCTCTCCGTGGGTCGTCATGAAGGATGAAGGGAGAAAATCCCTGTTAGACTTACCAGTAATGGTTTTTCTACGAATCCATCGTGATGACTGCTTAGTTCCCTCCCATGTCCTATGGTTTACCTAATGTTACTTGCTTAAGGGAAGGGGTGGGTTTTCCCCTGTGGGTCGTCATGAAGGATTCATAGAAAAAACGTTACCGGTAAGTCTAACAGATTTTTAGTTTAAATGGAAAACGACTAGCCTATCTCCTCATCGCAGTTTCTGTCAGCCCCTCCTCGAAGCACATAAGCGCGCCATACTGAGGCCCCCCTTTTCGCCCTGCCTTCTCATAACGTTGCTGCAGGCAAGTGGTGTGTGGTGTGGGAGCAAGGAGAAGTGAGTGGGGTGTCTCGTGTCTGCAGGCACCCATGATTCGAGGTCTTCTGTGTGTGCCCACGAAAAGGACTTGCTCTTTACTGGGAGCCCTGAATGGGCATCTCCCACCAAGCAACTGTTCACAGCAACATCTTGATCTTTGATGACATGGCTTCTGTTCAATGCTACACAGATTAATTATTGTTTTTTTTTCAGGAAGATATGGGATTAAATAGGAACACACACGATTTTCACTTTTAGGGGTGTTGTTCCTTTCAGTGGGGGCATCCTGAATTTGGGTGCCTCGCTGTGTGTATTCCCCCCCCCCCCCAGCTCGCACTATTGACTCGCCTTTTTGTCGCTCCAATGGCGCAGACTCGAGCAATGAGGACAAGCACACTGATTGGCTGAGTGGGCTACTCAGCCAATCGGCTTGCTCTTGTTCACTCGGCTCTCTTCGGTGGCTGCATCCCCTGCTTACCTCCTAGAGTTTTAGGCTAGAGGTGAGTCTGGATGCAGCCACGGCGCAGAGACATAGCGAGCACTCCGGGACAAGGTGAGTGAAACGGGGCTTCTGGGGAGTTTTACACAGCGGGGCATCCCAATTCAGGATACCCCAAGGAGTGGAACTTGGGGTCTCCGATGTTCCTCTTTAACATATGGTATATGGGTTTAAAAAAGAAAAACACCCAGGATTCTCTCTCATGGGTGTTATTTTTTTCCAGTGGGGAGAAAGACTCCAGAGCCAGCCAAACCGTTCCTTTTATTTGCATGATTCCCATGGTTTGGCTCAGTTTTGTCCTGTTTTGCCTTCTCTCATCCCAGTCCCTCCTCCCTCATTTCAAAGGAGACCATCTTGTTTGACTGGTTTATTGTCTGATTCTGCCTTCCACTACCACTGTTTTTCCTGCTGGTTCATTTCCATATCAACAAGTAACCCTCAACAGTCTTTGGCCTGATCAGTATGGTGGATTGGCAGCTCCCAGAGTCTCCTATGTGCCTGGGCCTGTGGGTACCTTCCCCAGATGATGTTACCTGCTGGCTGAGTACCCAGGTCTCTTTGTGGGAGTTGTAAGGGGGTGGGGGGTCTGCAGGCTTAATGCATATTGTTGTTTGTCCCTGACTGTAATGTAGATCGAATTAAACTGCGCTAGCTGAATAATGCCATAGGCTCTTTTCACACCTCCGATTGCGCTGCATTGGGCAACGTAGTCACAATGCAGGGGGAAATGCTGCCCATGATTTTTAATGGGTCAGTTCACATATATACTCTTTGTATAAATATGAACCGTCCCATAAAAATAATGGGCAACATTTTCCCTTGCATTGTGACTCTGTTGCCCAATGCAGCACAAGAGGAGAGGTGGGAATAGACCCATGATTGTTTTTATTTGTTTTACAGGTGTAAGACATGTGGAGAATATATCTATAAAGGAAAGAAGTTCAATGCAAGAAAAGAAACGGTGCAGAATGAGCAGTACTTGGGACTCCCAATCTTTCGCTTCTATATCAAGTGCACACGCTGCCTGGCTGAAATTACATTTAAGGTTATTATTTATTTATAATAACTTATAATTTATATAGCGCCATCTTCTTCTTTAGTGATATACACAGTATAATTACGGACAAGGTAGAACATACTGTACAGGAAGCATTGCAAACTAGATGCTACAAAGTTCAGGAGACAATAGGAAAGAGAGCCCTGCCCTTGCAAGCTGACAGTCTAAAGGACAGGGGAAGGAAACAAAGGTAGGGATCACAAGTGGTAGAGCTCGAGTTTGGCGGCATGTACCATGTGAAGGTTAGACTTAAAGCGGTCCTTCACTCTGAATAAGAGTCTATCTTATATGTTTCCCACACCCTGTATATACAGATTGGCGACATTAAAAATCATCCTACCTGCATCTACTGCATGTTATGAGCCTTTAAACATCCAAGATGGCGGCTTATGGAAGCCGCCATCTTATCAGGCAGCCTGCAAACAGGAAGTGCCTCTTGACTGTGCTGCTCTGCATTCTGGGACTGCTGACCTTTACCTGACCCCAGCTCTGCTCTGTCTGAGCAAAGCACAGCTATAACCCGCCCCCCTGTACCTTATCCCACTCTCCTCTCCTCAGTAAGTGTAATGCTTCTGAGTCAAGATGGCGGCGCCCGTGTCCTAAATTCCTGAACAGAGTTGCAGCCCAGTGGGGGAAAGAATAATAAGTTAGTGACTAAAAACGTAAAATATATTAATTTTAGATGCTGGGGAACCGTTTTTTAAGAGTTTGGGCTTTTCATTAAATCACGCTGAAGGTCCGGTTTAAGCCCGATTATATGAGGTGGGTTTTGTAGTTACTTTTAAAGGACTTGTATACTGTGTTTCTGTAAAAGAAATAGAAAAGTGTATTATACTTAGGTTAGTTAAAATGAGTCTCTAGGGAGCTCCACCCACCATCTTGTGTACTCAGAGCAGAAATCCGCATCATAGACCACAATAGTCCTGTTTCCAGTAACAGCTGAAGAATTCTCCTATGGTTAATATTCCAAGTATGTCACACACCCCGCTTCCACTATTCATGACATATGGGTTATGGTCCAGTAGAGGGCAAACTTCTGCAGAGATGAAAGCAAAAAAGAAGCCCCTTCCGGTCCATAAATACCTGGGACCTCCCACACATTCCCCAGTTCCTTCTCTGCAGGACGGCGAGCAAGACAGGTAAGCCAGGCTTACGCCCGACCATTTTTTGCCTATTTCTGCCCGGACATTTATATATTAATCCCAATATTAGCCTCCCAGCCTTGGCTGCAGGTCCGGGTGAGGGTAGGAATCACCTTAATAGGTGTTTAGGGAGCCATGCTCCCCCATGAGACCCCATATAGCGGGGTAGGCGGAATCCGGGTTGTGATCCCGGTTTGGGATGCCCTGTCCCTAATTAACACCATGTTAACCCTCCAGTGGGGGGCGGTCTTTTCCTCTTTCTTTCTAGTTCTAGTTTCTTCTTCTTCCCCTCAGGCTGCGGCGTTAAGGGGGCCGGGCGCTCGCGCGTTGCCATGGCCCGCCCCCCCCCCCCTTCTGGTTTGGAGCCAATTGCGGAGCCCAGCCCACGGCTGGTAACCACACTGCTGGTTGTGTAAGTAGGGGGGCGGGGCCAGGCACGGCGCGCGATCCGCGCTGGCCCACCCCTTCTTCCTCTGAGCTGATGAGCGGTGGCAGCCATCATACAAAGCATGTGAGTGCCCTCCCGGGCTCTCCCCTTTTATTTACCCCACTTAGCCATGTGCCCCATTCTGTCAGGGGACAGCGCTTGTCCTTTGTCACCTTTTTCCTTGATTTTTGAGGATATATTTAATATATGTGTGTGTATATGTGTGTGTATATATATATATATATATATATGTGTGTGTGCATGTGCTTATGGCCACTCCTTTGTGTCTTTCAGGGGGACTTCCTGTGCCTTGCTTAAAAGGGGGTTCTCCCTGTCCTAGGGTCCCTAGCAGAAAAAATTTGGGGCACTTAAAAATCCTCCCACTTGGGACTTAAGGGGCATCCCGGGTTGCTTACCAGCGTAATTCCCTCGGGTCATTGCGACTACCTTAAAATCACCATATGGAGGCTCCACAGGAAACCGGGCTCTGGCTCCCCTTGGGACAATCCCAGCTATGTGTGGGTTGTGGGGTATCCCTTACGGGGGAGAATGTACTTATTTGCATACCATGTGCGCAACAGGCCATAACATGGCAGTCGGGACCCCAGGCGTCTGGGTCAGTGCCGCCCGCCTCTCCTACCCCACCCCGCATCATCCGTACCCCAATTGACACTAATTGTCATTAGTGGGGAGTCGCACTCGTATGTATGTGCCAGGCTGGCCAACCTCGAGAAGATTATTTCTAGCTCAGTGGGTAGAACGGCCACTGCTAAGAAAAGGCATCTGTCATCGGCTACATCGGTAATTGATTTTGATGATTATGACTCACCTGATTGGGCTGATTATTCCCCGCTTGAGGAAGGGGAATTGTTTGAGGAATCTGAGACTGAGGAATTGCAGTTCTTTGATTCTGATGCCGGGCAGGCGCTGGGGGATGCCGTTGATACCCCCAGGGTCATGACCCATCTGTTAGAGGTTCTGGATATTTCCCCACCAGTGGAGGCCCCTCCGAAGAAGGGGGAATTCTTTGGGTTCTCTAAGCCCCGCTTGAAGTTTCCAAATCAGGATCATTTTGACAGCATGATTCTTAGAGAATGGGAGAAGCCGAGTCGCCTTCACGGTGTTCCTCAGGGATGGGATAGGAAGTATCCCTTTCCGATGGATGCGGTGAAGCGCTGGTCTTCCCCTCCTGAGGTTGATGCGCCCATTTTAGGATTGTCCAACACCTCCGTTGTACATACTCCTGACGCCACTACCCTTAAGGATGGCGAGGACAAGCGCATTGATCAGATGGCATGTCATGCCTTTGCCAGTGTGGGTTCTGCGTTGCGGCCTGTCTGTGCATCGGCACTCGTGGCTGTGGCCACCAGGTCGGAGATCAGGGACATGTTAAATGGGTCCCAGCTGAATTTTTTTTTGTCGGCTATGGACGACACTATTACCATGTGTAGTAGAACTTCGGCCCTGTTGGTGGCCATGCGCCGATCGGTCTGGCTGCGGCAGTGGGCGGCTGACATTGCGGCCAAGAAGTCACAGCTTTGCCCTTTTTGGGAACGCGGCTGTTTGGAGGCAAATTGGATTCTGTGGCGAAGGGTGGGAAGCTACCTCAGCGTAAGAAGCTGTGTCGCTCCTTTAATCCTTCCTTTCACGGTGCCAGAGGGGGGCAGAGGTCTTGCCTACTCTGGCTTTAGAGGTGATTCCTGGAACAGAGATGGAGGACGTGCCCGTCCAGCCTCTACCTGGGGTTCCAGGCCCAAGCCCGCTGCCAAGCCAGCTCAACAATGAGGGGGCGCCCTCACCCTTGCGGGTGGGGGGACGGCTGCGGCTCTTCTTCCAGGAGGTCACAGACAAGTGGATATTGGAAGTGGTCTCGTCTGGGTACAAACTGGAGTTCGAGTCCTGGCCTCCTCCCAGATTCCTAAGGTCTCGGGTGCCATCGGATCCTCAGGCGGCGCAGGGGCTCCTGTTGGCTGTAAAGAATCTCCTGGACATGGCGGTCATATGTCCGGTGCCTCTTTAAGAGAGAGGCCGGGGCTATTATTCCAACCTCTTCACGGTTCCCAAAAAGGAAGGCTCCATAAGACCCATCCTGGATTTGAAGCTTCTCAACAGGTTCATCAGAACCAAGAAGTTCCGCATGGAGACTCTGCGTTCAGCCATCGGTTCCCCTCGTCAGGGGGATTTCATGACGTCCATAGACATCAAGGATGCTTACCTTCATGTACCAATTTTCCCAGCACACCAGAGATTTCTCAGGTTCGTGGTGGGAGATCAGCATTTTCAGTTTGTGGCCCTCCCGTTCGGGCTGACCTCGGCACCGAGGGTGTTTACCAAGGTTCTGGCGGGCATAATGGCCCTGCTCAGAGCCCAGGGCATTCGCATTGTGCCATATTTGGACGACCTACTCGTTACAGCTTCTTCCCTCTGCCAGGCGGAGTTGGACACCAGGACGGTGGTGGCGACGCTGGAAAGGTTCGGATGGGTGATCAACCACCCCAAGTCTTCTTTCTCCCCATCAAGGGAGATCTCCTTTCTGGGCATGAATCTGGATACCAGTCAGGCCAGAGTGTTCCTACCTCAGCCAAAGGTGCAGAGGGTTCAGGATCTGATACGTGTTCTCCTGACCAACCCTCGCCCTTCCATTCGGCTAGGGATGACTCTGGTGGGTTTGATGGTGGCCTCCTTCGAGGCAGTCCCCTTTGCTCAATTCCACATGAGGTCGCTACAACTCCATCTATTGCTGAAATGGGACAGATGTCCACAGTCCTTGGATCAGCCATTTCTGATGCCTCCCAGGGTTCGGCGGTCCCTTCAGTGGTGGCTGGAATCAAGCAATCTGATGAGGGGCAGATCGTTCCTGGCCCCTCGTTGGGAGACTGTTACCACAGTTGCCAGCCTGTCGGGCTGGGGAGGTTTCTGGAAGGATCATCAGTTCCAGGGGTTGTGGGGTCCTCAGGAGGCTCATAACCCCATCAATGTCTTGGCTCAGAGCTATCCGCTTGGTTCTGTCGCGTCTGACACTTCACCTACAGGGTTTACCAGTTCAGGTTCGATCAGACAATCGTACTGCGGTAGCTTACATCAATCACCAAGGAGGGACTCGCAGCAGGAGTGCCCTCAGGGAAGTCTCTCTGATTCTGACATGGGCGGAGAGCAATGTTCCTTGCATCTCAGCAGTATGCATTCCGGGAGTGGAGAACACGGAGGCCGACTCCCTGAGCAGGGGATTCTCTCGCCGAGGGGAATGGTCTCTCAACCACAGGGTGTTTCGGGTCCTGTGTCACAAGTGGGGGACTCCGGAGGTGGATCTCTTTGCCTCTCGGCACAATCACAAGCTCCCAACCTTTGTATCTCTGTCTCAGGATCCTCTGGCAGTGGATGGCTTGTCCCTTGCCTTGAGGGATCTGGGGTTTCTGTACCTGTTTCTCCCCTTCTCCATGGTAGGCAAGGTAGTTCCTAAGGTGGTTTCTGCCTTCCATCTCAATCAGGATGTAGTTCTCCCTTCCTTGTGTCCTAGGCCTAGCAATGACAAGGAGATGGTTTTGCACTCTTTGGATGTGGTTCGTTGTGTGAAGATGTTTACCTGTTTTGTAGACAACTATCCCTAAAAAAGTTTTTTGATAATCCACACTCTTTTTCCAACTCTTCTGATCTAACTTGGAATGATAAGGAGGAACAAGCTCTCCTGGACCTCATGGACTTATTAGGAGAACAAGATCCCACTGACAATATGCAGAAGAAATTGATCCTAAAAAAACCTTCCACTTTTGTACCACCATGGAACAATAGCCCGGCAATCCAGACATTCTTCAATCTGCTTCCACCCACAGCGATGCAAACAAGGTATACCAGTCGGACAACTGTTGCGGGCAAGAAGGAACTGTTCCAGGGACGAGGACTTTAAGAAGGAATCCCTGGAAATGAAGAGACGCTTCAAGAAACGGGGATACCCCGCAAAAACAATACAAAGGGCCATCCTGAGAGCATCACAGACGCCCAGAGAAAATCTTTTACAGTACAAAAAACAGCGTAACCAAAAAGAGAGATCTTAATGGAGATATGACCTTATCACCTTGTGTACGCCCAGAGAATAACCGACCAACTCGATGAGAACGAGAGTCGTTCACGCAATTCGGGACCTCTTGACACACCGAACTATGGACTATGACAATCCATCAGGAATAACATCAAGTGAAAGGTCTCATCAATTATTTGCCATCATGTTTTCCCTTGTGGGCACCTAATGAGGAGAGATCAGTCTGATATGTATGGAAATTGGATTGGACTATTCAGGACCTCTGGACCCACTGAGGAGAGATCAATCTGACATGTATGGAAATTGGATTGGACCATTCAGGACCTCTGGATCCCCTTTCTGAAAAATATGGCCCAAGAATTCTGGACCATCGAAGATTGGAGAGGATGGGCTAATTTATTAAAAGCCCGGGCATCGGTACAACTAGCCCCCCCTCCTTTTCCCCCTTTCTCCTCCCCCCCTTCCTTTCCTCCTCCCCTTCCCTTTCCCCTCCCCCTCTTTCCTCTCCTTTCCTATTCTTACCTTTACCCAATCATGGAATGATGGAGAGAGTATACTGGGAATATAAAAGAGGTCCTTGATTCAATTATGTATTAGTAGTTTTGCAAATATGGCTGTATTTCGTTGTATTTTGCTCTGTGTTGTGTGGCCCCTAATGACCTTGTATTAGCCTTAGAGGCAGCAAAATTAGCTATATAAGATTCCCTCAAAGTATAACCTTACTGTCCATTCCAATATGAAGGCCCTAGTATACAGTGCGCAATTGGTACATGCAGGCAGCATCCAACTAAGTCGCACTTAGAGTATTACCAACAATGTACAAATAATCATATTCAGAAAGCCCAGTCCTTGTTATTACACAAGAAATGATTATATACATTGCAGGTATACTGTAGTCACAATGTAACTATCATGTTAAGCATGGAATGAAAACATTTGTACTAAGTATCATGATCTGCATAGAATATAACCCATGACATCGAAATTAGCCTAACGAATTTTATTTTATTGTTGTTACATGTTGTCTTTACAGCTTACTGTCTGCTCATAGGTTAACCTTCTTGTCTCCTCTTCTCCTCCTCCCCCGCCCTTACCGCCTTATGCTCTCCATACAGCAACATTGGATACAATTACTTTTATTACACACTGAGGGCGTGTCTCGCGCGGGCACCTGGCCCGTCTTTCTGCGCATGCGTCTGATACGCTTTCATGCCCTACGGGCGGTGCGCAATGCGCAAGCACAGATATCCAGACGGGCGGTGCGCGTGCGCATGCAATCAGATCACACGCGCCTGCGCTCCACACACTTAGTCTATCGATGTGTGGGCGCGGCGCGCATGCGCACCTATCCTGAGGTGTCCGTATCGTGCTGCCATTGATGGCCTGAGCGTACCTGTCAGTGATTAGTGACAGGACGCTCGTATTGTTACAATACCGCTGTGTGGAGACACATAACTTACTGAGGGCGATACTGGACAATGCCTGATAACAGGCATCACACATTTTGGCCATAATGTAAACTATAATAGGAATACACTATTCCATCTCCTGGCGGAAGTGCCTGGCTCTTAGTAATCATGCAGCCCCAGCCATCCACTTCCGCCCTTACCAGGAGTGGGAGTTTTTGGCGGTTTTCTGGCTGTTTTTTGGCGGTTTTTTGGAGGAGGGAGACAATTATACCCACAATAGGGCTATATAACCAGGGGCAGGCAGTCCATGGCCACACTCTGATGAAGTGGCTTAAGCTCAGGCCACGCAACGCATTGTGAGGGTGTATGTGGATCTGGACAGCATGATATGGTAATGTACATTGCTCTGCGCTTTCATTCATTAACTCTTATGTAGTACAGTGCAATTTTTGCACACTGTGGCTATTGTATGTACATGCAAATTATATATAACAATCCAGATTAGTTTATTTGTATAAATACATGCCCGGGTATCTACCCCCCTTTTTTCTGACTTGCACCTGTAGTAATATCCAACACTTGAGTCTCCACTGGTGTCTGTATATTCACTTTTGGGACACTTATGTCCCTCTTTTTGTTTTGTTTGCTTTGTTTTGCTTCTCACTGCTTTCTTTAATCACGTTTTCTGTTTATTCACTCACCTGCATGTTCTCAGCACTATTTTTCACAGCTTCACAATATTTCAGGGATAGCTCCCGTGGCATTTACTAGACCTCCCAATTTGCATAGACATTGTTGCTACAAGCATTTATATATTAGTGCAAATAGCCCTATTGGATTTTCGCAGTTTATTCATATATGTTTTGTAATAAGTCCAGTTAAGTTCCGCTACACCCCACCAGTGGGGTTTTAATCTGTGTTTTTTAAATGTATGTCTTTTCCATTGGCTTATAATAAAACATTGTAATTTTGTATACTGAGGTAACTGTTTTTCTGTTGAGCGGCCTATTTGTATGAATAGAAGGGAGGTATTGGTGAGGTTGGCTGGTCTTCCACCATCTGTTCTCAAGTACTATTTGGTTGCTACTTCTCCTTTCGTAAGACGGACTTGGCGCCCGCCAAGTCTACCATTAGTAAATGGATACGCCAGGCCATTGTTGGGGCCTATTCTGCTAAGGGGAGGGTTCCTCCTTTTAAGATCACTGCTCATTCTACTCGTCCTGTTGGGGCTTCCTGGGCTTTTCAGCACCAGGCTTCTGTTGAACAAGTTTGTAAGGCTGCTACTTGGTCTTCCGTTCATACTTTTTCAAAGTTTTATAAGGTTGATGTGCGGGTCTCAGTGGATGCTGTTTTTGGCCGCAAGGTTCTGCAAGCTGCAGTGGTTTATATTGGTGCATTTTTTTTGCTGTATTTGGATCCCCACCTATGACGGACACTGCTATTGGATGTCCCATATGTCATGAATAGTGGAAGCGGGGTGTGTGACATACTTGGAATAATACCATTTTGTGATTACTCACCTTTAAAATGGGTATTATAAATATGTCACACACCCCGCTTCATCCCGGCTTTTTTTTTTTTTTTGTATTCTGGATCCTTTATATGGTGAACCTTTTTGTAGTTAAGAATGTTTTATTAGTTCTTCCTGGTCCCCTTACTGCTGTCATATACTGGGGAATGTGTGGGAGGTCCCAGGTATTTACGGACCGGGAGGGGCTTCTTTTTTGCTTTCATCTCTGCAGAAGTTCGCCCTCTACTGGACCATAACCCATATGTCATGAATAGTGGAAGCGGGGTGTGTGACATACTTACAATACCCATTTTAAAGGTGAGTAATCACAAAATGGTATTTCTTAATACTTTTTTAGGTGGGTGGAGCTCGTCCTATAGATGGACATTACTTGTGAACAGATTACCATAATAGGAATGCATATCAAACAAATTACTTTAAGTGGACCAAAACTTAATCCCATTTTGGTCTGTCACCCTGGGGCACTCTACTTTGGTGTGCCCCGCTGTGTGAAACCCCCCAGGTTGCCATGGTCAATTACCTCCCCTTGAGCCCACACTACGGCAGGAGCAGCCTGATGGAATCCTAGCCGCACTTACGTGCGGCGTTACTCGGCTCCCTTCCGCTGTGCATACAGCCATTCAGTTGCGACTGGTAAAGCCGTGCAGAGCCAAGAAGGGGAGCGAGTGATGCCGGTTGTGCATGTGCCGTGGGCTTGAGAAAAAGGTAAGAATATTGGGCAACTTTGGGTGTGCCACAGAGAGGGGGGCGTAGGCCTGCCATGGAGTCTCATAGACTTCAAGATTGACTTTTATCCCCTGTAAAGGGACCAAACCCAGGAATTCTCAAATCTTGGTCATTCCCCGGGGCACCCCAGTCTGGAGTGCCCCACTGTGTCAAACCTCCCCAGAACGCCACATTGACTCGCTTCTGCTGGAGCCCACGGAGCAGGCACTTATCCAATCAGCTTCTCCCGCTGCGAATATTAATGTGCGGCTAGAGAAGGTGAATGAAATCGTAGCCGCACATACCAGCGACATGGCGGCATCACTCGGCTCCCTTCAGCTGTGCAGCCATTCAGGGCATAGCACATGTGATGAGTGATTCCGGCCGCGCATGCGCTGTGGGCTCGAAGGAAAGGTAAGATTATTGGCCGCCCTGGAGGTTTCACACAGTGGGGCATCCTAGATCCCATCCCAGGGGGAAGGAAGTAAGCCTGCCCTGGATAATGAGAGTAGGAGTCACATACATCCAAACTAAACAAAACTCCTGCCATGCTTGTTTTTTTTCTCCGGGTAGGAATAAAATGCAGGGGTGACAGGTTCGAGTGTATTGGGGGGACAGAACCTGCCCCCCCCCCAATTTCCTCTTCTTTCCACTAAAGCCCTTGCTTGATATTTCTCAATGCCGGGTGTATACTTGACGACTTCTTCAACCATCCAGCATATTTATATGGATAGTCCTCTAATGTTACAAAACAACTATTTTTGAAATAAGCTTTAGCTTATGTCAAAATAATACACTAAACAACCCAGAGCACCAATAACCAGGTCAACACGACAATAATAAATACTAGATAAGCCTGTAGTGTGCAATACACTGGCCCTATTCCACTAGATCAGTTATACACAAAGAGGGTGGCCCAGACAATAATTTATTTAGAATTAACATATATACAAATATAGACAATATAACTTAGCATACAAACATACAGAGGCCTGTCCCGGGGGGGGACTTGGGTATGGAGCTGTGAGGACGTCCTTTCCCGAGCTCCCGCACCGTGGCCTCAATCAGGGCCATCATAGCAGAAATCCCTGATCCATAGGATGGCAAAAAAGAGGAGCAAGTAGAGGAGAGGTGGCACCACAAAACCAAAGCCCACGCACCTGAATAGGGCGGAGCGGCCGGGCAATATGGTGTTGAGGAGGGACGGCGAGGAAGAGCCGGCAGCCAGTCTGGAGGAGCAAGATGTCGGCGGGCCTGAGAGCGGTGGAGCCGGAGACACCAGGTCTGCAGCCTGGGGTCACGGAAGATCTGTGACGACGGAGTGAGGAGACGATGGTGCGCATGTCGGCTGCGCCCAGCGGAACGCTCGGGTGTGCAGCTGGTCTGGAGCCTCTTCTGTGTACGGTGCGGGGAAATCCGGATGTAGGGGGCCTGGAAAACTGGTCTGATCACTATAAAGTGGCGGCCTATGCTGATCATCTTATCTTTTTATTGTCCTGCCCAGAAACGTCCCTGCCCAACCTTATCGGGGAATTAAGGAGATACGTGTCCCTCTCTGGGTATAAGGTTAACTTTCAAAAATCCGAGGCACTGAATGTCAACATCCCTGCGGCCAGGTTTCGGGGGATCCAGGACTCATTCCCCTTTCACTGGGCGGAGGGGCATGTGGGCTACCTGGGCACAAGAATAAGAAGTGACCTCTCAAAAATATTCGCCCCAAACTTCCCCCCACTGCTAAATAAATTTGAAGAGGAGGCATCTCGATGGGATGGGGGAAGCTCTCGTGGTTTGAGAGGTGCAATGCAGTCAGGATGACTCTCCTCCCCGCTTACTGTATATCTTGCAGGCATTGCCGGTGACCATACCACGCTCGTTCCTTCTAAAGGTGCGGTCTGTGTTTACCAGGTTCATTTGGGCTGGGAAGAAGCCTAGTCTGAGCGGGAGACTTCTGACGAGGACAAAGGAACAGGGGGGAGTGGGAGTCCCTGACCCGGTGTTATATCATATGGCAGTGCACCTAAACAGGGTAGTTGACTGGTGCATCCATGGTCAACACAAGCAGTGGGTTGGGTTGGAGCAGAGCTTCTTAAAGTTCCCAATAAAGGTAGCCCCCTGGATAGCTTGTGAGGGGATAGCGCAGTGGAAGAGTCACCCTACTATAAGTCCCACACTAAGCATATGTAAGACTTCGTTCTGGCACCAGGACGTATCACCTCCCCCCTCTCCCATGTACCCAATCCTGGCTAATTTGCGGTTTACACCAGGGTGCAGGGGTCAGACAGCAATGCTTTAGATGGAAGAGAGTTTGTACAGGGTCCCAGCGGACTGTAATAGATGGTTCCCGGAGACTCCTGCAGAGTGCTTGAGATGCAGTGGGGAGAGGGGGGATCTGCTTCATATGTTCTGGACGTGCCCCAAAATGAAGGAATACTGGGACACAGTGAGATGGGTCACAGAGAAGGTGTCCTGCTCAGAGATACCAGAGGATCCCACTCTCTGTCTCTTCCACAGGAATTCCCGATAAAATGGTACCATACCTCTATAAGATGGCAGCTGCTGAACACTGCTAAAGCCTGTATACCGCAGATGTGGAAGAGCAGAGAGCCCACATAACAATGTGGTTCCAGAGAGTGAATGATATTATGAGGTTTGAGAATCTTATGTCCTCACTTGACAACACTCACGAGAAGTTCTTGACAACCTGGTATGGCTGGATGGCCTTTACAGAGTTGCTGGAGTGGCAAAAAACTGCTGGGCTTGGCCTGAGGGGCCAATCCCCCCCCCCCCCCCCCCCTGCCATTTGGCGTTGTAATACCCTTGTCTGCTTTAATGTGCACAGTGGTTATTTAAAAGAGGCCTTATTTCATATGCCAAGCCAGATGCATAAGTTAACAGCATGAAAGATTAGGGCCACCCAGACGGGTTGGGTAGTGCGCACCAGCGGAAGCCCGGTCAAGATACCAGGGTGGTTTGGAACTTATGATATGGCAATCTAACATGCTTTGGGCATTACTGAATCCTATATGTACTGTTTTGGTCTATGTTGTATTGTGATACCTGGAAACTTTCTTGAAAATAAAAATAAAGAATTTATTAAAAAAAAGGCAAACTATGAGGGCCCTAATTCATGTTGCAAATACACGCCATTCTAGTAATCCCCCCCCTTAGTACATAGATCCCATTTGGCCCCCTCCTAACTTTCACAATTACCCATAATCAAAATCAATTATATCATCCAACGTGCCATGTGCAAGTGCAAATATACATAATATATATATGTGTGTGTGTTTTTTTTTTTATAGTGATACAGTGCATGTGCCAAGCTTAAATATATCTACTTTACTATAAATAAACCTCAAAAGGACCAGAGAGGGGAATGGGTTAAATACAAATGCATTTGTTACATACAGTATGGTACAGTTGGTCCTGCCATAGAGTGCCCCAGTGGACCTACGCGTTCCGAAACAGCCCCATTGTTATTTCCTCAAGGCATGTGCTGTGTTTTAAATAAAACTGCCCTTTTATACTTGCCTGTCCTCTCTCCCCCGCCATGTCACATCCTGCCTGTCGCGATGACGGGCAGCACACACGCACTCAATTCCGGAAGTGCCTGCACCGACCTTTACAGCCAAACGCTGAAAGTGTCAGACAGGAGGCTTTCGCTCCTGTCTGACACTTCTACACGTATTCTACATCTCATATGCACATTATAACCTTCTATACAACACATTGAGAACTCGAATTCTCTATAATATTCTCTATAGTGGCAATAGCGGCTCCATCCATTTACATCTCACTATAAAGTGGACCCATATTCAAAGTATCCATATTAACAAGGGGAAACTGCCCTAAGGCATACTCTAAAGGTGGTCATTGGCAAACAGGGCAACTCCAATAAGCCACACGGCCCACCCAAAAACCCAACAGACTATACTTCCCACCCCAAAGAGCGATGCCATGGGGAATCCCTATGTACCTATAAAGTTGTTTATGGACCGAGGCTTCCTAAAGAAAACCCCTCTAGGAGGCTACTCACCTACGTCCTGAATCCAAAATGGAATGCCCCACCCCCGGGGCAGCGTACCCAATAAACATGGGATCTATGGTCCCACAACTCTATTTGGCCCCATGTTTAATGTCAATACATATACCGGCCAATGCCTTTCAATAATCATGTGGACCTAGACCATAACCTGAATACAGACATTAACTGATTAGATAGATTCTGTCGCCAAGCTGTTTAACCAAAGATAGATGTGCAAAAAAACAAAATCAAAATCGGACAAAGGAAAAAAACAAGCAGACCCACAAATGACCACACTCCCAAACCCCAACCGACACCCTGAACACTCCGTAACCTTTTGCTAACCATAAACCCCCACATTGGTAACTTTCAGCCTGCGGACTATTTCTCTGTAACTGATTTGAGGGGCGAGTAAAGTGACTTCTGCACACCCGATCCCTCACACTTTGCGCTCATTTTGCCACCATCTGTGGGCTCCTCTGTACCCACCTAGCCAGATAAGCATCACTTTCCAATATATTCCAGTGCAAATCTTATGTACTGTTCCCCAATCATTATTAAACTGCGAGATGAACCTCACCTCATCTGATCGCTTACATACTGGCTTTTTCTGTAACAGATGCTCCCTTGGGGTGTCCCTAGCCCTCTGGAAGGCTGTCGCAATCACCTGTGGGATACAGGGGGATAGAGGTGCACAAACCAACTTGACTTTTCCTTAGCTGGTTTCAAGAATTCCGTATCCGAGGAACAATTTCTCTGAATCCTGAGAAACTGTCCTACTGGAATACCCTGTTTGAGCCTCATCCCATGAAAACTTTCATAGTGCAGCAGACTAGTCACCGAGCTCTTCTTTCAATCTAGTCCTGTTTCCAACGTCCCATCCTCACATAAACATGTCATTAGGTCCAAAAAGGAAATGGTCACAGAGAGAAATATTTTAAGATTGTTATCATTAATCTCAGAGAAAATTCCTGACAGGACTTAGTCGTCCCTTGCCATGATAGAGGCTCATTATCAATGTAGCAGTACCAGCCCAAAATATGGTGCTGGTACCTCTCAAATTTCTCCCCAAAAACTACCACCCTCTTCCACCAACCCAAACCTGTAGGTTGGCCACAGATGAGGCACGCCGTGCTCCCGTAGCTACCCCATAAACCTGGCAATAGAAAAAACTGGTCAAACATGGAGCAGTTATGAAAAAGTATAAAAGTCAATAACTCGGTCACAAATTGTTGTTCTACTTGTCCCTCGGGCCCATATTCAAAGAATGTTTGCAGGTCTTTAATTCCATTTCGTGCAAAATGTTCGTATACAAAGACTCTGCATCACCCGTTACCAGTAAAGTGCCCTTTGGTACCTGGAGTTGATCTAATCTATTCAGTAGGTGTTCATGTGGCCGAAGCCAGTTTTCCACATAAATACACACCTTTCCGGTCAAACCCCCAATACCATCGGTCTACCCAGTGGACAACGTATGTTTCTAATTAATTTTGGGTAGCGCATATATAAAATGGGTACCACTGGACGCTCTGCTCCTAGAAACGTACACACTTTCTGGTTAATGGTGCCTCGAGTAACTGCTTCATGTAACACTTGTTCATACTCAATCCTGTACTCCATAACTGGATTACCCGGCAGTCTTTCACAGTTCTGTAGTTGACATAATGCCTCCAAACAATAATACTCACTAGTCGGTCCTCCACTGTAACCCCTTCAGGGCCTCCACCTCCCCTGCCGATGGATTGTCAATCTGATTATTCGGATGTATTTGTTTAATCACCTCACTTACCACTTTAAAAAAGGTATGTATTGCCGTACTAATGCCCCATGGTGGTGTATATTTTGATGGTGTGTGCAATGTAGAGTCACCCTTATCCTCCTACTCCTGTTCAAGCAGAAGGGTAGTGAGGTCATCTAAGGCTATACCTTCCACCCATTGTAGAATCGGGCCCCTTTGTCCTGGGCTGTCAAATGTTTTTTTGAGGAGTAGACGCCTACAGAACAAAAATAGATCACTGATGACCATAAATTTATCAGTGGGGTGATTGGGGGCAAATGTGAGACCCCTCGACAACACAGACCTCTCTTGGATCATTCAAGGGGCATCCCAATACATTTGATAACTAATAATTTTTGGTCAGCAATGGCAGGTGGGTGGTGCAGCAGACTCGCATCCATATTTATGGACTCTGTTCCAGTCTCAGCCTCTTGCTGGCTATCAGTTGTAACCTGTGATGTTCCCACGGTTCAGACCCCTGATGTAGTCTGCCCCCCCCCCCCCCGTGTCCTCTTGTACCTGCTCTGAACTTAAAATGTTGGGTGCCTCTATCTGAGGATTTACTGGACACTGATGCACTCTTACTCTGGGTCCTACCCTCTCTACAGTGGCCTGACCTACCATTTAATTTTTGAATTGCATAATTGACTACTTCTGTAACGCCCGACACTTCCGCCTCCAGCCTGAGAAGGCTCCAGTGGGTCTGGAGGTGGTAGGACCCCTGGCTGTGAATTTGTCACATCAAAGATGAGAGCCGCAGACAAGCGGCACCAACACAAATCGGACCATAGCTGCACCACCATGTGTCCCAGAAACAAGCCAGGTACAGAACCAGAACCGGCTCACAAAATCGCACGTGGAGATAGGTTTCTCTGGGCTCTGCAACATAGGAAAACTAGAAAAATTGAGATCTAAGGTTCTGACCGATTTAGGGACCCCATTTTTGGATTCATCAGATGCCCGGCATCTAGCCCAATCTTTTGGTGCTGTAGCCAAAGCCATATGACCCCCCTGCTCAAAGTTATAACCCCTAAAGGGCTTTAGGGGCTAAAACAAGCTCCAGAATAGTTGGAGGTGGCAATCCGTCCCACAGAAGGGAGGGGAGTGAATGGGTCTCGCCGCATAAAAGGGGTAACCCTGGGCCAGGCTTTTGTCACTCCCGGGGAGATCACGGTTCCCGCGTGCCGGAGGTGTCCATCCACAAGCTTGCCACTTACCTCTTGTGGGAGCTCTCATCACCACTACTCTGCAACTGCATATTAAGGTAACTGACCATTGTCTCTCTGTGTAACTCACTGTAACCTGTAACCACCACTCAGAACAGCATTTGTATTGTTTCATATTCCATCATAGCCAAATGTTTATCTAGTGCCTAGATCTTTTTGCCTTAGCCAAAAATCTGTGTGTCCGCAGGCTTTGGGCCTGGTATTCCTGATAGGGTTTTTAGGAACATGGTCTGTGTGTCCGGAGGTCCCTGGTTGATAGTTGGATCACCCGGTTCCCTGACAATTGTGATTTATTGTCTTGTAAATCATTATTTAATAATAATACCATCTAGTAATGGTAACAAGTATATATAGAAACATTTAACATTCAGTTCAACATCCAAAATATGCTGGGTACCATCAGGACTGGATTTAAACCGGACCTTCAGCATGATTTAATGAAAAGCCCAAACCCTAAAAAAAGCTATTCTCCAGGATCTAAAATTAATATATTTTACGTTTTTAGTCACTTATTATTTTTTCCCCCACCGGGCTGCAACTCTAGGATACGGGCGCCGCCATCTTGACTCAGAAGCATCGCACATAATGAGGAGAGCGGGATAAAGTACAAGGGGCGGGGTTATAGCTGTTCTATAGAGCTGGGGTCAGGGAAAGGACAGCAATCCCAGAATGCAGAGCGACACTGTCAGATTACACTTCCTGTTTGCAGGCTGCCTGATGCCCCATGAGCCACCATCTTGGATGTTTAAAGGCTCATAACATGCAGTAGATGCAGATAGGATGTTTTTTTAATGTGAGCAATCTGTATGTACAGGGTGTGGGAAACATATAAGATAAGCTCTTATTCAGGGTGAAGGTCCGCTTTAATGTTCAAGTTGCCCTAAGCAACGTTCAGTAGTGGTTCACTTGTTGCAAGCTTGTTTCCTCACACCTTTCTGCTTAGAGACCTATAATTCATGTCTGAAACTATACTTTCTTTGTTGAGGAAAATCAGTCTGACAGTGTACTGTTTAGTTTAATATTTCTTTATTGAGATTTTATACATAAACATAGAAAGGAAAAAAAAACAAGATACAGGGGAGAAGAAAAAAATCAGTAGAGGTTAGCACATACCCAGAGGTGAGTAGAGACAGCAGCGATCCCATACGTAGGCCGACTCAGTCCACCCACAAAATCCAGCGGTATTAGTCCCCCTCCACCTTCGCCCTTAGGAGGCGCCGATGGAGAGGCGGAAACCCGATGGGTCCTCAAAACTGTTTGCATCTCATACTCCCACCGATCATCTCCCAGTGACAAGCTATTTACAAGCCAGGAAGATCCAGAGTGAACCTGTCGGTGTGTGTCACCAAAAAGGCCACGGACATAAAGGAAGATACAAAGGGCTTTCTATAATGCAGCGCCACATCAGACACTCGGTCCCCACATAGTGTCCTGGCCCCCGCTAACCTGTTAGATCTATTAATACAACAGGTTTCACTCTGTGGCCTACCCCTAAGGGGACAACAGTCAAGCCAGCAGGGGGGCCCGAGGATAAGAGAGGGCCACTGCACGTCTCAACTCGGGGGTACGGGGAGGGAGAGGGGAGGGCAGGGCAGCAACATTAGCGGGAAAATCATAGGGAAGAAGGGGTAGGATAGAGAGAAAAAGAGAAAATAGGGGAGAGAAATGAAAGGAGAATGAAGAACGATCGCCCCAGCCAGGTTGGTTCTCAGCTAATGCCCACTCCAGACTGAACTCAAGACCGAACTCAAGGGGGGGGACCGCGTCACCCCCGGTCAGCATCCAGTGTCAAAAAGGCCTTTGCTGTGTCAGACTCTCTGAAACAAGTCCAGCTCGACCAGATCAACAGATATGTCTCAAGGCTTCCTCTAGTTTCTGAAACCAGCTCCTCCATTCTCTGAATGTGGTCCATCTCAGCAAACCACTCCGCCATGCCCGGGGGGCTCGGTGACTTCCAGCGCCTGGGGATAATTGTCCTTGCTGCCGTCAAGAAATGTCTGAGGATACCCTTCTTTCCCCTGGACAACGGGCCCGGAATCAGGGACAACAAGGCTGTCTCCGGCCTGTTTGGCACTACTTGACCCTCCACCTTAGTGTGTATCTGGAATATGGTGTCCCAGAGCTTCATGATCTTAGGGCACTCCCACCAAATGTGTAGGATGGTCCCCTGGGCCATCCCGCACCTCCAGCAGACCCCCGGTTCGTCCGGTGAGAACGCTGCAATGTCCACCGGGCACCTGTACCACCAGGTAAGAACCTTGTAACTTTTCTCCTGCGCTGCGCTAGCGCCCGAAAGCCCGTGTGTCAGTGTGAAAATCTTGCGCGCCATCTCGTTTGTGATGGGGATTCTTAGATCTCTCTCCCATTTAAGGAGGAAACCCAGTTCCGAAGTGTGTCTGGAGGCCACCAATAGGGCATAGAGCCCCGAAACCACATGCTCCGGAGGTTGGGGCTGCGTGAGGTGCTCCTCTAGGGGAGTCAAAGGGAGAAAGGCTCTCTCCAGACGACCCTCTGATGTGAGAAACGCCACAAGTTGGCGATGTAAAAGCCACGACACCTGTCACCCTGCATTTTGCGCTTTGAGGTCATCCAACGAGGGCGGTCTCCCCTCCACTAGGACATCCCTCAACCTGACATCCTCCATCTCTCTCCAAATCAGATACCGGGAGGTCTGCTGGCCCGGGGGGGAACTCTGGGTTGTGGAACAAAGGGGTGAGAGGGCCCAGCTTGCTAACCAGGGCCCCCTGCCTCTGGATCCCAACCAATCCGGCAACAAAGTGACGGGCTAGATAGGGAAGATCCTTCTCTCGGGATCACTCTTGGGTTGAAACCCAACATATCTCTTTCCAGTTGGACCCAGAGTTTGTCTCCCCTCCTGTATGTCCAATCGGTCAGTCTCATCAGAACCGCAGCATTGTGGTAGAGTCTCAGGTCTGGGGCTCCCGTCCCCCCATCGCTTTTGGGTCTGACCAGCACGTCAAACCGGACGCAAGGTTTCCGAGTGCCCCATATGAACCTCAGGAACATTGCTTGGATAGATTTGAGGAAATGTCTCGGGAGGAGGATGGGGACTGTCTGAAACAGGTACAAGAAACATCCATCTTCAGGATGCTGATTCTCCCAAACCAGGAGCAGCGCCCCCTGTCATATTTTGAGAGGCTCTGAGCAGTCCTAGATTTGAGTTCTTGAAAGTTGAGTTCAAACAGGTCATTCAGGTTTGACGGTACATGAATACTCAGGTACTTTATTGCTGCTGGCTGCCATTTAAAGGGGAAGCTGCTCTTGAGGTTATCCACCAGGCGCTGGGGCAAAGTCAGATTCAACGCCTCTGACTTTGTGTAATTAATGCGGAAATTCGATACTTGTCCAAAACGCTCAAAATCCCTGAGTGCCGCGGGAAAGGACACAGCTGGCGATGTCAGATGGAGGAGGAGGTCATCCGCAAAGATTGAAGCCTTGTACTGTCGGCCTTCGCACTCTATGCCCTTTATGTCTGGATTGCTCCTAATTGCCACCGCCAGATGCTCCATAGTCAGGATATAAAGCGGAGGCGAAAGGCAGCAGCCCTGGCGGGTGCCATTTGTGATCGTAAAGGGCTCCGACACTATGCCGTTAGCCCTGACTCTTGCTGTTAGGCCTTGATATAGGGCCATGATCTTGGAAGTTATGTTGGGTCCAAAGCCAATTTGAGCGAGAGTGGCTCGGAGGAAGCTCCAGCTCACCCTGTCAAACGCTTTCTCAGCATCACAGGAGAGCAATCATGTCGGAGTACCTTTATGCTGAACGTATGCAATCAGATCAATCAATTTGTTTGTGTTGTCTCTGGCCTCGCGGCCTGGAACAAAGCCTACCTGATCCAAGTGTATCAGGCGCGGGATCTGTGGTTGGAGTCTGACCGCTACGATTTTGGCTAAGAGCTTTATGTCTACGTTGAGCAGTGAGATGGGCCTGTAGCTGCTGCATGTTGATGGGTCTTTGCCTGGCTTTGGTATCACCACTATTGTGGCCTCCAGTGCCTGCCTCGGAAAGGGACTATCCCTCCCCACGTGATTAAAGGCCCTCACCAGGAAAGGAGCAAGTTCGGCCGCCAAGGTCTGAAAGAACCTAGGAGTAAATCCATCTGGACCTGGGCTCTTCCCAGAAGGCACCTCTTTAATGGCTTTCAACACCTCCTGCTCTGTGAAGGGGGCTTCCAGCTCCGACAGGGTCTCCCCCGAGAGTAACGGGAGGGGAGTCTCATCCACGTAGTCCCGTATCTTCTTCTCTAGATCCTCCGTCGGGTCAGGGGGCATATTCGGTTGGAGATTATAGAGGTCGCTGTAAAAGTTTTTAAACACTTCCGGTATCTTAACCGGGTCCACAACCAGCCTCCCCTCCCCTGATTTAATACACGGGATAAATGACGTCGCGGCTTTGTCTCGTAGGGACCTGGCTAGGAGCCTTCCACATTTATTTGCATGTTCGTACATCAAGGCATTCACCCTGTCTCTGTACCTGAGATGGGCCTGATCGTATAGCTTCAGGAGTACACTTCGATTGAGCGAAAGTTCTGAGAGCAGTGCCGCGGATGGGTCAGCCTTATGCTTAGATTCCAGGTCGTGTATTGCTTGCTGCGTTTTAGCGATTAATTCTGACCTCTCCCTCTTCAGCCTCGAGCCCTCCTGGATGAAAATTCCCCGAAGCACACACTTGAGAGCTTCCCATTTGATCGTCGGGGAGCAAGCAGATCGCTTCTCTGATCTTGTTCATGCAGGCTAGGTCCTTGAGAAGATTGTCATTCAAGCGCCAGCTCCATTGCTTTGGAGCGGCACCGGGTAGGTCAAAGAACATAAAGAATGGCGCATGGTCTGACCACAGAAAAGGACCTATACTAGTCTTAGGGAGTCACTGCAGGGCGTGGTGACTCATGAAAAGATAATCAATGTGACTGTAGGAGCCATGCATTGGCGAGAAGTACGTGTAGTCTACTCCTTCTTTTCATTTTCTGCACTTGTACTAGCACTTAGCACCTGAGCACTCACTGGTGCCTGTGCATCAAATATTGGGACACTTGAGTCCCTCCTTTTGTCCTTGTTTGTGTACTCACACCTTTTCTAACTTTTGTTTCTTCCTTCACTTCAAGTTTATTTGAGCACTTTTGCATGAGTTTGGCACCGTTTTTGCATGACACTGTAGCACTTTCTGAGGGGGAGATCCCGTGGCATTTATTAGTATTCCAATTGTAGCTATTAGTATAGATATTGTTAATACATACATTGAAGTGTAAATATTTCTGTTGTATATACTTGGCTCAACTAAAGACATGTTTTGAGATAGTCCAATTATATTCCGCCACACCCCACGGTAGGGATTTTAGTTATGTGTTTGAAATGTATGTCCTTTTTGGCTCATAATAAAATATGACTTTTGTACTTTGAAGTAACTCTATTCTGTTGAGCGGCCCATCTGTATAGATAAGTGGGGGGGTTCCGGTGAGCTGGGCTGGTTGCTCACCATTAGTTTCTCTTAGACGTATTTGACCCTGAAGGGTTGACCCCTCCCCAGCCAGCATCCAGAACTATACATTGCTACTATTGGCAGTGCGGGAATTGCTCTTGTTGTTAATAATATATCTTACAAGTACGTGTAGTCCCTCGCCTGACCGTGTTCCACCCTCCAGACATCCATCAACTGCAAGTTGTGAAGGGTCTTTCGTAGAAGCTGCAGCTTACCAAGGGGTACTGAGGACCTGCCCGCCGAGGTGTCCAGAGGGGGATTCAGTGCTAGGTTGAAGTCTCCTCCCAGGATGACGATCCCCTCCGCAAAGTCCTCCAGTCGCCTAAGATACCTTAGAAATGCTGCCACCTGGTCGTGATTTGGTAGATACAGGTTTGCCAGTGTGTACTTTCGTTGATGTATTTCAACCTTAAGGAAAACTAACCTTCCTTCAGGGTCCGACATATGCTCAACCACAGTGTGCGGTATCGATTTATGGATCGCTATTGACGCTCCCCGTGACCTGCCGGACGGGTTAGTGCTATGAAACCAGGTGGGGAAGTATCTGCTGCACAGAACAGGTACCCTACCCTCCTTTGCTTGTGGAGATCGTATAACACTTTCGAGCGCTTCTCTGGGATGTTAAATCCCTTGATATTTAAGGAGCAGACCGTCAGCCTGGCCATTCCGTGCAAAGGAGGCAGGATCCCAGGTATGTGTCCGAGGTTCCCCCGAGAAGCAGGCAGTGAATGGCGCCCTCAAGTGCGGCCGGATTCCCCCGAGGCAAAGGTTTAAAAGCGAGGGGCGAAACCGTAGAAACCAAGGAAAAGAAAACGAAAGGAGAGCTCAGACCAAGAGGGAAGAGGGCGAGCAAAATAGGAGAGGGGGAGAGGGGGGAAGCAGATGGGGAAGTATAGGGAAGTGATGTATGGGTCGGAGGAAACGGAGGAGAGGTGTAGAAATCAAAAATCAAAAAAGTGGGTAGCCGGGGTAAGGCGAACCCGCAACGAACTCTAAACGAGGGGCACCTGCGGTGGTGTGCACCGCACGCTTCCTCTTTTCCCTAGTCGGGCCGGCCCTAAAATGCCCAGGGCAGGGTCCCTTCAGGGATACCTAAGTTGGGGGAGTGTAAGTCGAGAGCGGACAAAGGTGTAGGAGATGCACACATTGAACAGAAATGGCACATTGTAAACGGACTAATGACTCTATTTAAGGCACAAACATCTGAACAACTTCAAAGAGGCACTTAACTATGAACATCGAGACGAGAATGAAAGTGAAGCCCGGGGTGGGCCCCCACAGCAGGAGCCCGCCAGTAGACCCCCACCACAGGAGAGGGGGGCGAGAGGCAAACCCCCGCCTCCCCCCCACGCAGGGGCCCACCGCCGAAAGAAAAATAAAAGGGGGGGTCAGGAGGAGGGCCAGGCACGGCAAACCAGTCGCCATGCTAGCAGGTCAAGCCAGGGGCCCCCGGCACCCCCGTGGAGGAGGAACCATCACCCCGCGGTCCACAACAATAAAGCAACATCAAGCAGTAGTTACACGCTACAGGTGGACTAGTCATACTAACAAAGGGCAAAACCCATTGGACAAATGAGAGAGGACAAATTGCTCTGAACACGAGACCGAGATTGAGAGCGAAAGTGGGAGTGGGGCCCGGCGGGGACCGCCACATCAAGAGCACCACAGGCGTCCCCAGCCGCTCAGAAGAGGGAGGCAGGCAGCTCCCGTGCCGGGGAGGGGAGAACCGGGCAAGGCGGGGCTAGCCGCCAGGGCCAACGGCTCCCCACCCCCCGCAGGGGTGGGCCCCACGACCCCCACCGCGCATTGTAAGCATAATGATAGCTCTGCCAAGGACATAGACAGCCTGGTAATTACTATCAGGAACGTAACCATGAATGCGAATGGGAGAATGGAGGTAGGTCCCAGGAGGCGCCCCGTCGCAGGGAGGGGGGAGGAAAGGCACCCCCATCCCTGCGCCACCACCCAGGCCAAGGGGGAGGGCAAGGCAAGGCGGCCCCAGTAGGGCCCCGCCCAGAGAGACCCGGGGACCCCAGCGCCCCCCCAGGGGAGAAGCCACCCCCATGTTCGGCCCCACAACGGCAGGTCAACATCTAAAACAGTAAACAGAACAGTGATCAAAACAGCCCCGGGCTCCCCACAGGCGGAGGGACCCACCGGTCCCGCCACGTCTGCTAGTCAGCCAGAGGGGCCACCGTCCACATCCGCCAGTCTCGTGTGAATAAAATAGAATCTATGTTCACCACGGTCCCAGAGGGCCGCACACCAGGGGGGAGGCCGGGTCAATCAGTGATCCATCCTATCTTCAGGCTCTGACGTCCGCCCTTCTCCCACGCCTTCCTTATGATGTCTTCCTTAGTCTTGAAGAGGTGAATCCTGCAGGCCACATCTCTAGGTCGCTGAGGATCCGCAGGTCTTGGGCCCAAGGTGCGATGAATCCTATCTAACGCGATGTCGCTCATGGGTGGGGTCTCCAGGAGTGTACTGAAAATGGCTTTAGCTGCTCGCTCTAGGTCTGATTGAGCGATCGTTTCTGGGAGTCCTCTCAGTCTTACATTGTTGCGTCTGCCTCGATTTTCGACGTCGTCCAAGTTGAGGTCTCCTCATGTTGCAGCTGTTCCAGGGCCGCCACTCTCCGTGCCAGTGCAGAGTGGTCTTGCTCTACCATATCGACTCTGTGGGAGATTTCCGTGAACGAGTTCTGGAGCGTGCTGAGTTCTCTACGGAGGGTGTTTTCCATCTGGGAGACATATCCATCGAAGTCAGAGCGGGAGGGGAGGGTCCGTATAGTGTCGGCTATATTTGATCTAACAACTTCCGCCAAGGCAGATAATAGCGAGGGAGACATGGGGCTGGAGTCCATGACCACGTTATCAGGGGGGGCGCTGGGCCCCCCGTCCCCCAGTGAGAAGCACATTTGGTCTTAATTTTCCTGCACCTCCATCACTGGTTCCTCTTCATTTCCGGGGGATCCCGCATCAGGATGCCGCACAACATCCCATCCCCTCGGACCCGCGCACCAGCCATCTCCGGGCGAAGGGGGCGCCATCCGCGGATCCCGGTCTACCCCCATGCCCCGGGCATCCCGAGGCCGCATGAATGTCGCGCGCCCAGGTTGGGTGCAAGGGGTCACTTCATAGTCCGCATCCTCCCCTTGCTGGCGGGTGTTGTCGGCATGGAGTCCCGGATGGTGGGCAGTCCCTCCGCTGCATAAATGTCCCATCATCTGCCGCTGTTCTTTGGGGGCCGGGCCTGGTATCCCCAGCTGGGGGCCCCGGGGTGCCGCAGGTGCTGTTTTAGCCTGGCCCCCTTGCTGCCCTGAGATTTCCCCCTCCATTGTGTCTGGGGCTCTGGCCTGCCCATTCCAAGCACGTCCCGGGGACCCCCCAGCATCAGGTCCTCTGAGCCCATCTGAAGGCTCCATGCAGACTGTGGGCGGCAGGGTAAGTTCCTCTGCAGTCTGGCTGCCCGGGCTCTCACTTACGTATTGACAGGCTGCTGCCTTTCCAGCCTGCACTTCCTCCCCCCCTCATCGACCGACGCCGCAGCCTCTCTCCTCACATTGCGGTCCCCGACCGCCGCCATCTTGCTTCCTGCCGGCTCTTCCACTTCTCTCCCCGCCGCTTCAAAGAAGGCGGATATTGAAGCCGATCTCCGCTTCCCCGCCGCCCCGGGTGTCTTCTTGTGCCTGGGCATTGATCTGGGTGCCACTGATGTTGCCCACAAGGTCCGTCCGTGGGATAGGGTGCAGAGCTCCTGCAAAAGGCGACCTATCCCGCCATTGGCTAGCCACGCCCCCACAGTGTACTGTTTAAAAGGGGTTATCACTTATCAATTTTTCCCCTGTACTTCCATGACAGCACTTGAGAGAAGGTGTCCCCGCCCCTAGGAAGGACAGGAACTCAGTTATAATTTTTTGGCTCCGCCCAAACCAACCCAGTGGTTTTCCTGTCCTTCCTTTGGACATTCGGTGAAGTCAGAAGGGGATGCTTTGGCCCAGTTAAACATTTACATTTTCCCACATATGTAGTGTACATATGGTCTACAAAAGGGCCAGAAAAGACCATAGAGACATTGACCCTGAAAAAATCAGAAAAGACGGGGAAAGAACACAAGAGCAAGACTAAACATATCAAAATGTGCCCTTTGTGTTCCATGGTGCTGCCTGACTCGCACAAAAAATTTGCTTGCAAGCACTGTACCAGTAAAATTGTCCAGGAAGAATCTCCTGCCTTCCATGGACCTGATTTTATCTTTCTCTAGGGCTTCAGGCTCTAGCTCCCACTGCCTCTGCAAAGGGCAGATTCAAGTTCTAGTTCTGATGCTGTTAGTTTGCCTACCTCCACTGTACCAGTTAAAAAACAAGTTTTTATTCCTGCGAGAAGAAACTGAAGAATTGTCGGCCATTGATGAAATTCTTGAAAAACCGACCCCTCCATTTCAAAGAAGCTGTAAGGATAAGTTACATGATGGACTAATGAAGGTTCAAGGCAGAACCTTTTTGATCCATGCAGCCATGAGGGATATGGTTTTAAAGGAGTGTCAGTACTGATAAAAAAAAAATGTGCTGAAATCTTTTAGTACTAGGTACCCCTTTAATACTGAGAATATTTAGCTTTCTTAATCGGTTCCCAAAGTAGATTTAGCAACATCCAAGCTTTCTAAGAGGTCAATCCTATGTAAGATACCAGCAGTCAAAAAATGCCACATGGAAACGAACATGGAGGGTTCTCTCTTAACAAAAAAAAAAAAAAAAAAAGGTTGGGGCGTGGCCTACGCATGGCGGAGTGAGGACGCTCAGAAGAGGGGCTCCGGCAACTTACCCGTCCTGCAGTTATCCAGCAGCGCAGAGAGCCCACCGAGACCCTTGTCATGAGAGGCAGTAAGAAGAAGAGAAGTCAGAGAGGTGGAGGAGGCCAGATGGACGGCGGCATCGCACGCTACCTGGTCCAGGAAGCTCCGTCTCAGCAGTCGGCAGCAGTCAAAATGGCGCAAGAGGGGAGAGGAGAGAGCCTCGTGCAGTGGGGAGACAGAGATCCGCCGAGAGGCAGCAGCGTCGGCAGCTGGAGGCGAGGAGCTGCCCTAGAGACACCAACGCGGAGGCGGCGGTGCCTGCGGAGGTGGGACTGAGCGTTCGCCAGCACTGCCATTCCCCAGTTGTTGCAGAGGAGGGAGGGAGCCGTGTGACTGCCACATGTGCGGCGGCATTACTAACAGCGGAGGTGAGGGAGGGAGACCTGCGGGAGCAGTGCAGCCCCTCGATCGCTGCTGACAAGAGCGAGGAGGGGGGGAGCCCAACGATACAGCAGATGGAGCCCCTGCCGCCTCGTGGTGCGGAGGGGCGTGATGTCACAGGAGAGGGGATCTCCTCTCCACAATTTAGCCCCATTATAAATAAAAATGGAGAACGAGCCTTACAGCAAACAGCACCCTCACCAACAACAATGAGGAATGTTACACCTTATTCAGCTGCACACATTATAAGGGCTGAATGCGAAGTGCACCAACCACCCCCGTCAGGCAGCCTGCTGAATGGATCCCTTCCCCCTGCAGATGCCATACTTACAGAGCAGGATCCCCATACTGGCAGCGACGGAGTGGGGTGGTCGCCGGTTCGTAGCTCCTCATTGCCGCCAAGCCACACACCGCCACTGGCCTGGTACTTGAGCCCTGAGAGAGATCCACGGGAGAGAGCAAACCCAAGAGAGGTATATTGGGGCATCCCAGATCCGGAGGAGAGACCTTCGGCCACCCCTGGGGGTCAGCCTCATCCCAGCCTTCACTTAACCCAAGCAACGTGGGGCATTCCTACTGAGCTGGATCCCAGCCTCAGGCTTCTCCTCCAGTTTCTCCCCACGAAAGCGGATCTAAAGGAAGATCTGGAGGCAGTCGCACTGAGGATCGAGCGAGCGGTCAGGAAAGAGTTAGAGGATCTTCAACAGCAAACATCAGCTTTGGATACCAGGGTGGCCTCCTTAGAGAGCTCCAGCACAAACCATGAAAACAGAATTGCGGAACTGGAACGGGCAAATTGCGTCCAGAAACAACAACTCACAGATGTCATACTTCAAGCCGATGACCTGGAAAACCGGAACAGGCGCAATAATCTGAAGCTGCGGGGTATCCCAGAGTCAATACCCTCAAGAGATAATCATAGACCGGATCCATAGGGTGACCAGTCGGCCAGCAGGGGAAGCTGATGTGCTGCGGGTTGTCTTATGTCGCATCCACTTCTTCACTTCTTCACAGTCAAAGAGGACATTTTGCGCAAAGGCTGGGAGCAGCGGCAGGTAGAGTGGAATGGCCGCAGGATTCAAATCCTCCCAGATTTTTCCTGACACACGTTGCGCATGCGGAGAGTGATGCACCCGCTCCGAGAGCTTAACGCTTCTTACAAATGGGGACACCCATTCCACCTTATTGTCCGCAGAGATAACGACACATTTATCCTACGACGCAGAGAAGACCTCCCTGACCTGTTTAGATTCAGTCCTGGACTGGTTGGACTTTGGAGCAGATCCGCCCCCACGGAGAGATCATTGGGACAGAAGGGACCGTCGTAGAGGTCGTGGTGGAGCGGGGGTCATTCGCCCAGGCCCACGGAGATAGGGTGCTGGGCCTTCGGTCGTAGATTCCCTGACGAAATAGTAAAGCACCTGTTGTAAATGTATCCTTTTGAGAAACAGCTGCTACTCACTGAGTTGTGACTACTCAAAGCCTGCGTAAAGATGTGATCATACTGCATTTTGTTAGGTTTTTTCTCTGCCTTTGGTTGTTAAATGTTTAGCTAGTTCTTAGAAGTTATATTGTTCGCTAGATGCTTCGTACAAACTTGGCTTCTCACTAGGTGTTCTTAAGTTGCCTCCTCTCTAAACTGATTACCGGAGGCCTAAATGCTCCTTAAGCGCTGCTCTCGAGACGGGGTTGCTGGGGCCCCGCCCGAGATGCGAGGTTGCTTTACCCCCTAATAGTTTTCTGCTGTCTCTCACCAAGCTTTCGCCTGGTGGGACTAAGCAGAACATGGAACAGTAGTTCCGCTACTAGAACCCGCCCTCTTTCCTTTTAGAGGGTTTTTCTATTTTTCGGTTCTCTTTCTCCTTTCCTTTCTTCCCTCCCTAATCTTACCCATACTCCTTGATACCCAGGGGTTGAGACGCCTAGGTGCATTGGACTGGTATCTCATCTATTTGCCCGCTCACTGATTTGGCCCCCCAGACCCGGGACTGCCCTCCCGCCCCTCAGATCCCTTATCTTCCACTTGGGACTTGCTTGGGAGGGGGAGGGTCTGGCGGTATGGCTAGCTTGAAGATATGCTCCGTAAACTCCCAAGGTTTAAATATACCTGAAAAAAGAGCTAAGACTTTGGGCTCGATTCAATAAAGGTCAAAAATGGATTTTTCGTGTGTTTTGTGCTTAAAAAGTTGCGATTTTGCTATATTTTTTTTACGAGTGATTCAGCTACCTGGAACCATTGTAAAACACGAGTCACTTGAATTAAATTCGAGTGCGATTGTAAAAGTGCGAATTAAATTAGTGGATCAAAAAATTTACTACTGCATTTTACAATTCGAAAATTTTACTACTGATTCAGGTGGGCTTGATGAGCCACACACATGATATAAATTAGAGTGTTTCACACTAGTTTTTTGATGCAGCTTTCAGCAAGAGAAAACTAATTTTGCTCTCTCACAATGGAGCCCTTCCACTTTCTTTGCAATGGTAGTAAACTCTAATGGTAGTAAAAAATTCAATTCATAAGAAAAAAGCCTGAGAATTCCACTATCACTAGTTAGGAAGACAATGAAAGTCAATGGCACTTTTTTACTCCTGAAAAAAATACTGAACTAGTAAAAAGTTCCATTGACTTTCAGTGTCTTCCTATCTGGTGATTTGGTAACAGTGAAATTCTCAGGCTTTTTTCTCATGAATTACATTTTTTACTACCATGAGAATTTTTTTCAATGATTTGTGAATCGAGGCCATTGACTTCGAACATATTGCAGATGATGTGGCGCAGAGAAGGCGCACACTACCCATTCCCATATTTTCGGACACGTTTGGAAGTGGATCAGCTGCCATATCAAGCACTTTTCCAGCTTACTAGGCTAAATCGTGCAGCTTTGGAATCCATATTTGGCACCATTAACTGGTAGCAGACCTCTGGGTTTTTACATTGCGGTGCACCAAAACCCAGAATAGTCAAAATCCTGGCTTTTGGTCCACGTTATAGTGTAAGCATAAGTATGACGTACCATGAGGTTAAAGCTAGCAAAGAGCTGCTCCCGGCACCCAGGGACACGTGGTGCTATGTGAGCAAGCTTTGTATAGAAAACAATGGCCACATTTCTGCATTAAAGGAAACATTTTTAATACAGGTCCCTGGCAATCCAACCAACCCCCCCCCCAAAAAAACTGCATTACAAATATTACTGTTTAATTAGTACTTCCACTACAGCATACCTTGCCTCTTTATTACATGTATCCACAATGTTAGCCATGTACATACAGCTACACAGGTAAATTAAAAAGTTGAAAAGAAAATTATGCATTTACATTTACCCATTAAAAAGCCTTACAACACCATGCAACAGTCAGAAAACAATACTAAACAATAGAAAAAAAATTTGAGTACATTTTCCAATAATTTTCGCTTGCGACAGCCTTTTTACTAGCATTTTGAAAATTTTACGAGTGATTAGAAAATTTTACGATTGCATTTTCGAGTGCAAGTATTTAATTCAACCCCTTTTTTGAATCACCCGAAAAAGTTAAAACTTTGTGCATGCGATCTGATTTTTCGAGTGACACGAATTTATTTCTACCTTTGTTGAATCGAGCCCTTTATACGGCCTGCACAAAGAAAGGGTAGATATAATACTTCTTCAGGAGACCCACTTCCGTAGCGGGAGAATTCCAGAAATCAAAAATAAATGCTTCACGAGATGGTATCACTCCCCAAACCCAGATGCAAATCCAAAGGGGTATCGATTGCTATTCACAAAAATGCTCAGTTGGAGCCATTGGATGCAAAAGTCGATCCCCGGGGGAGATACATCTTTCTGAAATTCTCAACAGGCGGGGAGACCTATACTATAGCAAACATATACCTGCCCAATCAAGACCAAACGGGGGGTGGGAGTGCGTTGCCTCCGCCTACTGGAGAAACTTGCAGAGGGGATCATAATCCTGGGTGGGGACTTTAACATGGCATTGGATCCAAGGCTAGACACCTCTCAGGGCAGGTCAGCGATCCCACAAGCTAAACTGGCGACCTTTAAAAAGGCGCTGAGTGACCTTCAGGTGGTCGATGTCTGGAGAATCCTGAATCAAGGGGCGAGAGACTATACGTTTTTCTCGCACACCCACACCTCCTACAGCAGGCTGGACTACATATTCATCAGTCATCACGCCCTGGCTAGAGACCTGGGTGCCTCGATTGGCCCTATCATTTGGTCAGACTATTCCCCAGTATATCTCAACCTACCGGTCACGGGTGGGGCCAGACGATGGTTCAATTAGAGACTTAACGACAACTTACTTAAGGACTCTATATGTATGACAGCGGTGGATAGCGCTATAACACACTTCATCGCAGACCACGTAAATGACAGCACCTCCCTGCCGGTGCAGTGGGAACCGATGAAGTGTGTTCTTAGAGGGATATTCTTGGTGTGCCACACACCCCGCTTCACTTCTTAAATATTCATCCATTATTGGGTTAATCCACCGCAGGTGACGTAGTGCAGAGAGGAAGTCTTGTAACGAGCCCCCTTCCGGCCTATATATACCTGGTACCTCCCTTCAAGCACCAGTATTTTTTCTCTCTGTTTGCTGACAAGTCAGAAGATGGAAGTCTCCTGCTTACAGGTAGGCCGGGGTATTCTTACCCCGCCACCCCCCTTTTGGTCTATTTCTGCCCGGTTTGAGTTTGTATACCTTTATGGTGGAATGGAAGCCTCCCAGCCTAGGCTGCTCACCGGGCAAATGGTAGACGGCACTTTAAGTGCCTAGGAGCTTATCTCCTACCGCTCGACCTCATGCGTGGGGCAATGCGGCTATCCGGCATGGTGATCCGGAAATGGGATGCCCCTGTCCCGAGGGTCCCCGTATCCCCTTTCTCTCCCATTGCGGTCCCTTCTCCCTTCACTATGGGGGGGGGGTGTGAGGGTGTGCTTTTAGTATGTGTGTTTCACTTGTATCACTGCATTTTAACGTGTGTGTGTTCATGATTATGCATTCACTGTATTCAGCATGTGTATATTTTTGGGTCTGCTTTAAGGGCAGGCTGCGCTGGGTAAGGGCTGGCCACTTCTCTTGCAGACTGTTGCTTTGTGGCCCCCTCCCCCCTCTCCTCTCCCCTCTCCCCGCCTTGCATTTTATGTTTTCGTTTGAACAGCACCATGCGGTCTTTACCCTCCCCCCTCCGCCGCCTGGGCGCACGTGCAGTGGCCCAGCTGTGAGTGATTTCCAGCTGATCGGTGTAGGGGGGGGCGGGTCCCGCTGGCGCGGCGCCGACGTCATGCGGCGTCTGCGGCGGGCCCAGCGTTCTTGCTTCCTTCAAATACAGGAAGTCGCGTGGGCGCACGGCCGCACTTTGTCTTCGTGCTGGCTGCTGGCTGCAGGCTTGTCCGGCTGATGCCTTTGCTGACCAGGTAAGCCCCTCCCGTTGAGGCCGTTAAATGGGGAATACTTTCCTTGCAACAATATAGTGAGAAGTCACTTTGTATTAAGGGGGCGTCATTTAAGGGCACTTGGTGCCATGCTTATATGTTTATACACATGTGAGGATCTGATGGTTTTTTCTTTGCCTTGCAGATCCTGGGATCCCTGCTTATGGTGGCCCTCCGGCTCTATGTGTCTGGCTAATTATTGGGATAGCTTTGAATGTATATATACATAGACTATATATAAAATATATATATATATATAGTTTATTAAAGGGGACCTTAACTTAAAAAAAAAAAAAAAAATCCTCCCTTCCGGGACATTACTAATAAAGGGGGCATTCCGGGTCGGCTTATGCCTTAAAAGTCCCAGTATTGCGAATACCATAAATCACCATATGGAGGCTTCCGTAAATTCCGGAAACGGTTCTGCTGAGCCGTTTGGGGGGTGTGTAGGTTGTGGGGTTCCACTCCCAGCTGATGATATCTTTATTTGCATCCCTTGTGCAAAACAGACTATTGCGCGCCAGTCCGTTGCTTCGGCTGCGGGGCCATCGCATCCTTCATCATCTCCTACCTCTCCCTCCCTATTCCGGACCCTGCATGACACTGTCAAAAGTGGGGATTCGCATTCCGAGGCGGCAGCACAGCCCAGCCCCCGGAAAGTAATGCCCGTTAAAGCAGCGTTGAAGGCCGCTGCAAAACGAAGGCACCTGACTCCGGTACCTTCGGCTCCACAGGACCAGTTTTGTGAACCTGTGGAATGGTCCGATGGATCCCTGGACGAGGATGAATTCCCGTCGGAGTCAGATGAGCCGACAGGTCAGCTTGTGGCTGATGAGATTGGCGATTGGTCAGAGGGGGTTGTTTTTGACACCCCCTCTATTCTGGCTCAAATATTTAAAATTTTGAGTTTAGATACGCCTGAGGCGGCCACCCCGCCAAAGGGTCAGTTGTTTAAAGAGCCTCAGCCGCGTTTGGTTTTTCCCAGACAACACCACTTTGAGAGGGTGGTTCTTAAGGAATGGGAACATCCCACGCGGTTATCTGGAATTCCTTCCAGTTGGGAAAAGCGTTATCCTTTCCCGCCAGAATTGGTGAAGCTTTGGTCTGTCCCTCCGGACGTCGATACCCCTGTACTAGGGCTCTCCAGCTCGGCTATGGTACAATCTGCTGAGACCACTGTCCCCAACTGGTAGCAGACCTCTGGGTTTTTACATTGCGGTGCACCAAAACCCAGAATAGTCAAAATCCTGGCTTTTGGTCCACGTTATAGTGTAAGCATAAGTATGACGTACCATGAGGTTAAAGCTAGCAAAGAGCTGCTCCCGGCACCCAGGGACACGTGGTGCTATGTGAGCAAGCTTTGTATAGAAAACAATGGCCACATTTCTGCATTAAAGGAAACATTTTTAATACAGGTCCCTGGCAATCCAACCAACCCCCCCCAAAAAAAACTGCATTACAAATATTACTGTTTAATTAGTACTTCCACTACAGCATACCTTGCCTCTTTATTACATGTATCCACAATGTTAGCCATGTACATACAGCTACACAGGTAAATTAAAAAGTTGAAAAGAAAATTATGCATTTACATTTACCCATTAAAAAGCCTTACAACACCATGCAACAGTCAGAAAACAATACTAAACAATAGAAAAAAAATTTGAGTACATTTTCCAATAATTTTCGCTTGCGACAGCCTTTTTACTAGCATTTTGAAAATTTTACGAGTGATTAGAAAATTTTACGATTGCATTTTCGAGTGCAAGTATTTAATTCAACCCCTTTTTTGAATCACCCGAAAAAGTTAAAACTTTGTGCATGCGATCTGATTTTTCGAGTGACACGAATTTATTTCTACCTTTGTTGAATCGAGCCCTTTATACGGCCTGCACAAAGAAAGGGTAGATATAATACTTCTTCAGGAGACCCACTTCCGTAGCGGGAGAATTCCAGAAATCAAAAATAAATGCTTCACGAGATGGTATCACTCCCCAAACCCAGATGCAAATCCAAAGGGGTATCGATTGCTATTCACAAAAATGCTCAGTTGGAGCCATTGGATGCAAAAGTCGATCCCCGGGGGAGATACATCTTTCTGAAATTCTCAACAGGCGGGGAGACCTATACTATAGCAAACATATACCTGCCCAATCAAGACCAAACGGGGGGTGGGAGTGCGTTGCCTCCGCCTACTGGAGAAACTTGCAGAGGGGATCATAATCCTGGGTGGGGACTTTAACATGGCATTGGATCCAAGGCTAGACACCTCTCAGGGCAGGTCAGCGATCCCACAAGCTAAACTGGCGACCTTTAAAAAGGCGCTGAGTGACCTTCAGGTGGTCGATGTCTGGAGAATCCTGAATCAAGGGGCAAGAGACTATACGTTTTTCTCGCACACCCACACCTCCTACAGCAGGCTGGACTACATATTCATCAGTCATCACGCCCTGGCTAGAGACCTGGGTGCCTCGATTGGCCCTATCATTTGGTCAGACTATTCCCCAGTATATCTCAACCTACCGGTCACGGGTGGGGCCAGACGATGGTTCAATTAGAGACTTAACGACAACTTACTTAAGGACTCTATATGTATGACAGCGGTGGATAGCGCTATAACACACTTCATCGCAGACCACGTAAATGACAGCACCTCCCTGCCGGTGCAGTGGGAACCGATGAAGTGTGTTCTTAGAGGGATATTCTTGGTGTGCCACACACCCCGCTTCACTTCTTAAATATTCATCCATTATTGGGTTAATCCACCGCAGGTGACGTAGTGCAGAGAGGAAGTCTTGTAACGAGCCCCCTTCCGGCCTATATATACCTGGTACCTCCCTTCAAGCACCAGTATTTTTTCTCTCTGTTTGCTGACAAGTCAGAAGATGGAAGTCTCCTGCTTACAGGTAGGCCGGGGTATTCTTACCCCGCCACCCCCCTTTTGGTCTATTTCTGCCCGGTTTGAGTTTGTATACCTTTATGGTGGAATGGAAGCCTCCCAGCCTAGGCTGCTCACCGGGCAAATGGTAGATGGCACTTTAAGTGCCTAGGAGCTTATCTCCTACCGCTCGACCTCATGCGTGGGGCAATGCGGCTATCCGGCATGGTGATCCGGAAATGGGATGCCCCTGTCCCGAGGGTCCCCGTATCCCCTTTCTCTCCCATTGCGGTCCCTTCTCCCTTCACTATGGGGGGGGGGGTGTGAGGGTGTGCTTTTAGTATGTGTGTTTCACTTGTATCACTGCATTTTAACGTGTGTGTGTTCATGATTATGCATTCACTGTATTCAGCATGTGTATATTTTTGGGTCTGATTTAAGGGCAGGCTGCGCTGGGTAAGGGCTGGCCACTTCTCTTGCAGACTGTTGCTTTGTGGCCCCCTCCCCCCTCTCCTCTCCCCTCTCCCCGCCTTGCATTTTATGTTTTCGTTTGAACAGCACCATGCGGTCTTTACCCTCCCCCCTCCGCCGCCTGGGCGCACGTGCAGTGGCCCAGCTGTGAGTGATTTCCAGCTGATCGGTGTAGGGGGGGGCGGGTCCCGCTGGCGCGGCGCCGACGTCATGCGGCGTCTGCGGCGGGCCCAGCGTTCTTGCTTCCTTCAAATACAGGAAGTCGCGTGGGCGCACGGCCGCACTTTGTCTTCGTGCTGGCTGCTGGCTGCAGGCTTGTCCGGCTGATGCCTTTGCTGACCAGGTAAGCCCCTCCCGTTGAGGCCGTTAAATGGGGAATACTTTCCTTGCAACAATATAGTGAGAAGTCACTTTGTATTAAGGGGGCGTCATTTAAGGGCACTTGGTGCCATGCTTATATGTTTATACACATGTGAGGATCTGATGGTTTTTTCTTTGCCTTGCAGATCCTGGGATCCCTGCTTATGGTGGCCCTCCGGCTCTATGTGTCTGGCTAATTATTGGGATAGCTTTGAATGTATATATACATAGACTATATATAAAATATATATATATATAGTTTATTAAAGGGGACCTTAACTTAAAAAAAAAAAAAAAAATCCTCCCTTCCGGGACATTACTAATAAAGGGGGCATTCCGGGTCGGCTTATGCCTTAAAAGTCCCAGTATTGCGAATACCATAAATCACCATATGGAGGCTTCCGTAAATTCCGGAAACGGTTCTGCTGAGCCGTTTGGGGGGTGTGTAGGTTGTGGGGTTCCACTCCCAGCTGATGATATCTTTATTTGCATCCCTTGTGCAAAACAGACTATTGCGCGCCAGTCCGTTGCTTCGGCTGCGGGGCCATCGCATCCTTCATCATCTCCTACCTCTCCCTCCCTATTCCGGACCCTGCATGACACTGTCAAAAGTGGGGATTCGCATTCCGAGGCGGCAGCACAGCCCAGCCCCCGGAAAGTAATGCCCGTTAAAGCAGCGTTGAAGGCCGCTGCAAAACGAAGGCACCTGACTCCGGTACCTTCGGCTCCACAGGACCAGTTTTGTGAACCTGTGGAATGGTCCGATGGATCCCTGGACGAGGATGAATTCCCGTCGGAGTCAGATGAGCCGACAGGTCAGCTTGTGGCTGATGAGATTGGCGATTGGTCAGAGGGGGTTGTTTTTGACACCCCCTCTATTCTGGCTCAAATATTTAAAATTTTGAGTTTAGATACGCCTGAGGCGACCACCCCGCCAAAGGGTCAGTTGTTTAAAGAGCCTCAGCCGCGTTTGGTTTTTCCCAGACAACACCACTTTGAGAGGGTGGTTCTTAAGGAATGGGAACATCCCACGCGGTTATCTGGAATTCCTTCCAGTTGGGAAAAGCGTTATCCTTTCCCGCCAGAATTGGTGAAGCTTTGGTCTGTCCCTCCGGACGTCGATACCCCTGTACTAGGGCTCTCCAGCTCGGCTATGGTACAATCTGCTGAGACCACTGTCCCCAAAGATGGGGAAGATCGTCGGATTGACCAATACGTTCGACATGGTTTTATCTATTCCGGGTCAGCGTTGCGCCCGGTATGTGCTTCAGCCCTTCTTCTATTGGCAATTAAGTCCTTAATTCAGGGGCTATATGAGGATCTTGATCCCGCTTGCAAACAGTTCACTGCACTTAAGCAGTGTGAATCTTTTGTGGCTTATGTCCTGGCCGCTCAGGACGATGCGCTGACTATGAGTAGCAAGGCAGCAGCTATGCTGGTGGCTATTCGCAGGTCAGTATGGCTGCGTCAGTGGTCAGCGGACACGGCATCCAAAAAGGTGCTCACAGCTCTCCCCTTTTTGGGGTTGCGTCTGTTCGGGGAGAAAATTGATTCAGTCGCAAAGGGTGGTAAGATGCCACAACGCAAAAGGCCTCGTGGTCCCTTCAGGGGGGCAAGTTCCGGTAGGCCTTCCTTTCAAGGATTCAGAGTGGGCAAGGGTGCGTCCTTTCCCGCTACCAGTGGCGCAGGTTGGACTTGGGGGAGGGGCCGTGGCCGGCCCACTCAGTCCTGGGGCACCAAGCCCAAACCTGCTGATAAGCTCACTCAGCAATGAGGGGCTGCCCTCACCCGTGCGGGTGGGGGGACTATTGCGACACTTCTACCATTGGAACCATGTGGTTCCAGGCAGATGGATCCAGGGGGTAGTGTCGCCCGGTTACGACCTGGAATTCGAGTCTCACCCTCCTTCACGGTCCATTCATGGGTCGGTTCATCCCGGCCTGAACTCTCATCAAGACGGAGTGTGTCTTTCTTTTGCCCAAATTCACACAAGAACGCTTCAGCTATTTCTGTTAGCGTGTTGGGACCATCAACCTCAGTCGTTGGATCAGTCCTTCCAGTTGTCCTCCCGTGTACGGCAGTCCCTCCTGTGGTGATTGGTCCCGACCAATCTTGTATAAGGCAGGCCTTTCCTGACCCCCCTTTGGAAAATTGTCACCACGGACGCCAGTCTGTCGGGATGGGACAGATTCTGGAAGGAGCTGCGGTTTCAGGGGCAGTGGAGGCCCCACTTACCCATCAATATTCTGAATCCGAGAACCATTCGTCAGGTGTTTGCTCTCCTGACTCAGTACGTTCTGGGCCTTCTGGTCCAGATGTGTTCAGACAATCGATCAGCAGTTGCTTAAGTCGGTCTTCAGGGAAGGACGCGCAGTCTGAGTACTCTCAGAGAAGTGTCACTGATCCGGATATGGGCAGTGTTCCATGTTCCCTGTCTCTCGGCGGTTTACATTCCAGAGGTGATGGAACAGGTAGCGGACCGGTTGAGCAAGGGCTCTCCCCGTCTGGAAGAATAAACTCTCCATCCTCGGGTGGTTCGCTTATTGTGTCTCCAATGGGAGACCCCGGAGGTGGACCTGTTGGCCCCTCATCACTATCACAGGCTCCCGAACTTCGTGTCACTGTTGGGGCGCGGGAGTCGTTGCCGGTAAAAACAGTCCTCACTCAAGTCTTGGCAAAAATAGGCTTAGGTTTATTTTGAGCAAAAACAAAAAACAAATAAACAAAAAAAACAAAATTCATGAAAATAAGGGGTTAAGTTATAGCTACCGTAGGACCAAGTAGCACCCCAGCTCTCAGCTCGTCCTGACTGAACTGAAAAAAAAAAACCTCCACCTACATACAGGTGCACTTATCTACCAATTACCAGTTTCCAACAGCCCTTTATTCTTAAAGGAATATACATCTGGTTTTTAAACAGAAATATTACATATAAATCATACATTAAACCACATGAAACAAAGCATCCAGCTGTCTCCTTTAAAAATAAAAAGGAGCTTATAATCTATATACATATTAACAAATTATACACAGGAACATAAACACACTAGGTTTGGCTGCAGCTTTGCCTCACCTGGCAGTAATTAGCAGCATCCTATATAAACCCAGCACACCCTCTGCTCTGGTTTGATCTCTGCAGGTAAGTAGCTGGTCATGCTGTGTGTGTGTTGGTGGGGAATAGTGAACTAGTTTATCTGTGAAAGGATAGATGAAGATTTGCTGGCCAGCAGATAGAAAAGAGAGAGAAAGATACATACACACAGACGGACAGACCTGCTCACTATTAACCCCTCAACAGTCACTCTCCCGGGATCCTCTGGCTCTGGCAGTGGACGCCATGTCCCTGAACTGGGGAGTTCTGGGATTTCCATACCTGTTTCCTCCGATGCCCATGCTGAGCAGGGTTCTTCAGAATTTGGCTCTGGAAAAGGTGTACGCCGTTCTCGTGGCCCTAAGGTGGCCAAGGCGAGTGAGGTTCGCAGACATCGCTCGGCTGGCAGTGGACCAGTTCGTTCTGCCTCTTCGGTCCGGTCTGCGCACTCAGGGTCGATTGTGCTACCCCAATTTACCAGCGCTGGGTTTGATGGCCTGGCTGCTGAAACCTCCATCCTGAAGGAGGAGGGTCTTTCTGATTCAGTCATTAAGACTTTGATCAGTGCCCGGAAGAAGTCTTCTTCCATCACCTACTATAGGACTTGGAAAGCCTATATCGCTTGGTGTGAGATAAGATCTTTTCCTTGTAGGGTCTTTTCGGTCTCCAGGATTCTGGAGTTTTTACAATCAGGGCTGGACTCTGGTCTCCAGCTAAGTACGTTGAAAGGGCAGGTCTCTGCCTTATCTATCTTTTTTCAGAAGCGTGTTGCGCTTAAACCTTTAGTTAAAACTTTTTTCCAGGGGGTTACGCATGTGCGGCCTCCCAGGAAACCATTACTCCCTGTTTGGGATTTGAATTTGGTCCTTTCTGCTCTTCAGGCTCCTCCTTTTGAGCCTTTGCAAGATATTGCTTTGTCTACCCTGACTCAGAAGATTGTCTTCTTGGTAGCTATCACTTCTGTCCGGCATGTCTCAGAGTTGGCGGCCTTAACTATCCATGCGCCTTACTTTGAGAGGCATCAGGATAAAGTGGTCTTTCGGTTCAAGCCAGACTTTCTTCCTAAGGTTGTTTCTGCTTTTCATTTGAACCAAGATATTGTTCTTCCCTCCTTGTGTCCTAATCCTAAGAATGACAAAGAGAGGGTTTTGCATTGTTTGGATGTAGTACGCTGTGTTATGTACTACTTGATTATCACGTCTCCTTTTCGTAGGACGGATTCCTTTTTTGTTGTGCCCCATGGGCCTAAGAAGGGTTTGGCGCCAGCCAAATCTGCCGTTAGCAAGTGGATACATCAGGCCGTTACTGCGGCCTATTCTGCTAAGGGAAGAGTTCCCCCTTTTCGTATCACTGCTCATTCCACTCGCGCCGTTGGGGCGTCTTGGGCATTTCAGCACCAAGCTTCTGTTGAACAGGTTTGTAAGGCCGCCACTTGGTCTTCTGTTCACACTTTTTCTAAGTTTTACAAAGTTGATGTGCGGGCCTCAGCGGATGCTGTTTTTGTCCGCAAAGTTCTGCAGACTGCAGTCATTTAAGTTATGCTTCACCTGGCCTAGAGATGCCCTTCCCTTGTGGACACTGCTTTTGGATGTCCCAATAATGGATGAATATTTAAGAAGTGAAGCGGGGTGTGTGGCACACCAAGAATAATACCATTTTGTGAGTACTCGCCTGAAAAATGGATATTGTTTGTGTGCCACACACCCCGCTTCACCCCCACCCTTTTCGGTATTACCGAAGCATTTATATGGTGAAGCCCTTTTTTATTTATATCAAAATTGATTTTTGAGGTTACCGGTGGAATACTGGTACCTTGTCTTTCTGCTTTTTAAATATTCTGGTGATTGAAGGGAGGTACCAGGTATATATAGGCCGGAAGGGGGCTCGTTACAAGACTTCCTCTCTGCACTACGTCACCTGCGGTGGATTAACCCAATAATGGATGAATATTTAAGAAGTGAAGCGGGGTGTGTGGCACACCAACAATATCCATTTTTCAGGTGAGTACTCACAAAATGGTATTATTTTTGAAACATGGCTCTAGGTTGAAGAGAGAGAGGACGCAGCAGATCCGATCTACTCTGGACCGTATCCGAGCACTCGAGCAATCGCATAAGAATACCCGCTCCAAAGGGGAGTTGGTGGAACTGGTTGCGGCTAGAGAGACGCTTAAAAGGTTATACGACCAATGCTATCTAAAATATCGGGATAGGTGTAGAGCCAAGTTTTATGAATTCTCAGACAAATGCGGGAGATTACTGGCCAGGTCTCTACACCCTAGACAGAACCTAACATATATACCAGTCATTAGAGATAAGGAGGGGAGGGAGGTCCACAAACCTAACCATATTGTGGAGGAATTCCAGAAATACTACACAGGACTATACAACATAAAAGGTAGAGGGAGCGGGGCGTGGCTTCGGCATGAGGGAGTGAGGAAGCAAGTGGAGGAGCTCCCGTCTGATTCTGGCCTTTTAGTTGATTGGGACACCCTGACCCTCACCCAAACTGCCCAGATGACGGGGAACAAGAAAACGAGGACCGGGCGCAGCGTCCGGGGCCCCCCAAAGCCGCTATTGGGAGCTATTTCCACCCTAGATCCCAGCCGGGATCCGAGGTCCCACTATCCAAGATGGCGCCCGCCGAGCAAAGAGACCAGGAAGGAGCAGGAGGCGCAAGGGGGCAAGTATGCTTCTCTGCAAACCCCCAGAGACGAGTACCGGAGCGACGGGGACGGCACCCACCTTTGATGATGGCGGAGCCCGTGTTGTGAGCCAGGCGGAGGACGCGGCAGGGGCTCTGCGTCCTGCCCCGAGCCCAGTGAGCAGCGAGAGTGACAGTGAGAGGAGACGGCGCGGCAGCGTGGTGAGGAAGCCGCGATCTGACCGAGTCAGCTGCTGCGAGGGGGGAGCCAGTGATGACGGCGCCAGCCCGGAGGTTAGTTGCTGGGGAGAAGAAAGTGCAGAGAGCAGCAGGGAGGGGTTGGAGGTGACGGCGCAGCCCGGCCATAAAACGGACAGTGTCATGTTCTCCAGCCAGGAGGCAGGAGGGGGAGAGAGCCAAGTGAGAGGCGGACTGGCTCTACGGAAGTCACAGGTGGAGGAGCACCCGGCGGGACCTTGCCCTGGGATAAAGGGCATAATTTGCGAATTTTAAGAGTCACAAAGTGGCAAGCCTGGTCCCTCCTATACGGATAGAGGTTACCCCTCGCCCAGGGACAAGAGTGGAGCGCCAGCAGGATCCAGCAGGGTGGTGCAGGTGGAGCTGCACCCTGCCCCGGCAGATGCTTGCATCGGTGCTGACCGGGCGAATCCCCCCTCAAATCTGGCCCAAAGCCCTTTCACAGTAGTTGACGCAGAGTGGTCCTCGGGGTCCAGTATTGGCTTCCCCAGCATCATCCCCCCATACGGGGACATACAGAAGCCTCGGGTTCTACCTATCCCGATATCCATCAGCATGTTGCGGACAGCCTGGCCGGCTCTCCCCCGGAATCCCCTGCGGGATACCCCCCAAGTGGCCGACCCTCTCCAACCCCAGCGCTAGACCCAAGCCTTCAGGCAATACTGCAATACTTGCCGACAAAAGCTGAGCTTAAGGCTGACCTGGATGCGGTGGCGATCAGAATCGAGAGGGCCCTAAGAAGAGAGATTGAAGATATCCAACAGAAATCCTCGGCCCTGGAGACTAAAGTTGCCACTCTTGAAGATTCTCGGGCAGACCACGAGACGCGGTTAACACGCCTGGAGAGAATGCAAGATTTGTACCAGCAGCAGATGACCGACCTCCGGCTTCAAGTGGACGACCAGGAAAACAGAAATAGGCGTAATAACCTGAAGATCTGTGGCGTCCCTGAATCGGTTCAAGCGGACAATTTGCGTTCTTCAGTAACGGAATTATTAAACTCCCTGCTGGAGAGGCCTCTGGACGCTGAGCTACTAATCGATCGGGTCCATAGAGTAGTGGGCCGGCCGGCCGGTGCCCCCCAGGCCCCCAGAGACGTCCTATGCAGAGTGCATTTTTTACCGTTAAAGAGGACATCCTGTGGCGGGCCTGGGAGCGAGGTAGAATTGAATGGAGGGGCTCGCATATCTCGATACTACCTGATGTATCTCGTCGCACTTTGCTGATGAGGAGAATGCTCCAACCTTTGCTCGACAAGCTTCGGGAGATGGGGGCCTCCTACAAGTGGGGGCACCCGTTTCATCTCATAATTCGCAAAGACAACGCTGTTTTTGCTCTACGCAGCAAAGCGCACTTACCAAACATGTTTGCTTTCTTGGGCTTGGATCCCTTCCCGGTCCCGGATTGGCTGGACTTCAGCCTGCTCCCGCAAAGGGCCCCTAGACGCCCTAGATGGGTCCGTGAGCGAGGGGGGGGAGACCCAGAAGGGACCCAGAGCAGTAGGGTGGCCTTGGTATCCCGGCACAGAGCTGCGGATGTCCGATATATATATATATATATATGTTCTTACTGTTTTACCTATGTTATTGCCTGAGGAAAAGGGTAAGTTACCTTGAATTTTGGATTGGGGGAGGTGTGATCTGGCCGAGACCAATTCGATTGGATGCCCCCCGCCTCTCCCCCTGGTCTGGTGGTGATCCTGGCGGAGGCTGAGGGGTGCGGGGCTAGTTTTCCCTCCTAGGTTCGCATATCTCCCCCTTGATGTTACCTGGCGGCCAGTAACCGAAGCAGATGGTCCTGTACAGATTAGACCAGCTGTGACCTGGTGCGACTCTGCTGGGGGGCTCGCTCCCTTTCCTGGATGGCGATTCCTTATTCTTGCCCAGCGGGGGGGGGGGGCGGGCCTTGGCGGTCTGAACTCATGGTTGCTGGTGGTTCATAGGTGGTTCCCCGGGGTTCAACCTGTCAGAATCTTCTAGAGTTCTGAGAAAGGGGCCTAAAATGTTGCGGGGCTGTGATCTTTTGATATGTAGAAGGAGGGTTGGATGGGTGTCTGGGCTCGTGACGCTGAAGAATCAGCGGAAGCATGCTCCCAAGTGTTGAGGTTGCTTCTCCAATTAGGTCTCCACGCCATCCCATTGGCAGTGTGCCGAAGGGATTTGCGTGGTTTTGAGGGCTGCGGCCCTCTTAGTTCTCCATTGCCCCCTCTTCAAGGTGGGCTTATTAGTTTTGTCTGTCTTGTTAGTTCTGTCTTTTTTCTCTGTCTCTTGTTTCCATCTCTCTTTTTGACTTTTTGCTTCTCTCTCTTTTTCTCCGGTCGTCCCTCACCACTCTCCCTGATCAGGCTCCTGGTCTTGCTTCTCAGGGCTGGGAATACGCGACACGAATAAGACTTTGTGACACTATCTGGCCGGGCAGGCGTCCTCTCCCTGTCACTTAACCACACTGATGAGTCTTAAACTCTGTACGTTTAACGCAAAGGGGCTGAATATCCCTGAGAAAAGGGCAAAAATCCTATATGGGTTCCATAAAGAAAAAGTGGACATTGCCCTTCTACAAGAGACACATTTTTGTCAAGGGAAAATCCCAGAAATTAAAAACAGATACTATGATAAATGGTACCACTGTCCTAACCCTGAGGGTAAATCCAAGGGAGTATCCATTGCCATACACAAAAACGTTCCTATAGAAAACGTGCAGGTTAAAGTAGATCCTGGGGGCAGGTACTTGTTCCTCAAACTTACCTTGTGTGGAGCGAGATATACCCTGGCTAATTTGTACCTACCCAACCAGGGACAGGTAGATGCAGGATTGGGAATACTACGCTTGCTAGAGGACTTCAGGGAAGGAACGCTAATCATAGGAGGGGATCTCAATTTAGTCTTGGACCCAAGGATCGACTCCTCTCAGGGGAAATCTGCAATCTCCCACTCTAAACTTAACAGATTTCGCAAAGCCCTTCAGTCCTTGCAAGTGGTGGACATCTGGAGGATCCTCCATGGGGGGGAGAGGGACTACACGTATTTCTCTCATATCCATAATACGTATAGCAGGCTGGACTATTTCCTCCTGAGCCACCATGCCCTTGCAATAGACCCTGAATCCTCGATTGGTCGGATCATGCCCCAGTCTTCTTGAGCCTCCCGGTGCTGGACGCGACTCCCAGGCAATTCACTTGGCGTCTGAATGACAACCTTCTGAAGGACACTCTATGCATGGCCGAGATCAAGGCTGTGGTAACTAATTTCCACCTTGACCATAGCAATGACAGTACCTCATTGCCGATCCAGTGGGAGGCGCTCAAGTGTATGCTGCGGGGAGTCTTTATCAAACATGGCGCGAGGCTTAAGAAGGAGAGAGCCCAACTGATTGTGGAGACTCTGGGACGCATACAGGAGTTGGAGAGGACGCATAAGACCCTCTCGTCCCCTGGGGAATTACGAGAACTGATAGAAGCCAGGCAAAAGTTAAAGGGGCTCTACGACCAATGCTACCTCAGGTACAGGGATAGGTGCAGGGCACGCCTATATGAATACTCGGATAAATGCGGTAGGCTGTTGGCTAGGTCACTCCACCCAAGGCAAGGCTGTTCATTTATCCCCAGCCTGAAAACGGCAGATGGAGGGGAGGTACACAAGACACCCTAAATTGCAGGGGAATTCCAGTCCTACTATTCGGGCCTGTATAACATTGGTAACGATCCGCAGGGGAGATTAGCGGGGGACTTGGACAACTATATAGCTGAGACGGCTCTATCAGTCATTCCCCCGGAGGAGAGTGAGGCTTTAGAGGATCCAGTAAGGCAGGAAGAGGTGGTGAAGGCCATAAGGGAGACCCCTGCAGGGAATAGTCCTGGACCGGATGGGTTTACCCCCAGGTTTTATAAAACGATGGGACCTCTGGTTGCCCCTTTCCTGACGAGGGTATTTAACTCTGTATCAGGTTGCTGCCCCTTCCCGAGACAGACCCTGGAAGCTCACATTACGGTCATTCCGAAACCTGGGAGGGATAATACCTTTCCGGGTAACTATAGGCCGATCTCACTGATCAATGTTGATATCAAACTGTTCGCCAAAATTATGGCGATCAGGATCCAGCCCTTGTTACCTTCACTGATACACAATGATCAAGTTGGGTTTGTCTCGGGCAGGGAAGCCAGGGACAATGTGATCAAAACAGTTTCGTTGATTAATTTCGCTCAATCAAAGGGAATCCCATCATGCCTTCTGGCAGTGGACGCAGAAAAGGCATTCGATAGGGTGCATTGGGGGTTTTTAGAGGCCGCGCTCTCCCAGGTGGGGGTGGGACCAGTCATGAGGGATAGAATTATGGCTCTATACCATGAGCCCCCGGCTAAAGTTAAAATTAACGGCACTCTCTCTAGATCTTTTGACATAAGGAATGGCACACGGCAGGGGTGCCCTCTGTCCCCCTTGCTCTATGTCCTAGTAATGGAACACTTGGCGAACGCCTTGAGAGCCAACCTTTCCATCAAAGGGGTGTCATGCGGGGGGAGGGAATATAAGCTCTCCCTCTTTGCCGATGACCTCCTGTTATATATAACCTCTCCACATACCTCTCTGCCGTCTGTCATTCGGGAGTTTGAAAGATTCAGTAAGTTGAGCAACTTTAAAGTCAACATGGCTAAAACGGAGATCTTGAACATCTCCCTAGAGGAACAGGCCCGGGAGTTAATACAGGTAAATTTCCCGTTCAAGTGGCAGAGGGAGTCAATAAAAATACCTTGGGGTACAAGTGTCCACAGACCTGGGGAAACTCTATAAATTAAACTATGTGCCACTCCTTAACAGCACAATAGGAAGCCTGAAAACGTATGCTAAAAAACAATACTCCTGGTTGGGGAGAACTAATATCCTAAAAATGGACGTTTTGCCTCGATTCTTATATGTTTTTTAGACTTTGCTGTTGTTGTGTTTGGGATGGTAAAAAGCCTAGGGTGAGCAGGAAGACGCTATGTAGACCTAAATCTGCAGGGGGGGGCTGGGGGTCCCCGACATGAAGTCATACCACGCGGCTGCGGTCCTAGTGTGGCTCGTAGACTGGTTCCACCATAAGGGGAGTAAGCAATGGGTGGACCTAGAAAACGATACCTCTCCAATCAGTCTGACTGCCTTGCCTTGGGTGGACCCTGAGCTCCGTCCAAGGAGGCGGGAACTTCCCTACCTTGTGAATCCCCTGTTGACTCTCTGGGACAGGTCACTGAAACTAAGGGGCATATCGTGTAGACCGGGTCCTCTCACCCCGCTCTTCGATAACCCTGCATTTACCCCGGGATTGGGGGCCAAAACGTTTCTCGTGTGGGAAGCGTCTCAGGACACAAGATTGGGAGAGATTACCTCTGGATCTGGCATGCCATCACTATCTGATTTGAGGGATCCGGGGGAGGGGAGGAAACTGTCCTGGTTTTTATATGCCCAGTTAAATGCCTTCATCGGCTCGGTAGCTCATGGGAATATCCTGTCTCGGCCATTAACAGCGCTGGAGACGATCCTCAGGGCTCGGTCACCCCCCTCCCGGGCAATCTCGTCCTTATATAGGATCCATCAGGCTGGAGGTATGGAGGAGGGTCTCCCATTATTTTGTAGAAGATGGGAGGAAGAATTGGGTCAGACGTTTGAGAAGGAGGAGTGGGAAAAGACTTTTGCTCTAACGCACAAACTCTCGATGGCTTGTAGGGCCCAGGAAAGAAATGATAAAATCCTGACCAGATGGTATAGGAGCCCGGCGGACTTGGAAAGATACCGGGGCTCAGAGACTGACAAATGTTGGAGGTGTAACAGAGCACGTGGGACCCTAACCCACGTCTGGTGGGAATGCCCCGCTATTAATACTTTTTGGGAGAGGGTGTTGAGGATATTTGAGTGCACAAAGCTTGTGAGTGTCCCCAACTTCCCTTAGGTGACCCTCCTTTCGATGACTCCGGGTTCGGTGGCGGCAGAGGGGAGGGGCCTGCTGAGGCACATGCTTACGGCAGCCAGATCAATAATACCCCGACACTGGCGTTCCAATACTGTACCCTCCTTAATGGAATGGTACGGGGAGTTAGAAAATATCAAAAGGGTGGAGGAACTGGCACTCTATGGTGTCGAGGGTGGGGCCGAAAAGCACTATAAGACCTGGACAATATGGGAAATGTCTAAGAGCTCCCCGGAGATCCGGGATCTACTGGAGAGAAGTGGTTGATGTGGACATTCTTTCTTTCTCTCTTTCTTCCTTTCTTTTCCTTTCCTATATTTCTTTCTTCGTGTCTATCTTCTCTGCCTCTATTTCCACTTAGCACCTTATTCTATGGGCATTACTGTCTTAATACATAGTGAGCAAGTAAAGTTTTTACGTGGACACCATTGTTGTCATCATTACCGGCAACTTTCCACAGTTTCGCTATTTCTATGCCCATACTGGATATCTTTATCATATATTTCAAGCGCTGTGATCATGTACTTTTCTTGCTGTGTTTCTTGTTGTTTCTACGTATGTAAAGTCTATATAAAACTCAATAAAGATATATTGCATAAAAAAAAAAAAGGTAGAGGGGACACTCTCCCCCCTGAGGAATTAGTTTCCCGCATACAGGAATACGTTGAGGAAACGGCAGTTCCCCCTCTGCCGGAGGAGACGAGGGATTTGTTAGAGATGCCCTTTGAGGAAACGGAGACGAAAGGCCATTAAAGGAACTCCAATGGGGAAAAGTCCAGGCCCAGATGGGTTCACACCAAGGTTCTATAAAGCCCTGGGGGGGCGACTTGTTCCCTTCCTGACGAAGGTTTTTAATAGTGTCTCCGATTCCTGCCCCTTTCCAAGACAGGCCCTGGAAGCACATATCTCTGTCATACCAAAACCTAACAAAGATAAGACCCTGACTGGCAACTACAGACCGATCTCACTAATAAACATTGACATTAAACTTTTTGCAAAAGTAATAGCCAACAGAATGCAAGGGTCCCTTGCAGAGATCATTGATAAAGACCAGGTGGGCTTTGTAGTAGGGAGAGAAGCTAGAGATAACACATTGAAAACAATCACCCTTATGCAATGCGCGCAAACTCAGAAAATCCCTTCCTGCTTGCTCTCTGTGGATGCCGAGAAGGCATTCGATAGGGTCCATTGGAGATTCCTACGGGCAGCTCTGGTCCAAATAGGGGTAGGTCCCGAGATGTTGGGGAAGATCATGTCGCTATATAGTGAGCCAACAGCCAGAGTCGGGGTGAATGGGCTCCTCTCATCCCCATTTGGGATCGGCAATGGCACACAAGGATGTCCGCTTTCGCCGCTGTTGTATGTAATAGTCATGGAACACCTTGCACAAGCCCTGAGAGCAAACCCCACAATCAGGGGAATCCACTGTGGGGGGAGGGAGCGTAAACTCTCACTGTTGGCAGATGACCTCTTGCTGTATATCTCATCTCCTCATATTTCCCTGCCCTCTATACTCAAAGAATTTGAAAGATTTGGCTGCCTCAGTAACTTTGAAGTCAACCTTTCCAAAACGGAACCCCTCAATATCTCCTTATCCAGTGACACCCAGAGACATCTACAAACAAATTTCTAATTTAAGTGGCAGAAAGAATCCGTTACTTATCTGGGTGTACAACTGCCTACTAACTTTGACAGTCTGTATAGGCTAAATTACGCCCCCCCCCCCTCTCTCAGACTCTGGAGAACCTTAAGGCATACAACAAAGTGCAATATTCATGGATGGGTCGGATTAATATATTAAAGATGGACATCCTACCCCGCTTTCTCTATGTGTTTCAGGCTGTACCGATTGTGCCAGAACAGGGCTTCTTCAAGGTTTTGAAGAAGGCCTGGACTAAGTTTGTCTGGAATGACAAGAAGCCCAGAATCAGATACACGGTTCTGATAAAGCCTAAAGGAGAAGGGGGATTGGGATTACCAGACCTTAAAGGCTACCACACAGCTGCACTTCTGGTTAGATTAGTCGACTGGTTCCATCACGGGCAGACAAGCTGTGGGTGAGTGCAGAGGATGGGGTCTCTCCTCTCAGTCTTACCGCACTCCCCTGGTTGGAACCCTCCCTGAGGCCTAAGACCCATAACCTTCCACTTTTGACACGCTCTTTGTTATCTGTATGGGACTCAATACTCAAGAAAAAGGGAATATCACATAGACCAGGACCGCTTACCCCCTTGTTTGATAACCTTGCTTTTCCCCTGGGGGTGAGGTCAAGTAGATTCCTAATATGGGAGAAATCACAAGGAGTCAGGCTTGGTGACATCTTACAGAACAATCGACCCCCATGCCTCTAGGATCTCCGGGTTCAGGGACGGGGTGAGAGGGTATCCTGGCTTTTACATAGACAGCTGGTGGCTTTTGTCTCCTCTCATTGCCCGGGGTCCTCGCTCTCTCGGCCTCTAACTACATTTGAGAGTATCCTGAGAGCTGATGAGGGGCCATTGCATGCCCTCTCACTTTTATACAGGGTGCTCCAGGCAGAGTGGGATTCTTCAGAGGACCTTGGGTTTGTCAGAAGATGGGAGCGGGATTTGGGCCGGGAGCTAGACGCCGAAGATTGGGACAAATCTTTTGCCTTGACCCATAGGCTCTCCCTTGCGTGTAAAGCCCAGGAAAAAAATGATAAAATTCTGTCCCGGTGGTATAGGTGCCCGGCTGACCTGGCCAGGTTTGGGGGGGTCGACACAGGCACGTGCTGGCGGTGTGGACAAGCAGAGGGCACTATGCTTCACATCTGGTGGAGCTGCCTCTTGATAAATAAACTATGGGACCAAGTATTTTCGGTCTATAAATTCTTGACTCTGGAGGATGTACCTAAGGAACCGCAAATAGCTCTGTTGTCAGTGGTGCCTGGTTCGATCTCAGCAGCAAAGAGGGGAATCTCAGACATCTGACTGCGGCTTGGTCAGTGATACCCTGACATTGGTGCTCCCAATGCACTCCAGACATATTGGAGTGGGTTCAGGAGGTGGAGGGAATACGGAGAATGGAGGAGCTGGTGCTTGAGGGTGACGAGAACGGAAGGGAGAAGCTAAACATCACTTGGACAATCTGGATTCTGGCGCAAGGCACACCAGAGTTCAGGGCTCTGCTCTCTTCTCTGTAGTTTTTTATGGGACTTGCTACATGGAATGAAGCAGAGACGGGATGGAGTATGAGGCCTCAGAGAGCTGGCCTAGGCCGCCGGGCCCTCTCCAATCTTAATCTATACCCTTTTCCTCGTTCTCGGGTGCTTCACCCTTCGGAACCCCCCTTTTCACTGCCACCTCCTGAACCGGTCAAAGAGCATCATTCCCCCCCCCCACCTTTTCTTCCTGTTCTCTCTTCCCCTCCCCCCTATCTTGTTCTTTATTCCTGCTGCCTTTTTTTTCTTAACCCCCTATTATAAATAAAATAAAAGAAGGGAAGAATACAGGGCTCTTGTATGGTTTACGATACTGTTTTCGTGAGATTAGGTTGCTCCCCCCTGACAAAGCTAGGCTTCGGGCCGACTAAGGGCGCCTTCTTGGGGAATCTTTCCTAGTGGTTACCGACTAGACCTGAACTGGAGGAGTCAAATAAAGGAGGTACTATACAGTCTATGACTTACCAAGGTTCCGGTAGTCCCCGCATTACGTGTTCGGCATTAAGGGGTGGGCCCTGTGAAATGTAGTTACCTATCTTCATTTTGTTTTCTCTCGCCTATTTGACCTAAGATGTAGACCACAAGTGTTATTTGACATATCAGTATGCTCTGTATTTTGATTTCTTTCCAATAAAGATATATTAAAAAAAAAAAAAAAAGGTCCTTAGCGCTGTGGTTAGAACAAATAGAGCAACAAACTCAGTCCAACACTCCAAAAGAAGAGATTCTTAAATCATTTAAAGTTGTTGTGAATGATCTGTTATCTCTGTGATGCCTCAGTAGAGGACTTTAGGATAATAGCTAATCCTGCTAGGAGTGCATTATGGCTCAAATCGTGGTGGGGGGCAGGCGATCAAGGCTAAGCTTTGTGCACTAGAGGAATTCCTATTTGGTACTCCGTTACAGACCATACTGGGAAGTCTCTGATGATAAAAAAAAAGATTTTTCGGTCAAGAAAAAGGAACTTACTCCTAAGAAACATTTTTGTGTAGGTATAGGTTGCACCAGAATACCAGGCAAAAGGGGCAGAGGCTTCGGGCTTCCTATTCAACCCTAATAGAAAAGGGGAGGAACAGGGGTAAAAAAAACAATGACATTCATCCGGTAGGGGGAAGACTAAAGTACTTTGCAGAGAAAAGATGACCCCAAATCCTTGGGTATGGAGTCTTTTTCAGGAGGGTTATCACATAGAATTTCGGACTACTCCAAATCATTTTGTTACTCCAAGGCAGTCTCCCCTCCCTTCCTCCAACCAGATTTTTGCCTTAATAAATCAGAGGGTCATTATTCCACATTTTTTTCAGTACCAAAACCAAATGGGAGCATAAGATTGATCCTAAATCTGAAACCCCTAAATCGGATTATTTAAAGAAAGTTCCAAATGGAGACTACTGCATCCACTACAGTCCTGATAGCAAAGGACTAGGCGTGTTTGCTCGGTGGGCCCTGTTTAAGTGGCCGCTGTCCTCCCTCATCCTCCTTGTAGTCTTCGGGGGAAAAGGGGGGGGGTGTAAATATGTATGCTATGCATTCTGTGTTTTATACCTTTTTTCCATTCTGTTTAGTCTTGTGTCAGCCGCCGCGCTGGCTTGTCTCTACTGTCTTTTTAAAAAATTGCCGCCGCCGCGCGCTGACTTGGTTCCACGCTTGTCGGCAGCATTACCTCAGGCGCTAGTGCGCCATCTTTGGCTGCTTGCACGTTCGTGGCTTCGCGCTCTTCGGGGGGGGCCGGGCCCGTCTTTGGCACGCTCCGCGTCATTGCTGCTACCGGCCCCTCGAGGTATACCGACGCCATCTTTATCCTGCCTTTTGGCCCATGTGCCCCTACCTACCGCGGTCTGTAAGTGCCCTCGTGGGCGGCTTTATATCTTTCACTTTTTTGTTACTGTGTGCTTACAGGTCTTGTCTGCTTATGTCTTTCAGGCAGGACAAACCCTTTTGGCTTCTCCCGGCCCTGTATTAGTATATTTTTGTAGGGTTTGTAAAAATAATACTCCCACTTCCCTAGCGGGTTATTGGGACATCCGGGGTTGCTATGCTGACGCTGACAAGGCGCGGGTCTGTGTACCCTGTGCTGAGCAGGTGCTTGCATTGCAATCTGGCCTGCCAGTGGCTGCACCTCGTTTCACTTCGCCTACTCCCCCAAGCTTAAATCTCACTCCTGCTGAGTTGCATACTAGTGGGGATTCTCAGCCTGATGTGTCTTCTAGACTGGCTACTGTTGAGCAGTTGATTGCGTAAGGCCCCTGTTAAGAAGCGGCACTTGACGAATAATGTCACTGTTTTCCCTATGGGAACTGAGGAGTTTTGGTATCTTTGTGGCTATACCCCATCTGATGAAGGGGAGTGCTTTTCTGATTCAGGCTCATCTGATGAGAGACCAAGGGGTCATGACGATTCTGGCTCTGACCCCTGGGCCCCAGATGACACTGACAGATTATTGACCCAGATTTTTGAGGTTCTGTCCATCTCTCTCCCTGTTGCGACTCCCAGGCAAAAAGGGGAGCTTTCCCATACAGCAAAATCACGTTTGGAATTTCCAGAGCAGGCACATTTCCATAACCTTGTGCTCAAGGAATGGGAGCGCCCCAGTAAACTTCCCGGGGTTCCAAAAAAGTTGGGATAGGAAGTATCCCTTTCCGGCTGAGGTGGTTAAATGTTGGTCATCCCCCCCCCCCCCCCCGAGGTGGATGCCCCGATCCTAGGGCTATCTAACACCACTGTCATGGGTTCCCCTGACTCTGCTACCCTGCGGGATGCTGAGGACCGGCGCATTGACCAGCTGGCATCCCACGCCGCTGGTACAGGGACGGCGCTGTGCCCAGTCTGTGCCTCTGCAATTACGGCTGTGGCCACTAGAACCCTTATCAGAAATATGCTTGATAGTGCCCCTGATGATTTGCCTTGTGAGGTGTTTAATGCACTCTCCAGTTGTGATGTTTTTGTAAATTTGTCCTCTCAGCATTGGATGACACCATCAGAATGTCTGCCAGAACTTCTGCCCTTGTGGTGGCTATACGCCGCTCGGTTTGGCTGCGCCAGTGGGCTGCTGACAACGCTGCCAAGAAGGCCCTCACTGGGTTTCCCTTTAAAGGACTACGCCTGTTTGGGGATCGCCTGGACCCTTTTGCTAAGGGAGGCAGGTTACCCCAGCGCAGGCGGCAATCTCGGCCCTTTCGGGGTCAGGGTTCCTTCTCCTCCCCTTACCGTGGTGCAAGACAGGGAAGGGGGGTTCCCTTTCCCGGGGCCCGGGGAGATTGCTGGGGTAGAGGCAGAGGACGTGGACGTCCTGGCTCCTCCTGGGGTCCCAAAGCAAAACCCTCTCCCAAGCCCCCTCAGGCGTGATGGGGCGCCCTCACCCATCCGGGTGGAGGGACGGCCGCAGCACTTCGCTCTTGTCTGGAGGCTTCATGTCTCAGACTGGTGGATTCAGGAGGTACAAGTTGGAGTTTGCCGCCGATCCCCCTCCAAGATTCATCAAATCCCGGATTCCTCAGGACCCTGTGTCAGCTCAGGAGCTAGTGCAAGCAGTGCAATGCCTCCTGGAGCTGGGGGTCATCTGCCAGGTCCCCTTAAGAGAAAAAGGCAAGGGCTTTTATTCCAACCTATTCACAGTACCCAAAAAGGATGGTTCAGTCAGGGCCATCCTGGACTTGCAGATCCTCAACAAGTTTGTCAGGGGCAGGTGCTTTTGCATGGAAACTCTGCGCTCTGCCATCAGCTTCCTGCGCCAAGGGGATTTCATGACTTCTGTGGACATCAAAGATGCTTATCTTCATATTCCTGTGTTCCCAGGTCATCAAAGGTTCCTCAGGTTCACTTTGATGGATCAAGACTACCAGTTTTTGGCCTTGCCCTTCGGCCTCACTTCAGCTCCCAGGGTGTTCACCAAGGTGCTGGCTGGCGTGATGTCTCTGCTCAGATGTCAGGGCGTCCGCGTGCTTCCCTAGCTGGACGACATTCTCATCACTTCCCAGTCTCTACATCAGGAAGAGTTGGATATTCAGCTGGTGATGTCCACTCTGGAGTCATTTGGATGGGTGATCAACCACCCCAAGTCCTCACTGTCCCCCTCCTTGGTAACTCCATTCCTAGGAATGATTCTGTATACAGTTCAGGCAAGGATCTTCCTTCCTCAACAGAAGGTGGAGAGTATGATTGCACTGACTCAGTCCCTCCTATCTTGTCCCCATCCCTCCATCAGGCAGGAGATGCAGCTGGTGGGCCTGATGGTGGCATGCTTTGAAGCGGTCCCTTATGCTCAGTTCTACTTGAGGCCCCTGCAACTTCACCTATTGTCAGTATGGGACAAGCACCCAGCGTCCCTGGACAGGGTCTGTGTGCTCCCCCCCCCCCCCCCCCCCCCTGGTCAGGAGATCCCTCTCGTGGTGGATGGACTCAAGGAACCTGTTGGGGAGCAGATCCTTTCTTGCCCCTTTCTGGGAGACGATCACCACGGATGCCAGTCTGTCAGGTTGGGGCGGTTTCTGGAAGTCCCTGCGGTTCCAGGGGAGGTGGGGCCCTCAGGAGGCCCACACACCTATCAATGTCTTGGAACTGTGGGCAATCAGGCTAGTTCTGGCTCACTTGACTACTCACCTTCGGGGCCTGCCTGGATGCGCTCGGACAACCAGACGGCAGTTGCCTTCATCAATCATCAGGGAGGGATCCGGTGCAAGGGGGCCCTCCAGGAAGCGTCTCTGATCCTGACTTGGGCGGAGGCCAATGTCCCCTGCATTTCAGCTGTGTACATCCCGGGGGTGGAAAATCGCCTGGCGGACTCTCTGAGCAGGGGGACCTCTTGCCAGGGAGAATGGTCCCTATGCAGCAGGGTGTTTCAATCTCTGTGTCACCGTTGGGGCCAACCAGATCTGTTTGCTTCCCGCCACAATCATAAGCTCCCAGCTTTTGTCTCTCTGTTCCAGGATCTTCTGGCCTTGACCTCGGATGCGCTAGCAATGTCATGGCAGGACTTTCAGTTCCTGTATGTCTTCCCTCCAATCCCCCTGCTGGGCAGGGTTCTGCGCAAGATTGCTCTGGAAAGGGTGCCAGCAATTCTGGTGGCCCCCAGGTGGCCAAGAAGAGAGTGGTTCGCTGACGTGGTACAGCTGGCAGTAGATCAGTACGCTCTGCCCTTGGTGCCAGATCTGCTCACTCAGGGCTCACTACGCCATCCCAATTTACAAACTCTGGCTTTGACGGCTTGGCTACTGAAACCTCCATCTTAATGGAGAAGGGGCTGTCTTCCTCGGTTGTGGATACTTTGATTAAAGCTAGGAAGAAGTCTTCCCTGTCGTGTGTTCTCTGTTCCCAGGATTCTGGAGTTCCTGCAGCATGGGTTGGAGATGGGGCTCCAACTCAGTACTCTGAAGGGTCAGGTTTCTGCCCTGGCTATTTTCTTCCAGAAGTCCTTGCTCAGCACTCTCTGATCAGGACTTTTTTCCAGGGGGTCACTCATGTGCACCCCCCACGTAAGCCTATGGTTCCTGTTTGGGATCTGAACTTGGTTCTGTCAGCCTTGCAGGGTGCTTCCTTTGAACCTGTGCAGGTCGCTGCCTTGGCCATTCTTACGCTAAAGGTTGTATTTCTGGTGGCTATCACTTCTGTCAGGCATGTGTTCTGAGTTGGCGGTGTTTTCCATTCAGCCCCCTACTATGAGAGACACCAGGACAAAGTGGTGTTTCTTTTCAATTCCTCAGGCTGTGATTCAGGCCTACTCTGCTAAGGGGAAGAATCCTCCCTTCCGCCTTACTGTTCATTCCACTCGTGCTATTGGTGCCTCTTGGGCTTTTCAGCACCAGGCTTCTGTTGAACAAGTTTGCAAGGCAGCTACTTGGTCTTCTGTTCTTACCTTTTTAAAGTTTTACAAGGTTGATGTTAGGGCCTCAGCTGATGCTGCTTTTGGCCGCAAGATTCTGCAGGCTGCAGTGGTTTTACACTGTCTGCTGCTGATTTTTCTTGGGGATCCCACCCTACTTTATGGACACTGTTATTGGATGTCCCAACTGTAAGTATTAGATTTGGAGCAGGACGTACTGTATACTAAGAATAATACAATTCTGTGATACTCGGCTGTAGAATTGGTATTATGAGTATACAGTACGTCCTGTTCCAACCCACCCTTGGTTGCATTTTCTTGGTTCCCCTGTATGGTGATTACCATTTTTATAGTTGATAGATTGGATTGTTTAAATTCTCCCGGCTTCTCACTAACTGCTTTTCAATGCTGGGGATTTGTGGGAGGTCCCCGGGTATTTGAGGGGCCGGGAGGAGCCTATTTTCGATGTCTCTGCAGTCCAGCGCCATCTGGCGGAGTATATCCCAACTGTAAGTATTACAGTAATCACAGAATTGTATTTTTTGGACAGAGAACAGGCTTCATTCGATAATACAACTTATTTTCCTTTCCTTATCCTACAAAGTCTATACTGGTGGCAGGAACCAGTACATTTTGGAAGAGAAGTGTTTTGAATATTAGAACCAAGAGTCACTTAAAGGTACATTTTAAAGGGATCCCAAAATGTCCAACCAGGCTGTCTAAGCCTCTAATTTCTAAATCCAGGCGAATAGATGTTAAAGAGATTTTCAAATAAATCTTTCATATGTGGGGCCTGCCAGAGGTGGATCTATTCACAACAAGCCTAAACAAACCGAGAGATTTTAGTCCCTCTGGACCGAAGGGCGTGAACTGCAGGACAAAGGCTCCGCCTCCCAGCCTATATCCTTCTGGCTGACTTCCTCCACACCAGTTTAAATAAAAAGCAGTAGAACCAGGTGCCCGGGAGGCATACCTATATCTCTGATTGGAAACAAAGACCAAATACAAGACTGCTCTCTTTGATTATAAATATGTATCTATTTTTTTACACATATTTACCACTCCACTAAGACTAGGCCTTCAGGGAATGGACACAGTAACCTAGCAGACAGGGAGGGTCTGATGTCCTCAAGCAATAATGGAAGAGAAATCAATTCTACAGGTGAGTATTCACAGAATTATCTTTTCTCTTCCATTTTACTTCAGGACATCAGGATAATTCAGTAACGATAGTGATCTCCAATAGCATTACCCTGAATTTGGGTGGGATCCCCAAAAACCTTATCCACTTTATCAGAAATAAGATATATTCTAAGTATGTCTCACACCCTGCTTCGGAAATATTCATTACACTTGGGTTATGTCCAGTAGAGGGCGAACTTCTGCAGAGATGAATAGAAAAAAAAGAAGCCCCTCCCGGCCCATAAATACCTGGGACCTCTCACACATTCCCCAGTAAACGTCTCTGCAGACGAAGATGAAGTCTCCTCCTTGCAGGTAAGCCGGGTTCACACCCGGCCATTTTTTATCCCTATTTCTGCCCGGACCTAGTTATGCTTAAGTCCCCTAATGCCTCCCAGCCTTGGCTGTAGGTCCGGGTGAAGGTAGGGTTCACCTTAACAGGTGTACTGACAGAAGCTATGCTCCTCCATGAGACCCCATTACAAGGGGTAGGCGGCTACCAGGTTGGTGACCCTGGTTTGGGATGCCCTGTCCGTTTCCCCCTGCTCTACTACCGTAGTTGGGGATCCCTCCCTCCCTTTACTTTATTCCCTTTATTCTCAATGGGGGGGGGGGGGGGGGCTGTGACTTCTCCCTTGATTTTAACTTTATTGATCCTCCCTTGTGTATGCGTGTGTGTGTGATTTTCTGTACAGCTTGATACATGCGGCGGCCGTGTTGAGAGCCGGACGCCCTGTCCAGCTCCGCACGTGTGGGTGCTCAGTTCTAGAAGATGAGATTCTCCCCCTCTTTTCTGTGAGGAGAGGGGGCGGGGCCGGGCGCTCGGCACGCTGGCGGCAGCCCGCCCCACTCTCTCTGGCGCCCTCGTCGGCGCCTGGTCAATGGATAGGAATCCGCGTTGCTGGGCGAGGAGGGGGCGGGGCCAGGCGCGGTGCGCGATCCGCGCTGGCCCGCCCTTCTTCCTATTCTGCCTTCTGTTCAGGCTGGGGATCGCCATTTGTCGTGCTGTGAGTGCCCTGCCGGGCTTTGCTTGTTGTGCATTGTTGTTTTGATTTGCGCCTTATCCAGCGGTGGTGGCCATTAGTTTTATTGTACTACTTGCACATACATTATTATACATGATTATATTATTATATACATTACTATTAGTACTATATACTATGTTATATACAATGTTATATATATATATATATATCTATATATCTATATATATATATATATATATATATATATAATTTTTTTTTTTTTTTTTTTTTTTATATGTTTTGCCAACGCTCTTTGTACATTCTGCATGTATGAGTGCTTGTCTATGGTGTACCTAACTTACGGGGGCCCCCATTTTGTTATTGTGCCCACTAATGGACTTAAGGGGCATCCCGGGTAGCTTTCTAGCGTAATTCCCACTGGTCATTGCGACTGCCATACAAATCACCATATGGAGGCTCCCCAGGATACTGGGCTCCTGCTCCCTTCGGGGCAATCCCGGCAGTGTGTGGGTTGGGGGGTATCCCTTGCGGGGGATAATGTGCTGGTTTGCATACCATGTGTTCAGCAGGCCATAACGTGGCAGTCGGGGCCCAGGCGTCTGGGTCAGTGCCGCCGGCCTCATCACCTACCCCACCTTGATCCGTACCCCAAGTGACACTGTCATTAGCGGGGAGTCGCAATCTGATGTATGTGCTAGATTGGCCAACATCGTGAAGTTCATTCTAGCTCTGCGGCCAGGTAGGTCCCGGCTAAGAGAAGGCATCTGTCACCGACCGCGCTGGTTCTTGATGATAATGATTCCCTTGACTGGTCTGTTTATTCCCTGCTTGCGGAAGGGGAACTGTTTACGGAATCTGATGGCTCAGAGGATCAGCAGTTTTGGATGCTGATGCTGGGCAGGTGCTTGGGGATGCCGTGGATACCCCCAAGATCCTGGCCCATTTATTTGAGGTGTTGGCTATTTCTCTTCCGGCGGAGTCCCCTCCGCAGAAGGGGGACATTTTTGGGACCTCTAGGCCTCGTCTGGAGTACCCAAATCAGATACATTTCGAATATTTGATTCTTAAGGAATGGGAAGGACCTAGCCGGCTTCCCGGTTTTCCTCAGGGGTGGGATAGGAAGTATCCCTTCCCGGTGGACACAGTGAAGTGCTGGTCGTCCCCTTCCGAGGTCGATGCGCCCGTTCTGGGATTGTCCAACACCTCCATTGTACATTCTCCAGACACCGCCACTCTTAAAGATGGTGAGGACAAACGCTTTGATCAGATGGCATGCCATGCCTTTGCCAGTGTGGGTTCAGCCTTGCGGCCTGTTTGTGCCTCGGCGCTCACGACTGTTAACCCGGCCAGTGATTAATTAACAGCCCTTAAGCGGTTTAAATTATTTGTGACCTTTGTATTCTAAGTATGTCACACACCCCGCTTCAATACATTCATTACATGTGGGTAATATGATCTGTAGAGGGCGATCTGCAGAGATGATTGGAGGAAAGAAAGCCCCTCCCAGTCCTGTAAATACCTGGGACCTCCCACTCATTACCCAGTTTTTCATCTCTGCAGACGGCGAGCAAGTCAGAAGATGATGTCTCCTCCTTGCACAGGGGGATTTCAGGTAGCCGGGTTTATTCCCGGCCCGCTTTTCTCTCTATTTCCACCCGGATATTTTTATAAGACCCAATACACATGCCTCCCAGTCTAGGCTGTATCCCGGGTGAGGGTAGAATGGCACTTTTAGTGCTTTGGAGCCAGGCTCCACCGCAAGACCCTGTACCAGAGGGTAGGCGGTTATCCGGGCTGGTGACCCCGGTTTGGGATGCCCTGTCCCTTGGTCACCTCACCCTAGCGGGTGTTCTCCTTTCCTGATGCCCTTCTCCTGGGGTGGTGGGGATAGGAAGTCGGGGGCCCCCCTTTTTTCCTCAGAGTTAGGCTTTAGTGCTTGTGTATCGTTTCACTTTAGCAGCGGCGCTTGCTTTACTGGCGCTAGGGCTGAGGAGGACTTTTTCTCCTCAGAAGTTGTGGTTGGGGGGTTGGGGCCGGCCGTTGGCGTTGGCTTGTCCCCCTGGCTTTGCTGCCATTGTTGCGGTGACTACCGCAATGGCCGAGGCGCGGTTATTGCGTTGGCGGTTTTTTACTTTTGTGAGGGGAGATCTCCCTTCACGTGCTGGCCTCAGTGGGCGGGGCCGGGCGATGGCGCGTCGCCGCGGCCCGCACCCATTACATCCCTGGAGTCTTTATTGTTACCGGCGCCGCGGCTGCTGTCATTACTACGGAGCCGGTATATGTGTGCGCTATGTGTTTTTCTGTGAGGTGATTTCCCTTACACACTTGGCCATTAGGGGCGGGGCCGGGCGGTTGAGCCGGACGCCACGGCCCGCCCCTGTTAGGCAGGCTCCACTGCGGAGCCTGCTATCCGCTCTGTAAGGGGGCGGAGCTACGCATATCGCGCGCTCCGCGCTGGTCACGCCCACCTGTTCCTCTCTGTCTCCGTTAGCTGCGTGTGTGGTGGACGCCATTTACCTCATACAGGAAGGCACAGTGAGTGGCCCTATGGGCCCCCTCTAGTATATACTTATATATAATCCTTTACTTCCGGCTGTCTCTTTATGCTGATATCCCTCTTTCTTTGTGTCTTTCAGGTAGACCGCCTTAGGTTTTAGGGGGTCTTCTCCTGGTCCTTAGGTCCCTGGGTTATATTTCCTGTTTAAAATCCTCCCACTTGGGACAATTATAAGGGCATCCCGGGTTGCTTATTAGCGTAATTCCCTCGGCCATAGCGACTACATATAAGTTCACCGTATGGAGGCATCCCCGGATACCGGGCTCCCCTCGGGGCAATCCCGGAAGTGCATGGGCTGTGGGGTATCCCTAACAGGGGATGATTTTTATGTATACCATGTGCACAGCAGACTATTACACGGCAGTCCGAACCCCAGGCTTCTGGGTCAGCACCGCCGGCTTCATCCCTTTCCCCCCCCATCTTGGCCCGCGTCTCGTGCGAAGTTGTCATGGGTGGGCAGTCGCAATCTGATGTGTGTGCTAGATTGGCCAATATTGAAAAATGTATTTCTTCCGCGGTTGCCAAAAAGGCACCAGCTAAGAGAAAGCATTTGTCACCGGTCCCACCGACATTTGAATATGACGATGAGGATCGCCTGGATTGGTTAGATTACCCCTCACTGGAGGAAGGGGAGCTATTTGATGAATCAGATTATTCGGATGATCAGCAATTTGTTGGCGCTGATTCTGAGAAGGGGTCCGGGAGTTCTTTGGATACTCCTAACGTCCTTGCGCAGATGTTTGAGGTTCTGGCTATTTCCCCTCCAGAGGTTGCTCCTCATCAACAAGGGGAGTTTTACGAGGAATCCAAGCCGCACTTGGAATTTCCTAATCAAAAGCATTTTGATAAGATTATTTCTAAGGAATGGGAGAGGCCGGCTCGGCTCCCAGGCATCCTTCAGAGTTGGGATAAAAGATATCCCTTCCCTTCGGATACGGTTAAGCGCTGGGCCCCCCCCCCCCCCCCCCCCCCGAGGTAGATGCACCAATTCTGGGGTTATCCAACTCAGCCGTTTTGAATAACCCTGATTGCTCTTCTCTTAAAGATGGTGAGGATAAACGAATTGACCAGATGGCTTGTCATGGTTTTGCCAGTATTGGGGCAGCCATACGGCCTGTTTGTACCTCATCTCTGTTGGTGGTGGCTACCAGGTCGGTGGTCAGGGATTTGTTGTCCTCTTCCGGTTTGCATCCGGACAGTGACGAATTTCTGGGCCTTAAACGATGTGAGTTGTTTTTGTCCTTCATGTTAGCCGCTTTGGATGATTCTTTGACTATGTGTAGCAGAGCTTCTGCTCTGATGGTGACTATCAGGCGTTCAGTTTGGTTGCGCCAGTGGGCGGCCGATTTTGGGTCAAAGAAGTTGCTGACGTCTCTTCCCTTCGTGGGGCTACGGCTTTTTGGAGAAAGATTGGATTCCGTAGCTAAGGGGGGTAAGTTACCTCAACGCAAGAAGCAACAACGTCCCTTTCGAGGAGCGGCTTCTTTCACTCATTCCTTTCGCGGATCCAGAGCAGGAAGAGGATTTGCCTTCCCTTCTACAAGAGGAGATTCCTGGAATAGGGGCAGAGGACGTGCCCGCTCAGGATACAACTGGGGTTCAAAACCCAAACCTGCGGTCAAGCCTGCTCAGCAATGAGGGGGCGCCCTCACCCGTGCGGGTGGGGGGACGGCTGCGACACTTCTCCCAGATCTGGATTCGGGAGGTTTCGGACAAATGGATCCGGGAAGTGGTGTCTTCCGGCTACAAGTTGGAGTTCGAGTCCCGCCCCCCTCCGCTTTTCTTCAGGTCTCGGGTGCCCCCGGACGCACTGGGCTCCGGGCGGCGGTTTCAAGTCTTCTGGAGATGGAAGTCATCTCTCCAGTGTTTCCATCAGACCGGGGTCGGGGTTTTTACTCAAATCTGTTCACGGTCCCCAAAAAGGATGGCTCTATCCGGCCCATCCTGGATCTGAAAATCCTCAACAGGTTTGTCAGACTGCGAAAAATTTGCATGGAAACGCTGCGTTCAGCTATCCGCGCTCTTCGTTAGGGGGACTTCATGACGTCCATAGACATCAAGGACGCTTACCTCCATGTTCCGATTTTTCCCGCGCATCAGAGATTTCTCAGGTTTGTGGTGGAAGATCAGCACTTTCAGTTTGTAGCTCTTCCTTTTGGTCTCACCACAGCTCCAAGGGTTTTCACCAAGGTGCTCGCTGGGGCGATGGCTCTTCTCAGAGCGCAGGGAATTCGCATAGTGCCATATCTGGACGATCTCCTCATCATGGCATCGTCATTCAGCCAAGCGGAATTGGACACCAGGACGGTAATATCCACTCTGGAGAGGTTCGGCTGGGTGATCAACTATCCCAAGTCCTCCCTTTACCCGTCCAGGATAGTATCCTTTCTGGGAATGTCTCTGGATACAGATCAGGCCAGAGTGTTCCTTCCTCAATCCAAGGTTCTTTTGATTCAGGAGTTGATTCGGTTGCTCATGTCCATTCCTCGTCCGACCATCCGGCTAGGGATGAGACTGGTGGGGTTGATGGTAGCCTCCTTCGAGGCAGTCCCCTTTGCCCAGTTTCACACAAGGACGTTACAGCGCCATCTATTGGCTGTCTGGGACAGGTCTCCTCTGTCGCTGGATCAATCCTTTTTGAGGTCTCCCCGGGTTCGCCGCTCACTTCGGTGGTGCTGAGGGGCAGATCCTTTCAGACTCCTCATTGGGAGGTGGTCACCACGGATGCCAGCCTTTCAGGATGGGGGGGCTTCTGGAGGGATCTGCAATTTCAGGGGTTGTGGGGACCCCTGGAGGCCCACTAGCCTATCAATGTTCTGGAATTGAGAGCCATCAGAATGGTTCTTTTTCGTTTGACTCATCACCTGCAGGGCTTGCCGGTTAAGGTCCGGTCGGGCAATCGGACGGCGATTGCCTACATCAATCACCAGGGAGGGACTCGCAGCAGGAGTGCCCTCAGGGAAGTGTCGCTGATTATGGACTGGGCGGAGAGTCACGTCCCGTGCATCTCGGCGGTTTACATTCCGGGAGTGGAGAACACGGAGGCGGACTTTCTGAGCAGGTTGTCAGCCCGCAAGGGGGAATGGTCTCTCGGCCCCAAGGTGTTTCACTAGATTTGTCTCAGGTGGGGGGTCACCGGAGGTGGACCTCTTTGCCTCCCGTCACAATCACAAACTTCCGGCATTTGTGTCTCTGGCGAAGGACCCACTGGCTTTCGTGACGGACGCCATGTCCCTGAACTGGAGGGATGTGGGATTTCTGTATCTGTTCCCTCCGTTTCCCATGGTAGCCAGAGTAGTACGCAAGCTGGCTCTAGAGGGAGCGTCAGCAATTCTGGTGGCTCCAAGGTGGCCAAGACAGGTTTGGTTCGCAGATGTGGTAAGGTTAGCAGAAGATCAGTTTGTTCTGCCTCTGCTGCCGGATCTGCTCACACAAGGCCATCTACGTTACCCCAATTTACCAACGCTGGCTTTGACGGCGTGGCTGCTGAAACCTCCATCTTGAAGGAGGAAGGTCTTTCTGATGCTGTTATTCGGACTCTTATTAGCGCTAGGGAGAGTTCTTCTTCTTCCGTTTACTATAGGACTTGGAGGTCTTATATTGGTTGGTGTGAGACTAGGGCCTTCCCTTGTAGGGAATTCTCTATTTCTAGAATCTTGGAGTTCCTGCAACACGGTTTGGATCTAGGGCTCCAAATTAGTACTCTGAAGGGGCAGGTGTCTGCCCTGGCGGTGTTTTTTCCAAAGATCTTTTGCGCTTCATCCGCTGGTTGAGACTTTTTCCAGGGGGTTACGCATGTGCGGCCTCCTAGGAAGCCTCTGATTCCGGTTTGGGATTTGAATTTGGTTCTTTCTGCTCTTCAGGGTCCTCCTTTCGAGCCTTTGCATGATATTGCCTTGTCTTCCCTTACACAGAAGGTGGCTTTTTTGGTAGCTATCACTTCTGTTCGGCGTGTTTCTGAGTTGGCGGCTCTGTCCATTCAAGCCCCGTATTTTGAAAGACATCAGGACAAGGTGGTTTTCCGTTCCAAGCCTGATTTCCTTCCTAAGGTGGTTTCTGCTTTTCACATAAATCAGGACGTTGTTTTGCCCTCTCTGTGTCCTAATCCCAGTAACGACAAGGAGAGGGCTCCGTATTCCTTGGATGTGGTTCGAGTGGTGAAATACTATTTGGTGGTAATGTCTGCCTTTCGCAAGACTGACGCCTTCTTTGTGGTGCCCTCCGGGCCCAAGAAAGGTTTGGCGCCCGCTAAGTCTTTCATCAGTAAGTGGATTCGTCAGGCCATTGTTTGGGCCTATTCTGCTAAGGGGAGGAATCCCCCTTTTCGTGTTACTGCTCATTCTACTCGTGCGGTTGGTGCTTCCTGGGCTTTTCAGCACCAGGCCTCTGTTGAGCAAGTTTGTAAGGCTGCTACTTGGTCTTCTGTTCACAATTTTTCCAAGTTTTACAAGGTTTGACGCTCGGGCCTCAGCGGATGCTGTTTTTGGCCGCAAAGTTCTGCAGGCTGCGGTGGTTTAAGTTGTGCTTTATGCCTTGTTTTGGATCCCCACCCTTTATGGACACTGCTATTGGATGTCCCACATGTAATGAATGTATTGAAGCGGGGTGTGTGACATACTTAGAATAATACCATTTTGTGAATACTCACCTTGTAAAATGGGTATTATAAGTATGTCACACACCCCGCTTCACCCCGCCCTTTTATATTCTGGATCCTTCATGTTGTGAACTTTGCGTTGTTTTGACGTATATTTGGCTTTTCCTGGTCCCTTTCCTTACTGCTTTCTTGATACTGGGTAATTAGTGGGAGGTCCCAGGTATTTATAGGACTGGGAGGGGCTTTCTTTCCTCCAATCATCTCTGCAGATCGCCCTCTACAGATCATATTACCCACATGTAATGAATGTATTGAAGCGGGGTGTGTGACATACTTATAATACCCATTTTACAAGGTGAGTATTCACAAAATGGTATTTTTATCTGCTATGGATGACGCGATTATTATGTGTAGTAGAACCTCTGCATTGCTGGTGGCTATTCGCCGATTGGTCTGGCTACGCCAGTGGGCGGCTGACATTGTGGCCAAGAAATCAATCGCAGTGCTACCCTTCCTGGGTATGAGACTGTTCGGAGATAAATTGGATTCAGTGGCGAAAGGTGGAAAGTTACCTCAGCGTAAGTAGCAGCGTCACCCCTTTCGGGGGGGCAGGCTCCTTCAATCCTTCCTTTCGCGGGGCCAGAGCAGGCAGAGGCTTTGCCTGCTCTAATTTCAGAGGTGATTCCTGGAACAGAGGCAGAGGACGCGCTCGTCCAGGCCTTAACTGGGGTTCCAAGCCCAAGCCTGCTGCCAAGACAGCTCAGCAATGAGGGGACGCCCTCACCCTTGCTGGTGGGGGGACGGCTGCGACACTTCTTCCTGGTCTGGGCCCAGGAGGTCATAGACAAATGAATCTTGGAAGTGGTCTCTTCCGGGTACAAGCTGGAGTTCGAGTGCCGGCCTCCTCCCAGATTCCTCAGTTCTCGGGTCCCCCGGGCTGCGCCGGGGCTCCTGTTGGCAGTGCAAAATCTTCTGGACATGGAGGTCATATGCCCGGTGCTTTTCTCAGGGAGTGGCCAGGGCTATTATTCCATCCTCTTCACGGTTCCCAAAAAGGATGGATCCATCAGACCCATTCTGGATTTGAAGTTTCTCAACAGGTTCATCAGAACCAAGAAGTTACGCAGGGAGACTCTGCGTTCAGTCATCAATTTCCTTCGTCAGGGGGATTTTTTGACATCTATAGTCTTCAAGGATGTTTACCTTCATGTACCATTCTACCCAGCACACCAGAGAGTTATCAGGTTGTGGTGGGGGATCAGTATTTTCAGTTGTGGCCCTCCCTTTCGGTTTGACTTTGGTACCAAGGGTGTTCACCAAGGTGCTGGTGGGCATAATGGCCCTTCTCAGAGCCCAGGGCATTCGCATTGTGCCGTATCTGGACGACCTGCTTATTACAGCTTCTTCACTATGTCAGGCGAAGCTGGACTCCAGGGTGGTGACGACGCTGGTAAGGTTCGGATGGGTGATCAACCACCCCAAGTCTTCTCTCTCCCCATCAAGGGAGATCTCATTCCTGGGCATGAATCTGGATACCAGTCAGGCCAGAGTGTTCCTACCTCACCCAAAGGTGCAGAGGGTTCAACATCTGATACGTGTTCTCCTGGCCAATCCTCGCTCTTCTATCCGGCTAGGGGTGAAACTGGTAGGATTGATGGTGGCTTCCTTCGAGGCAGTCCCCTTTACTCAGTTCCACATGAGGTCGTTCCAACTCCATCTATTGCTGAACTGGGACAGATGTCCCCGGTCCTTGGATCAGTCCTTTCTGCTGGCTCCCAGGGTTCGGCAGTCCCTTCAGTGGGGGCTGGAACCAAGCAATCTGATGAGGGGCAGATTTCTGGCCCCTTGTTGGGAGACGGTTACCACGGATGCCAGCCTGTCGGGCTGGGGAGGTCTCTGGATGGATTTTCAGTTCCAGGGGCTGTGGGGTCCTCAGGAGGTTCACACCCCCATCAATGTCTTGGAGCTTAACGCATCACTTACAGGGCTTACCGGTTCAGATTAGATCAGACAATCGAACTGCGGTCGCTTACATCAATCGCCAAGGAGGGACTCGCAGCAGGAGTGCCCTTAGGGAAGTTTCTCTGATTCTCGCATGGGCGGAGAGCAATGTTCCATGCATCTCTGCGGTATTCCTTCCGGGAGTGGAAAACACGGAGGCGGACTCCCCGAGCAGGGGATCCTCTCGCCGAGGGGAATGATATCTCAACCACAAGGTATTCCGGTCCCTCTGTCGCAAGTGGGGGACTCCGGAGGTGGATCTCTTTGCCTCACGTCGCAATCACAAGCTCCCAACGTTTATGTCTCTGTCTCAGGATCCTCTGGCCCTGGCAGTGCACGTCATGTCTCTTGCCTGGAGGGATTGGGGGTTTCTGTACCAGTTTTTCCCCCTTCTCCATGGTGGGCAAGGTGGTGCGCAAGCTCGCTCAAGAGGGTGCGCCAGCAATTCTGGTGGCCCCAGGGTGGCCAAGACAGGTTTGGTTCGTACCACAATTTACAAACGCTGGCTTTGACGGTGTGGCTGCTGAAACCTCCTCCATCTTATTAGAAGAAAGTTTGTCTGATGCTGTGATTCAGACACTTGTTACGGCTGGGAAGTGATCTTCCTCTAACATCGGATGTGGAGGTCTTATATTGATTGGTGTGAGGCTAGGGCCTTGCCTTGCAGGGTGTTTTCGATCCCTAGGATTTTGGACTTTCTTCAACACGGTCTGGGCCTGGGGCTCCAGCTTAGTACCTTGAAAGGGCAGGTCTGCTCTGGTGGTTTTCTTCTAAGGTCCTTTGTTCTTCGTCCTTTGGCTAAAGTTTTTTTCCAGAGGGTCACTCATGTGTGGCCCCCTCGAAAGCCTTGTGCCTGTTTGGGTTTTGAATTTTGCATTTTCTTTGCTTACACCAAAGATTGCCCTTTTGGTGGCCATTCAGGATGTGGTTCTCTCTTCCTTGTGTCCTAAGCCTAGCAATGACAAGGAGAGAGCCCTGCACTCTTTTTGGATGATTGTTTGTTGTGTGAAGTACTATTTGGTGGCTACTTCTTTTCTCTGTAGGACGGACTCCTTGTTTTTGGTGCCCTCTGGGCCCAAGGTGGATTTGGCGCCGTCGAGTCTACCATTAGTAGATGGATATGTCTGGTCATTGTTGGGGCCTATATTGCCAAGGGGGGGGGGGTTCCCCTTTCAGATTACTGCTCTTTCTACTCGTACTGTTGGGGCTTCCTGGGCTTTTTAGCACCAGGCTTCTGTTGTACAAGTTTATCTTTAAAACAATAGTAGTGCACAGAGCAGTCCGTTGTGGTGAAAAGCACAGCTTCAATGACGGTGTGAATACTAGGATATCCCCAAAAGCATGCACACTTCAACACGTGCCCTCCACCTCTCTCATATACTCTTACCAGCAAGAATATAAGGTCATGCCACATAATCCATTATGGTCTCCACCACAGATAATAGAATAGTATTTATCCAAAAACTTCCTCCTGAGATCACAGGTTATTAGCAGATAATCCACAGAAGTCCTCTCCTTGATTAAGGCATTAACTGATGATCTCATTCATTCATATTCCAAAAGAAAAAAGAAAGCAAATCTAGTGCAACTCCATAAAAATCCACAAGGGCTTTAATAATAATAAAAATTACTCACAAACCAATGGTTGATCTCAACGCATAAAAACAATATATAAACAATGTCTCAAAGCTTCCCCACCGCGGCCGCTGGTAGGGTAAAGCTGGAAATATCCAAATGTTAAAAACGGCATGCCGTGCAAATTCTCCGTGGCCTGTCGCCTGACGCGTTTCGTTGTTATAAAACAACTTTATCAAAGGCACAGTTGCGGGGAAAAACAAGCAATATAAATGAAAAAAGGAGGGAACTTACCCATCCATAGCCAGGTCATGGCCGCGACCCCCGGAACTAGATGCAGAGCCTCAGCTAAACCGGAAGGAGTCTAGGCGGGATGTATGACGTCTGTTCCAATGACAGCCGAGGGCTGGAAACCACGCCCCTTAATTCTAAGTAACGGCATGTCCGGAGATTACCGAAACATGCCGAGGACGCCTGAATGCCACTCCCCTCTCTGATGCCTAGCAGGCAGGGCCGGAGAGCCCAGCCTCAAACAGAATGCAAAACGGCATGTCCGGAAATAACCGAGACATGCCGAAGAGGTCTGCTTTCCACACCGCACTTCATCCGGCCAGCCAAAAGGACCCTCAGCACAATAAAAAGATAATTAAAAATATAGAAAAATATATTGACACAAAAACACTAACCCTTCATTCTCCTGCCTGCCCGGGACTTATAAATGTGTGTATAGGGAAGGCTGCGGCTAGCGGGGAGGAAGCTCATGGACATCTTAAAGACACATGGCTCTAAAAAACATAAAAAAGTCAATACACAAATCAATATGGAAATAATACTAATCCAAAATATCAAAATATAAAACACATTCCCTAATGAGCATTAATACTTATTAACATGCTTAAAAGATCATGAATACTATTCTATTATCTGTGGTGGAGACCATAATGGATTATGTGGCATGACCTTATATTCTTGCTGGTAAGAGTATATGAGAGAGGTGGAGGGCACGTGTTGAAGTGTGCATGCTTTTGGGGATATCCTAGTATTCACACCGTCATTGAAGCTGTGCTTTTTCACCACAACGGACTGCTCTGTGCACTACTATTGTTTTAATTTATTTCAGGACTTTTTTATGGAATAAGGAGTCTGGCACGTTGTAGCATGTATTAGTGTTGTTTAAGATTTATTTTGTGCAGCGCGGTGATCAATTGTTTACAAGTTTATCTTTGGTCTTCTGTTCATGCCTTTTCCAAGTTTTTATAAGGTTGATGTGCGGGTCTTAGCGGCTGCTGTTTTTGGCCGCAAAGTTCTACAAGCGTTAGGGGTTTCATTTGTGTACTTTTGCCTGTTGGGATCCCCACCCTTTTTGGACACTGCTATTGGATGTCCCAAGTGTAATGAATATTTCCGAAGCAGGGTGTGAGACATACTTAGAATAATACCATTTTGTGATTACTCACCTGTAAAATGGGTATTATAAGTATGTCTCACACCCTGCTTCGCCCCACCCTGAGTTGTATCTTGGATCCTCTGTTTGGTGATACTGTTTTTTCTCATAGATTTATTTGCTCTTTCTGGTCCCCTTACTGCTTTCTTATACTGGGGAATGTGTGGGAGGTCCCAGGTATTTATGAGCCGGGAGGGGCTTCTTTTTTTTCTATTCATCTCTGCAGAAGTTCGCCCTCTACTGGACATAACCCAAGTGTAATGAATATTTCCGAAGCAGGGTGTGAGACATACTTATAATACCCATTTTACAGGTGAGTGATCACAAAATGGTATTTTTAAATCCTCTGTTACTACAGCCTGTAATAACTTTCTACAGGCATTCTCATACGCTGAGGCTCAAACATCTACCCTATAAAATTTGGTAAATGTATGAATTGTAGACCAAGTAGTGGCTTTATATACTTGTTCTACTGAAGCCTGATGCTGAAGTCCAGAAGCAATAGTTTGCGTCGAATGAGCAGTAGTCCTAAAGGGAGGATCCTTCCCCTTAGGGATATAGGCTCCCACCACTGCCTGTCTAATCCATCGGCTGATGGTAGACTTAGCTGGTGGAAGACCTTTCTGTGGACCCTCAGGTATGACAAATAAGATGTCCAACCTGCGGAAAGATTGTGTAGCAGTGAAATAATACCTTAGTGCTCTCACTAAACGCACTACATCCAGCCAGTGAAGAACCCCCTTCCTTATCGGACACTGGAGCAGGACATAAGAAAGGAAAAACAATCTCTTCATTAAGATGAAAAACACCCTTAGGACGAAAATCCTGTTTAAAACATAACACCTCCTTGTCCTTATGCAACACTAAATAAGGAGATTTAACTGATAAAGCTGCTAATTCAGAATCAGATTAACACACCACATTTGTCCTGGAAATACAGGTTTTTCCCTCAAGTAGGAGCTGCTCATATTATCTAATTGCGCTTTCCCCAAACCAACATCTCCTAATTCAGAAACCCGCCTTACTGAGGTTATTACCACTAAAAGGATAACCATAAGATTTAATGACGCATCTACCAATGGTTCAAAAGGAGGACCCTGAAGTTCAGGTTCCAAACCGGCAGAAGTGGCTTACGAGGAGGCCGCACATGAGCGACTCCTTGTAAAACAAGTTCTGATAAATTCACTCTCAGCTATGGGTTTCTGAAAAGGGATAGATAAAGCAGATATTTGTCCTTTAAACAAACTCAATTGACCTTCATCAAAAAAAAATCAAAAATTCTGGCAACAGAAAAAGTTCTACAAGAGAACTCCCTGGATTCTCACCAAGGGAATTTACGCACACCTGACTCTGGCAGAGAGACCTCTTTCAAGATGGAGGTTTCATAACCAGGCCGTCAAGCCAAAACTCATGAGTTGGGATGCCCTAGAGGCCCAAGTGTGAAGAACTGTATTGTCAGTAAACTCTGACATCCTTACGATGTCTGAGAACCAGCTTCTCCTTGGCCACGGAGAAGCCACCACAAAGGTTGGGCCTCCCTTACAAGCTAACTCTTCTAATACTCGACACAGGAGTGGAATCACAAGGAATGCTTGAATGCTGACCACTGAAGAGTCAGAGCATCTGTTGCTATAGCAAAGGATCCCTAGACCAGACACAAACGTCGATTGTGCCGTGATACAAGAGATCTATGACTGGAATCCCCCAGCGCATGCATAGAGATTGAAAGACCCCTGACTTGGAGACCATTCCCCCTGACTTTCTTGGACTTTCTGCTGAGATGATTGGCCTGCAAGTTGTCCACTCCAGGTATATGTAATGCAGAGATGCATGGAGCCTGCTTCTCGGCACAAAGTAAAATCTGGCTCGCTTCCATGAGGGCTTTCCTGCATCTGGTACCCCCCTGGTGGTTGATATATGCCACCACCGTCCGATTGTCTGAAGCTGGACGGGATGCCCCTGAGATGGAATGTCCAATGTCTGAGACACAATAGAATTGCTTTCAGTTTCAGGATATTATAGGAACTCCAGCACTGTCCCTGGATCATCCATGACACCTCCCCAATCAGCTAGACAAGCATCTGTGGAGATGATCTTCCACTGTACCGGAAGAAAGGAAGGATTTGCCGATCTGAAGAGCCTGAGAACTCCGCCACCAAGCTAGCGACTGCCTTGTTGACTGTGTCATGCAAAAAGAGTGATCCAGAGTCTGTGTGCCAGATCCTGAGCAATTCATTGTGACATGGTAATGGTAGTCCATCCAGTTCAGCCTTCCATCTGCAGGGGTCCTGTGTGAACTGAGCAAAGAGCACTGCCTCAAAGCAAGACACCATCAGGCCCAACAGAGGCATTCTTTGATGAATCCTTAGGTGAGGGCAAGACAAGAGACCCTGTACCCTGGCCTGCAGTAAAAGTCTCTGTTCTAGAAGAAACACTTTTGCCTGAGACGTGTCTAGACATTCCCAGAAAGACGGACATAATTCCAGAAGGTATGATATTCGACTGGATAGTCAGATATCCAATGTCTCAACACAAAATAAATACACACAGCCCACTAAAGATAGACACTGGGGGTGCTGGGCCCGTCCGTGCCCGTTTAAAACAATGAACACACACAATTTTGGGGTAGGCTCTGAGAATCTCCCCTCAGGTCCCCAGAAGGTCCGCACCCCACCCAGGAAAAATTTATATCTACAAAGGTGTATGTAAAAAATATATCTGATTTTATTAAATTAGAAAGACTCATAAACAAATATACATAAATACACAAAAACTATAATCCACATTTTAAAATACATAAACACAATGACAAAGGAGGGGGAGGGGGTTTCCCACAAAAAAGGCTCCAAGGAATTTTATACAATATTACCTTCCTGATCTCATAGATGAATAATTAATTAATGCAGGTGTAATTAAACACCATACTGAATGCCAGTGTAAGTAATGAGCTGGTGGGTATTGTCAAGCCACCAGCAGATAATATATTAAACAAATAACATACAATGTGAAGACAGAGAAAGTGCTAAGTGCAATGTACTACAGAGAAAGAAAGACAAGAAAGATATTGTGCAAACAACAGTTGTATCAAAGAGCATATTTAAACACCATATGTGAATGAATGTCTGCGCTGAGGCAGATAGTGATACACTGGCCAAAGATATAATATAGCAGATTAGTAATAAAGGAAGGTATTACATCACCGTTTCAGACAGTCATATGTTGCCAGGGGTCCCCCATGTACTGAGCCTGCCGACGCGTTGCGTGGAAGGACCACTTCACCAGGGCGGAAATGGCTTTCCGCCCTGGTGAAGTGGTCCTTCCACGCAACGCATCACTGTCTGAAACGGTGATGTAATACCTTCCTTTATTCTAAGTATGTCACACACCCCACTTCAAACATTAATAATTACACTAGGTTAACGCACCGCTAGGTGGCAGCATTGCAGAGAACTCTCCAAAAACTTCAACAGGCCCCTCCCGGTCTATACATACCTGGTACCTCCCAAGAACCTCCCAGTGTTGTTCTCTGCAAGGTGGCGACAAGACAGAAGAAAGAAATCTCCTGCTTGCAGGTAGCCGGGGTATCCCCCCGCCCCCCCCCCCCCCGTGGTCTATTTCTGCCCGGCTTTTGTTTGAAAGTATTCTATTTAATGGCAGCCTCCCAGCTTCGGCTGTAGGCCGGGCAAAAAGGTAGCCGGCACCATTGGTGCCTAGGAGATTAGCTCCTCCGCTCGACCCTTCATTGCGGGGCATAGCGGGATTCCCGGAGTGGTGATCCGGATGTGGGATGCCCCATTTTATAGGAGGTTAGTGGTCAGGTTGTGCCTTGCCCTGGGATTTTGTGTCACTTTCCGGGGTGACGGTGACTTGCTGTGCAGCAGACTGAATGGCTTTAAACGGTGACATGCTGTGTGAGTGTGCTGCTGCGCTCTACATTGTGAGTCCCTTTGTGATTTTACATTGACTAACTTCACTGTAAGTTTGCCTGCCTTTTTTCCCCCTGTCTGTGTGTCTTTCTCCCCTCAGGAGCCGGGGGGGCGGGGCCTCGCGGCGCGCTGCGCCGCGGTCCCGCCGGTGGCTGAGCGCCGTTCCCGGCGCTTGCAGCCTGCTTGTCCGGCTGCTCAGGGGGGACCTGTTATCAGTGTGTGGGTCTGTGTATTGCGCACTGGGAGCCGGCGGGTGGCTCCGCCGGTCCCGTCATTGAGGTCTGCTCGCGGTCCCCGCCGGCAGACGCTGACGCTGCCTGGGGGCGGGGTCGCGCGCGCACGGATTGGATGTCCCGGAGGGGCGGGGCCTTCTCGGCTCCCGGAGCTTGTCTCTTCCTCCCTCACTGCGCTGTGTGCGGGCCGCCATCTTCTGCAGGCTGCGCGGTTTTCCTCTCCCTCTCAAGGTAGGCATTTTTGTTTTTTTCTTGCGATGACCCCTCGGATCCTTTCCTCCTCCTTCTCCTTCCTCCTCGCTCCGGCGCATCCTTATGGTGCTGGTTGGCATTAACCATTTCCTTTGCTCTGGTTAATGAGGGGGGGGGTGGTGTGAGGGGGGTTTTGTATGTTATGTGGATTTTGGTTATGGTGCTGGATTGACGCCTGTCCCTCTCCCTTTGTGTTTTTCAGATCCTGGGATCCCGTCTGGCAGGGCTCTCCCGGTCATATATACCTGGCTCGTGGGGGGTGTTTTTTCTTTGCAATATATATATATACACATATATATATATAGTTATAGTTATATATATTTTTACAAGGGTCTTATGCTATTCCCCTGGGTCAGGATCTTGTGACTATCCTTAGACAAGTGTTAGGTTATTAAGGGGCATCCCGGGTCGCGTACCGCATAAATCCCTGGGTTCTGCGAATACCATAAATTTCACCACATGGAGGTTGCCACAGATACCGGGAATGGTTCTTCGGGACAATCCAAGGTGTGCGGGGGTTGTGGGACTCCGCTCCAGGGAGATGATGTCATTTTGTGTATTCCTTGTGCACAGCAGAACATTGCACGCCAGTCCAGTACTCCGGTGCCTAGCACTTCTTCGGCCGCGCCATCTCCCTCTCCCCCTCGCTTATTCCGGACCCCGTGTGACGTTGTCCTGGGCGGGGATTCGCAGTCTGATGTATGTGCCCGCTTGACCAGCCTTGAGAAGCGGTTTTCTGCTATAGCCGCTCAGAAGGTTTCAGCTAAGCGGAAGCATCTGTCTCCGCCCCCGCCGGATTCAGATGAGGAAGTGGTGGGAGATCTGGATTGGTCGGATCGTCCCCGTGAAGAAGGTGAGCTCATTGAGGAAGAAGATTCTGATGTTCAGCAGTTGCTGGGTTCTGAGGGGGATCAGGCTGATGGCCTCCCTCTCGATTCCTCTACCATTCTGAGCCAGATGTTTGAGGTTTTGGATTTGGAGCCTCCGGTGGTTGCTCCTAGGTCCAAGGGTCAGCTTTTTGGGGTGTCCAAGCAGCGTCTGGAGTTTCCCAGCCAACAGCATTTTGAAGAAATTGTTTTCATGCAATGGGAGCAACCTACACGTCTTGTTGGTGTGCCGTCTAGCTGGGATAGGAAGTATCCCTTTCCGGCGGAATTGTTGAAGCGTTGGTCTGTCCCCCCTGAGGTAGATACTCCGGTCCTGGGACTGTCCAACACGGCGGTCGTGCATTCCCCTGACACGACTTCGCTCAGGGACGGCGAGGATCGCCGGGTTGATCAGCTTGCCCGTCATGGTTTTGTATGTGCGGGTTCTGTGTTAAGGCCTGTTTGTGCCTCGGCTCTTTTGACTTTTGCTGTCAGGTCTATTGTCAGGGACTTGGGGGTGGATCTCGAGCCCACCAGTGATGAGTCCCTTGGGCTTAAGCGCTGCGATGCTTTTTTGTCTTTTATCCTGGCCGCTCAGGAGGATGCCATGTTGATGTGTGGCAGGGCTACTGCCTTGCTGGTGGCTATCCGGCGCTGTGTGTGGTTGAGACAGTGGACGGCCGATTTTAATTCTAAAAGATCGCTCACGGCTCTGCCCTTTTTGGGTTTGAGGCTTTTTGGTGAGAGGCTGGATTCTGTTGCCAAGGGAGGTAAATTACCTCAGCATAAGAAATTTCGCCGTTCCTTTCGGGGGATGGTCTCGTTCAATCCGTCCTTTCGGGGAGTCGGCGCCGGTAGAGGTGCGGGCTCCTCGGCCCCCAGGGGCGCCAGTTGGAATAGGGGCAGAGGCCGTGGCCGCCCCACTCGCGTCTGGGGTGCCAAGCCCAAGCCGGCTGCCAAGCCCACCCAGCAATGAGGGGGCGCCCTCACCCGTTCGGGTGGGGGGACGGTTGCAACTTTTCTCCCGGGTGTGGGACCAGGAGGTCCCGGACAGATGGATCCGGGAGGTGGTTTCGGCCGGTTACAAGTTGGAGTTCGAGTCCCGTCCTCCTCCAAGGTTCTTCAGGTCTCGGGTGTCTTTGGATCCTTTGGCCGCGCAGGGGCTCCTGGCGGCAGTAAGGAATCTTCTAGATTTAGCTGTCATTTGCCCGGTTCCTCCTTCAGAGGTGGGGCGCGGGTTTTACTCCAATCTCTTCACGGTCCCCAAAAAGGACGGGTCCTTCCGTCCTATTCTGGATTTGAAGTTTCTCAACAGGTTTATTCGTCCTCGGAAGTTTCGCATGGAAACCCTGCGGTCTGCGATCGGTTCGCTTCGGCAGGGGGACTTTATGACGTCCATAGACATCAAGGATGCGTACCTGCACGTGCCGATCTTTCCTGCTCATCAGCGGTTCCTCCGTTTCGTGGTGGGGGATCGGCATTTTCAGTTTGTGGCTCTTCCATTCGGTCTCACCTCTGCTCCGAGAGTGTTCACCAAGGTGTTGGCGGGGGTGATGGCCCTGCTCAGAGCTCAGGGGATTCGCATTGTGCCTTACCTGGACGATCTTCTCATCATGGCTCCTTCCTTCAGTCAAGCAGAGGGGGACACCAGCACGGTGGTGTCTATGTTGGAGAGGTTCGGCTGGGTGATCAATTACCCCAAGTCCTCGCTGGTTCCGGCCAGGGTGGTGACCTTTCTGGGGATGTCGTTGGACTCCTGCCAGCACAGAGTGTTTCTTCCTCAGGCCAAGGTTCTGATGATTCAGGAATTGGTCCAGCTGCTCCTCTCCCATCCTCATCCGTCCATTCGTCTGGGGATGAGACTGGTGGGGTTGATGGTGGCCTCGTTCGAGGCAGTTCCCTTTGCTCAGTTTCATACGAGGACTCTTCAACTCATGTCCCTTGCATCTCGGCAGTTTACATTCCGGGAGTGGAAAACATAGAGGCGGATTTTCTGAGCCGGTGTGCGTCCCGTCGGGGGGAGTGGTCTCTCCATCCCCAGGTGTTTCGGTCACTTTGTCTCCGGTGGGGGACGCCGGAGGTGGTTCTGTTTGCCTCTCGTCACAATCACAAGCTTCCGTCCTTTGTGTCCCTGTCCCAGGACCCTCTGGCTCTGGCGGTGGATGCCATGACCCTGAGCTGGAGGGACCTGGGGTTTCTTTATCTGTTTCCTCCGATTCCCATGCTAGGCAGGGTTCTGCGAAAGTTGGTTCTGGAGGGAGTTCCCGCCATTCTCGTGGCTCCAAGGTGGCCAAGGCGGGTGTGGTTCGCGGACATCGTTCGTCTGGCCGTAGATCAGTTCGATCTGCCTCTTCGGCCAGATCTTCTCACTCAGGGTCAACTATGTTACCCCAGTTTACAAACGCTGGCTTTGACGGCTTGGCTGCTGAAACCTCCATCTTAAAAGAGGAGGGTCTTTCGGATGCGGTCATTCAGACTCTTATTAGTGCCAGGAAGAGATCTTCTTCTTCCATCTATTACAGGTATTGGAGATCTTATATTGATTGGTGTGAGGCTAGGTCTTTGCCCTGCCGGGTCTTTTCTGTGTCTAGGATTTTGGAGTTTCTTCAGTCGGGGCTGGACTCCGGTCTTCAGCTGAGTACCTTGAAGGGGCAGGTTTCTGCTTTGTCTATTTTTTTCCAGAAATCTTTTGCTAGTCATTCCTTGGTCAAGACTTTTTTCCAGGGGGTTTCGCATGTGCGGCCTCCCAGGAAGCCTTTGCTCCCAGTGTGGGATTTGAATTTGGTTCTTTCCGCTCTTAAGGCTCCTCCTTTTGAGCCTTTGCGGGATGTTGCTTTGTCTATTCTTACTCAGAAGGTTGCCTTTTTGGTGGTCATCACTTCGGTTCGGCGTGTTTCAGAGCTGGCAGCTTTGTCTATTCAGGCTCCTTATTTTGAGGATCATCAGGACAAAGTGGTTTTTCGTTACAAGTCAGATTTTCTCCCTAAAGTGGTCTCTGCGTTTCATCTAAACCAGGACATTGTTCTTCCTTCTTTGTGTCCTAAGCCTAAGAATGCCAAGGAGAGTGCTTTGCACTGCTTGGATGTTGTACGTTGTGTCAGGTACTATCTACGTGCTACGTCTTCTTTTCGTAAGACTGATGCCTTTTTCGTTGTGCCCTGTGGGCCTAGGAAGGGTTTGGCTCCGGCCAAGTCCTCCATTAGCAAATGGATTCGTCAGGCCATTGTTGGTGCTTATTCGGCTAAGGGGAAGGCTCCTCCTTTCCGTGTTACTGCTCATTCTACTCGTGCGGTTGGTGCGTCCTGGGCTTTTCAGCACCAGGCTTCGGTTGAACAAGTGTGTAAGGCTGCAACTTGGTCTTCTGTTCATACTTTTTCTAAGTTCTATAAGGTTGATGTGCGGGCTTCAGCAGATGCTGTTTTTGGCCGCAAGGTTTTGCAGGCTGCAGTGGTCTGAGTTTTTTCTGCGTTATTGCCTGATTCGGATACCCACCCTTTTCTGGACACTGCTGTTGGATGTCCCTAGTGTAATTATTAATGTTTGAAGTGGGGTGTGTGACATACTTATAATACCCATTTTACAGGTGAGTATTCACAAAATGGTATTTTTACTAATCTGCTATATTGTATTTTTGTCCAGTCTTTCTAATTTAATAAAATCGGATATATTTTTTACATACACCTTTGTAGATATAAATTCTCTAATAGGCAAGATCTTGATGCTTCTGATTTCTGCAGAATTCGGGATACCCCTGACCAAGAGAATCTCCAAGGAGGTCTGGATCCTAATTCGATCTTGTAACCTGAGGGTATTATTTCCTGTATCCAAAGATCTATTATTATATGAAGCCTCCAAATCTGAGCAAAATGCAGAAGCTTTCCCCCCACCTGCAAGGGTGGAGGCTTCCCCTGCCTGAGCAGGCTATGAAAGGGGCTTGGCTTTATTTTGCCACGCAATGTCGCCTTAAAGGGGAGTCCTGTCAGATTATTTTTAGAGGCTGTGTCAGCTGGCCATTGCTTAAGCCATAAAGCACACCTTAAGGCTACCACCAGAGCTAGGCCTCTGGCAATTGATCAAACCCTCCATAGCCAAGATCACATACCTGTTGATATCCAAACTGGTTTTGAACAACTGGGAGCATGACTTCCATGAATGCTGGATCCTTTGGAGAAGCAGAGGATGGCATAACAATATCTTAAAAAGACCTGGCACCAGAGCGTCCACCACAGGAGGGTGAGACCATAACTCAATCTGATCTGGAGGAAAGGGATACATACATAGTAACATAGTATGTAAGGCTGAATAAAGGCTTTAGTCCATCCAGTTCAGCCTGTTAATCTCCTTCCAGTGTTCTAGTAACCATAGCTGGAAATGTTATTACATGCCAGGAAAGCACCCAGGCCACTTTTGAATGTTTTTACTGTATCCTTCATTACTACCTCCTCTGGCAGTGAGTTCCATAGTCTCACTGCTCTTACAGAGAAGAATCCCCTTCTATGTTGGTGGAAAAAGCACCTTTCCTCTAACCTTAGTGGATGCCCTCGGGTTATGGTTACACTCCGGGATATAAATAGTTTGTGGGACAGATCTTTGTATTGACTCCGAATATATTTATACATAGTTATTAGAGCACCCCTCAGGCATCTTTTTTTCAAAACTAAATAAACCTAACTTTGACAATCTTTCAGGGCACTCCTTTTATTAACTTTGTTGCCCTTCTTTGAATGCGCTCCAGTTCTGATATGTCCTTTTTATGCACAGGTGCCCAGAACTGTACACAGTATTCCAAATAGGGTCTGACCAGTGACTTGTACAGGGGTAAAATGATGCTCTGGTCATGAGCACCTATGCCCCTCTTAATGCATCCCGTGATCCTGTTTGCTTTGGCAGTTGCTGCCTGGGATTGATTACTACAGTTGAGCTTATTGTTAACTGAAACCCCTAGGTCATTTTCCATTGTTGTTTTACCATGTGTTTCTTTATTTAGTATGTAATCATGACACAGATTTATCCTTCCCATGTGCATAACCTTACATTTAAATGTGTTAAAGTGTGTTGCCACTTAACTGCCCATGCTTCCAATTTATCTAAATCTGTTTAGATAAATCTGTTTGTAGCTGCCTGCTGTCCGCTTTTGTTTTGATTACTTTACACAGCTTAGTATCATCTGCAAATATTGAGACTTTACTGTTTAATCCTTAACCAGTGTCATTTAAAGTATATATTGAAGAGAATTGGTCCCATAACTGACCCTTGTGGTACTCCCCTAGTAACGGTGACCCAATCTGTGTACCATTGATAACCACCCTCTGCTTCCGATCATTAAGCCAATTTCTCATCTGCACACATTTTCCCCCAGTCCCAGCATTCTAATCTTTTGTACCAGCCTTTTAAGTGGCGCAGTATCAAATGCTTTAGAAAAGTCAAGATAAATAATATCAAATGACTCCCCCTGATCCAATCTTGAACTTTCTTTCTCATGAAAGCTGATTTGGTTTGTCTGGCAGGAGTGATTCCTCATAAATCCATGCTGATATGGAGTAATAAGGTAATTTTCCCCAAGATGCTCCAGGATAGTATCCCTTAGGTAACCTCAAACAGCTTGCCCACCACAGATGTTAAGCTTACCGGTATGTAGTTCCCAGGTTCCCCCCTAGATCCTTTTTTGAATATTGGCACCACATTTACCAAGCGCCAATCCCTCGGAACAGCCCCTGTAGTTATTGAATCCACAAATATTAGAAATAACAGCTTGTCTGTTACTGTACATAACTCGCCTAAAACACGAGGATGTATGTCATCTGGTCCCGGTGATTTATCGATTTTTATCTGCTTGAGACGGTGCTGGACTTCTTCCTTGGTTAAACCAGTGACATTTAATGTATGGTTTTGGTTATTCCCCTGCATTTCACTTGGCATGTCACATTCTTTTCTGAATATAGAAGCAAAGAAGTTGTTTAGTAAATTTTCTTTCTCCTCATTCCCCTCTATAAGTGTCCCCTCCTTGCTTTTCACACCCTCCCACACCCTCAGGTTTGTATCTTTTACAGTTTATGTAGCTAAAGAATAATTTGGGGTTAGTTTTCCTTTTTTTCACGATCAGTCTTTCTTATCTGTTGTTTACATTGTTTTTCTTCCTTATAGTTTAACGGTTCCACTGTCCCTTCCTGTTTTTAACCCTTTAAAGTGGACCAACACCCAGGATTTTGACTATCCTAGGTATTGGTCCACTTCCGCGGGGCACCCCGATCGTGGGTGCCCCGCTGTGTGAAACCCCCCAGAAAGCCCCGAAAACTCACCTGACCCTGCTCCCACGTGACTCGCTCGTCCAATCGCAGCCGACGGACAAGGAGAGGCAGCGACGGACAAGCTAAGCGCCATTCACCAACAGCGACATTCACAAACAGCCGGCGCGGGTGCGCGCCCTGCGAGAGGGATGCGCGGGAGGTGGCAGCGGCCTGCGCATGCACCGCTGGAACGAGGATCAGGTAGGATTTTTGGGGATCTGGGGGGGTTTCACACAGCGGGGCACCCCCATGCTCTACATGTGTTCAACCTTGATTTTTGAAGGGTTTTCCTGGGATTTTCCAGGAAAATTATATATTGTTTTTTTCATCAGACTCTGGGCTTCAACATGAAATGTCTTGTTTGGACTTTTTTAGTGTATTCTCAATACTTTTGGGTGAAATATGTGCAAAAAAAGTAAAAATCTATTTTTTTGCAATTTGTAGTTTTGTTTGTAATAAAAAATGTAAGTTTGTCAATAAAATCTTATTGAGTGTGAAACCCCAATTTCTCTCAGTTACAGCAGTACCACATATGTATAGGTAGACATCCTTTCCTGCCCAGGAGACTCCCCCAAACTGAAACAGCTTTAGGAGATTTTCAGATAAAATATTACTATGCTAGGCACTAAGCGCACCTTGCCATTTTTCCAGAAAAACAACCCTTTACATTTGAAATTCCCACCATCAGCAGAGTCTGAGCTTCAACATGAAATGTCTTGTTTAGCCTTTTTTAGTGTATTTGCCATACAAATATTTTTTTTTTGTAGTGCTTTTTTTGTAATAAAAACTGTGTTTGTCAATAAAATCTTATTGCGTGTGAAATCCTTATTTCTCCTGGTTACAGCGGTACCACATATGTATTGGTAGACACCCTTTCCTGCCCAAGAGACTCCCCTAAACTGAAACAGCACTTTAGGAGATTTTCAGATAAAATTCAACTATGATATGCGCTATGCGCTCCTTGCAGTTTTTCAAGAAAAACGTCCCTTTACATTTGAAATACCCCCAACAAAATATATAATCACTGGAAGTACACACCTCAAGCTTTCTAGGTGTACCAGGCTTTATGTTTATGTGGGCGTAGTTTTCTGGAAGTAATCCCTCAATTAGTTCTTTGGTTGCACAACGTTTCCCTAAAAAAAGAATAAAAAAGAATCAAAGCCACATTTTCCTAAAGAAAACTATATGCAAACAAGAAAAAACAAGTTAAATCTGAAAAAGCAAGTATACAAAAATCTATAAAAAATGTTGGATCGTTGGATCGGTCCTTCCGGATGTCCTCCCGGGTTCGGCAGTCTCTCCAGTGGTGGATGGTCTCGGACAATCTCTTGAGGGGCAGGTCCTTTCTGACGCCTCTTTGGGAAACTGTCACCACGGACGCCAGTTTGTCGGGATGGGGAGGTTTCTGGAAGGACCTTCAGTTCCGGGGGCGGTGGGGTCCTCTGGAGGCTCACTTGCCCATCAACGTTCTGGAGTTGAGAGATATCAGGTTGGTTCTGTCTCACTTGACACAGCATTTACAGGGCTTGCCGGTTCAGGTTCGGTCGGACAATCGGACGGCGGTTGCTTACATCAATCACCAGGGAGGGACTCGCAGTCTGAGTGCCCTCAGAGAGGTGTCTCTGATTCTAGCCTGGGCGGGGACTCGTGTCCCTTGCATCTCGGCAGTGTACATTCCAGGAGTGGAAAACACGTAGGCGGACTTTCTGAACAGGTGCTCTTCTCGCCGGGGGGAATGGTCTCTCCATCCCCAGGTTTTTCGGTCTCTTTGTCTCCGGTGGGGGACGCCGGAGGTGGATCTGTTTGCCTCTCGTCACAATTACAAGCTTCCGACATTCGTGTCGCTCTCTCAGGATCCTCTGGCTCTGGCGGTGGATGCCATGTCCCTGAGCTGGGGGGTCCTGGGGTTCCTTTATCTGTTTCCTCCGATCCCCATGCTAGGCAAGGTGTTGCGAAAGCTGGCCCTGGAAGGGGTTCCCGCCATTCTCGTGGCTCCAAGGTGGCCAAGGAGGGTGTGGTTCGCAGACATCGTTCGTCTGGCGGTGGATCATTTAGATCTGCCTCTTCGGCCGGATCTTCTCACACAGGGTCAACTGCGTTATCCCAATTTACCAACGCTGGCTTTGACGACCTGGCTGCTGAAACCTACATCTTAAGGGAGGAGGGTCTTTCGGATTCTGTTGTTCAGACTCTTATTAGCGCCAGGAAGAGGTCCTCTTCTACCATCTACTATAGGACTTGGAGATCTTATATTGATTGGTGTGAGGCTAGATCTTTGCCCTGTCGGGTCTTTTCTGTTTCCAGGATTTTGGAATTTCTTCAATCGGGGCTGGACTCTGGTCTTCAGCTGAGTACTTTGAAGGGGCAGGTTTCTGCCTTGTCTGTCTTTTTTCAAAAGTCTTTTGCGCTTCATCCTTTGGTCAAGACTTTTTTCCAGGGGGTCTCGCATTTGCAGCCTCTTAGGAAGCCTTTGCTCCCTGTTTGGGATTTGAATTTGGTTCTCTCTGCTCTTCGGGCTCTTTCTACTTTGACTCAGAAGGTTACCTTTTTGGTGGCCATCACTTCGGTTCGGCGCGTTTCGGAGTTGGCAGCTTTGTCGATTCAGGCTCCTTATTTTGAGAGGCATCAGGACAAAGTGGTTTTCCGCTTCAAACCGGATTTTCTTCCTAAGGTGGTCTCTGATTTTCATCTTAACCAGGACATTGTTCTTCCTTGTGTCCTAAGCCTAGGAATGACAAGGAGAGGGTTTTGCATTGTCTGGATGTGGCACGCTGTGTGAAGTACTATTTGCTTACTACATCTCCTTTTCGTAAGACTGCTGCTTTTTTCGTGGTGCCCTGTGGACCTAGGAAGGGTTTGGCTCCGGCTAAGTCTTCCATTAGCGGATTCGTCAGGCTGTTGTTGGGGCCTATTCTGCCAAGGGGAAGGCTCCCCCTTTTCGTATCACTGCTCATTCTACTCGTGCTGTTGGAGCGTCTTGGGCTTTTCAGCACCAGGCTTCTGTTGAACAAGTTTGTAAGGCTGCTACTTGGTCTTCTGTTCACACTTTTTCCAAGTTTTACAAGGTTGATGTGCGGGCTTCAGCGGATGCTGTGTTTGGCCGCAAGGTTCTGCAGGCTGCAGTGGTTTGAGTTTTGCATTATGGCCTTGTTGGATACCCGCCCTTTCTGGACACTGCTTTTGGATGTCCCTAGTGTAATTATTAATGTTTGAAGCGGGGTGTGTGACATACTTAGAATAATACCATTTTGTGAATACTCACCTGTAAAATGGGTATTATAAGTATGTCACACACCCCGCTTCACCCGCCCTTTTTGGTATCCTGGATCTTTATATGGTGAAGCTTTGTTTACAGTTTGAGGGCTACCAATGGTTTTTTCTGGTACCTTGTTTTTACTGCTGTTTGAAAACTGGGAGATAAGTGGGAGGTCCCAGGTATGTATAGACCGGGAGGGGCTCGTTTTTCAAGACGTCGCCACCTAGAGGTGGGTTTACCCTAGTGTAATAATGTTTGAAGCGGGGTGTGTGACATACTTATAATACCCATTTTACAGGTGCGTATTCACAAAATGGTATTTTCTTAAAATATCAATATGCAAATTAGAAAAAACAAGCTTAATTTGATAGCACAAGTCCTCCGAACAGAACAATACCCAACATGCATAGGTACTAATCACCCTCTTAATTGCCCGCCTACTTGAATTTTGTCACCCTCTGTTGAAAGGTTATTTTTCACCATTTTGCATCATGTTTAACCATGATTTTTGCAGGAATTTCCAGGAAAATTGTATATTTTCTTGCAGCTTGAGTTTAGGCTTTAACATGAAATGTCTTTTTTGTAATTTACTACTGTTTTTTAAATAGTTTTGAGTAAAAAAAAAAACTTTTTTTTTTTTATAAATTGTCTCCTCTATTTTAAATAAAACATTTGTTTTATTAAAGAAAATATAAAGAAAACAATATTGCATGTGAAAGCCCCATTTCTCCCACAACGGTACCACATATGTATCGGTAAGCCCCCCTTAAAAATCTCCCAAATAAATTGCATGGGGTCCCCCCTACCCAGCATAATAAGCTATGCAGGACTTGTAGAACAGGGTGCAGGGGCCAGCTTCCATGGGCATGGGCCCTTCTGCCCCGCCTCGGCCTTTGGGGAGGCAGGTAATTGGGGTGACTTCCCAGCCTTGTGAACTGGTATAGGGGTCTCATGGATCCATTACCAGTTAACAAGGGGCTAACTGTAAAAATAAACACACACACAAAAGAAAAAAAATGACTTTTATTAGATTTTTTTTCTCTACTCACCTCAGATCCTCTGCTGTCCTCCGGCGATCATGTCCCACGAAGCTCTGATGACAGCTGCCAGGTGATCGGTGGAGGAGGGGCTCCTCCCATCCATCCCCACTTTGTTGGGACTGATGACTTTGACACTCCTGCTGCTGCTGAAAGCCTTTTATAGCTGCTAGCCAACAGAACATAAGGAGTTAATTAAAAATAAAAAGAAAAACTACATAGGGTCCCGCTTTCCCGGGGGGGGGGGCATTTTTGGTGGCCAACTGCACTGCCGGCTACAAGCTCTGTGGGCTTGGGCTCTTCTGCCCCCCCCCCCCTGGGCTTTGGGGAGGCAGGTAATTGGGGACCCGGGGGTTAATGGCAAGTCACCCGCTAGCCGCAGGGATCTCATGGATCCATTAACAGTTAACAAGGAGTTAACAGTAAAAATAATCACACACATAAGAAAAAATAATAAGAAATATTTTTTTTTCTCTACTCACCTCTGATCCTCTGCTGTCCCCCAGCGGTCATGTCCCACAAAGATCCGATGACAGCTGCTGAGTGATCGGTGGAGGAGGAGCTGGGGGGGCAAGAGATCATTTGAAGGTTATAGGAGTTGCTTAAGCCAGGTTATATGCTTGTCTGAAGAAGTGAGTTTTGAGGGCACTTTTAAAGGCTTGGAGTGATGGAGAGTGATGGATTGAGTGGGGGAGTGCATTCCAGAGAAGTGGGGAGGCACGGGATAAATCTTGAAGGCGGGAGTGCGAGGAGGCAACCAAGGAGGAAGACAGGAGAAGAGCCAGAGTGGAGGTTGCGCTTGGGTTGGTAATGCTGGATCAGAAAAGAAATGTAGGTAGAGCCTTGTAGGTTAGTGTTGGATGTTTGAACTGCACTCACTGAGAGACAGGTAACCAGTGGAGGAATTGACAAAGGGGAGCAGCACTGGAGAAGCGAGAGCAGAGGTGGATGAGGTGAGCAGCAGAGTTTAGAATATATTGGAGGCGGGCCAGTCTGTTTGTTGGCAAACCACAGAAGAGGTTGTTTCAGTAGTCCTGTCGGGATATGACCAGGGCATGCACTAGCATTTTAGTGGTATCAGGTGAGAGGAAGGGACGGATGTGGGAGATATTTTTAAGCTGAAGACAACAGGAGGTGGCTAGGTAGTGAATGTGAGATGTAAATGAGAGAGAGGAGTCCAGAATGAAGCCCAGAGACAGAGCTTGATGTGTTGCAGTTATTATAAGATTTACAGAGTTTGTGGCGTTAGAGAGGGGAGGGGAGTGAAATGGTGGGAAGATGATCAGTTATGCTTCGTCTATGTTCAGTTTAAGGGTGCGAGATGTCATGAAGGAAGAGATGGCTGTTAGGCAGTCAGAAAGGCGAGAGAGGAGGGATGAGAGATTTGGGCCAGAGAGGTAGATTTGAGTGTCACCTGCATAAAAGTGATATTGGAATCCCAGTGAGGGTATTAGTTGTCCAAGACCAGAAGTGTATTGAAAAAAGTAGGGGTCCTAGGACTGAGCCTTGTGGTACACCAACAGACAGAGCACCCGTAGAGGAAATTTCGTAGTAAGATACACTAAATGTGCGATCAGTGAGATAGGAGAGCCAAGAGAGTGCGAGACCTTGGATTCCAAGACAAGAAAGAATATGGAGAAGCAGAGCAACTGTGTCAAAAGCAGAGGATAGGTCGAGAAGAATGAGAGCAAAGTAGTGGCCTTGGATTTGGCAGTCTGTAGATCATTGGCAACTTTGGTGAGTGCAGCTTCGTGGAGTGACCTGAGCAGAAACCAGACTGGAGGGGATCTAGGAGGGAGTATGTAGACAGATAGTGAGCCAGTTCTGTGTGAACATGCTGTTCAAGAAGCTTGGACAAGAAAAGGAGCGGATATATAGGGTGGTAACAGAGTTTTTGATGAGTTATAACCACATGGAATGAGCTCAAGGGAGCAGGTGGTCAGGTGGGCCTTTGAGACCAAAGAGGAGCGACCTTGTGCGGTTAGCTGTGTGATATGAGTTAATGAGTGGGACAGAGGGGAGGTTGGTGCACAAGAGGTGTTCTGAGGGGTGAAGCCGCTTCAAATCATGTTGATTCTATCTTTAAAGTGTGTGGCAAATTGCTCTGCTGTAAGCTGTGAGGATTTTGGGGGGGGGGATGGGCGGAGTAGGGGGTTGAAAGTGTTAAATAGCTGTTTAGGATTCCGGGCCTGTTCTGATATGAGTAATGCGAAATATTCCTGTTTAGCAGATGAAAGGGCAGCCCTGAGTTCCTGTCCTGATTGGATTTCTTCCATTGCCGTTCAGCAACTCAAGAATGCCGTTGCAGTGTTAGTATTAAGCTGAGGCATGCTTACACGCCTAGCCATTCGTATAGCCTAGAAGCAGGAGCGCATCTCAGACTACAGAAAAAAGAGACGAAGAAGAAGGAATAGGTTTGCCCTACATCAACTTCGCCAACTATACTATAATCTAAAATTTCATATTTTAATTCTTTCAACTAATTCTTTCAATTCTTTCAAAATAGTGTATTCACCACTGTGTACAATTAAAATACATTTTCACAACAAGATTACATCTACAGAATCCCCAGTAGGGAGAATTAGCATATCTTTGCTGTTTTTCTCCTGTCTCAAGCTTTATCAATGCCCTGTGCATGTATGAAAAACACATAAATATCAAACCAAGTTATATAATTCAAACGTTATTTGCAATAATATCCAGTAATTGAATGCAAGTACACACACTTTTTATTAAAGACAATTTTGAATAACTCAGGTTATCATTTGCATTTACTCCCTCAGGGAAACCATGATAAAATCTCTCTATATGTAGTGCTTGATTAATCTAATTGAAAACACAGAAAGACAACATTGGTTAATTGCAAAGCTAGCACAAAAACCCATAGACTAAGTATCGCCAAAACACTATATTTATTGGGAAAATTATGGCACACACAATTAAACTAACTACACATGCTGTCTGTATGAAATCTAAAAGACAATTGCCAATATTAAAATCGGGGTGCCCCCCCCAGGTACTACCTGGGAACCAAGCATCCCTCCACACGCAACCCTTTTTCACACATAGCGTTTTAAATTGGGACAAAGTCCTCCAAGTATATATCAGCGTATTCCTGTTTGCCAAAAGGAAGGAAAAGCAGCAGAGCTCCGTTTAAACAATAGGGACTCATCGGGCTCAGCCCCTGAATGTCCCCCTATGACTGTCCCAGCTGAAGAAATCGGCGGGAGTTAAGGGCTGTTACAGCCCTTGCAGTCTGTCATCGCTGCGCGGGGTACCAAGTATCAGCGTGTCTCCTCGCTGCGTCTCCACTCCCGGCCGCTATGTCACCAGGCCAATGCTAACGAGGTTGCGTTGGAGGGGGCATGGTCAGGTGACCCGTCACTGACGCGCGTTTCGCTCCACCTCTGGAGCTTCGTCAGAGTGAGGGGGGAGGTGACACAAGGCTCTGCTTATAAATTCATAACCATGCCTTCTTATTCGCATCATCTCGCCATGGTATACAGTAACGCACAGGTTATAATAACATGCCTGCGTACATTTCACTGCATATGCCCAGATGCTCATCAAAAGCTCAAATAGAAATTTCCTCTATGGTGTATATCTGCAGTCCTACTCCTCCTATATATCTCCAAGGGGCATTGTTATCCACTGCACAGTCCCGATTTGCAAGTAATAGGGACAAAGTCTAACCGATGCGGTGATGCAGTCCCTCTTCTTTCTTCTTTTTTCGTGTTAAACATACAACCATTTTAACTAAGTGCATCCAGGATCCAACTTATCTCTCACCCACTCCTCATACATACCTTAAGTAAAAATTACCATATAATATCCAAATATATCTGGTACGAGGGGGAAATCTCATGAACCTGGGAGAGAAATATTTAGGAAGTATTTATAGCTCTATCGGTGTCATACTATAAGCAGGCTGGAAACCCCAGCCATGAAATGTGTAAGGTATATTCAACCCTAAAGCAAATCCAAACTCCGTAAAATACAAATCTAAATCTAGCAAAAGGGAAAAAGAAGAAAAAGGAAGAACCAAAACCACCTGATATAACAGGGAGGAGCCCAAACAGTGAGCCTAAGAGAAAAGAAAAGAACTGGAGATGGGGGTCAGAGATAAGCAGGGAAACCATATGCGGGACAAAAACCCCAGTGTCCATTACCTCTTATAAGAAAGCTTTGAAGCCCATATCAGTATTAAGACCCCCTGGGGTCATAATTCCCAATTCAAATATTAATCTAGACTCCTGCTGAAGAAGTCTAGTGTCCTTAAATCCTCTTCTACCCCATATCTCCAATTTATAGATTCTACACACCGATAGGCCAGTCGCCAAGTGCTCAGCTATGGGACTCTTTACATTTCTCTTGCGAATATCCCGTAGGTGTTCACCCACACGGATTCGCAATTCCCTCTTTGTTTTTCCTACATATTTTTTGTTGCAGGGACACGTAAGTACACAACATTTCTTGAAGAGCAGTTAATTAATCTCTTATTGGCCTTGGGGTCTTACTCTTTGGTCCCTTAAAGGACATTGTTTTTACTATAAAAGAACACACGGCAATGTCCACATTTATGGGATCCCACTTGTTTGTTCGCATACTTAACTTCTTCTACATGGGGCCTATACTCACTATGGACCAAACGGTCCCGAATGTTACATGCCCGTCTCGCTGTCAACAACGGTCTCAATCCTACATGCTTAGCCACCACTGGGTCCAATAATAGGACATGCCAGTGTGATTGCAGGATGTTCCGGAATTTCTCCCAATGTACGCTAAATTGTGTGATCAACTGGACAGGTTGGTCTCCATCTTGTCTCCTGTTCTTACAACTGGTGAGTAAACACTCACGAGGGGAGTCCAAAGCCTTCCGGAAACACGTCCTCAACAGGCGGTGCGGGTAACCCCTGTTTCTAAATCTCTGTGTCAGGGCATGGGCCATACGTAATCATCCGTTGTGCTACAGTTCCTCTGAATACGGAGGAACTGCCCCAACGGGATCCCACGCCTAAGGGTGCCCGGGTGATGACTGGAGTAATGGAGCAGGGTGTTACCCGCCGTAGGCTTCCGGAATGTGGTAGTGACCAACCTGCCCGCCTTCTTAGAGATCAACAGGTCCAGAAATTATATGGAAGTTGAACTACTCTTAGTAGTAAGTTGAATATTCCGTTGATTCTGATTCAGTGAGAAAATAAATTCTTCTAGTTGTGCTGCAGTTCCTTTCCACACCAATAGGACATCATCAGTATATCGCAGCCAGAGGGCGGCATGTGCCACAAAGGACGCCCACCCAAACGCCTCCAGACTCTCCCAATGTCCGAGGTGAAGGCAGGCGTACGATGGGGCACAAGCCGCCCCCATTGCTGTCCCACGAATCTGATGATTAAAGGCCCCATTAAACTGAAAATAATTGTTTATAAGTACAAATTCTAAAAGCTCAACCACAAATTCATTATAAGCCGCGTCTCCCGAGCCCATCGCCTCCAAGGTCTCTTCCACCGCCTGGAGGCCCACTGCATGGGGAACAGAGGTGTACAGGCTCTCTACATCCACGTTTGCCAGTAGCCAATCCTACCCAATATTCACATTTCGTAATTTACGTAATAGGTCGCTACTGTCCAATACAAACGAAGGAAGGAGCCGTACTAAAGGTTTTACATTTTAGTCAATAAATCTAGCAGTCCCCTCTAGGGGACCTCCATTCACCGACACAACGGGCCTCCCTGACGGCATAGTGGAATTTTTATGTACCTTGGGAATCGTATAGAGAACTGGGATATTATAATCCTGGACCTTCAAAAATTCAAATATTTTAGGAATCAATACATTTTCTTCTTTTGCCCAGTCTAATTTATCATTGAGCTTCTATCATTTCTGGAAATGGATTCCCTCCAATTCGGCGGTACATATTTCCATCTCCCAATTGACTCTCTATCTCACCTACATAGTACTCCTCATTCATGAGAACTACATTGCCCCCTTTGTCACTAAGTCTAATGATTATATTTTGGGCCTTTTCTAATTCCCTTAGTGCCACCCTTTCTTGTTTAATTAGATTATCCTGTTCACCATAGGATGTCCACTCCTCTCTTGCCAAATCCCGCTCTACTTACTGTAAGAATAACGCTAAATGTCTATTTAGACTTAAAGGGGGAAGGTTCTTCGATGGGGTTCTAAGTCGATTATAGTTGGGTAGGAAATCTGGTATCTCCTCCTCCATAGGTCCTAGTGTATGGTCTTCTTCCTGATCAAATCCTACATCTATATTACGGGGTTCGTCGTCCACTCGCTGCGCTGGGGGATTCTTGATATTCCTAGTATGTCACACACCCCGCTTCCAAATATTCATGACACTTGGGAATCCGGCCTGTAGAGGGCGATCTTGCAGAGATGACATGAAAAAAAGGAGCCCCTCCCGGTCCATAAGTACCCGGGACCTCCCACCATTCCCCAGTAATTTGTCTCTGCAGATCGGCGAAGCAAGTCAGAAGATGACTCTCCCCTCCTTACAGGTAGCCGGGGTAACTCCCGGCCCTTTTCTCTATTTCTGCCTGAACCTCTTTTTTGCTTGTTATGCTATTATATGCCTCCCAGCCTTGGCTGCGGGCTCGGGCAATGGTAGATGTGCCTTAAGGCGTGTATGGGAGTTTACTCCCCCGTGAGACCCTAAATAAAGGGTAGGCGGTATCTGGGTTGGTGTTCCCCGGCATGGGATACCCCGACCCTTTTTATTTTCCTTATACCTTGCTGGTTTGGTGCTCTTTTCCCTATACTTCTCCCCTTTAGTTCCCCTGGGCCCTTTTTGGGGTGAGAAGAGGGGGGGTTACGTTGGGAAAAGGGGATTATGTTAGAGGTGAGTCTATGCATCTTTTGCACCATGTTTTAAAAAAGATAGAGGAGAAATGTTATAGGAAGTGAACAGACAGCGCTTTAGTGCATACCTTTTGTGAAGTCTGCTTTTGTGTGCGGAGGGAATTTGTTTTCCCTCGTTTTTTTTTCGGGTAGCGTGGTGGATCCGGAAGTAGGTGGGGCCTGGCGCGCGGCGTCAGGGTCCGGCCCGCTTTGTCGTCACGATCCTCTAGTGGGATGCAGAGCACGCTTGCGTGCTGTGTCAGACCCACTCCCCTTGTTTTCCTAGCTCCGCTCAGATTGCGTGCGGAGGGGGGCGGGGCCAGTTGGCGTCAGTACTAACACGGATCATTTCCGTTTCCTCTTGCTATTCACTTTTGCTTCCTCTGTGCGCGCTGGGCTTCAGTTTCACATGGTAACGTGAGTACCCTTTGGCTTTGGCTGTGGGATATTTATTATCAGTACTAGCTTTGCTGTCATGTTCATTAAAGTCGTGGTGCATATTTTAATTATGTTTTCCTCATTTCCAAGTGGAATTCCTTTATAAAAGGGGTTTCCCCGGTCCTTTGGCCCTTATCTTTTTAGGGGGGGGGGGGGTCATTATTATTAATACTTGATTGATTAAATCCTCCCACCTGGGACTTTAAGGAGCATCCCGGGTAGCTAATTGCGTAAATCCCACGTGAGCTTTGCGACTATAAATAACTAAGTATATTTTGCAGAGCACCATATGGAGGCATCTCAGGATACTGGGCTTACAGTTCCCTCGGGACAGACCCGGCAGTGTTTGGAATGTGCGGCATCCAGTTGACTATAACGCAGCAGACAGGGGCCCAAGCTTCAGGGTCTGCAGGCCCTGCCTCTTCTCCTACCCCGCCGTGTCTTATGCGCACCCCTAGTGATGTTGTCACGGGTGGAGAGTCGCATGCTGATGTTTGTGCCAGATTGGCTCACATTGAAAAATGTATTTCTAGCACTGTGGCCAGGAAGGCCTCAGCTAAAAGAAAACATTTGACTCCTGCCGTTCCGGCGAGTGAGTTTGATAATTACGAGTTGCTTGACTGGTCTGACTATTCTCCACTTGAGGAAGGGGAATTGTTTGAGGAGTCTGACATTTCTGATGATCAGCAATTTGTGGGTACTGATGTTGAGCAAAGTGAGGGAGATGTTTTGGACACCCCGAAGGTTCTTGCTCACTTATTTGAGGTTTTGGCAATCTCTCCCCCAGAACCAGTTCTTCCTCAAAAAGGGGAGTTCTTTGGAGCCTCCAAGCCTCGTTTAGAATTTCCTAACCAGAAACATTTTGAGGATATTATTCTTAAAGAATGGGAGAAGCCTGCTCGGCTTCCTGGTGTTCCTCTGAGCTGGGATAAAAAATATCCCTCTCCAGTGGACGCAGTTAAGCGCTGGTCGACCCCTCCTGAAGTGGACGCCCCTGTGCTCAGTTTATCCAATTCTTCCATTTTACATTCTCCTGATTCCACTACTCTTAAGGATGGAGAGGACAAGCGTATTGATCAAATGGCGTGCCACGCTTTTGCTAGTGTGGGCTCGGCCTTGCAGTAGAACTTCCGCCTTGTTGGTGGCTATTCGGCGGTCGGTATGGTTACGTCAGTGGGCGGCTGATATTGTGGCCAAGAAAGCGCTTCCTTTTTTGGGTGGTCTTTAATATTATGCTATTTTTGATTGCATAGAGTATTTTGCACACAAATTTCTTTGCACAGGCACTTTATATTGCTAATATATCTCTTGAATTTTTGCACATATATATATATCTTTTGCACATTTTTGTATATAACTAACCTGTAGCTACAAATTTTGTCTATATATATTTTTTGTATTGGAACCATGTCATGAAATCCCATATGGTACCCTGGCGCCCCCTTGTGTGTGTTTTGTAAAATTGTCGTTTATATGTTTTTTAAGGTGTATTGTTTAGTGTGTTTCTTTAGAATTCAGTCTAAAAATATAATAAAATTACTTTTTATCTTCTAATGAAGAGGTAGTGCCCTATTTTACTCTTACCATCTGTCTTGGTGCAAATCTATAGGGTGGGTGGGGACCCTAAAAAATACAAACCTTTCCTTTTGTGGGATCGCGCCTATTTGGAGAAAAGTTGGATTTTGTCACGAAAGGAGGGAAATTACCTCAGCGTAAGAGACAACGTTGTTCCGTCTGGGGGACGGCCTCCTTTAACCCTTCCTTTCGTGGGTCCAGAACTGGTAGGAGGTTGGCCTTTTCAGTCCCCAGGGGGATTGCATGGAATAGAGGAAAAGGACGTGGCCGTCCTAGTCAGAGCTAGGGGTCCAAGCCTAAATCTGCTTCCAAGCCAGCCCACCAATGAGGAGACGCCCTCACCCTTGCGGGTGGGGGGACGGCTGCGGTTCTTCTTCCAGGTCTGGGTCCAAGAGGTATCAGACAATTGGATTCTGGAAGTAGTGTCTTCCAGTTACAAGCTGGAATTCGAGTTCCGGCCTCCTCCCGGATGCCCTCGGATTCGGTGGTCGCTCAGGGGCTCCGGGTGGCAGTGGCGAATATGTTAAGCATGGCTGTCATCTGCCCAGTGCCTCCAGCGGAAGGGGCTCGGGATTTTATTCCAACCTATTTACGGTGCCCAAGACGGACGACTCTGTTCGGCCTATTCTAGATCTAAAGCGTCTCAATCGTTATATCCGCTTCAGAAGGTTCCGCATAGAATAATTTTGCTCAACAGTCGATGCTCTCCGTCAGGGGGACTTCATGACATCCATAGACATCAAAGATGCTTATCTGCACATTCCGATTTTCCCGGCTCACCAGAGATTTCTCAGGTTCACAGTAGAAGACCAGCATTTTCAGTTTGTGGCCCTTCCTTTCGGCCTTACTTCGGCTCCAAGAGTGTTTACCAAGATGCTGGCAGGAGTGATGGCTGTATTTAGAGTCCAGGGCATTCGCATTGTTCCATTTCTGGACGATCTTCTCATCACTGCCTCTTCCCTCAGTCAAGCGGAATTAGACACCAGGACGGTGGTGTCTATGCTAGAGAGGTTTGGTTGGGTGATCAACCATCCAAAATCCTCTCTCTCCCCGTCCAGGGAGATTCCGTTTTTGGGCTTGATTCTGGATACCCTTCAGGCCAGGGTGTTTCCTCAGTCCAAGATTCTTCTGATTCAAGATTTGATTAGTCTTTTCTTATCCAACCCTCATCAGTCTATCCGGCTGGGGATGAGACTGGTAGGATTGATGGTAGCCACTTTCGAGGCAGTCCCTTTTGCCCAGTTTCACATGAGGACGCTTTCAGCTCCACCTCCTAGCGAAGTGGGACAAGTGTCCGCTATCATTAGATCATGTTTGTCTGTTGTCTCCCCACGTCCTGCAGTCCCTTCAGTGGTGGCTATTATCGAGCAATCTCAAGAAGGGCAGGTCATTTCTGCCTCCTTGTTGGGAATTGGTCACCACGGACGCCAGCCTGACGGGCTGGGGGGGCTTCTGGAGGGAACATCAGTTCCAGGGATTGTGGGGGCCTCAGGAGGCTCACTCTCCAATCAATATATTGTAGCTACGGGCCATTCGTTTGGTTCTATTTCGATTAACTCATCTTTTACAGGGACTGCCGGTTCAGATTCGGTCAGACAACGGAACAGCGGTCGCATACATCAATCACCAGGGAGGGACTCGCAGTTGGGGTGCCCTCCGGGAGGTCTCTGTGATCCTTCATTGGGCAGAGATCAATGTTCCTTGCATCTCGGCGGTCTATATTCCGGGAGTAGAGAACATGGAGGCGGACTCCTTGAGCAGAGGATGCTCTCGCAGGGGAGAATGGTCTCTCAATCCCAGGATTTTTCGCTTCCTTTGTCGCAAGTGGGGGACTCCGGAGTTGGATCTTTTTACTTCTCGTCACAACCACAAGCTTCCGGCTTTTGTGTCTCTATCTCAGGATCCTCTGGCAGTAGCAGTGGATGCCATGTCTCTGACCTGGGAGGATCTGGGGTTCCTGTACCTATTTCCCCCCTTTTCCATGATAGGCAAGGTGGTGCGCAAATTAGCACTGGTAGGGGCGCCAGCAATTTTGGAGTTTCTGCAACGTGGTCTGGATATGGGGTTCCAGATTAGTACTTTGAAAGGGCAGGTCTCTGCCTTGGCTATTTTCTTTCAAAGGTCATTTGCTCTTCATCCTTTGGTCAAGACCTTTTTCCAGGGGGTCTCGCATGTGCGGCCTCCTAGAAAGCCCTTGCTTCCAGTGTGGGACCTAAACTTGGTGCTTTCTGCTTTGCAGGCTCCTCCTTTTGACCCGTTGCAGGATATTCCTCTTCCTATTCTTACTCAGAAGATTGCCTTTTTGCTGGCTATTACCTCTGTCCGCCGGGTTTCAGAGTTGGTGACCTTGTCCATTCAGGCCCCTTATTTTAAGAGGCATCAGGACAAGGTGGTTTTCCGTTTTAAACCGGATTTCCTTCCTAAAGTGGTTTCGTCCTTTCATCTAAACCAGGACATTGGTCTTCCTTCCTTGTGTTCTAAGCCTAGTAATGACAGGCAAAGGGTTTTACATTCTTTGGATGTAGTTTGTTGCGTTAAATATTATTTGGTGACTACTTCGGCCTTCTGTAAGACGGATGCCTTTTTTGTGGTGCCCTCCGGGCCTAGGAGGGGTTTGGCACCTGCCAAGTCCTCCATTAGTAAATGGATACGTCAGGCCATTATTGGGGCCTATTCTGCTAAGGGGAAAGTTCCCCGTTTTCACTGCTCATTCTACTCGTGCTGTTGGGGCTTCTTGGGCTTTTCAGCACCAGGCTTCTGTTGAACAAGTTTGCAAGACTGCAACTTGGTCTTCTGTGCATACTTTTTCAAAGTTTTACAAGGTTGATGTGCGGGCCTCAGCGGATGCTGCTTTTGGCCGCAAAATTCTGCAAGCTGCAGTAGTTTAAGTTATGCATTATTTCCTTGGTGGGATCCCCACCCTTTATAGACACTGCTATTGGATGTCCCAAGTGTCATGAATATTTGGAAGCGGGGTGTCTGACATACTAGGAATAATACCATTTTGTGAGTACTCACCTGTAAAATGGGTATTACGAGTATGTCACACACCCCGCTTCCCCGGCCCTTTTTTGTTCTGGGATCCTTTATATGGTGAATCTTATTTTTCTCTTTTTGATTATACAATATAATTGGCTCCTCCTGGTATGCTGCTATCTTATACTGGGGAATGGTGGGAGGTCCTGGGTACTTATGGACCGGGAGGGGCTCCTTTTTTTCATGTCATCTCTGCAAAATCGCCCTCTACAGGCCGGTTTCCCAAGTGTCATGAATATTTGGAAGCGGGGTGTGTGACATACTCGTAATACCCATTTTACAGGTGAGTACTCACAAAATGGTATTTTCTACTGGCACTTCCTCCTTTTTATTGTACATACTTCTAAAGAGAACTTTCCTTAAGTAAAGCGCCGTATCTTTATACAATGCAAATTCATCGCTCCCAGCGCAGGGAGAGGAGGACAACCCCCTTGACATTACTGATTTATGATGTTCATTTAAATCAAAGTTAGACAGATTTACTACGTTTAGGCCAATGTCCTTAATGTTTACATCTATGGAGGAGGACCCGTCGATTTGATCTTCCGAATACCCCTGAGGGTCTTTACTCTGGTGGCAACGCTGTCCCTTTCTTCTCCTCTTTTTCCGCTTTGCACTAAAAAAAACCCGTACGGCAGGTTCTACCTGATAGATCACTTGATATCTCCCTCCATTGCCTTAGGTGGGGTGGGAACCTACTTCTAGGTCTAAATTCAAGAAAGATCTTCCCTGTATCAAATTCCAATAAATCCCTCCTAAACTTTTTTTGTTTTGTCTCCATTATTGCTTTCTGCACACGCTCAACTTCCATCTTGACTAACAAATTTAGCCTTGAAAAATCTGGATCATCACTATAATTATCTAGTTTGCTGCAGGTTTCTTTGATGTTCTCGTCTAACTCTGACTGAATTTGTTCCTCTTCAACAATTAGATTCATCAATCGTATCCCCTGATCTATGCATTCCTTCTGTCATTTTTGCAGGAATCGCTCAGACCTTAAATGTTCCGCCGGGACAATACGCTCCCTTAGGCCTCTCGGGATAATTTTATGTTGGATATAATTTTCTTTTGTACATATATCCCAATGTCGTTTAAGCTGTTTGATGACAAGTGATTTATGTTTTTTAATTTTTTAAAAGCAAACGGACCCCTCTCCCTTTTTAAGTAAACTCTGTCCCTTCTTGAGGGTTAAATGCTGCCTGAATATTCTGAAAACATGTTTTATCCTATTTGAATGCCATGGTCAGTGCCTACCACCATGAGAGAGAAAGAAAGTATGAGCAAACTACACATACACCACTCTCAAATTGCTCATCAGACAGTTGTGTGTTAGTAAATCAGGCTCAATATGCCACAAAGAAAAGTGTTAATGATCGGTTTCTCAACCAGGTAAATGGAGGCAACAACTTCTCCCTACACTAAATCAAACTTTCTAGACACGGATTAAAAATTCCTGAGAGTACCCCTTAAGCTGAGTTTTGTGCACTGCCCACCATCGGGGCGCCTCGCTAACCAGTATAGAATACTAGAAAAAAGGAGTGTGGATGGCACCAGCAAAACAATTTTATCATGAAATGTGGTGCAATGCTCTGTCCATAACCCCCCCCCCCCCCCCCGAGTGCTTGACAGAGTCTTATCATTTTACACACCAAAATTAGTAATAAAAAATATATGTATTTGTTAATTCATTAAATTTCAAGACATTACATCAAAGACAAATTGTTAAAAAACATATAAGACAAACTAAAACATATTCTGCCAGGCGGGGGCGCTGATGTACTTTGCTGCCATATGGAATAATGTGAATTCCTGTGTAATTCATAAAACTCTTAAAAATAACTCATACCCATAATAAAGTGCCAAGTGCTTATACCAACAATACATCAATTAATAGTAGAAACTAGTTTGAAGAGGTTTTCAATCACACCATAACAATAAAGTGAAGCACAAATCAATAGAAAAAACAGTGCAAAAGTAAATGTTACTTATCAGTCAAATCTGTCCAGGTCAGCAATGTGCGTCCCCCCTTCCATGACGTATGCCTCTTTTTCAAGGCAGAGTGGAAGGGGGACGCACATTGCTGATCTGGACAGATTTAACTGATAAGTAACATTTACTTTTGCACTGTTTTTTCTATTGATTTGTGCTTCACTATATTGTTATGGCGTGATTGAAAACCTCTTCAAACTAGTTAATCTGTCTAACCTTGTATAATAAAGGGGAAGAAACTGTATATATCTTAAAAAGTAGCAGTTTGAGGCTACTACTAGCCTGATTAAAAATGATGCTTCAACTTACCACCACCTGAATAGCTATTTTTGGGGTCTGCTGTGATACTGAGGAGCATGCTCCCTTGTATGTGGCTTCCGCGCTCGTGCAGTGGCGCCAGGCAGGATGGAAACTCTGCGTGCCTAGCCTGCTAGAATAACATCACACAGGCAGATGAAAATGGCCCAGCTGTGCTGCCCCACTCCTTACACAGCCTATATCCCTTTGCCCGGATGAGCGCTAGAAGGACGTAATGTATAATTGCTTGCTGTATCTTTTCTGTATAGTTTTAGAGGTTTTTTTATATAGAAAAGACACAGCAGCGAATACTACATTACATCCTTCTAACGCTTATCCACAACATCTATTAAGAAGTAGGTATTGGGTCGACATTGGCATGTGTTGCTGAACGATACCTACCTTTAAATACCAAATATAATCTACAGAAGACCAAAAAACTTGAAAGATAAAAAAAGTGCTGTGAAGTAAATGAGACCTACAAATGCACATGAAGTCGAAGGTGCAAATACATTAAGACCAGTAAAACAATATAATTATTAAATCGGATCTCAGTCACATCTAAACATTTATTTAATTGAAACAGCGAATGTAATATATCCTAACCTATCCATGTAAAAGGTATTCTATCGGAAAAAACAACCGACAACTCGAAACGGTGTATGAACTCCAATAAGCATCATACGAGGGGACCTGAAAACACCGGTAGGTAGGCATTTTTCCCAGTACCACAATAAAGACCCTTCAGGTCTAACAGTAAAAATAGAAACTATGTGGATTTATCACCTCAAAGTTTGTATTCGGCTTAATTGAGACATTCAGCTATGCACGATACTTAGACTGAAATGATAAGAATGATAATGAAGTGAGCCACTAGAAAATCTTTTTTCTTTGGAAATAATACACATTCAGATAATAAATAAGGCTGACTCTGTAAGTGGCTGCTTGGAAGTGGTGAGTTAAAGCAGGATCTCCTGTGGTAAGCTTTGGGAAACTGAGCTCATTTGGTAAGTAAAATATAGTAAACTGTGTTTGTTTTATTTTTGTGAATCAGTGTGTTAATGCTGGCACAAATTTAAACAAAAGAAAAAAAAAGTTTTTTTTTTTCACTTTCTCTCTCCTGGATTCCTGCTGAGGCCTAATTGAGGCCTAATTGAAGCAGGTGTGTTATAAGGAAGCACACAACTCTTGTAGCTTGCTCTTGAGGCTGACTCTGTGAGAGGCTGCTTGGAAGTGGTGAGTTAAAGCAGGAGTTAAAAGAAGAAGTTACAATCAGAAGTGCTGAAGCTGTAAGTATCTGCCTTTTGATTTCATATTGTTATTTTAAGTGTTGTAAATTCTACACTTGGTGTTTCCACAAATTGATACAATGGGTTCCATGCCTAACAATGCTGTCCAGTGTACATCTTGTGCTATGTATGCACTTCTTGATCAATCGGTCGATGGTGGTATATATATTTGCCCCGGATGTCTGCGAATCGCTGATTTGGAAGCCGTGATTCACGATCTAAATAAGCGATTGGCAACACTGAGAGAAATTGTTATCATGCAAAAGAGTCTGGATCTCACTGATCTGGCACTCCATGGGTCAGGGGAGGGGGAGGGTGGTAGTATGGGGGGAGAGGAAAAGCAGGAAAATGAGGCAGCTAGCTGGATAACAGTTAGAAGGCGGGGTAGGGGTAAAAGTTACAGGGAGGCTAGCCCTGAACAGGCACCTCCAAACAAGTTTGCCCGGTTGGCAGATGAGGAGGATGTTAGCTCAGGGATGGCACAGATGTAGCAAGACACATCTGTCGGCTCCAGTAAGAAAGGGAGGGGAAATGGGAGAACAGGGCAGGCAAGACAAGTGCTGGTAGTGGGTGACTCTATTATTAGGGGAACAGACAGGGCAATCTGTCACAAAGACCGGGATTGCCGAACAGTGTGTTGCCTTCCTGTTACATATATAGTTAATACGGTTGAAGACATATGTCCATCAAGTTCAACCAAGGGTGTTGGGGTTGGGGAAGTTATTTTTTATTTCATAGGGGAAGCTATTTATTTTATTTTTTGTCTTTTTTTTTTTTTTTTTATTGATAACCACTAATAGTAACTGTTAATGCTATTTTCTTCAAAATAAGCATCTAAACCTTTTTTGAAGCGGTCAGCGGTTGATGCTGTAACAAGCTTCTGTGGGAGGCTATTCCATAGATTTATAGTTCTTATGGTAAAAAACGATTGCCGCCTCTGGAGACTAAAATTTTTTTTCCAATCGAAGGCAGTGCCCCCTTGTCCTTAGAGAGGATTTTACGTGAAATAGTGTTCCCCCATATTTTTTGTATGGTCCATTTATATATTTATACAAGTTAATCATGTCCCCCCTCAATCGCCTCCTCTCAAGACTAAACAGATTTAATTCTCGTAATCTTTCCTCATAACTAAGATCTTTCATTCCCTTTATTAGTTTGGTGGCTCTCCTTTGCACCCTTTCCAGAGTCAGAGCGTCCTTTCTATGAATGGGCGCCCAGAACTGGACGGCATATTCCAGGTGAGGGCGCACCAGTGCCTTGTAAAGAGGCAAAATTACATCTCTATCCCGTGATTCCATGCCTCTTTTAATGCACGATAGTATCTTGGTGGCCTTGGAAGCAGCTGCTTGGCATTGCATGCTGTTATTTAGTCTGTGATCTACTAGTACCCCCAGATCCTTTTCAACAAGTGACTCCGTGGACATATGTGGCCTTCGGGTTATTAGACCCCAAGTGCATGACTTTACATTTTTCCACATTGAACTTCATTTGCCAAGTGGATGCCCAGACACTCAATGTGTCCAAGTCAGCCTGAAGCTTGTGAACATCTTCAATAGACTGCACTGTGCTACATATCTTTGTGTCATCTGCAAAAACAGAGACAGTGCTTTTAATTCCATCTTCTATGTCGTTTATAAACAAGTTGAATAATAGAGGGCCCAGCACTGAACCTTGGGGTACACCGCTTACAACTGGTAACCATTCAGAGTAGGTATCATTAACCACAACTCTCTGCACACAATCCTTCAGCCAGTTTTCAATCCAGTTACAAACTACGTTTTCTAATCCTGAAGATCTCAATTTCCCCAATAAGCGTCTATGGGGGACAGTGTCAAATGCTTTTGCAAAATCCAGAAAAACTATATCCACAGCGGCCCCTCTGTCCAGGCTTCTACTCACCTCCTCATAGAAGCCAATCAGGTTAGTTTGGCAGCTTCTGTCCTTAATAAAACCGTGTTGGTTGTCACTTATAATATTATGGATAGTTACATATTCGTGTATGTTGTCCCTTAATAGTCCCTCAAGCAATTTCCCCACAATGGATGTTAAGCTAACAGGTCTGTAATTGCCCGGAGAAGACCTAGAGCCCTTTTTAAAAATGGGCACCACATTTGCCCTGCGCCAGTCCCTTGGCACTATACCAGTTGCTAGTGAGTCTTTAAAGATCAACAACAGAGGTGACGAGATAACGGAACTGAGTTCTTTGAGAACTCTTGGGTGAAGTCCATCTGGTCCTCCAGTCTTATTCACATTTAAATTATTTAGTTTTTCTTGTATGATATCCACGTTTAGCTTGTTAATTATTATACTTGGGCTATTACTATCAGTGCCATCTCCTGTGTTGACTCCTTGCTCTTCTCTTGTGATAACAGCTCTGCCTTATCCTCATCCCCAGTGACCATTTCCCCATTATCATTAATTTGGGCACCTACCTGTTCTGATTTAGTTTTCTTCGAATTAATATATTTGAAAAATCGTTTAGGGTTTGTTTTGCTTTCTTTGGCCACATCTCGTTAATTTTGTGCTTTTGCCAACCTTATTTCTTTCTTACACACTTTATTTACTAGTTTATACTTCTCAAGTGTTACAGCTGAGATTTCAGCCTTGTAATGTTTAAATGCCCTTTTTTTTGTTCTTTATTGCCCTTTTAACCGCAGGTGTCAGCCATGAGGGGTTTAACTTTAGCCGCTTATATTTGTTACCCGTAGGAATACATTTTGCAATGTTGCTGCTCACAATTGATTTAAAGCACTCCCATTTGGCATCTGTATCCTTATTCCTGAACAGATACTCCCAGCCTATGTCCTTGAGTGCAGCTCTGAGCCTGGGGAAGTTGGCCTTTCTAAAATTTAATGATTTTGCCTTCCCAGGAAGAAAATCTTTCTTACAGTTTATGTTAAATACAATGATATTGTGGTCACTGTTACCAAGATTTTCACGGACTGTTACTGCCCCCATCAGGTCATCATTATTTGATATTACAAGATCTAGAATAGCATCACCCCTAGTAGGTGCCTCCACAAACTGATTCATATAATTATCTTGTAGCAAGCTGAGGAATGCTCTCCCCCTTGTAGTGGAAGCAGAACCATGTCTCCAGTCGATTCCTGGATAGTTGAAGTCCCCCATCACCACCACTGTACCAGCCTGTGACGCCCGCTCTATCTGTTTATGCAGTTTACCCTCTATTTCCTCAGTTATATTTGGGGGCCTATAGATTACACCAAACTGTATTTTAGCATTGTTTATATCACCCCCTACTTCTACCCACAAGGATTCTACAGCCTCACAATCTTCTGCTAGTATCCCCTCATTAATATATGCTTTGAGTTCTTGCTTTACATAAAGACACACGCCACCCCCTTTCCTTTTTGCTCTGTCTTTCCGAAAAAGAGCAAAACCTTGTAGATTGACAGTCCAGTCATGTGTGGAATCCAGCCATGTCTCAGCCACACCAACAACATCAATATTCTCTGCCAGCACCAGAGCCTCAAGCTCCCCCACTTTACTTGCCAGACTTCTGGCATTTGTGAACATACACTTTATGTTCCTATCTAGTTTGACACATTGGGGTATGGTCTTAGTTCCTTCAGTAATGCATCCATCTATTTTTTTACTGCTGGTTTGCAACTCATGGATCTCCTTATCCATCATAGCAGTCCTCCCCCCTTCTAATTCTCCACCCACCATCATATGCTGTCCCCTAAGTAACCTGTCTTCACTTTTGTTTTCACTCTTGCCCTCCCCCCTCATCACTAGTTTAAATTACTCTCCACCCCCTCTAGTATGGGGCAAGAGTACGGCATGTAGCGGAGCGGGCTGACAGATTGTTGGGAGGGGCTGGCGTGAACCCAGCGGTCATGGTGCATATTGGCACAAATGACATAGGAAGAAGTAGGTGGAAGGTCCTAAAAATTGATTTCAGGGACTTAGGCCGTAAGCTTAAGGCAAGGACCTCAACTGTAGTATTCTCAGAAATACTACCAGTACCAAGAGCCACACCAGAGAGGCAGCGGGAGATTAGAGATGTAAACAGGTGGCTCAAAAATTGGAGTAAAATGGAGGGGTTTGTGTTCTTAGAGAACTGGTCCGACTTCACAGTGGGCTACAGGTTCTTTGGCAGGGATAGGTTGCACCTCATTGGGGAGGGTGCATCTGTTCTGGGGGAGAGGATGGCTAAAAGGTTAGAGGAGTGTTTAAACTGAGCACTGGGGGGGAGGATAAAAGCAGTTACAAAGGGGAAATTCGGAAAGAAAGTGACAGTGGATGTAGACATGAAACTGGGGGTGGAGAGGGGGGAGGGGTTAGCACATCTAGCAAGAATAAGTGCAATATACAAAATTATCAAAATTGTCATAAGCATTTGAAATGCATGCTTACAAATGCTAGAAGCTTGACTAATAAAATGGATGAACTAGAATTGATAATAACAGAAGAGCAATATGACATAGTGGGGGTAACAGAGACCTGGCTGGATGAAAGCTATGACTGGGCAATACATTTACAGGGATGCTGTGTGTTTAGGAGGGACCGTAACAAACGCAAAGGGGGTGGAGTCTGCTTAATTGTAAAATCCTCTCTACAGCCTGCTCTGCGGGAGGATATATGTGAGGGGAATGACCATGTGGAGTCTGTATGGGTAGAAATACATGGAGGGAGAAACAAAAATAAAATACTGATGGGGGTTTGCTATAAACCTCCAGATATATCCGAATCCATAGAAAATATGATGCTAAGGCAAATAGATATAGCCGCTAAACTAAATGAGGTAGTAATTATGGGGGACTTTAACTACGCAGATATAGACTGGGATGCTGAAACATGTGTTTCGCATAAAAGTAATAGTTTTTTATCTAAAACAAAAGATGGCTACCTTTCCCAACAAGTACAAGCTCCAACAAGGGGGAAAGCCATATTGGACCTAATACTAACCAATGTACCAGACAAAGTAATAAAGGTACAGGTTGGGGGACACCTTGGAAGCAGTGATCATAATATCATTAATTTCCAATTAGCAGTCACTAGGGTGCCTTATCAAGGAGCCACAAAAACGCGGGACTTCAAAAAGGCAAAGTTTGACCAACTTAGAGATGCCCTACACTGCATTGACTGGGAAAATGTCCTGAAAAACAAAAGCATGGACGCTAAATGGGATACTTTCAAAGGATTCCTTAATTTTCATTGTGACAGATATATACCTTACAGGAATAAAACTATTAGACACACATGTAAACTGATGTGGCTAAATAAAAAGGTTAAGGGGGCAATAAACAACAAAAAAAAGGCATTTAAACGTTTAAAGCAGGAAGGGACAGCGGAAGTGTTAAAAAAACTATAAAGAAGAAAATAAACAATGTAAACAACAGATAAGGGCAGCTAAGCTGGAGACAGAAAGACTGGTCGCCAAAGAGAGTAAAACTAACCCCAAATTATTCTTTAGCTACATAAACCGTAAAAGGTACAAACCTGAGGGTGTGGGCCCCCTGAAAAGCAAGGAGGGGACCCCTATAGAGGGAAATGAGGAGAAAGCTAATTTGCTTAACAACTTCTTTGCTTCTATATTCACAAAAGAATTTGACATGCCGAGTGAAATGCAGAGGAATAACCGAAACCCTCCATTAAATGTCACTGGTCTAACCAAGGAAGAAGTCCAGCACCGTCTCAAGCAGATAAAAATCGATAAATCACCGGGACCAGATGGCATACATCCTCGTGTTTTAAGGGAGTTATGTACAGTAATAGACAAGCCGTTATTTCTAATATTTGTGGATTCCATAACTACAGGGTTTGTTCCGATGGATTGGCGCTTGGCAAATGTGGTGCCAATATTCAAAAAGGGATCTAGGGGGGAACCTGGGAACTACAGACCGGTAAGCTTAACATCTGTGGTGGGCAAGCTGTTTGAAGGTTTCTTAAGGGATACTATCCTGGAGCACCTTGGGGAAAATTACCTTATTACTCCATATCAGCATGGATTTATGAGGAATCGCTCCTGCCAGACAAACCTGATCAGCTTTTATGAGGAGGTAAGTTCAAGATTGGATCAGGGGGAGTCATTGGATATCATATATCTTGACTTTTCTAAAGCATTTGATACTGTGCCACATAAAAGGCTGGTACAAAAGATGAGAATGCTTGGACTGGGGGAAAACGTGTGCAGATGGGTGGGAAATTGGCTTAATGATCGGAAGCAGAGGGTGGTTATCAATGGTACACACTCAGATTGGGTCACTGTTACTAGTGGAGTACCACAAGGGTCAGTTCTGGGACCATTTCTCTTTAATATATATATAAATGACATTGGGTATGGATTAACCCTTTCGCTGCCAGCCTACCTGGAGTTTTTGTCACCCTTGGTGCCAGACCATTTTGCACTATTTTACGCTCCCCATGTTCAAATGTGATTTTTGAAGGGATTTCCCAGGAAAATTATATATTGTTTTTTTCAGCAGAGTCTGGGCTTTAACATGAAATGTCTTGTTTGTAATTTTTTAGGTATATTCTCAATACTTTTGGGTGAAATATGTGCAAAAAAATAAAAAAAAATCTATTTTTTGCAATTATGTAGTGTTTTTTTGTAATAAAAAATGTAAGTTTGTCAATAAAATCTTATTGCATGTGAAACCCCAATTAATCCCGGTCACAGCGTTACCACATATGTACAGGTAGACACCCTTTCCTGCCCAGGAGACTCCCCCAAACTGAAACAGCGCTTTAGGAGATTTTCAGATAAAATACAACTATGCACCGCGCTAAGCGCACCTTGCGGTCTTTCGAGAAAAAGAACCCTTTAAATTTGAAATACCCCCCAAAAACTATATATTCTCTGGAAGTATACACCTCAGGCTTTCTAGGCGTACCAGGTTTGTTGACATGGGCGCAATTTTCTGGAAGTAATCCCTCAATCAATTCTTTGGTTGCACAGAGTTTTCCTAAAAAAGAATAAAAAAGAAGAATAAAGCCACATTTTCCTAAAAAAAACTATATGCAAACAGAAAAAAACATATAAAATCTGAAAAAGCAACATCCTCTGAGCAGAACAATACCCAACATGCATAGGTACTGTCAAGGGAAGAGTTGCCAAACACCCCAAAGTAAAGCGTGCGCATAACGGTAATTTTACTTAAAAATTTCAGCTCTGCAGACACCATCGCACCTTGCGATTTTTCAACCAAAACAACCCTTTAAATTAAGAATATCCCCACAAACCATATATTCCCTGAAAGCACACATGTTAAGCTTTCTAAGAGTACTTGTTGTAGTGGGCTCATCTTTCTGGAAGTAATCCATTGAAGAATTCTTAGGTTGCACAGGGTTTCCCTAAAAACAATTATAAAAAAGCAGAATAAAAACCATGTTTTCCTAAAATATCAATATGCAAACAAGAAAAAACAAGCTAAATCTGAAAGCGCAAGGTCCCCCGAGCAGAACAATACCCAACATGCATAGGTACTATTAACCCTTTTAATTGTCAGCCTACTTGAAGTTTTGTCACCCTCTGTTGACAGGTCATTTTTCCCCATTTTGCGGCATGATTAACTGTGATTTTTGCTGGAATTTCCAGAAAAATTTTATACATTACATATACATTTTTTGCAGCAGAGTTTAGCCTTTAACTTCTTGTTTGTAATTTTTCTACTGTTTTTTGAATATTTCTGCTTAAAAAAACAAAACAAAAAAAAATATATATATTTTTAAACACTTGTCTCCTTTATTTTAAATAAAACCATAATGAAAACCATATTGCATGTGATAGCCCCATTTCTCCCGATTACAACGGTACCACATATGTATCGGTAGCCCCCCCATTCTTGCCCTGGAGACCCCCCAAACATTTTGGGGGGTAATTTTAAGGGTTTAGGGTTAGGCTTAACCCTAACCCTCAAAAATCCCCCCAAAAATTACATAGGGTCCCCCCTTTTTTTGTGGAATTTTAAGGGTTAGGGTTAGGCTAACCCTAACCCTTAACCCTTTTGTTGCCAAGCACGTAACACCTACGTGCTGGCTTGGCTGGGCCTTAAGTGCCAAGCCCGTAGGTGTTACATGCTTGACTTTCCCTGCTGCTGGTTTAAAAAATAAAAATAAAAAATACTCACCTGACCCCTTGTTGGATCCGGCCGGGTCTCCTCTTTAATTTGGTGCCATCCGATCCCCCGTGGGGGGTCGGATGGCTCCAGGAGAGCCCCCGGAATAGGCCGCCCCCCCCCCCCCCGCTTCTGCAGCAGCAGCTGCTAACTGTAAAAAAAAAATAAAAATAAAAATGACATTCACTTACCTGTGTGTGCGCTGGCTCCCGCTGTCCCTCCTCTTCACCTGGGGGGCCTCCGATCCCCCCCCAGGACTTACCGATCTTCAGGAGAGAGCCCGGGAGGCTCTCTCCTCTCTCCTCCTCGATGGCGGCCGCCATCTTGCTGCTAAGCCCCGCCCCCTTGGGACTTCAGCGTTCTCAGCTGTCAGATGCCGGTGATCGGCAACGGGGAAGGAGGTGGCAGGAGATCCTCTGATCTCCTGTCTCCCCCTTCTCTGGATGCCGATCACCGGCATCTGTCAGCAGAGCGACGCGGGACAAAGGAGCTTACAATCGGAGGTAAATACAGTAAAATTTTTTTTTTTTTTTTTTTTTAATAAAATACTTTTGTGTGGTGTCTTTTTCATTTAACCCTTTGTGAACTGGTAAGGGGTCCATGAGACCCCTTATACCAGTTCACAAGGCTCTGGGTATGGCATGTCACCTGCGGCAAGCGGGTGACTTGCCATAACCCCCAGCCCCCCATTACCTGCCTCCCCAACGGCCAGGGGGGGGCAGAAGGGCCCGGGCCACTTAGTGGCTATGTGGGCTAGTAGCCTGCAGGGCCAGGGGCCACCAACGCTGGCCCCTGCGCCCTGCTCTACAAGCCCCCATAGCTGGCCCGGGTCGGTAATGCTGGGTAGGGGGGACCCTACGTCATTTTTTTTTGGATTTTTAAGGGTTTTTAACCCTTAAAATTCCAAAAAAAAATGGGGTCCCCCCCCCTAGGAGGGGGAACCCTATGTCATTTTTTTTTAATTAACCCTTTTGTTTTCTGTCATCCAGCAGCTATAAAAGGCTGAAAGAGTGCTCCACTATGTCTGTGTTTTTTTTTTTACATTTAACCCCTTGTGAACTGGTAAGGGGTCCATGACCCCTATAAGATTTAAATTTTTTTGCACATATTTCGCCAAAAAATATTGAGAATACACCTAAAAAATGACAAACAAGACATTTCATGTTAAAGCTCAGACTCTGCTGAAAAAAACAATATATCATTTTCCTGGGAAATCCCTGGAAATCCCTTCAAAAATTACATTTGAACATGGGGAGCGTAAAATAGTGCAAAATGGTCTGGCAACAGAGTGTGACAAAAACTCCAGGTAGGCTGGCACTTAAAGGGTTAAAAATAAAAAAATATACAAAAATAAAAATTCCCCCCAAAAAATGGGGACCCCCCCCATGTCATTTTTTTTTATTTTTAGGGTTAGCCTAACCCTAACCCTCACCCTTAAAAAAAAAAAAATTTAATTTTATTTTGAATTTTAAGGGTTAGGGTTAGGCTAACCCTAACCCTTAAAAATAAAAAAAATACAAAAATAAATATTCCCCCCAAAAAACGGGGACCCCCCCATGTCATTTTTTTTTTTTTTTTAAGGGTTAGGGTTAGCCTAACCCTCACCCTTAAAAAATAATTTTTTAATTTTTTTTTTAATTTTAAGGGTTAGGGTTAGGCTAACCCTAACCCGTAAAAATAAAAACAATTACGTAGAGGGGAACCCATTTTTTTGCTGGCCAGAGGAGGGGGGGGGCAGGGGATCAGAGCATCCCCTGCCCCTCCACTGCTCTGCCCAGCGATCACCAGGGCATCTGACAGCTGAGCCGAGGAGAGGCAGCAAGAGGCCCGGGAGTGACGTCATAAGCCCCGCCCCCAAAGGGGCGGGGCTTAACAACAAGTTGGCGGCGCCCGTCGGGAGAGGAGGGGGAGAGTCCTTTCAGGCTCTCCCCTGAAGCTGAAGAGGCTGGGGGGGGGCGATCGGAGGCCCCCCCAGTGAAGAGGAGACCCGGAGGGAGGCAGCGCGACTGCAGGTAAGTAAATGTCATTTTTATTATTTTTTTTTTTTTACAGTTAGCAGCTACTGCTGCCAAAACGGGGGGGCCTATTCCGGGGGCTCTCCTGGAGCCATCCGACCCCCCACGGGGGATCGGATGGCACCAAATTAAAGAGGAGACCCAGCCGGATCCAACGAGGGGTCAGGTGAGTATTTATGATTTGTATTCTTTTTACTAGCAGGGGGGAAAGTCAAGCACGTAGATTCTACGTGCTTGGCACTTAAGTGGAGTAGAAGCAAGCACGTAGAAACTACATGCTTGGCACTGAAAGGGTTAAACAGTAAAGTCTCAATCTGTGCAGATGATACTAAGCTGAGTAAAGTAATTAAAACAAAAGAGGACAACAGGCAGCTATAAACAGATTTAGATAAATTGGAAGCATGGGCAGTTAAATGGCAAATTAAGTTTAACACAGATAAATGTAAGGTTATGCACATGGGAAGGAGAAATCGGTGTCATGATTACACATTAAATAAAGAAACACTTGGTAAAACAACAATGGAAAAGGACCTAGGGGTTTTAGTTGACAATAAGCTCAACTGTAGTAATCAATGCCAGGCAGCTGCTGCCAAAGCAAATGGGATCATGGGGTGCATCAGGAGGGGCATAGGTGCTCATGACCAGAGCATCATTTTACCCCTGTACAAGTCACTGGTCAGACCCCATATGGAATACTGTGTACAGTTCTGGGCACCTGTGCTTAAGAAGGACATATCAGAACTGGAGCGCGTTCAAAGAAGGGCAACAAAGTTAATAAAAGGAGTGCGGGGGCTAGAGTACCCGGAAAGATTGTCCAAGTTAGGCTTATTTAGTCTAGAAAATAGACGATTGAGGGGTGATCTAATAACTATGCATAAATATATTCGGGGTCAATACAATCTATTTATACCCCGGAGTGTAACCATAACCCGGGGGCATCCACTAAGGTTAGAGGAAAGGTGCTTTCTCCGCCGGCATAGGAGGGGATTCTTCTCTGTAAGAGCAGTGAGACTATGGAACTCGCTGCCAGAGGAGGTAGTAATGATGGATACAGTAAAAACGTTCAAAAGTGGCCTTGATGCCTTCCTGGCATGTAATAACATTTCCAGCTGTGGCCACTAGACCACTGGAAGGAGTTAAACAGGCTGAACTGGATGGACTAAAGTCTTTATTCAGCCTTACATACTATGTTACTATGATGTATATTCCTTTCGCTGCCAGCCTACTTGGAGTTTTTGTCACCCTTTGTTGCCAGACTATTTTGCACTATTATGCGCTCCCCATGTTCAAATGTGATTTTTGAAGGGATTTCCCAGGAAAATTATATATTGTTTTTTTCAGCAGAGTCCAGGCTTTAACATGAAATGTCTTGTTTGTCATTTTTTATTTTCAATATTTTTGGGTAAAATATGTGCAAAAAAATAAAAAAAAAATCTATTTTTTACAATTTGTAGTGTTTTTTTGTAATAAAAAATGTAAGTTTGTCAATAAAATCTTATTGCGTGTGAAATCCCAATTTCTTCCGGTTACAGCGGTACCATATATGTATAGGTAGACACCCTTTCCTGCCCAGGAGACTCCCTCAAACTGAAACAGCGCTTTAGGGGATTTTCAGATAAAATACAACTATGCAATGCGCTATGCGCACCTTCCAGTTTTTCCAGAAAAACAACCCTTTACATTTGAAATACCCTCAGCAAACTATATATTCTCTGGAAGTACACACCTGAAGCTTTCTAGGTGTACCAGGCTTGTTGATGTGGCCATAGCTTTCTGGAGTAATCCCTCAATGTATTCTTTGGTTGCAAAGAGTTTCCCTAAAAAAAAGGATAAAAAAGCAGAATCAAAGCCACATTTTCCTAAAAAAAACTATATACAAACAAGAAAAAACAAGTTTACTCTGAAAAAGCAACATCCCCCGAACAGAACGATACCCAACATGCATTGCTACCGTCAAGGGAAGAGTTGCCAAACACCCCAAAGTAAAGCATGTGCGTAACGGTAATTTTACTTGAAAATTTCAGCTCTGCAGACAAAGTGCGCACCTTGCGATATTCTAAGCATACAGCACGTCCTGCTCCATCTATAATAATTACACATGGGTAATACTCCGCCAGAGGGTGCTGTTCACTGCAGACATGCAAAAACAGGCCCCTCCCGGCCCTTCATATACCCAGGGACCTCCCACAAATCCCCAGATTTCTCTGCAGTGCTGAACTGCGAAGACATGAAGATATCACGCTCTCGCAGGCGAGCGGGGCTTTACAGCCCGAGGCCCTGCGGGACTATTTCCACCCGTCCTCTTTGGAAGAATATGCCTCCCAGCCTGGGCTGCGTTGGTCGGGTGAAGGTAGGCAGCACCTTGTGTGCTGAACGGAGCCACGCTCCACCGCAATCCCCCACCATAGGGTAGGCGGTTAGGCCGATGGTGAGCCTCTAGTGGACGCCCCTCCCGCATTGTTGCCCGTGCCCCTCACAGATTTAGTCCACTGGACGCTGGTCCGCTTCTCCCTCGCTTCCTCCCGTAACTCGGGGGAAAAGAAAGGGGGGGGTATGTGTGGCAGTCCTAGTGCAATATTTCACGTTAAGGCCTTTAGTTTTTATTATAATCGGGTGTCAGTGTCGCGCTCCTGCTATACAGTTGCGACCTGTTTGTTCTTTCATTAACAACTGCCCAGACCGGCAGCATCATTTCCAGCGTGACAGCATCTTTATGCATGCGCTTTCTATCCATTACTGTCCTCCTTATCTCTGTTGGTTAGAGCTTCGCGCTCTTTGGAGGAGGCGGGGACTCGGCATGATGCGCTCCGCTTCACAGTGTGGTCTGGCCCGCCCCTCGAGGTTAGCTTGGCACCATTTTGTCAATCTTCGCGCGCGTGGTACGGTCCGCCTCCTCCCTTGGTCATGTAAGTGCCCTGCGGGGCGGCATTGTTCTATGTGTTTATTCGGCTGCTCATGGCACTGACACCATCCCTCTTGTCCCATTATGTCTTTCAGACGCCAGGACTTCGGTGGCTTCTCCTGGCCTCACATATATTACAGCGGGTCCACATAACAAATTCTCCCACTTCCTAGCGGGTCTTGGGGCATCCAGGGTTGCCTATTGCGTAAATCCCTGCGGGCATACTGCACAGATAATCACCATATGGAGGCATTTCAAAATTATGTACCCGGGGTCCCTCTGGGACATGACCGGCTGTGTGCGGTGTGTGGTCAGCCCCATGCTGATGCTGACAGAGCACGGGTCTGCGGACCGTGTGCTAAACAGGCACTGACCCTGCAATCAGGTTTGCCAGTGGTTGCACCTCCCTTCAATACACTCGTCTCCCCGGACCTAAACCTCACTCCTGATGAGTCTCACTCGAGCGGGGATGACCTGCAAGCCGTGCCGCGCATGCTGCCTACGGCGGAGCAGGGGCTGTCTGGATTGGCGGAGCGTATGGGCCCTGGAAAGAAGCGGTCCCTGACGCCTCCTGGCTCTCCGGTTCCTAACGATACCGATGACTCTGCTGATATGCAGGACCTTGATCCTTCTGAGGAAGGTGAGCTATTCTCAGATTCGGGCTCCTCGGATGAGATGCCCGGGAGCTGTGATGATTCTGGGCCCGGTTCTTGGGGCCTGTGTGACACAGATGAAATTCTTATTAAGATCTTTGAGGTTTTGTCAATCTCCCCTCCTGGAGAGGCTCCCAAGCCTAAGAAGGAGAGTTTCCACACAGCGCCGCCGCGCTTGGAATTCCTGGAACAGGATCATTTCCAGAATCTTATATCCCAAGAATTGGAATCACCTTGTTAACTTAAAGGGGTCCCAGGGGTCTGGGATTGGAAGTACCCTTTCCCTCCTGATGTGGTTAATTTTTGGTCAGCACCACTTGTGGTGGATGCACCGATTATAGGGGTTACTAACCCCCCCTTCATGACGGCTCCTTATTACCGTACCCTTGGGGATGCTGAGGACCGGCGCATTGACAGACTGGCTTCCCATGCCTTTTCGTGTGCAGGGACGGCTCTGCGCCCGGTCTGTGCCGCGGCCATCACTGCGGTGGCCGCCAGGACTCTTGTTAGAAAAGTACTTGACCACCGGCCTGAGGACCTCCCCTGGGGGGTGTTTAATGCGCTATCAGACTGTGATGTGTTTGTGAAGTTCATCCTCTCAGCGCTGGATGACACCATTAAGATGTGTGCTAGAACCTCTGCCCTTGTGGTAGCTATTCGCCGCCTGGTCTGGCTGCGACAGTGGGGTGCTGACGATGCTACGAAAAAGGCTCTCACTGGCCTTCCCTTCAGAGGACGGCGACTATTTGGGGCCGTTTGGACCTTTTTGGGAAAAAGGGTAAGGCACCCCTGCGCAGAAGGCCGCTCCGGCCTCCCCGGTGCAGGGCCACCCCTCCACCTCCCTACGTTAGTGTCAAACGCAAACCTGAGGTGTGATTCCAACTGTTCGGTGTGGATTTTCACCATGGGGTGGGCAGGCAACGCCCTGGGCCCTCTGGCAGGACTAAGTCCAAATCTGCCAAGACCTCCCAAGCATGAAGGGACTGCTGCAGCAGCTGTCTCCCATCTAGGAATGTACCTTCTCCTTCTGGTGGTTCCAGGAGGTAGTTCCCCTGGACACGGGATAGCTTTTGCTGGGCGGTCCCTCTCAGTGGTTGTCAGGGTGCTTCTAGCCCCTGTTTTTCCCTCAGGAATTGGGGCAGGCCGTACTGGGTCTACAGAGTTTGGGCTTACTTACAGGTTGCCCTTAACAGTATGGGGCTATGGCCTCTATAGTAACCTTCCTCCTTCCCTCAACAGTATGAGGCAGTCTGGGCCACGCTGGCCTATGGTAGGCCTGGCAATTCTACTCTCACAGGTAGTCCCTATCTGACATCTCTGTCTTGGGACACAGGCGCCCTGTGCAAGGGGGGCTTCCGTCCGCATTGGGACCTACCGGGTCGTCTTTCCTTACTCCCCAGTCTCTACGTCAGGCCGAGTGGATTGGTTGGCCGGCGGTGTCCCTCGGGAGCTACTGGATGGGTGCTCAGTCACCTCAATCCCTCTTGGTCCCTTATCTGCTATCTCCATTCCTTGGATTCGGTTCAGGCTTGAGCCTTCTTCCTTGGCAATAATTGGACTCCTGGTTACGGGGGCTCTGCCCCCCTTTGCTGACATCTTACTTTCACCAGGCAGGATTGCAGCTGGTGGGCCCGTTGGTGGCGTATAAGATGTCCCCTATATGCCGAGCCCTTGGACTCTTCGGCACAGTAGGTTATTGATCCTACATGGGGTTCCAGCACCCCTGGGGCTTGGTCTGTGCTCATTCCCCCTTGGTAAGGGGGTTCCTCTTGAGCTGATCATATTCAAGGGCCCTGTCAGGGGGCACCCCCTTCTTTGCTTGAATCTTCCTGTGAATAGTCACCTTGGGTACCAAGTCTCGCAGGTAGGCAGGGGGGGACTTTCTTCCCAAGCCCCCCGTGGTTCCTAGGTAGGGTCCCTTAGAGGGTCCATCTTACCTACTGGTTGTTGCAACAGTGAGCCTTCCGTTGACTCTATACGGCTGGACTTCTCCTCTTTTAGGACCTGTCTTTTTGGGGACTCTTGGTCTGTTGGAAGACAACGGTCTGTTTTATTATTGGTCTGGAGCTTGAAGCAGGATGATCCCTCTGGAGGGTTCCTGATCCCGATCTGGGCGGGGGGCTCCTCAGCGGTATTTGCTCCAATAGATGCCTTTCAGTGGCAGGTTATGCTATACCGGTGGTGCTCTGAGAGCCAACTAGGGTGGCTCTGTTGGGTCTCGCTTATACCACAGGGGCTCCACCCTTGTTTTTACTGTCCCAGAATATTCTGACTCTGGTCATGGGGGCTTAGTAAAATTATGCATAGACTTTCTATTTTATATGCCTACTCTTCGTTCACCCTACTATGTGGGGTTCTGCGCACAGTTGTGCTGATAGAGAGACCCGTGAGATTGATGGCCTGGGTGGCCTTGTGAACTGTGGTTCGCAGATGCTTCTGCTGAGGTCTGCTGACCTGTACACTCTCTCAGGAGTGCGGTTCTGCCCTTGTCAGGCCCCTTCTTTTGTCGTCTCACTCTACAGACTCTTGTCTGGGGTTTGACAGCGGATTCATTCACCTCTTGGAGACAGGCTTATCTTCTGGGTGACTTGGTATATGGGGGGCTAGGAGCAAGCTTTCTCTTCCTCCGTCTATTGTAGTTCATGGTGTACCCATACTGATTGGCATGAGTTTTGGTCTCTTACCTGTTGGACGTTCTTGGTTCCCAGGGTTCTAGAGTCTTTACAGCATAGGTTGGGGTCGGCTCCCCATCTAGGTGCTCTGAAGGTCCAGGTTCTGTCCTGGCTGTCTTCCTGTAGGAGTCTGGTTCTGTCTTCCTTGTGAGGATTTCTCTTGGGGTTTTGCTCATGGGCATCTCCCAAGTAGTTTCTGTGGTTCCTGTTGGGATCCATTTTTCATTCTGTTTGCCCTGCGGATTTTCCCTTGGGACTTATGCTGGATGCTGTCTGAGCTGTTTTGTAGTCCAAGTCGCTTCTCTGGGGGCTCCTGCCTCAGTCAGACGTGTGCCTGAGAAGGTGGATCTGATTACTTAGCCTTGGCTCGATTATATATATATATATATATATATATATATATATATATATATATATATATATATATATATATATATTATATAATTTATCTATATGCACACCATGCCGTGGTGGTATTCCGTCTTATGCTGGACCTCTTTGCCCAAGTGGTGTTTTATGATCATTGTTTAAGTCCTTTTAGTCTAACTACGGACCTTATTCTTAATAATGCTAATGTTAAGGGTCTACATTCCCTCAACAGGTGTTGCAATTTTTCCTGATGGTTTCTTGTCCCTTAGGGGGACTGATGCCCTTGGGGTCTGCGGGCGCCTCCTTATGTATGCGCCTGATATCGCTTGCTTCCAGGGCCACTGCGCCCTTTGGATTGATCTTACTTGGATGCCTTCTGGTCCTGAGTAAAGTTTTCGGCTTCTTGCTAACGAAGAGGTCAGTATTCCCGCCTTTCGACGGGTGACCAGTTCTAAGTCTCCACGAGGCTTCTGTTGCCTGTGGGCTGGTTGGGCCGTTACACTGGCCTATTCCTTTAAGGGGGAAGAATCTCCCTTTTTCATTTTATTCCGTTATATTGGTATTTGGGTACCATTGGCCCTTCAGTACCAGGTTTTTTCTGTTGAATAAGTTACTAGACTGTTGCTTGTCTCTGTTCATACCTTTCAAAGGTCTTGTTATGAGATTGACGTTAGAGCCTCTGCTCATGTCATACCTGGTTGCAAAGTTTTGCAGGTGACAGCGCCTTTACTGTCCGCTGTGCCTTGTTTTTGGGGATCCCACCCTACTTTATGGACACTGCTATTGGATGTCCCATGTGTAATTATTATAGATGGAGCAGGACGTGCTGTATGCTTAGAATAATACAATTCTGTGAAATACTCACCTGTAGAATTGGTATTATACGCATACAGCACGTCCTGCTCCACCCCACCCTGGTTTTACATTTTTCTGGATCCCCTGTATGGTGATTGTTATTATTATTGTTACCAGTTGGTGGTTGGTTTCTCCCGGCTTCTTTTCTCACTGCTTTTCAATACTGGGGATTTGTGGGAGGTCCCTGGGTATATGAAGGGCCGGGAGGGGCCTGTTTTTGCATGTCTGCAGTGAACAGCGCCCTCTGGCGGAGGATTACCCATGTGTAATTATTATAGATGGAGCAGGACGTGCTGTATGCGTATAATACCAATTCTACAGGTGAGTATTTCACAGAATTGTATTTTTTCAACCAAAACAACCCTTTACATTTGGAATATCCCCCATAAACCATATATTCCCTGAAAGTACACATGTTAAGCTTTCTAAGCGTACCCAGCTTGTTGTAGTGGGCTCATCTTTCTGGAATTAATCCCTCAAAGAATTCTTTGGTTGCGCAGGGTTTCCCTAAAAAATGTATAAAAAAAGCTGAATAAAAAACACCTTTTCGTAAAATATAAATATGCAAACCAGAAATAACAAGCTAAGTCTGAAAGCGCAAGGTCCCCCGAACAGAACAATACCCAACATGCATAGGTGCTATTAACCCTTTTAATTGCCAGCCTACTTGAGATTTTTCTTCCAATCCATTCTAGGCACTCCTTACGCTTGGGATTACCTCCTCCTTGCTGATCACGTGACTGCAAGAAAGAAAACAGGTGTGGCCCCTCCCGGCCCATAAGTAGCAGCTGCCTCCTTACCAAGATCAGTTTTCTTTCTTGCAGTGGCAAGTGACTGTAAAGGTTGTTCAAGAATCTAGCTTTCAAAGATTGGCAGCAAGTGGGGGACTGAACCCTGTCTGCTCTCTGCGTAGCCCTATTCCCATGGATCCCTCAAGACCCAAGTTTATGCCTCCACAGCGTTGGCTGTTTTGGGGTCCGTGAAGGTAAGGGGGAAGCGCCGGGGTCTTGGGGTGCTTACAGAGGGTATATGCTCTGGGCTGCAGGCTTTTTTGAAAAGCAAGTCAGCCGCAGGTTTTTCTCTGGTGTACCTGCTGAGGTATGTTTTTTATGTTTTACCCAACCCCTCCTTCTTCCAGTTAGGTCATTTCTTTTGTATAGCGGTAAAGAGAAGAGCGGTGGTGGTGAGTGGACATCGCCATTATCAATTTTTATATAAATTTTTTTGATTAATTGCATTATCAATTTCATATTTCAGTTAGTTATATTATTTATATTATATATTTGTATATGTTTATAATATATATATATCTGTATGAATATATTTTATTATTATAATGATTGTCAGTTTTATTTATTTATTTTTTTGCAATATATCTTTATTGATTTTCTATAAACTTTTATAAACAGAGAGACAGTAAGAAACAGCTCAAGAATAGTACAGAGCCAAAGCGTCTTAGGTATACCATATATAAGACCAGGTCATACATCGAAAAACCAAGACTGTTTAAAAAGCTTCACAACGATGGTAGTATATGAAGAAACAGATCAGAATTTTCATCCCATTGGCGAAATAAGTATAAGTCTTTGGTGTCATTAAAGGTTATGATATCAATAACCATCCTGCCCCACATCTTCAAGGTTACCCCACTCGCTGAGCTCTTTGGGTTACCTCGTTGGGGGACCCGGAGGGTATTGCCCTCGCAGTTATCGCGAGTTACACAAAGGGAGAGGTCCCCCCCCCCCCCCGGCCGGGCCTGGAGAGAATCCTCCCGTGCTAGGGAACTCAGATTCACGGGCCCCCCCTACCTTCTATGACCTTTCAGTCTTCACAGCTGCTGGCTCTGTCCGCCCCTGGGAGCAATCCCGGGGAAGAGGCGGAGTATAGAAAGAGAAGGAATAGCAATAAATATAGAAACACCAAGAATATAGATAAAAGGAAAAGAAAAGAAGAAAGAATGAATAAACGTCCACATTACCCATTTCCCTCCAACAGATTCCTAATCTCCAGAGAACTCTTAGAAACCTCCCAAATTGTCCACGTCCTACGGTGTTTCTCGGCCCCGCCCTCGACTCCGTCAAGTGCCAGTTCTTCCATCCTTTTAATATTTTCCAACTCCCCGTACCACTCCATCAGAGAGGGAATAGTGTTAAAAAAGGTTTAGTAAAAACTAAAATCAAAGGTGCGCTTCGGGTTAAATGATGTAGCAGCTGCCTACAATAAGGGGTCAGGCCTTATTAAAGTGACACAAGAGATTGTAATTGAACCTAATATGCTTGAAGACAAGTCTATTAGTTTAGGCGCGCTTTTGAGGCGAACTTCAATAGTGATTTTTCAACAAACAATTGTCTATGTTGATCAGGAAAAAGGGAAAGAAACCACAACAAGTGGATGCTTCCTCTATGATGGATATTGGTCTGTTAGAGGTTTTCTGACACCAGGTATAATATGTTATTTGATTACATCTGGTTTTGCACAATGCCTCTGTCTTAGTTAGATGATAGTGTGTGCTGCGTGATTTTACTCATACAGCAGAAAAAACGTTGTGGAGTTTTGAGATTTTACACCTCTAATACCAGTGTTTATATCTATTTCATTCTAAAGAAACTCACCGCCGCGGCCCGGGGGTACGCCGACCTGCCCAGGGCCTATGAGGTTCTGTTACCCGTGTAGTAGCGGTCAGGTGTCTGTTCACAGCAGTGGTTGTTGTGGCTCTGCCTCCTCTGGTCTTTAGTAATCCTCTTTGCTTTGGTTGCCTTAAATAATTCTCGCGGCTAGTTGCATAAAAAAACTGAATTTATTGCTTCACCTTATTAAAACATATATAAAACTAATGTGCCAGAGTGGGCTGAGTCTGATGGCTCTATGAGCGACAATGTGATGTCAGTCTCCTTGTTGATCGTTATACAAACTGCCTTTATAGTGGGCAGAGCGACGTCCAGTCCTGTTGCGTTCTCTTAGACCGTTAAGTGTACTCAAAGTCCTATGAGTCACAATGTCCAGTATGAGCTAAAAATCCAAATGTAGTTTTATAGATGCTTGCAGGGCTCTGCCCGCAAGTGTACCGACGCGCGTTTCGGCAGCCAGTGCCGTCCTCGGGGTGTGTTCTGGGCCTGCGCTTTGTGGCCCTTCTTATTGGTCATGTATTAGTGATGCCATTCTTTCGCTGAGGATTATGGGAAATGGAGTCAATTTGTGTAGTTTCAATTCCCGGCTCATATCACCGCCGCCGTCTATGTGATTCAAATTCCGGCTTTTCTTCTAATTCCTCTCAGCCCCACGGGGTGGATAATGTTGATGACCCGCGAGATGAAAGATACTAGTGCATAGATGATGCTAGCCTCCTTTCTAGCTTTGTGTGAACTCCCTTCCCGTAGCTCGACGATGCTCGGTTATTTATTTAAAAGGAAAAGCAGAAAGAGGAAGAAATGTAACAAAGATAGATAGTTAAACACCGATAATTTAAACACCGTGCTGTTATATATGTCGCTCATTGTCTTTTCTATATATATGCACAAGAACTATTGTAATCACATTATGACTAAGATATGAGGGATAACTTATATGATCCCCTGCTCTTGCTCAGTAAAACACATAAAGGCTTACACAGTGAATAGAGAGCTGAAATTATAAAGCAATTATATATCAATAGTTATACAAGTATACAAGGTAATCAGATTTATGTACGTAATTTGATTTAAAATTAAGGATATACTTAATAAGAGGTAGGTATATTCCCCAGGTGGATGCCTAATATTTTGAATACCTTAAACATTTAAAAATACCGGATATACAGTTAAATCACTAAAATTTAATGAGTCGGGTAATTAGTTAAAATTTCATTGCTTGGGATAATATTAGGTTAATTATATTGCAGCTTTATTGTTGCTTTAGGGGAAGAGAATTAGGACAATGACAGTGGCAACCCTGGCATGTATATATAGTTGCTGTGAATGCTTATTTTTAGCGTGGAATACAAATATGGGAATGGTGTGTTATCTGAGCAATAAATAAATTAATTGAGTTAGTAATAAACTACATAAATAGTATATGTTTATATGTATCAATGTTAATAGGTTATATATTGTATTATATTAGGATTAAACATTACCTAAAAGTTACACTGACAATAAAAGGTCATAATGGTAATACTACTACTACTAATAATAATAAATATAATAAATAGGTTATATATTGTATTATATTAGGATTAAACATTACCTAAAGGTTACACTGACAATGAAAGGTCATAATGGTAATACTAATAATAATATTAAAATAAATAGTGATTATAATAATATGATAGTAATAATATAAATATAGATTACAATGACATTAAAAGGTTATCATAGTAATAATAACTTAATATTAAGACATTTTTTGAAGAAAACCATAAATGTGAAAATCAGTCTGAACAAACAACCCACCAAGAGACACCCCAACCACAATATATCCACACTGGATTAAAGAACAATTCCACATTTAATCATCATTACCATTATGACCTTTTATTGTCAGTGTAACTTTTAGGTAATGTTTAATCCTAATATAATACAATATATAACCTATTAACATTGATACATATAAACATATACTATTTATGTAGTTTATTACTAACTCAATTAATTTATTTATTGCTCAGATAACACACCATTCCCATATTTGTATTCCACGCTAAAAATAAGCATTCACAGCAACTATATATACATGCCAGGGTTGCCACTGTCATTGTCCTAATTCTCTTCCCCTAAAGCAACAATAAAGCTGCAATATAATTAACCTAATATTATCCCAAGCAATGAAATTTTAACTAATTACCCGACTCATTAAATTTTAGTGATTTAACTGTATATCCGGTATTTTTAAATGTTTAAGGTATTCAAAATATTAGGCATCCACCTGGGGAATATACCTACCTCTTATTAAGTATATCCTTAATTTTAAATCAAATTACGTACATAAATCTGATTACCTTGTATACTTGTATAACTATTGATATATAATTGCTTTATAATTTCAGCTCTCTATTCACTGTGTAAGCCTTTGTGTTTTACTGAGCAAGAGCGGGGGATCATATAAGTTATCCCTCATATCTTAGCCATAATGTGATTACAATAGTTCTTGTGCATATATATAGAAAAGACAATGAGCGACATATATAACAGCACGGTGTTTAAATTATCGGTGTTTAACTATCTATCTTTGCTACATTTCTTCTTCTTTCTGCTTTTCCTTTTAAATAAATAACCGAGCACCGTCGAGCTACAGGAAGGGAGTTCACACAAAGCTAGAAAGGAGGCTAGCATCATCTATGCACTAGTATCTTTCATCTCGCGGGTCATCAACATTATCCACCCCGTGGGGCTGAGAGGAATTAGAAGAAAAGCCGGCATTTGAATCACATAGACGGCGGCGGTGATATGAGCCGGGAATTGAAACTACACAAATTGACTCCATTTCCCATAATCCTCAGCGAAAGAATAGCATCACTAATACATGACCAATAAGAAGGGCCACAAAGCGCAGGCCCAGAACACACCCCGAGGACGGCACTGGCTGCCGAAACGCGCGTCGGTACACTTGCGGGCAGAGCCCTGCAAGCATCTATAAAACTACATTTGGATTTTTAGCTCATACTGGACATTGTGACTCATAGGACTTTGAGTACACTTAACGGTCTAAGAGAAGGCAACAGGACTGGACGTCGCTCTGCCCACTATAAAGGCAGTTTGTATAACGATCAACAAGGAGACTGACATCACATTGTCGCTCATAGAGCCATCAGACTCAGCCCACTCTGGCACATTAGTTTTATATATGTTTTAATAAGGTGAAGCAATAAATTCAGTTTTTTTATGCAACTAGCCGTGAGAATTATTTAAGGCAACCAAAGCAAAGAGGATTACTAAAGACCAGAGGAGGCAGAGCCACAACAACCACTGCTGCGAACAGACACCTGACCGCTACTACACGGGTAACAGAACCTCATAGGCCCTGGGCAGGTCGGCGTACCCCCGGGCCGCGGCGGTGAGTTTCTTTAGAATGAAATAGATATAAACACTGGTATTAGAGGTGTAAAATCTCAAAACTCCACAACGTTTTTTCTGCTGTATGAGTAAAATCACGCAGCACACACTATCATCTAACTAAGACAGAGGCATTGTGCAAAACCAGATGTAATCAAATAACATATTATACCTGGTGTCAGAAAACCTCTAACAGACCAATATCCATCATAGAGGAAGCATCCCCTTGTTGTGGTTTCTTTCCCTTTTTCCTGATCAACATAGACAATTGTTTGTTAAAAAATCACTATTGAAGTTCACCTCAAAGCGCGCCTAAACTAATAGACTTGTCTTCAAGCATATTAGGTTCAATTACAATCTCTAGGGAATAGTGTTAGTTCGCCAGTGTCGGGGTATTACTGATCTGGCTGTGGTAAGCATATGCCTCAGCAAGCCTCTCCCCCTGGCTGCTACAGAACCCGGTGTCATCGCCAAAAGGACTACCTGAGGGGAGTTGGGGATATTCTCAAGCGTCGTATATTTAAACACCACCAACACCCCCTCCCAGAAAGTTTTAATAGGACATTCCCACCACACGTGAGTCAGGGTCCCCGGGGCTCTGTTACATCTCCAGCAATCGCCTTTCTCCGATCCCCCATACTTCACTAAATTCGCAGGGCTCCTGTACCACCTGGTCAAGATTTTGTAATTCCTCTCCTGGGCTCTGCACGCCATCGAGAATTTGTGCGTCAGAGCAAAAGATTTTTCCCACTCCTCCCTCTCAAACGTCTGACCCAATTCCTCCTCCCATCTCCTGCAAAATTGTGGGAGCTCCTCCTCCGCTCCCTCAGTCAGGAAGATCCTATACAAAGTTGAAACTACTCGTGCGGGAGTAGTCTGGGCTTTGAGGAGCCTCTCAAACATTGTTAGGGGCTGGGTCAAGGCGGTTCCGGGGGCGAAGGATCCAATAAAGGCGTTCAATTGGACATACAGAAACCAGGACAGTTTCCCCCTCTCCCCGCTCTCTCAACTCAGATAGTGAAGGTAGGCCAGGTCCAGAGGTAATCTCCCCCAGTCTCGTGTCCTGGGTCGCATCCCACACGAGGAATGTCTTAGTATCCATCCCCGGGGTGAAAGCCGGGTTGTTGAAGAGCGGGGTGAGCGGACCAGGCCTGTGCGATATGCCCCTCTGCTTCAGAGATCTATCCCATAGAGTCAGCAGCGGAATTACCAGGTATGGGAGCTCCCGCCTCCCTGGACGGTACTCGGGGTCCACCCAAGGCAAGGCAGTCAGGCCAACCGGGGAAATGTCATTTTCCAGAACAACCCATTGCTTGTTCCCTTTGTGGTGAAACCAATCAACAAGCCGCACAAGAACCGCAGCTGCGTGATACAACTTCATATCAGGGACCCCTAACCCACCTGCGTTTTTAGGCCTACAAAGCGTCCTCCTGTTCACCCTGGGCTTATTATCCCATACAAAATTGAAAAAGCAGCCTGTAGCTGCTTAAAGAACCCCCTTTCCGGCAGTACTGGTAGAGTCTGGAAAATGTATAAAAACCGGGGCAGTACGTCCATTTTTAATATATTTGTCCTCCCCAGCCAGGAGTATTGCTTTTTAGCATACATTTTCAGGCTCTCCATAGTGCTGTTGAGGAGTGGTACATAGTTCAGTTTATAGAGTTTCCCCAGGTCAGTGGGTATCTGCACCCCTAGGTATTTTATGGAATCCTTTTGCCACTTGAACAGGAAATTGGTCTGGATTAATTCCTGGGTCCGTTCATCCAGGGATATGTTCAAGATTTCAGTTTTGGCCATATTAAATTTGAAATTACTTAACTTACTAAACCTATCAAACTCCCTAATGACAGAGGGCAGAGAGGTATGTGGGGAGGTAATGTAAAGAAGGAGCTCATCGGCAAAGAGGGAGAGCTTATATTCCCTCCCCCGGCACGGCACCCCCTTGATGGAGGGGTTGGCTCTCAGTGCATTCGCCAGGTGCTCCATAATCAGAACATAGTGCAAGGGGGATAAAGGGCATCCCTGTCGTGTGCCGTTCCTAATATTGAAAGATCCAGAGAGTGTGCCGTTAACTTTAACTTTAGCTGTGGGGTCGTGATAAAGTGCCATGATTCTATCCAACATAATCGGTCCTACTCCCACCTGGGTCAATGCAGCTCTTAGAAACCCCCAGTGCACCCTATCGAATGCCTTCTCTGCGTCAACCGCCAAAAGGCATGCCGGGGCTCCCCTCGTTTGGGCGTAGTGTACTAATGAGACCGTTTTAATAACATTGTCCCTGGCCTCTCTTCCCGGGACAAAGCCGACTTGATCGTTGTGTATCAGCGAGGGTAGCAGGGGTTGTATCCTGTTCGCCACAATTTTGGCGAACAGTTTGATATCCACATTGATCAAGGAGATCAGTCGGTCATTACCTGGAGAGGAACCATCCTTCCCAGGTTTTGGAAGGACCATAATGTGGGCCTCCAGGGTCTGTCTCGGGAAGGGGCAGCGACTCAATATGGAATTAAATACCCTTGTCAGAAAAGGGGTGATCAGGGGTCCCATCGCTTTATAAAACCTGGCCCGTGCAACCTCCTCTTGACTTACCGGATCCTCTAATGCCTCCCTTTCCTCCGAGGGAAGGGTCGGCAGGGCAGTCTCAGCTATATAATCTTCTAGGTCTCTCACTAACCGCCCCTGCTCTCCCCGGGCTGAGGTGTTGTCAATGTTATATAGGCTCGAGTAGTAGGATTGAAATTCGGCTGCTATTTGGGGGGTCTTATGCACCTCTATACCATCTGCCCTTTTTACACTGGGGATAAATGTACAGCCTTGCCTTGGGTGGAGTGACCGAGCCAGCAGTCTACCACATTTGTCTGAGTGCTCGTACAAGCGTGCCCTACACCTATCCCTGAATCTTAGATAGCATTGATCGTAGAGCCCCTTTAGCTTCTGCTTGGCCTCTATCAATTCTCGTAGTCCCCCAGGAGATAAGAGGGTTTTGTGCTTTCTCTCCAACTCCTGTATGTGCCCCAACGTTTCAGCAATCTGTCGAGCCCTCTCCCTCTTAAGCCTCGCACCATGTTTGATGAAGACCCCCCGCATCATACACTTAAGCGCCTCCCACTGTATCGGCAGTGTAGTATCGTCTTTGCTATGGTCGAGATGAAAATTGGTTATCACATCCCCGATCTCTGTCATGCATAGCATATCCTTGAGCAGATTATCGTTAAGACGCCAGGTGTATTGCCTGGGGGTCGTGCCCAGTAACGGGAAGCTCAAGAAAACAGGGGCATGATCTGACCAGAGCATCTGACCAATCGAAGACTTAGGGTCCATTGCAAGGGTGTGATGACTCAGGAGGAAATAGTCTAGCCTACTATACATATTATGAACATGGGAGAAGTATGTATAGTCTCTCTCCCCCCCCCCCCCCCCATGGAGGACCCTCCAAACGTCCACCACCTGCAGAGACTGGAGAGCCCTGCTGAGTCTATTAAGCTTAGAGTGATGGATTGCAGATTTCCCCTGAGAAGAATCAATTCTTGGGTCTAAGACTAGGTTGAGATCTCCTATGATCAGTGTTCCTTCCCCGAAGTCTTCCAGCAAGCGTAACATTCCCAATCCTGCCTCCACCTGACCCTGGTTGGGCAGGTACAGATTGGCCAGGGTGTATCTCGCCCCACACAGGGTAAATTTAAGGAACAAATATCTGCCCCCAAGGTCCATCTTAACCTGAACGTTCTCTATAGGAACGTTTTTGTGTATGGCGATAGACACCCCTTTAGATCTGTTCATGGGATTAGGGCTGTGATACCACCTATCATAGTACCTATTTTTGATTTCGGGAATTCTCCCTTGACAAAAATGCGTCTCCTGCAGGAGGGCTATGTCCACTCTTTCCTTATGAAGCCCATACAAAATTTTGGCCCTTTTCTCTGGGATGTTCAACCCCTTGGCATTAAACGTGCACAATTTAAGACTCATCCGTGCAGCTAGGTTACAGGGGAAGGGAGCCCACCCGGCTAGATAATGCCACAATTCACGTTATCCGATCCAGGCCCGAAATCACCCAGTGAGGAAGGCAAGTGGACGATCAGAGAGAGAAAAAGACGAAAGGAGGAACAGAATAAGAGAAACCGAACAGTGACAAAACTAACAATACTAACAAAACGGGCCCTCCTTAAAGAGGGGGCCAATTAGACACTAAGAGGGCCGTAGCCCTCAACAACACGCAAATCCCTCCGGCTTACCGCCAATGGGATGGCGCGAGAACCTAGATGGGGAAGTGGCCTCGCTACTCAGGAGTATGCTCCCGCCGACGCCCCATAGGGTCACATAGAAAGGCACCTAGCCCACCTAACCTATCCCCCTCCTCCAGACCCGACAGAGGCTACACAAGTAAAAAGACAAAAATGCATTGGATATTTGCAGCATTATAGAAGGAGCCAAAAGGATCCCTATTTCACGTCACTAAACAATTGAACCTCGCGGAATGACCATGAGCCCCCTGCGACCACGAGACCAGACAGTCAAGGCCCGTTCCCCCCCGCACCAAGCCAGCGGGCCACCCCCCCCCCCCCGGAACCGGCGAGAAAAAAGGGGTCGCCGGGCCCAGAGGAGAGAGCCCGCCCGCCAGGACACATCATGCCCCAGCAAGGCCATCTCAAGTCTGACCATCTGATCAAGTCTCCCGGTCGCCAGGCAGCCGCAAGGGGGAGACACGTGACCCAGGGAAGGGAGATCCAACCCCCTCCTCCAGCCAGCCCCCGGGAGCACAGCCGTCCCAGGCAGGGCCGCCCATGGACTAGAAGAGAAGCGGGGGGGAACGGCCAACAGCTCCGGCCTCGGCCGGGCCACGCAACCCCCACACATGGATTCGAGTAAGCTTATCTGTTTCTATTGACAAACAAGAAAAAGGGGGGTAAAACAGTGGTAACAATATTAACACAGAGATACATCAGGCATCCGCGGTTATTTATAGGTAGCCCAGGCGTCCCTAACGCTCTCGGTTTCTTCTAGGCCCCCCCCCTCGCTCACGAACCCATCTGGGGCGTCTAGGGGCCCTCTGCGGGAGCGGGGGAGGCGGGCCACGCGGGCCAAAGTCCAGTCAATCTGGAATCAGGAAAGGCGCCAGGCCCAAAAAATCAAACATGTTGGACAAGTTACTATGGAGCGCAAAAACAGAGTCGTCCTTACGGATTATGAGGTGGAACGGGTGGCCCCATTTATATGAGGCCCCCATCTCCCGAAGCCTGTCGAGTAGAGGGCGGAGCATTCTTCTCATCTGTAGAGTGCGACACGTCCGGCAAAATTGAGATCTGCGAGCCCTTCCACTCAAACTGGCCTCGGTCCCACGCTCGGCGCAAGATATCTTCCTTAACAGTAAAAAAGTGGATCCTGCACAAGACATCCCTAGACGCATGGGGGTCTCCAGCCAGGCGGCCCGCTACTCTGTGGATCCGATCGATGTCTAGGGGTTTCCCCAATAAAGAGTTGAACAGTTCCACGGCTGAGGCGCGCAGTGCATCCGCACGGACTGATTCAGGGATGCCACGGATCTTCAGGTTGTTTCGCCTATTCCTGTTTTCCTGATCGTCCACCTGAAGCTTGAGCTCGGTCATCTGTTGTTGGTGTTGCGCTTGCATTCTTTCCAGGTTTGCCAACCAGGTCTCGTGGTCCATTCTGGAGTCCTCGAGGGTGGCGACTTTAGTCTCTAGGGCGGAGGATTTCTGTTGTATATCTTCGATTTCTCTGCGTAGCGCTCTTTCAATTCGGGTTGCCACCGCTTCCAGGTCCGCTTTAAGCTCTGCTTTAGTCGGTAGGTATTGCAGGATAGCCTGGAGGCCGGGATCGATAGCCGGAGTTGAACTGGAAGGTGGCCGTTCGCTCGGGAGAGATGGCGACCTCAGACTAGAATCGGCAAAACAAGAATTCGGCTGCCAGGGGGAACCGGCGGTAATGGATCCCAGGGGGCTGGGGCATGCCTGCCCGGGGGTTGCATCACTAAGAGAATCCACGCTGGACCCCGACGACCACTCCATGGCATCTATGTTGGGGATGCTTGGCAAATGCTGTGGGTGGGCTACGCCACACACCCCCAGGCCCGGCGGTTCAGGGTGAACATCCGCCTGCACCTTCCTTGCTGCCCTGGGTCCAGTCGGGGATGGTGGGCCAGAGTCCTCCTTTAAGGCCGCTCTGTTGTGTTTGCATACTGTAATATTGGGCTCATTGGCCCCTGCGCAGATCGCTCCAGAGTCGAGGCCCACCAGGTGTTCCACCGCCTGGATTGATGGTTTGGCCAGTCCGCCCCGTCACACTCTTTGTGCCCGTGCTGTATGTCGGAGGGGAGCGCAACACCGCCTATCTGCCCAACTGAGGCGGCTGTCACAGCTCCCTCACCGCAGACTCCCCTCCGCCCCCCCCGCCACTCTCACGGCTCTCCTCCGAGACGGCATTCTGCTGCGGCGGCGGACCCAGCAGTGACAGCGGGCGGCCGCTCCCGCCCCCCTCCTCTCCCTCGCTCCTCACCGCCTGACGACCCGGCGACAAACTCCATTCCCGACGCCGGCTCCCGGGCGACATCTCAGTCCCAGCCCCACTCACCTCGGCTGGAGTTAAGGTGGGTCCCGGCTCTTCACTTTCGGGCAGCGCTCCACCCTGATGCATGCTCGCCCCGGAGCGTCCGCTCCTCCCGCTCCTTTCCAGCAGGCGCCATATTGTCCGGCGGGATCTTCTGCCCAGCCTGGGCCCTGGGGTGGAAGAAAGCCCCCACATCAGTCTTAGGGGGCGCTTTAACAACGGCCCCCGCCTTCTTCTTCCTATTGCCCCCCATCAGACTGTTCAGGGGAGAAAAAGGGGTGCACAGATCGCCTATATAATCTCGGGCTGGACGGGAGCTCCTTTCCTTGCTTCCTCACTCCTGCATGCCGAACCAGTTTTATCTTTTTATCAGTTAAAAAAAAAGAGAGGGAGATTATTAATGCTCCTTTTTTCTCCTGTTTTATTTTTTAGAATTTGGAAGAAGGATAGAAAAGGTTGTGGTTCCTCCCGGTCCCTTTTGGGATTGGTTTTAGGCCTAGGGCCTTTTAGGTCTGATTGCCAAATTAAAAAAAAAAAAAAACACCATGAGGGAGGCATCAGGGGATAGTGATTCGGGCAACCCATTTGAGCAGGGCGGGCTCTGCCCCTTATGTAAGCAGGATCCCCTGGGTAGTTTCAGCACGGTTTGTTCCGCTTGCGCCATGAGAATTGGTTAGACCATAATAGAGCGGCGGCTCAGGTCTTTTGTCCAGTTATTACTGGTGTGAGCGCAACGGCTCACCCATCCCTTCCTTCCCCTGGAAGGGGGAAGGCAGCGAGGCGCAGTCAGATGTGGTGCACAGGTTGGATAACCTGGAGAGACAGTTATCCTTGGTTATTCCGAAGAAGGCCACCTATAAGAGGAGGCATTGGAACCTGTTGCGGAGGAAAGAGATTTATTTGCCTCTTTTGGAGAGTGGGAGCAAGAAGAGTATATAGATGAGCAGCTCTCAGAAGGCGAGTTACGCTCTGGTGAGGAAGATAGTAACTCTATTTTTTCTCTTCTAATGAGGACCCCCTCCTCGCAGGAGGAGGGGCCTGGCAAAACACAGTGTCTGCTCTCTTCGGTTTTTGAAACTTTGAATATCACTCTCTCCCATATTGTATCTTGTACTCAGAATATCCACTGTCAAATTTGTAAAACTGCGTTTGAAATAGTGTGTGTACTGTATGTTCTACCCTGTCGGTAATTACTACTTTGTAAAGCGCTACGGAAGATGATGGGGCTATATAAATGAACAATAATATTAATAATATCACCCCTCCTGAGGTGACAAAAAGAGGGAAGGATGATCTGCTTAAAGTGGACCAACACCCACGGGTGATCGGTCCGGGAATCTGTAAGATTCCCGGGCCGATCACCCCCCACCCCGCGGGACATCCGAGATCGGGATGTCCCGCGGGGTGAAACCCCCCCAAACACCCCAAACTCCTTACCTTATCTTCCTCCCTCGCGCTCCTGTAGGCGTGCTCGCGCCCGCGCCGGCCGTCTGCGAATGGCCGGCGGGGGCGCGCGCACGCCGAAAATGACGCGAGGAAGATAAGGTAAGGAGTTTGGGGTGTTTGGGGGGGTTTCACCCCGCGGGACATCCCGATCTCGGATGTCCCGCGGGGTGGGGGGGTGGGGGGTTTCACACAGCGGGGCACCCCGATCGGGGGTGCCCCACCGAAGTGGACCAAGACCCAGGATAGTCAAAATCCTGGGTGTTGGTCCACTTTAAGCCAGTAAGGCAAAGGCAGGTGTTCCCGGAGCAGCTGCACTTTTCTAAAATGGATGTGTCCCTGGTGGTCTAGTGGTTAGGATTCAGTGCTCTCACCTCCGGGGCCCGGGTTCATTTCCCAGTCAGGGAAAACAATCTTCTTAAGAAATCCTAACAAATTACCGGCTGTTCCTAGGATAATAGACTCTAGGTATCCCTTTCCGGTGGACATGATTAAGCTTCGGTCTTACCCACCTGAGGTGGATTCTCCAGTAGCAGGCTTGTCTAATACTTCCACCATGCCGTCTGCTACTATGGGATCTTTAAGAGATCCCACGGAGAGACGAATGGATCAATTGGCCCGCCATGCTTTTGCTATGAAAGGATCCTTTCTACGTCCTGGTTGTGCCATGGCCATTGTGTCCCTGGCTTCAAGGAAGAAGATGAAGAAAAGGTTTAGCCAGGGCTAAGTCTCGCAGGCTTATTCAAGAGTCCAAAGATTTTAAGGATTGTTTGGACTTTAACTCGTTCGCTATCACTGTGATGGATGATGCAGTTAGGCTAGCTGCTAGAACTTCTGCTCTGCTTGTGGCCTTGCGCCGTTCCTTATGGCTAAGACAATAGTTGGCGGTTGCCGCCACTAAGAAAGCTCTTATAGATCTACCTTTTTTAGGGAGCAGATTTTTTGGAGAAAAACTGGACAGTATGGTGAAGGATGGCAAACTGCTTCAGAGGAAGAGGACGACTCGGCCTTTTCATAGGACTTCATCATATCGACTCTTTTGGACTGGCAGAGGGACCTTTCGTCCTTGCTCCCGTAGAGATTTTTTGAGGTAGAGGCAGAGCGTGTAGGGCAGGAGGGGCCTGGAGAAGTAGGCCTAATCCTCCAGCCAAGCCCACTCCAGCATGAGGGGGCGCCCTCACCTAAGCAGGTGGAGGGACGGCTTTTGCATTTTGCTTATATCTGGAGGCACCACGTGGAGGATCTTTGGATCTTAGAGGTTGTGTCATCAGGCTACAAGATCGAGTTTGCAGCCAGACCACCCGCAAGGTTCCTTTGGTCAGGGGCATCCCGGAACCAGTCAAAGATAGATGCCCTGAGACCCGCAGTTCAGCATCTCCTTCAAAAAGGGGTAATTTGTAGAGTACCCTTTTAGGAGGAAGGTCAGGGGTTTTACTCCAACCTGTTCACAATCCCCAAAAAGGACGGGTCGATGCATCCCATTTTAGACTTAAAGGGTCTCAACAGGATATCCGCGTGAAACCTTTCCGCATGGAGACGCTAAGGTCAGCGACAAGAGTAGTTCGGCCGGGGATCTTATGGCTACTATAGACTTAAGGGACGCGTATCTGCATGTTCCAATTTTTCCAGGGCATCAGAAGTTCCTGAGGTTTGCCCTGGAAGACCAGCACTTCCAGTTTGTGGCTTTCCCATTCGGGATATCCTCGGCTCCAAGAGTGTTCACCAAAGTTTGGCGGGTCTCATGGCCTTTTTCAGGAGCCAGGGCATATGCATCATTCCATATTTGGACAATCTTTTAATTTAAGCGGGTCTCTTCAGCGGATCATGAAAGATACGCAGACAGTCCTATCAACTCTGGAAGAGTTCGGCTGGGTGATCAATTATCCAAAGTCCCATATCACTCCGGCGCCAGTAAGGAATTTATTAGGAATGGTTCTGGACATGGTTCAAGTCAAAGTGTTTCTACCAGAGCAGAAGGCTCTGCTAATTTGAAATCAAACAGAGTACTTACCGGCTTGCCGGCAGCCGACCATTCGGCTAGGGATGAAGCTAGTAGGCCTTATGGTAGCCTGCTTCGAGGCCAAGGTTATTCATACCATGATTCAGGCCCGGAAGAAGTCGTCTTCCATGATTTACTACAGGGTCTGGCGGTCGTTCATATCCTGGTGTGAGGCTAGGAATTTTTCGTGCAGAAAGTATTCAGTTTCTAGAATTCTAGAATTCCTACAAGATGTCTTAGATGTGTCTATCGCTAGTAAGAGGCTCATTAAGACTTTTTTTCAGGGGGTCACTCATGTCCGACCTCCGCGCGTCTATTTTACCAATTTACATTTTTCAATTTTTAATGCGTAGATGGCCATTGTATGCTTGCGCACACATAGGAATTCATCCTCCGCATTTGACCCATCTGTGCAGTGAGTGTGCACATGCTTGGAGCAGTGGGCTGCCCTAATTGTGGCGCCCGGGGAGCAGTTGCGGAGTTGGGTGCCTTGCTCAAGAGCACTTTGGTCTTGTCCCAGGACCGGGATTCGATCCTGCAGCCCTCCGGTCGCAAGTGCGCTCCCCTTGCCTCTAGGCCACAACTGCCCTCTAATCTGGTGTTGAATCTGGTGTTGTCGGCTCTGCAGGGTGCTCCCCTTGATCCTATGATTGACACTCCATTGGGCATTTTGACGCTTAAGGTGTTATTTTTGGTGGCAATCACCTCTGTGCGGCGTGTTTCTAAGTTAGCCGCCTTATGTATGAAGTCTCCTTATTTTGAGTTACACAGAGACAAAGTAGTTTTTCGGTTTAAGCCTGATTTTTTACCTAAGGTCGTCTCTCCCTTTCACCTTAATCAAGAGGTAACTTACCTTCTTTATGCCCAGTTCCGGCTAATGCTAAGGAAAGGGCGCTTCATTCTTTAGATGTAGTCAGAGCCGTAAGATATTACTTGGCAGCTACAGATTCCTTCCGCAAAACGGATTTCCTTTTTTGGTTATATCGGAAGGGCAGAGAAAGGGGCTTCAGCCAGCTAAAGCCACTGTCAGTAAGTGGATTAGGCAGGCAGTAGGAAGAGCCTACTCGACCAAGGGGAAGGAACCCCCTTTTCGGGTCATGGCCCATTCCACTCCATTGGTGCTTCTTGGGCTTTTCAGCATCAGGCTTCGGTGGAACAGGTTTGCAAAACTGCCACCTGGGCTTCGGTTCATACATTTACCAAATTTTACAAGGTGGATGTTAGAGCCCCAGCTGACGCTGTAGTTGGTCGAAGGATTCTTCAGGCAGTAGTGAAATGAACTACCTGCTGTCTGCGGATCCCACCCATAGATGGCACTGCTTTTGGAGATCCCAAGCGTAAGGAGTGCCTGAAATGGATTGGAAGAAAAAACACAATTCTGTGAGGTACTCACCTGTAGCACTCCGGCCCACCCGTTTTGGGTCATGATCTATCTTTTGATGCTTTTTTTGATGGTGTTTAGTCCATTTATTTCATTAGCTTTTAAAAAAAAAAAAAAAAAAAAAAGAGAAAATAGAAAAAGTGTAAGAGAAAGTGAAAAAAACAAAAAAACAAAACTTAATTTCTGAGAGTATTTTCGCAGAGTTCGGTGTAAAGTAACATGGACTCCTATATAGGCCCTCCCGGCCTGCCTCTGTTTTTCTGTTTTTTACTGATTTTTAAGTAAACTGATCTTGGTGAGGGGGCAGGGGGGGGACCCCATTTTTGGGGGGATTTTTAAGGGTTAAAAACCCTTAAAAATCCCCCAAAAAATTACATGGGGTCCCCCTTACCCGAAGTAACCAGCCCGGGACCAGCTATGCAGGGCTTGTAGGAACAGGGCACAGGGGCCAGCTTTTTGCATAGCCCGCGGGCCCGGGCTCTTCTGCCCCCCCTGGCCTTTGGGGAGGCAGGTAATGGGGGTGCCGGGGTTAATGGCAAGTCACCCGCTAGCGCGGGTGACTTGCCATCCCCCCAGCCTTGTGAACTGATATAGGGGTCACATGGTTTTCCAACTCTTACCTTGACAATACCTATGCAAGTTGGCAGATCATCACCTGCCTTCCTCCTCCTGTGGCCAGCGATGACAAGTGTGAGAAATGACAGCCCGGAGCCAGGACGACACCCGGGAGTGACGTCATAAGCCTCGCCCCCCAAAGGGGGCAAGATGGCGGCGCCCGTCGAGGAGGACAGGGAGAGAGCCGGGGGGGGGGCGATTGGAGGCCCCCCTGGTGAAGAGGAGACCCGGCGGGAGCGTTCGAACACTGAGGTAAGTAAATGTCATTTTTATATATATATTTTTTTTTTTACATGTATTTCGGCAGCTGCTGAAGGGGGGGGCTATTCCGGGCCCTCCCCTGCACCCGGGGGGGCCTGGGTGGGGGATCGAAACCCCCCCGGATGAAGAGGAGACCCGGCTGGATCGAACAAGGGGTCAGGTGAGTGTTTGTTTTTTTTTATATTACTTTTGCTGTAGCAGGGGGGAAAGTCAAGCACGTAGATTCTACGTGCTTGGGACTTAAGTGGAGTGGAAGCAAGCACGTAGAATCTACATGCTTGGCACTGAAAGGGATATAAGGTAAAATAATTGATTCATAATAGTAGTAATTTATAACCCTCAGGAATTCCCAGAAATATCTCTTATTACGTATACCATCTTGAATGATTAAATAGACAATGCTTCAATAATAAAAATAAGGGGGTACTGTGTACAAAGGCCATTAAAACAAATCAATAATAACAATTATTTATTTAGTTCATTCTTTCAGTGTAAACAAAGATATGTCAACAATTAAAACAACAGTGCCCGCTATGGGCGCTACAATTATCATACGCAAATGTGTTTATTCATATTTAGTCACAATTAGTTTATAATAATTAGACTTTACAGAAAACAAAAAATTACTAAGATTAATCATATCAAATATAGTAAGACAGTTCACATAGAACTAACATCCAGGGCCCAATTTCAACATTATTTTATATTATAATGTAAATGAATATTGAGAAATTGGACATAAGAAGTACTATCACAAATTTTGCATGACAACATAGATTGTAATTATAGTTGTACTAATTTTAATTATAGGCATAAAAACCCAAACTGTGTTGGGCCCAAACGCCAACATGCTGGCATTGTGGAGCGTGAGTTGTTTAAAGATGCGCCTGCGTGACTGGTCCCACCATCTGGGACTAAATGTGCTATGCGGTGGAGAACTGCCTCTGCTGCTGACTTGTGAGCGGCGCATCTGGTGAGAAGAGGATTTGATGAGGGGGCGGTGCATCCTCTGTAGGGATCCGGGCCTTTAATGGTTTTTGCATTTGGTGTAGCGAGTGTCTGGTGTAGTGGTCTAGCCATCCATTTGGTGTAGCGAGTGTCTCTGTGCTGTAGAGGAGCCAGGGCCTTTTGTCACTGCTCGGGCCTTTTGTCACTGCCGACGATCATCATCGAGATCGTCGGCACTGAGAGAGACATGAGACAGGACTTTTTGTTACTCCCCTTTGAAGAGGAGATGAGCTTCGGGGGGGGGGAGAGAGATCCTATGGTGAAAGCTTACAAAGTTATTACATTAAGTTTCAGTAGCAGGCGATATAGCTCAGTTGGTAAGGTGATGGATTCTAAATCAGAGAGTGAAATGTTCAAATCAGACGCCCTACTATTTCATTATTTTATTTTAGTTTTTTCACAATTGTATTTTTTTATTTTCATCCTATTTTTGTTGCTCTCCACATTTATTATTTTATAATGTTACCTCTGCTGCTGTCTGCGGTATCTTTCGGTTTCCCATTTTCCTATTCTTACAACACCTTTTTCCGTGTATTCTTCTTTTCAGCTTTGTGTGTTTCAAGCAGAACAAAACCTGGGATTTTCACTATCCTGACTTTTGTTTCTTGCCCTGACTTGGGATGCCCTGCTATGTGAATGCCCCCCAGTTCATCTGTCAAAACATACCTTTCCCCGTTCCAATTGTGCATGCATGAGCTCTCTTCTAATGAGTGCTGTTTGCTAGACAAACGGCTCTGTTTGCACGCAGAGCTCAGCAATGGGGAGCCGGAGCAGCTGCATCCCCGGGAACGCAGCCTATCTGAATGGCTATGTGTGGGACCGCATCTCAGCCTGAAGATGCCTGAAGGATGCGGCCACGACTATTTACATCACCATGGGAGCCAGGAAAAAGGTGTTTAGTTGTGACCCAGGTAGCATTTCACACAGTGGGGCATCTCAATTTGGAGGGCCAGTGGTCACTCAGGTTCTGTTCTGATTTAATACCATTGTATGTATTCCTGCACACTCATTCAAAGTAGATTTTTTTAGTTTACTTTGTTGAGATTTTATATATTTATGGAGTCGCCTGGTGGTCTCATCACAGAAGCAGCACCTCACACACACAGAGCTGTTACCACTGCGTACAGTACCGGCCTGGGAAAAAACCTGTAGCACCTTCACTGCAGCTGTTACTAGGAAACCGGTAGGCTAAATGCGGCAGCTCTCTATCACCTTACTGAATAAACCACAGCAGATCCCCCCCCATTCAGCAAATTGACTGAGCCATTTTCATTTTAAAATTTTAAAATAAGGCATACTTTTTTCTTCTTTCCTATTGCCACATTGTTTATACATTTGTTAGAAGTTCTTGTGTGGCTATTTAATTGTCTGTTTTAATGCAAATTTTCATGATAGTGCTCCTTTAAGTTAGACTCATTATTAATATATAATTTATTTGGAAATAAGGTATTTACATTTTAAATACATTGGGTTGCATAGGGCTACAATGAAATGGAGTTCAGAGGGCTTCCGTGTAATACATAGCTAGTTTAATACTCCAGTCTGACGTAAACAGCGTCACTTCCGATACAAGCGCGGAAGTGATGCACTTGCGCGCCAAGAATTTGAGCACATATCTTTGTGTCAGCGTGAGGGGAAGCTTTCTCCCATCCAGGCAACAGGGAGCAGGCTGTGTAAGGAACGGGGCCATGTTCATCTACCTGCATGATTTTATTCTAGCTGGTTGGGCATGATGAGTTTCCATCCTGCCTGGCGCCACAGCACAAGTGTGAAGGCCACATACAAGGGAGCGCACTCCTACATTTAAAAATGCGCCCCCTAGCGGCCATGAGCCCCTAGGCACGTGCCTACAAATGCCTAATGGTAAATACAGCCCTGGATGTAAGCACACTGTGATGTGTGAGAGGAGGGTGGAGTTTCAGAGCTGCAAAGAGAGGCAGCCAATCAGGAAGTCTGGGCAGGGAGTGGGGGTGTTTCTGTTTTTGGTTCATTGAGGGTTGATTGATGGAGCAGGTCAGCGGGGTGGGGACTGAAAGCTGAATGAGGAAGTGATATTCCTCACTAAGGAGACAGAAGAGGAATCACAGCACTCCAGCTACTTAATGAAAGGTAAGCTACTGATATTTTTTAACTTTTGACCTGCCAAACATTTTAATTCTGTACTATGTGATTAAGTAGTATTCTTTTCCATTAGGACTGAGCACAGTAAAGTTGACTAACTTGTTTTAGAAGGTTATATGAAAAACTGAAAAATATTTTCCTTACGTTGTCAGAAAATGCAGAGTATCTTGATGCTTTTCTGTTTTAATAAACTTGTACTTATTTACCATGTTCCTAGACGGACCCAGAGAATACAGATTATGCTATGGAGCACGGAGCTACACGCAATTTTCAAGCAGAAAAGCTTATTGAAGAGGAGGAAAAACGTTTTCAGAAGGAAAGAGAAGAAGAGGAACTAAATAACCCTATGAAGGTATTTAGAGGATGGATAAGACTGCTTACAGAACAGTACAAAATCTATTACCACAGTCATATTTTTAAAGAAGAGTAAAGCCTAAATGCATGTTTTATTAGTCGATGAGTATAACATTTAGTATCTACAGATAGAAAGTAATATACATTGACTTTAATATTTATGGTTTGCTAAAAAAAAAAAAAAAATCGGTCAGTACTTTGAAAGGGTGTAAACAAATCCTAAATTTCTTCCCCCTAATTTGTAAATTTTAATAACCTACAATTGTAGCCTATTTTGGTTTTTGATAACTCAAGGACACTGAGACAGTTTTATATTGTGTACAAAATATAATTTAAACCCTCATGGAATGCCTTAAAGAGGACCAAAACCCACTGCCCTGCTGCCATGGAGGCTGTAAGATCCAGGGCCATTAGATTCCCTCCCCCTGGGGCATGCAGAATCGGAATGCCCTGCTGTTTGAAACCCCCCAGGTCGCCCGGAAACTCGCCTTCTTCCCCAGTCCAACGGTGCGGAACCAAGTGCGCACATGCGCCGTAAGACCGGGGAAAGGTGAGTTAATTTGGGTGACCTGGGGGGGTTTCACACAGCGAGGGCAAGGACCAGAGCCCATGCTAGCAAAAATCCTGGATTTTGGTCTATTTAAATCCATTTAGTACAGCAAACTACAAGCAATAGCTAGATTGCAACCATGCAGTCAGCAAAAAAAGTACCTCAGACTGTGGTTAAACTATTTTAGACAACTAAATAAAGGCTTGTATAAAGTCAGTTTAGTAGCTGGTTACAGCAAGACATCAGTAGCAGTTGCATGTTGTAGTTATTTTCTCAGAGCTTTCCCTCTCAAGAAGTTCTGTCCTTTTCATGACTCTGGCGCCCATGGACTCTTTGAACTGCCCTCTGTTGTTCTCCACACTCCCTCCTGCACTGCAGATATGTCCATTATATACCCAAGATGTCCTTTCAAATCCAGAACCTGTTCATCTTCATTCACTCAGAAACTTCTCAGCCTGTCCCACCTGTCTCTCTCATAGACCATAAGAACTCATTTTGGAACCGAAATTTTGAAAATGCGCTTTGCTGGAATCTAGCTTGAAACTACTGAATTTCCAGCTATTTCCAGAAATTGCAAAACCTACTTTTCTAGCTTCACTGAAACTGTATCCGATGTTATGGCTAGTACCAGAATGGAAAGATATATTTAATTACAGACTACAATCTCTTTTAAGGAGAACTATCGCAAAGTGGTAAAATTAAAAATACATATAAACACGTTGGCTAATGAAAGAGGAGTCACTTATACACCCGAACTGAAAAGGGTTCCATCTAGCTTGTGGTTCATTGTTGGAATAATATACAGGGGTGACAGAGCCTTTCACCCTGATGCCCTTTCCTTCCATTAAAAGAAAAACAATTGTGGCTGGATATTTGTGGATGCAGGGGGTATAAGTGACCCCTTTCTCTGCTATCCAGCAAATGTATATGGAATTTTATAATTGGGCTATATTTTGAGATAGTTCTCCTTTAATGATCTACCTGCTCCCACGCCTTCCCATATTCTGTACTTGTGACTGAATCCTGATGCCATGCCATGATGGTTATATACTGCATATATATTCTAAGTATGTCACACACCCCGCTTCAAGATATCCATAACATGTGGGTAATACCGACCTGAAGAGGGCGTTCCTGCAGAGATGATAGCAAAAAGAAAGCCCCTCCCTGATCCATAAATACCTGGGACCTCCCACTCATTACCCAGTTTTCCATCTCTGCAGACGGCGAGCAAGTCAGAAGATGATGGCTCCTCCTTGCACAGGGGGATTTAAGGTAGCCGGGATGATTCCCGGCCCGCTACTTATTTATTTCCGTTTGGACCCTTTTTTTCCTAGAATCCATATGCCTCCCAGCTTTGGCTGTGGGTCCAGGCGAGGGTATGTCAGCACCTCAGGTGCTCAGGAGCAACGCTCCACCGTGAGACCCTATACAAGAGGGTAGGCGGTTACACCGGGTTGGGGACCCCGGTTTGGGATGCCCTGTCCCTTAGTTTTAACCTTGAATGGCCCTCCCAGGATCCCTTTTCCACAGTGGGGATGGGGGGTGTGGGTCCCTTCTTTACCACTCTCCTTAGCACGTTTTTACCCTTTTCTGTCTTTTACTAGTCTTTTGGCGCTGATGCCGAGCTTGGTGACTTGGGGAGATCCTCGGATACTCCTCACGCTCTGGCTCTGATGTTGGAGGTTCTGAATATTTCCCCTCCCGAGGAGGTGTCACAGCAGAAGGGTGAATTGTTTGAGGAATCCAGGCCGCGCTTGGAATTTCCTACACAAAGGCATTTTGACAAAATTATTGCTAAGGAATGGGACAGGCCGGCTCGGCTCCCTGGCATCCCTCAGAGGTGGGATAAGAAATATCCCTTCCCTTCGGAGGCGGGTAAGCGCTGGGCATCTCCCCCCGAGGTGGATGCACCGGTTTTGGGGTTGTCCAACTCCTCGGTTTTAAATAGACCTGATTGTTCCACCCTCAAGGATGGAGAGGATAAACGTATTGACCAGATGGCTTGTCATGGTTTTGCTAGCGTTGGGTCAGCCATGCGGCCTGTTTGCGCTTCGGCGCTAATGGTGTTGGCTGCCAGGTCTGTGGTCAGGGACCTGCTGACTTCTTCCGGGCTTCATCCTGGTAGTGCCGAGTTCCTTAGCCTTAAACGGTGTGAGTTGTTTTTATCTTTTGTGTTAACAGCCTTGGATGACACGTTGATGATGTGTGGTAGGACATTGGCGCTGCTGGTGACTATTCGGCGGTCGGTGTGGCTGCGCCAGTGGGCGGCCGATTTTATGTCCAAGAAGTCACTGACGGCTCTACCTTTTGTTGGATTACGGCTCTTTGGAGAGACATTGGACTCTGTCACCAAGGGTGGTAGGTTACCTCAACGCAGGAAACAACGCCGTCCCTTTCGGGGGGCGCCTTCTTTTACCCCCTCCTTTCGTGGGGCCAGATCTGGCAGGGGATTTGCATTCCCCTCTTCCAGAGGAGATTCTGGGAGCAGGGGCAGAGGACGTGCCCGTCCAGGATACAGTTGGGGCTCTAAGCCCAAGCCGGCTACTAAGCCGGCTCAGCAATGAGGGGGCGCCCTCACCCATGCGGGTGGGGGGACGGCTGCGACACTTCTCCCAGATCTGGGATCAAGAGGTCTCGGACAGATGGATCCGGGAAGTGGTGTCTTCCGGTTACAAGCTGGAGTTCGAGCTCCGCCCCCCTTCCAGATTTTTCAGGTCTCGGATGCCTTTGGAACCTCTGGCGGCGCAGGGGCTCCTGTTGGCAGTAGAGAATCTTCTGGACACGGCTGTCATTTGCCCAGTGCCCCCCTCGGATCAGGGCAGGGGTTTTTATTCCAGTCTGTTCACGGTACCCAAGAAGGACGGATCGGTCCGACCCATCTTGGATCTGAAGTTTCTCAACAGGTTTATCCGGCCACGGAAATTCCGCATGGAAACGCTGCGTTCGGCCATTCACTCTCTTCGTCAGGGAGACTTTCTGACGTCCATAGACATCAAGGATGCTTATCTACACGTTCCGATTTTTCCAGCACACCAGAGGTTTCTCAGGTTCGTGGTGGAGGATCGGCATTTTCAGTTTGTGGCACTCCCTTTCGGTCTCACCTCGGCTCCTCGGGTGTTCACCAAGGTGCTAGCGGGGGTGATGGCTCTGCTCAGGGTTCAGGGTATCCGCATTGTGCCCTATTTGGACAATCTTCTGATCATGGCCTCTTCCTTCAACCAAGCGGAGTTGGACACCAGCGTGGTGGTGTCCACTCTGGAGAGGTTCGGTTGGGTGGTCAACCACCCCAAGTCTTCTCTTTCTCCGTCCAGAGTAGTGACCTTTCTGGGAATGTCTCTGGACACTTCGCAGGCCAGGGTGTTTCTGCCCCAGGCCAAGATTCTTTTGATTCAGGAGTTAGTTCGGCTTCTCTTGTCGGCCCCTCGTCCGGCCATCCGTCTAGGGATGAGGCTGGTGGGGTTAATGGTGGCCTCATTCGAGGCGGTTCCCTTTGCGCAGTTTCATACAAGGACGCTTCAGCTTCATCTGTTGAAGGTTTGGGACAAGTCTCCTCTATCGTTGGATCAGTCCTTCCTGATGACTCCCCAAGTTCGTCGATCCCTGCAATGGTGGCTGGGGTCAGTCAATCTGCTGAAGGGCAGATCCTTTCTGGCTCCGCGTTGGGAAACAGTCACCACGGATGCCAGTCTGTCAGGTTGGGGGGGTGTTTGGAAGGACCTCCAGTTTCAGGGTCTGTGGGGCCCGCAGGAGGCTCACGAGCCCATCAATGTTCTGGAGTTGAGAGCCATCAGGTTGGTTCTGTTTCGCTTGACTCATGAGTTGCAGGGCCTGCCAGTTCAGGTCCGGTCGGACAACCGGACGGCGGTTGCTTACATCAATCACCAGGGGGGGACTCGCAGCAGGAGTGCCCTCAGGGAAGTGTCTTTGATTCTGGACTGGGCGGAGAGCCACGTCCCGTGTATCTCAGCAGTCTACATTCCGGGAGTGGAGAATACGGAGGTGGACTCTCTGAGCAGGGCCTCCTCTCGTCAGGGGGAGTGGTCTCTCAGTCCCAAGGTGTTTCGTTCGATTTGTCTCAGGTGGGGGTTCCCAGTGGTGGACCTCTTTGCCTCTCGTCACAATCACAAGCTTCCGGTCTTTGTGTCTCTCTCGCAGGATCCACTGGCTCTGGCGGTGGATGCCATGTCTCTGAACTGGAGGGATCTGGAGTTTCTTTACCTGTTCCCTCCGTTTCCGATGGTAGTCAGAGTGGTGCGCAAGCTGGCCCTGGAGGGCGCGTCGGCGATTCTGGTGGCACCGAGGTGGCCAAGGCAGGTTTGGTTCGCAGACCTGGTAAGACTGGCAGAGGATCAGTTCGTTCTGCCTCTACTGCCGGACCTGCTCACCCAGGGTCGGCTGCGCTATCCCAATTTACCTTCGCTGGCTTTGACGGCGTGGCTGCTGAAACCGCCATCTTGAAGGAGGAAGGTCTTTCTGACGCGGTGGTTCAGACTCTTATTAGCGCCAGGAAGCGCTCTTCCTCTACTATTTACTATAGGACTTGGAGGTCCTATATTGACTGGTGTGAAAGTAGGTCTTTCTCTTGTCGGGAGTTCTCCATTTCCAGAATCCTGGAGTTTCTTCAACATGGTCTGGATCTGGGGCTTCAACTTAGTACCTTGAAGGGGCAGGTTTCTGCCCTGGCGGTGTTCTTTCAAAGGTCCTTTGCACTTCATCCCTTAGTCAAGACCTTTTTCCAAGGAGTTACGCATGTACGGCCTCCTAGGAAGCCCTTTGTTCCAGTTTGGGATTTGAACCTGGTCCTTTCTGCTCTTCAGGGTCCTCCGTTTGAGCCCTTGAATGAGGTTGCCTTGTCTTCACTTACTCAAAAGGTGGCCTTTTTGGTGGCTATCACTTCGGTTAGGCGTGTTTCTGAGTTGGCAGCTTTATCCATTAAAGCTCCGTACTTCGAAAGGCATCAGGACAAGGTTGTCTTTCGTTTCAAGCCGGATTTTCTTCCTAAGGTGGTCTCTGCCTTTCATCTGAATCAGGACATTGTTCTGCCTTCTCTATATCCTAATCCCAGCAACGACAAGGAAAGGGCGCTGCATTCCTTGGATGTAGTTCGTGTTGTGAAATATTATCTGGTGGTTACGTCTTCCTTTCGTAAGACTGATGCTTTTTTTGTGGTGCCCTTTGGGCCTAGGAAAGGTTTGGCTCCTGCCAAATCTTCCATTAGTAAATGGATTCGTCAGGCCATCATTGGGGCCTATTCTGCCAAGGGGAGGAGTCCCCCTTTTCGTGTTACTGCTCATTCTACTCGTGCGGTTGGAGCGTCCTGGGCTTTTCAGCACCAGGCCTCTGTTGAGCAAGTTTGTAAGGCCGCTACTTGGTCCTCTGTTCACACTTTTTCCAAGTTTTACAAGGTTGATGTTCGGGCCTCAGCTGATGCTGTTTTTGGCCGCAAAGTTCTGCAAGCTGTTGTGGTTTAAGTTGTACCTTGTTGCCTTGTTTTGGATCCCCGCCCTTTCATGGACACTGCTATTGGATGTCCCACATGTTATGGATATCTTGAAGCGGGGTGTGTGACATACTTAGAATAATACCATTTTGTGAAATACTCACCTGTAAAATGGGTATTATAAGTATGTCACACACCCCGCTTCACCCGCCCTTCTTGTATTCTGGATCCTTTATGTTGTGAACTTTGCGTTGTTTTGACTTATATTTGCCTCTTCCTGGTCCCTTACCTTACTGCTTCTTTATACTGGGTAATGAGTGGGAGGTCCCAGGTATTTATGGATCAGGGAGGGGCTTTCTTTTTGCTATCATCTCTGCAGGAACGCCCTCTTCAGGTCGGTATTACCCACGTTATGGATATCTTGAAGCGGGGTGTGTGACATACTTATAATACCCATTTTACAGGTGAGTATTTCACAAAATGGTATTTTATCTATTGACAGAGATATATAAACACACAGCAATTTATCTTCCATTTAACTGCAGGCTATCAGGAGAAATCATGAATATACACAAAGGATGGATGTGCACTGCCCCAATAGCTACACCATTATTAATAGGTGCTATAGCCCGTGGGGTCAAGACAACAATATATGTAATGAGGGGATCCTAGATCAATCCCCAAGAACAACCCCCATACAAAGGCCGCACTCAAAGGAGTAAAAAATAATTATTTTATTATTAAATGAATCCAAAATAATTTAAGAAGAAATGTCACATATACAACACATTACACAATTAAAAAACATATACACAAAAACAGGGGATCCACCATACACGGTGACTAAGATGATAACAATAATTTATGGCGTGTAATTATATCTACTAAAAAACTTGCCTGATTGATAATTCATATATATACAAAAAAATTAATAGGAACGTGCTACCGCCACTTTAATACAAGGCTAAAGTGCATAATGCATATTGTGCATATAGTGTGCAAATTGAAGCAAACCTTATGACTGTGTACCCAAATGAAGTGCTAAATATAATACATCAAAAGAACAACAACAAACAAAACAATATACCATTACCAAGGCAGACCCACAACTGTAACTAAAGTGCTGGAGTGCAATACAAAACACACATAGTACTGACCAGCCAGGCAAAGTATGAATAAATGTATGAGACTCCACGAGGTTAAACAACCAATTATATAGTTAGATGAGAAAATACACTTACATTACCTTGTCACCCGGGGATCCCCCGCAGCAGCCGCCACCGACACGTTGCGTGTCGTGATGACACTTCGCCGGGAGAAATCAGACACGATTAAGTTAACTCTCAACAGAAGGGCGTGGACTGCAAGACAAAGGTGTGGCTCCTCCCGGCCTTTATACTTCCAGCTGTATTCCCACAATCCAGTTTCATACTTGCAGTTGGAACTGGACTGCAAGGTGTAGTCGTTCAGGTCATTCATGCTCCCAGTTGATCAAGACCAGCTTGGATATCAACAGATATGTTATCTCGGCTATGCATGATGTCATCAGGTTAGTGCTACAGGCTTAGCTCTGGTGGTAGCTTAAAGGAGTGCTTTATGGCTAAAGCAATGGTCAGCTGACACAGCCTCTAAGAACAATCTGACGGGACTCCCCTTTTGGGGGGGGGGGGGGATTGCCTGTTTGGGGAGTGCTTGGATGACATGGTAAAGGAAGCTACTGGGGATAAGTGTACTATTCTTCCACAGAAACTAGTCTAGCACTTTTTTTTTTCACAGGGCCTCCAGTCCTCGGCCTTTTTGTGGGGGTAGCAGTTCCGGTTATTTTGGAATAAACCAAAGTCACAAAATAAGGCAAGAAGTTTCTGGCGAATCAAGGAAAAGCCCCCTTCGAATCGCTCTCAGACGTCAAGGGACGCCCTTGGGGGTGGGGGGATGGCTTCTGCATTTTGCTCACATTTGGAGGCTTCATGTAACAGATCATTTGACACAGGAGGTTGTATCCACAGGTTACAAATTAGGGGCCAGACCTTCTTGGAGATTCTTTTGGTCAGGGGTTTCCCAAATTCCACAGAAAGCAATGAGACTGTATCTCGCCTTTTAGAGATTGGAGTAGTCTGTCTTGCTCCTCTCTTAGAGAGAAGTCAGGGGTTTTACTTCAATTTGTTCATAATTCCTAAGAAGGACGATTCTGTACGCCCAATATTAGATCTCAAAGTCCTCAACAAGTTGGTCCGTTTTGAAGACATTCCACAGTGATGTCACTCCAGCCAGGAGATTTTATGACCACTGTGGATATAAAGGAAAGGATGTGTACCTACACATTCCGATTATTCTAAGTATACAGCACGTCCTGTTCCAGAATATTCCTTACACTTGGATAATACATCCACAAGATGGCGCTGGACTGCAGAAAACAGCTTGTGGCCTCTCCCGACCCTATATAAGTCAGGGACTTCCCACAAATTCCCCAGTTCATTTCTGCAGTCTGCGCTGAGAAGATAGAAGATAGCTCTCTTGTGGCGCAGGTGAGCGGGGCTTATTGCCTGCGGCCCTGCATGACTATTCCCACCCGTTCCGTCCCATTTACTGCCTCCCAGCCTCGGCTGATAAGGTTCGGGTGAAGGTAGGCAATTGAAGCACTATGGTTCTGAGGAGCTAGGCTCCTACCGCAGTCCTTCTCTAACAGGATAGGCGGTTTAGGCTAATGGTGAGCCTTTTGGGATGCCCCCACTGCCTCATGGTTTTGCCAGATTATCCTGTGCAGTTAAACCCTATTCCCATTCCCCCTCCACCTCCGCGCCGTTTCCCCCTGGGAATTCTGCCGTTATCCTCCCTCACTCTCCCTTCGGGAGAACTCCGGGGGGGGGGGGGTTGTCTAGTGTTTTATGACTTTAGACATATTTGTGCTTGTCACTTTATTAAAATGCGCCGCCGTGCTTTTGTACTGCGCTCCGCGGCTGGCAGCCCCATTCACCTCAGAGCTGCCGGGCCGCTACTGGCCGGCTGGATCACGTGGGCGCGCTTCGCGCTCTTCAGGGGGGGGGGGGCGGGCTCTGTGGGTGATTCATTTTACCTCATCTCCACGGCCCGCCCCTCAAGGTTGCAGACGCCATTTTGTCTTCTTCCTGTCGCTGCTGGCTCCTTGCGGTCTGTGAATTCCCCGGTGGGGTGATTTTTCTCTGACTTTTTCTTATGCCTTATTCTCATGGGAATATTTGATTGTGTCTTTCAGGCGGGGTAAAGTTTAGGTCCTGTGGTTTTTCCCGGCCCTCTCCCCTCATTATCTCCCACTTCCCTAGCGGTTCATTGGGGCATCCCGGGTAGCTCTTTAGCATTAACCCTTACTGGCCTACTGTGCCTTTCAAACCAGCATATGGAGGCTTCTGGGGATAATGAGCCTGGGGTTCCTTCGGGACAAGCCCGGCTATGTGTTGCGTGTGGGGTATCCCCAATCGGTGATGATGTCAGGGTATGTGTATCCTGCGCCCAGCAGGTACTTGCACTGCAGTCTGGGTTACCTGTTGCATGGCCTGCGCCCCCTCGGGCTTCGACGCCTGCATCTGACCCCCTACGAGGAGCATACCAGCGGGGAGTCTCAGCCTGATTTGGCTGCACGGGTGGCCAGCATTGAGAAACATATTGCTGGGTCTGCCTCGCGTAAGGCTTCTGCTAAGAAGCAGCATTTATCTCCCGCCGTCTCCCTCTTTCTTGTGGAAACTGAGGACATTTTTGACACTACTGGTTATTCCCCCCTGGAGAAGGGGGAATTGTTATCTAATTCAGAATCATCTGAGGAGCAGCATAGGGTTTATGGTGGTACAGGGTCTCCCTTTGGAGAAGATCTTTGGTCCTCAGATGACACTGCCAGGCTTTTGGCTCATATTTTTGAAGTGCTCTATATCTCCCCTCCTGCTGTGGCTCCGCAGCAGCAGGGTGAGCTCTTTCATACGGTTAAACCACGTTTGGAATTCCCTGAGCAGTCTCACTTTAATAATCTGGTGCTCAAAAAATGGGAGCGGCCTAGCAAGCTGCCAGGGGTGCCCAAGAGTTGGGACAAAAGGTATCCCTTTCCTGCTGATTTGGTTAAGCGTTGTTCATGTCCTCCCGAGGTGGACGCGCCCGTTCTGGGGCTGTCCAATACATCTGTCATGCATTCTCCTGACACTACTACCCTGAGGGATTGTGAGGACCGGCGTATGGACCAACTGGCTTGCCATGCCTTTGCCTGTATGGGGACCACGCTACGCCCGGTTTGTGCCTCTGCCATTACAGCTATTGCTATTAAGGGTTTGCTTAAGAATCTCTTAGCCTCTGATATAGATCTCTCCTGCTTTGCTATGAATTTGTTGCATATGTCCTGTCTGCTATGGATGATGCCGTTAGAATGTGTGGTAGAACTTCTGCCCTGTTGGTGGCTATACCCTGCTCTGTCTGGCTACGTCAGTGGGTAGCTGATAATGCGGCTAAGAAGGCTCTCACTGGTTTCCTTTTTAAGGGCCTGCGCCTTTTTGGTGAACGCTTGGATTTGTTTGCCAGGGGCGGTAGGTTACCTCAACGTAGGAGGCCCTTCTCCCATCCTTCCACTGTTCCAGACCTGGCCGAGGAATCTCCTTTACTGGGGCCCGCGGAGATCACTGGGGAAGGGGAAAGAGGACGTGGCCATCCTGGCCTCTCCTGAGGCCCTAAGCCAAAATCCTCACCCAAGCCTCCTCAGGCATGAAGGGGCGCCCTTACCCATCCGGGTGGGGGGAAGGCTTTGGCTCTTTGCTCACGTCTGGAGGCTTCACGTCTCAGACAGTGGATTCAGGAGGTAGTGTCCTCCGGTTACAAGATAAAGTTGGCAGCCTGGCCGCCCCCAAGATTCATCAAATCCCAGATGGCTCTAAACCCCCTGTCAGCTCAGGGTCTGTGCCTTGCTGTCCAAAACCTTCTGGAGTTGGGGGTTATCTGCCAGGTGCCTTTGAGGGAAAGGGGCAGAGACTACTATTTCAATCTTTTCACTGTTCCCAAAAAAGACGGGTCCATTAGACCTATCCTGGATTTAAAGTGCCTCAACAAATTTGTCAGATTCAAACACTTTCGCATGGAGACTCTGCGCTCAGCTGTCAATTCACTACGCCCAGGGGACTTCATGACCTCTGTAGACATCAAGGACGCATACCTTCATGTACCAATCTTTCCAGGTCATCAGAGATTCCTCAGGTTCGCTCTGGAGGATCTGCACTATCAGCTTGTGGCTCCGCCTTTCGGTATCACCTCGGCTCCCAGGGTATTCACCAAGGTACTGGCGGGCGTACTGGCTCTGCTGAGATCTCAGGGCATTTGCATCCTTCCTTACTTAGACGACATTCTCATCATGTCTCAATCTCTCCAGCAGGCCGAGCTGGATGCTCAGCTGGTGGTGTCCACACTGGAGTCCTTCGGCTGGGTGATCAACCACCCCAAGTCTTTCCTGTCACCGTCAATGGTGAGGTCCTTTCTGGGCATGACTCTGGATACATCTCAGGTCAAGATTTTTCTCCCTCAGCAGAGGGTGGAGAGTCTTCAGGCCCAAGCCAGATTCCTTATGTCTTGCCCTCATCCCTCCATCCGGCAGGGGATGCAGCTGGTGGGCCTGATGGTGTCTTGCTTCGAGGCGGTTCCATACGCTCAGTTTCACATGAGACCTCTTCAACTTCACCTCTTATCAGTTTGGGATCGGGACCCTCGGTCCCTGGATCAGGTGTTGGTTCTGTCCCCTGTGGCCAGACGGTCTCTCTCGTGGTGCCTGGACTCAAGAAAGCTGTTGGTGGGCAGATCCTTTCTGGTCCCGTGCTGGGAGACAGTCACCACAGATGCCAGTCTGACAGGTTGGGGGGGCTTCTGGAAATCCCTGAAATTCCAGGGTCAGTGGGGCCCTCAGGAGTCAACATTCTGGAATTGAGGGCGATAAGGTTGGTTCTCGCCCAATTGACTCCACACCTTCGGGGTCGGGCGGTTTAGGTCCGCTTGGACAACCAGATGGCGAATTCCTACATCAATCATCAGGGAGGGACCCGGAGCAAGAGGGCCCTCAAGGAAGTGTCCCTGATACTGTCTTGGGCGGAGGAGAATGTTCCCTGCATCTCAGTTGTGTACATCCCGGGGGTGGAGAATCTGGAGGCAGACTCCCTCAGCAGGGGGACCTCTCGTCTGGGAGAATGGTCCCTCAGCAGCAGGCTGTTTCGCTCCCTGTGCCACTGCTGGGGTCAGCCAGATGTGGATCTGTTTGCGTCCCATCACAATAACAAGCTTCCAGTCTTTGTCTCTCTGTCCCAGGACCCTCTGGCCTTGGCCATGGATGCCCTAGCAATGTCTTGGAAGAGCTTTCAGCTTCTCTATGTGTTTCCTCCTTTTCCTCTGCTGGGCAAGGTGCTACGCACGATTGCTCAGTAAGGGGTGCCAACTATTCTGGTGGCCCCCTGTTGGCCAAGAAGTGTGTGGTTTGCAGACGTCGTGCAGTTGGCTGCTGAAACCTCCATCTTGATGTAAAAGGGGCTGCCTGCCTCTGTTGTTAATACCATGATTCGGCCAGGCCACCTATCGACCCACAATTTCCTCAGAGATACCAGCCACTGAGCACCAAAAGGGTACAATCTTGGGACATTCCCAGAAAATATGAAAGAAGCTGCCCACTGCTCCCCGGCACCTCCAACACTCGGCTGAATGGGTCGGGGAAAAACCATGCAGCCTCTCCGAGGTGTAGTACCATCTTGTGAGACATTTATAATTGGTTTCCTGAATTTTAGAGGAGACTGAAGTCTTGTGCGTTGCCAGAAAAATGTATTTCCACTGCTCCTTTGTGAGGTGCCTATCCAAGTCCCTCTCCCAGTCCGCACAAAATCGGGGTGTTTCATCATCCACACCATCTCCTAATAGAGCATACATTTGAGAAATCAGCTGAGCAGGAGGGTCCCCTTCTCTTGCCAGTTGCTCAAAGGGGGTGAGGGGTCTTAGGAACGTCTGTCTATGCCCTAGACTCGGAAGAAAGCTCTGGAAGGTAAACAAGAGCCATTGGTCGAGCAGATGCGTATCGCACCTTTCCCTCAGGTCCTCCAGTCGCGCCCACCCAGAGGGTAGGACAAGGTGCAATCCTCTCGGAACGCCCCTTTCCTCGAAGCTCTTACGAAGGTGAGGGAGAATGCCTATGGGGAGAGATGGGTTGTGCGCCAGCGGCACCAGGGGGGTTGGCCATGGGGATATCTCCTGTCTGTCCCTGAGCCCCATCAAAGACTCCGAGCGCAGTGGAAATGAGCGGATGGTCTCTACAGAGGGTCCGCCCCACTCTAACAGCCCAAACCGCGTCCCTCAGTGGGGTATGAAGCCAAGTTGCCTCCAGATTCACCCATTTCTTCTTTGTGGCCTGATGGTGCCAATCCAGTATGCGTTGGAGATGGATCGCGCGCCAATATCGCAGTATGTCTGGACAGGCGAGTCCACCCGACTGTTTGGATCTAAATAGAAGCTGTAGTCTCAATCTGGATTTACGCCCTTGCCAAATGAATTCGATGAATAACGAGTTAAAGGAAGTAAAGTAAGCCTTGGGGATCCGGATCGGGAGGGCCTGGGGTAGATATAATATCTTTGGCAGGACCGACATTTTAAGGATGCTAATTCTTCCTAACCACGTGAAGGTAGGTAGGTCTCAGTTCCCAAGGTCATTTTTGATTTTGGTAAAAAGGGGGCCGAAGTTTGCTGCATAAATCCCATTTACCGTTTTCGTAATCTTAGTGCCTAAATATGTGATGGCTGAGGAGGGCCACTTAAAAGAGAAGGACGCTTTCAGCTGGGCCTCCACCTCCTGAGGGAGGTTCAGCCCCAGGGCCTCCGATTTATCATAATTTATTTTCAGGAAGGACAACCTACCGAAACACTCAAATTCCTTCAACAGGACCGGCAGTCCAAGTACCGGATTTGTGAGAAAGAACAAGAGATCGTCCGCATATGCTGAGATCTTGTATGTAGACAAGCCCACCGAGATCCCTCGGATGTCCGCCTGCCCCCTGATTCTGCATAAAAAAGGTTCCATGGATAGGGCAAAGATCAACGGGGAGAGGGGGCATCCCTGCCTAGTACCATTTCTAATGTCCACCCGTCCTAAAAGAGCATCATTGACCTTGATCCTGGCCGAGGGATCAGAGTATAAGGCCATGATCATCTGCAGGGCTTTAGGTCCCAGGCCAATGTGTTCCAAGACTGCCCTTATGTAGTGCCAATTTACCCGATCAAATGCCTTCTCGGCGTCGGTGGACAGCAAGACGGCCGGCTCTCCAGTTTGCTCGATCCTATGTAGCAGATTCAGCACTTCTCTACCCGGTACAAAGCCGGACTGGTCACCGTCCACCAACGTCGGGAGCAGCCCCGACAATCTGTTTGCCAGGATTTTTGCGTATAGCTTGAGGTCTACATTCAAAAGTGAGATGGGTCTGTAGCTTCCGCAGGACAGCGGATCCTTCCCAGGCTTCTGGATTATCGTCACATAGGCAGAAAGCGCCTCACTTGGGATATTGGCCGGGCCAGAGGATGTAGTTAGTGAGTTGAAAGCCGAGAGAAAGTGCTTGGCGAGAAGCAGAAGGAATTGTTTATAGTAGGCAATGGTGAATCCGTCCGGACCCGGCGACTTTCCACTAGGAGATCCCTTGATCGCGGCACTCAACTCCCCAAGAGAAATCGGACTCTCCAGCGCCTCAATGTCCTCGTCCCCGAGCCTATGCATACCGGATTCCTCTATGTACCTCTTAATCAGCGCTAGTCGGTCCTGGTCTGGGACCGACCCTTCAGGGCGAATGTTATATAGCTTCTGATAGAAGGACTGGAAAGTCCTCGCTATGTCCGGAGTGCTATGCAGTTTTTTTTTGTTGCCCGTCAACGATGGCTTCCACAAAGTTTAAAGTTTGCTGCTTCCTAAGGGCCCTTGCCAAGAGCGCACTGCTTTTATTACCCCATTCGAAGTATAGCCTTTTACAACGCTTTATAATATATGCCGCCCTCGAGGACAGGAGAGAGTTCAATGCTGATCTGGCCTTAATGAGTGCCGGGAGATTACTTTTTGCCAAAGAGGCTTTGTGCGCTTTTTCCAACTCCTGGACCCTCACAAGTCGCATCTGTAACTCCCGCTCTTGATCCCTCCTTCTCTCGGTGGCGTGTCTGATGAGCGAGCCCCTGATGACCGCCTTATGGGCCTGCCAGTTGTTGAACGGAGAAGTATCCGCACTTTTGTTAACTTCAGAGTAATTTTTGATAGTATTTTGGAGGTCCTGGACTAACGGCTCATTTTGTAGTAGGGACTCGTTCAGCCTCCACGTCCATTCCCCCTTTGAACCCCCACCGGCGCATGGTCGGACACAACCGTGGTCTCTATATTGGTGTCCACTACCTCGGGCAGTAGGTCATGGGACACCAGAACATAGTCAATTCTTTAATACGTGGCATGAACCGCAGAGTAGAAAGAATAATCTTTAGTGGTTGGGTGGCTAATACGCCAGGGATCTCAAAGCTGAGCCCTATGAAGGGCTTTCTTGATTCTTTTTAATGCCACGTACGCCAAAGCTGACCGCCCCGTGGACGAGTCCAGTAGTGGATCCATCGTCACATTTAGATCTCCCCCGAGGATGATGGGGCCGTCCTGCACTGCCAAGAGTTCGTTCATGAAAGCCTCAAGAAAGGTCGCCTGCCCAGTATTGGGAGCATAAGCCACCGCCAAGGTATACTTTTTATTAAACAAGGAGCCCTTAAGAATTAAGTACCTACCCTGCTCGTCCGCTATCCTCTCCGAGACTCGAAAGGGGGTGTTCCTAGCAATCAATATTGCCACCCCTCTTGCTTTGACATCTGGCGCGTTGCTTGTGTAGGACTGGGAGAAGGACCTGGAGGACAGCCTAGGGGCCCCTCCGCCCCTAAAGTGTGTCTTTTGAATAAATGCAATATTTGCTTTGAACCTAGTTAGCTCCTGGAATAATTTAGATCTCTTCAAGGGGGTGTTTAAGCCCCTGGCATTTATCGATATCACCCTGAGCTTTTGCGCAAAAGGAGGAGCAGGAACATTGGTCGCCCGAGCACCCTGTGAACTATCTCCGCTTCTGGACATGCTGGTAATTTAAGGTTGGGTAGTACCCTGGTTCAGGAAGGATCGGAGGGGGATGGGAGGGGCCAGGAAGAGCGGGTCAGATGGGAGGGTTAGAGAACAGGAAAAGAAGAAGAGAAACCAGAAAAAGAAAATAGAAAAAATAAGATGTCAAGATTACAAACTTTCGTAGAGAACTAGTTGTTAGTCACCGGAACGGGCGCGCCCGCACCGGGATTGACACCGGGGTCCGACCGGCAAGTCGAAGCCACAGACGGGGGTCCGACCGGCAGGTCGAAGCCACAGACGGGGCTCCGACCCCAATCCGCGACGCCCGGCGCCCCAGAAGTGTGGGGACCAAGAAGCCACAGGCCGGAAACACCGACAATGCGGGCAGCGGTCACACAATCTACCGGCGCCCGCTCCCGGCAGCCCGTCAAAGAAATACTATATGAACTCTTAAACATTTATAAACTATTGAACCTGAGAGCCCAAATGTTTCAAATAACAGGCCAATACTCCACCCGCCCGGCCGGGAAGCCACCGCTAAGCAGTCACGCCCCCGCGGCCGAGCCCGAGAGGACTCCCCCCCCCCCCCCAATGTGGTGGAACCGGGCCCTCAACATCATGCCCAGCCATGGGCCGGCAATAGAGGCCGAGGCCCCGGTCGGGCAGGCGGCGCAGGTCAACACCACATCAAAAACACCACAGAAATTAGCATCATTCGGACCACGAACCGGTCAAAAGCAACCAGGGACGAGAGTCTAGGAGGAGCCCATCCCGGGACCGGCGAGAAGTCATCCAAAATTATCTACGGATCAACAGGCCGGGGGGCCGCCCCCCTCCGGCCCGGGACAGGCAAGGGTCCGAGGGCCAAGAGAGCCAGTCCGGGACCCAAACAGGGCGCAAATCAAAGTGGCTAAATAGACCCGGCAAGTCTTCATGCTCAGGGAGGGAAAAGTTCTTCCGCTTTGAGGCTAAACTGCTGTGAAGGCGCTTCGGTTAGGGCAGCAAGAGACTGAGTGCCGGAAGGCTATTCAACCATAGGTTGAAACTGCTAAACCAGAGTGCCCAGGTGCTCCAAGTTATGAGCTAGAGCTCTACTCCGCCACCTGCCCGCCCAGGGAGTCCGCCAGCACCGAGGCGATGACATGCAAGGAGCACCCCTCTGAGTGGAATCCAGAACCTTCGGCCCGGAACCCACCGGGGGTCAGGTCCGTGGTGGAAGGCCGTGAGCAGGCAGGCGGCAAAGGCCGAGCTGGTCAAAAGCTCCTACAACGAAAACATAAAAGTGATTAGCAACAGCAAAGTCACACAGCCCGGTCAAAAGTGTCCAAAAGTATGGGGCTAGGAGGAACCTAGTATGAATTCAACTACCGGCCCATCTTGCGCTTGCTTGGGTTTTTCCTATGGGTCAGAAGGCTGGGAGTCCGCTCCTCTTCTTGCTTGCGAAGGATAGAGATCCGGGGGATATGAGAGCCAGTCCGGGACTCGAATGGGGCGCAGGCCGAACTGGTTAAATAGGCCAGGAAGGTCTTCATGCTTGCGGATGGAAAAGGTCTTGCCTTGTTTTGAGGCGATTAAGGCGAAGGGGTACCCCCATCTGTAGGAGACGCCATTCTGCTTGAGAGTCTCCAGCAGCGGCCGAAGGACCCTCCGCCTCGCCAAGGTGGACCTTGAAAGATCTGAATAGAAGTGCAGAGTTGCACCATCAAAGTCCAACGGACCTTTTCTTCTGGCCGCTGCCATGATTGCTTCTTTTTCTTGGAAAAAATGAATTCTACAAATAACGTCTCTTGGGGGGTCGTTCTGACGAGAAGAGGGGGGCGATTGCTCTATGTGCCCGGTCTATCTCTATTTTGGAGTCACTGCCCGATGGTTCCCCCAGTAGCGTAGAGAATATTCCCTGCAAGGTAGGTAGAAGGTCCTCCGCTCGCGTCGCTTCGGGGAGCCCCCGTATGCGTATGTTGTTACGCTGATTACGGTTCTCCAAATCCTCCAGATGAAGGGCCAAAGTAGCCGTCACTGATTCTTGCGCCTGGAGTCGGTGTGTGAGTTGTTGAATAGTGGATCTGTCCTCCTCACGCTGCTGCTCAACCCCAGCCAGCCTAGAGTCCAGTTGTTTGAGGTCTCCATGTAAAAGCCCCACCTCTTCAGATAGCTTCTGACCGATTGAGCGAGTGATCGTGGAGAGATCCTCCTTTGTCGGCATGGACCGCAGATAGGCCCAAATATCTGCCAGGGTGCTGTCGGACGTGGAGCAGCCCGGACTCGCGGGTTCCCCCCCCCCAGTCGCTGATTCCTTCATTCTGCCCCCTCGGGAGGCCTCCCCGGCGGGGCCCGATTCTCGAGCGGAATCTATAGGCTTCGATATATAGAGGTTTAAATCTCCTTGAGTAGTTGCTGCTGTACTTCTGGTCTGTCCCCTGTTATCCTTAGGTTTGCTGCCGCCTCCCATTTCTGGAAAACTTGGTTCGAGGGGAGAGTCCCGGACTGGAAGGCTTTGAGGGCACTTAAATGAAGGAAGACCAGCCTAGGATAATTGAGGGCGCCCAAGTGCAAGGGATCCGGGTCAGGGAACTTTACCGGCGCTGAACGGAGGAGGGACTGGGTCCAAATGAGGGTGCTTCTAAAAGGGCTGTCAATTCCCAGATGCTTAAGGGTGCACGAGTAAGGGTTTCCAGACCCCAGGTGTTTTAGGGGTATTTCAGTGGGGGTTAGCAGGACCAAGGTGCTTTGAGGACGCTTAAATGGAGAATTGCCGGCTTAGAGTGCAAATAGGGAACTTGAAAAAGAGACTTCAGACCCCCAGCCCAGGGGCGAGGAGGGCGATTTATTATATAGACGATGTCTGAGCCTGAATGCTTTGAAAGTGTTCAGATGAGGGGTGACTGGCTCAGCCTGCTTTGAGGGTGCTTCAATTTGGGGCTGCACGAGGCAAGATGCTTTGAGACTATTTAACAGCTGGCTGGTGCTGGGTGAGCTGGCTGTTACAGCGTGAGCTGACTGGTGCAGGGCGAGCTGACTGGTGCAGGGCGAGCTGACTGGTGCAGGGCGAGCTGACTGGTGCAGGGCGAGCTGACTGGTGCAGGGCGAGCTGACTGGTGCAGGGCGAGCTGACTGGTGCAGGGCGAGCTGACTGGTGCAGGGCGAGCTGACTGGTGCAGGGCGAGCTGACTGGTGCAGGGCGAGCTGACTGGTGCAGGGCGAGCTGGCTGGTGCAGGGCGAGCTGGCTGGTGCAGGGCGAGCTGGCTGGTGCAGGGCGAGCTGGCTGGTGCAGGGCGAGCTGACTGGTGCAGGGCGAGCTGACTGGTGCAGGGCGAGCTGACTGGTGCAGGGCGAGCTGACTGGTGCAGGGCGAGCCGGCTGGTGCAGGGCGAGCTGGCCGGTGCAGGTTGAGCTGGCTGGAGCAGGCTGCGCTGACTGGCTCTGGGTAGTGAAGCTCGCACCTGGGCTCACTCAGATTGGTGACCCGGGGGGGGGGGGGGAAGAGGCAACAGGGAGGGATCCCCTGGCTGTCCGGGATCTGACACCCCCACCCTCTCCTCACCTCAGCTGTGATCTCCTCCGTCTCAGAACGCCGGTCAGAATGCAAGATGGTGGCAGCCGCCGCTCGATGCTGCTCCCTGCGCACAGGCTTATGTGTGCAGTCCCTCGCTCGGCTCCCATATGTGACACGGGGAGAGGCAGCGGGAGGTCCCCTGGAGATCAGGGGCCCGTCGCTCTCACCCGCTCCTCGCTGCTGCCAGGCCGCTCGACTCTGATGCCTCCGATGGAGTGGTGCAGGGAAGATGGCGGCTGCGACCACGCTGTCCCCCGTCCGGATCAGCTCAGCACCCCTCGGGCAGCGGAACCTCGCCACCTCCAAGTCAGGGGGCTCCCACAAACGATGGGTGGGTGATCCCAGATGGCAGGGCTCTCTGATTTATGCTGATATAAGCTAAAGCTGCCGGGAGCGGACTGCCAGCACGTCTTCACCGCTCCATGGCAAGCTCCGCCCCCCCCTTTGTCCATTTTGACTCTTAAAGTAGTCTCTTTTGTGGCTATCACTTCTGTTAGGCGTGTTTCTGAGTTGGCGGCGCTTTCCATCAAACCCCCTTACTTTGAGAGACACCAGGACAAAGGTGGTGTTTCGTTTTAAGCCAGATTTTCTGCCTAAGGTTGTGTCTGCTTTTCATCTCAATCAGGACATTAGGCTCAATTCAGAGAGACAAAAAAGACTTTCGTTTTTGGGCCGATCTGTTTTTTTTTTTTTTTTTAATTTTCCGGCTCTCGTATGAGTGTGCGAGCGATTCTATGCATGCATTGCAATCCTTCTGTAAAGTTTTCGTCTGTTCGTACGGCAGAGTACGAGGATGTCATTTTCCAGCGTGACTTTTCTGTTTCATTTTCTCATGTTACAACGTAGGCTTTTGTTTTTGCCCTTTTTGCCCATAGTCTCCTTCCACAAATCCTTTACGTTTCCCGTTAGATTCTGTTTCCCTTTTTCAATAAATAATCGTCCAGACGAAAATCCTTACGATCTAGCGCCTGCGCACTACAAACTTAACTCATTAAAGTGCTTGCCTACATATTTGCCACCCTCACTTCTACTACAATGTTTAGCTAAATCACTTAGCACTATCCTCCATCTTCCCTTTTGGACCCTTAAAACTTACCCCAACCACTTAGCACTATCCTCCATCTTCCCTTTTGGACCCTTAAAGCTCACCCCAATCACTTAGCACTATCCTACGTCTTCCCTTTTGGACCCTTAAAACTTACCCCAACCACTTGGCACTATCCTCCATCTTCCCTTTTGGACCCTTAAAGCTCACCCCAACCACTTAGCACTATCCTCCATCTTCCTTTTTGGACCCTTAAAACGTTCCCCAACCACTTAGCACTATCCTCCATCTTCCCTTTTGGACCCTTAAAGCTCACCCCAACTACTTAGCACTATCCTCCATCTTCCTTTTTGGACCCTTAAAACGTTCCCCAACCACTTAGCACTATCCTCCATCTTCCCTTTTGGACCCTTAAAGCCCACCACAGCCACTTAGAACTATCCTCCATCTTCCCTTTTGGACCCTTAAAACTTACCCCAACCACTTAGCACTATCCTCCATCTTCCCTTTTGGACCCTTAAAGCTCACCCCAATCACTTAGCACTATCCTACGTCTTCCCTTTTGGACCCTTAAAACTTACCCCAATCACTTAGCACTATCCTCCATCTTCCCTTTTGGACCCTTAAAACTTACCCCAACCACTTGGCACTATCCTCCATCTTCCCTTTTGGACCCTTAAAGCTCACCCCAACCACTTAGCACTATCCTCCATCTTCCTTTTTGGACCCTTAAAACGTTCCCCAACCACTTAGCACTATCCTCCATCTTACCTTTTGGACCCTTAAAGCTCACCACAGCCACTTAGCGCTATCCTCCATCTTCCCTTTTGGACCCTTAAAACTTACCCCAATCACTTAGCACTATCCTACGTCTTCCCTTTTGGACCCTTAAAACTTACCCCAACCACTTAGCACTATCCTCCATCTTCCTTTTTGGACCCTTAAAACTTACCCCAATCACTTAGCACTATCCTACGTCTTCCCTTTTGGACCCTTAAAGCTCACCCCAACCACTTAGCACTATCCTCCATCTTCCTTTTTGGACCCTTAAAACTTACCCCAATCACTTAGCACTATCCTACGTCTTCCCTTTTGGACCCTTAAAACTTACCCCAACCACTTGGCACTATCCTCCATCTTCCCTTTTGGACCCTTAAAGCTCACCCCAACCACTTAGCACTATCCTCCATCTCCCTTTTTGGACCCTTAAAACGTTCCCCAACCACTTAGCACTATACTCCATCTTCCCTTTTGGACCCTTAAAGCTCACCACAGCCACTTAGCACTGTCCTCCATCTTCCCTTTTGGACCCTTAAAACTTACCCCAACCACTTAGCACTATCCTCCATCTTCCCTTTTGGACCCTTAAAGCTCACCCCAATCACTTAGCACTATCCTACGTCTTCCCTTTTGGACCCTTAAAACTTACCCCAACCACTTGGCACTATCCTCCATCTTCCCTTTTGGACCCTTAAAGCTCACCCCAACCACTTAGCACTATACTCCATCTTCCCTTTTGGACCCTTAAAGCTCACCACAGCCACTTAGCACTGTCCTCCATCTTCCCTTTTGGACCCTTAAAACTTACCCCAACCACTTAGCACTATCCTCCATCTTCCCTTTTGGACCCTTAAAGCTCACCCCAATCACTTAGCACTATCCTACGTCTTCCCTTTTGGACCCTTAAAACTTACCCCAACCACTTGGCACTATCCTCCATCTTCCCTTTTGGACCCTTAAAACTTACCCAAATCATTTCGCGGTTAGGTTCTTCTTCCATTTTAGGCCCCTAAAACGTACCCAAATCACTTCGCGGTTACCGTATTTTTCACCCTATAAGACGCACCTGCCCATAAGACGCACCTAGGATTTGGGGAAGCAAAACTAGAAAAAAAAATATTCTAAGCCAAATGTTGTGCTAAAACCAATTACAGGCAGTGTGGCGTTCCCCCATCCCATTCCCATAGGCAGTGTGGGATGTCCCCCTCCCATAGGCAGTGTGGCATTCCCCCCTTCCTACTCCCCATAGACAGTGTGGCATACCCCCATCCCATTCCCCATATAGTCAGTGTGGCATCCCCCCTCCCATATAGTCAGTGTGGTATCCCCCCTCCCATATAGTCAGTGTGGCATCCCCCCTCCCATATAGTCAGTGTGGCATCCCCCCTCCCATATAGGCAGTGTGGCATTCCCCCTCCCATTCCCATATAGGCAGTGTGGCATTCCCCTATAGGTAGTGTGGCATTCTCCCCCCTCCATTCCCCATATAGGCAGTGTGGCACCCCCCTCCATTCCCCATATAGGCAGTGTTCCCCCCCTCCATTCCCCATATAGGCAGTGTGACACCCCCCCCTCCCATTCCCTGTATAGGTAGTGTGATATCCCCCCTCTTCCATTCCTTGTATAGGTAGTGTGGCATCCCCCCTCTTCCATCCGCCTATAGGTAATGTGGCATCCCCCCTCTTCCATCCCCTTATAGGTAGTGTGGCATCCCCCCCTCTTCTATCCCCGTATAGGTAGTGTGGCATCCCCCCCTTGCATCCCCGTATAGGTAGTGTGGCATCCCCCCCTTCCATCCCCGTATAGGTAGTGTGGAATCCCCCCTTCCATCCCCATATAGGTAGTGTGGCATCCCCCCCTTCCATCCCTGTATAGGTACTGTGGTATCCCCCCTTCCATCCCTGTATAGGTAGTGTGGCATCCACCCCCCTTTCATTCTCCTTATAGGCAATAGCAAAAAAAAAAAAGTAAACTCACCTTTAAATCCTTCCCGCTGTCCCCGCCGTCTTCACACACAGCGGTGGGCGTGGCCGACGCTCACGCATCGGCCACGCCCACCGATGTATAGTCCAGGTGTCTCTGTCTGCTGGGGCCTTTGAGAAGTGACAGGGTAACTTCTCCACGGCCCAAGCAGATAGAGACACCCGGACTATACAGCGGTGGGTGTGGCCGACGAGCGTCGGCCACGCCCACCGCTGCATAAGGCCATGTGTCAGAGAGGAACCGATGGAGGCAGCTGTACCTGCCGCCTCCTCCGCAGCGCCAGCACATACAGGCGCCGCGGAGGAGGCGGCAGATACAGCTGCCTCCGCCGCTTCCTCGCTCTCCAGCACACACAGTGAACACCCGGCCTTTGTATAGTGGTGGGCGTGGCCGTTGCTCGAGCATCGGCCACACCCACCACTATAACAGGCCGGTGTCTGTGTGTGCTGGCGCCGCTGCCTCCGCCGCTTCCGGGACAGCGCGAGCGATGGAGAGGTGAGTAAACTTTTCCCTTTTTATTTCTTTTTTTCCAGCATTCGCCCGATAAAACGCACTGACATTTTTCCCCCACTTTTGGGGGATAATAAGTGCGTCTTATAGGGCGAAAAATACGGTAGGTTCTTCTTCCATTTTAGGCCCCTAAAACTTACCCAAATCACTTTGCGGTTAAGTTCTTCTTCCATTTTAGGCCCCTAAAACTTACCCAAACCACATCCGGGTCATCTGAATCTTCATCTCTAAATATGTGTTTTAGCCTTTGTTTGTTGCTAATGTATTTGTAGATAAAAATGACACTGAAACTTTTATTTATTTTTTTATATTAGAAGGCCATATTGTTGGCTTTTTTAAAATTTTTGTGGTTTCACAAATAAACTTTTTTTTTTTGGATAAAAAACTGTAAAATATATAAAAAGTTTAAAATTCACAAACTATTTACATTAAACAAATACAGTGACAGGACCCAGGAGACTAGTCTTCTTCTGTTGTCCCCAACGAGTCAACCAGCTGCTGCATATCGGCCACCAACTCAAGGACCCTTCGATTCATTGCTTCCACTCTTGCACGTGTGGTCCCTGTATAAAATTAGAAAAAAAGGTCTTCCTTGGTCCACACAGTCCGACAACAGTTCTGGCCGCCAGGAAGTGTGGGTCAAGGGGGCCCTTCTCGAGGATAAGGAGGGGATTTCCTCTAGGTCACACACTGGGATTGGTCCTTATTCTGTTATTAATATTCAAAAAGAAAATACATATGATTCTTTATGCAATCAATTCTTATTTAATCTACTATACAAAACATATTCACATATATACATATCTGATAGGCAATTGATTCATGACTGATCTCTGCGGTTTAGAAAGTCTTTTCCTTGTATAATCATTGATTTGGATGCAGTAGATCCACTGGTCATAAGACCCTCTTATTTGTAGCAAGGTGGGTCTTTTAATGCCCACAGTTTGTAGCAGGTTGTGACTGATTTATATTAAGTTGGTACTCTCACACAGACTCGTTTCGCCTCAGCTTCCTCGGTGTGTGGGTCCATGCCATCTGGTTGTGACACATTATTTTTGGGTATGAAAAATGGTGGGTCTTAACAGATAATAGTGATTACACATAATGAGCATTGTTAATACAGACTTACATTAACTTGCCTTAATCAGTGGTTCCATCAGCGTTCGGGATTTGGCTGCGGCGGCTCCTCCCAGCAGTTGTATGGAGATGGTAAGTGATTTTCTGCCTAAAGATTAGGTTTCAGAAAGGGACAATGTAGATGATTTAAGTGAAAAGGTTGTTTGGCTTGTTGTAGTATACTAATATTAAGTGGAGCATCTCATATCAGGTTGTTGTAGTATACTAGTATTGGGTGGAGCACCACATATCATCAGGTTTTTTTGCCCCTTTGATAATGTGTGTCCATAACTGAGGTGTCCGTGATTACTAATGTCTAGTTGTTAGGCTGTAGCTATCTGCAGGTGTCATTGATGGAGGATTTACTGTTTGTGGTTCCCCTTAGGTTGTTTAAACACTGAGCTATTCCAATAGGTTATTGTTCACCAAGTATTATTAATAATGCAAAGGAAGTTGGTAAGGGTATGGCTGGTGAAATGTCAGAGAGATGAGGGTGAATCCACCCGGTGTTCTGGCAGTATGTGAGCCATAATCGGCGTTTCTTACCTCCAGGGAGACTTAGTGTAGAGCTGGTGAACCGGTACCCTCAGTAAGGTGAGGGTGATCCCGCAGGTACTGAGATCCGCGATGGCCGCTCGTTTCAATGCCTGTGCGTGTTCTCCTGCCTGAGCGTGTTGTCCCCTACATTGGGTGCTTGTCTGTGTGTGCGGCTAAGAGCTTGTTTTATGTGTGTGCTTTGCGGGGAAGTACGGGGCCGCTGAGGGCAGGAATGGGCGGGGACTACAATTGCCCATGATTCCTGCCATTTCCCTGATTGGTTGGATTGTCAGGGGTGGAAGTGCGTGTAGCGCACTTCTTCCGGGGCCGCCCCGTCCGGTTGATAGGCCCAACACTATGTCAATCACGGCGCCATCAGCGTGAGGAGATGAGCTGTCGGCGGCCGCCATGTTTGATGTGGGCAGAAGTCTGTATAGCCATCTATACATGCGCCATGTTTAGTATGGGAGGTTTTCTAGATAGGGAGATGTCTCCCTATTCGGGGGCAGCCATTTTGTTGGTTAGATAGGCACTAATATGGAGTGCCTATAAAGATGTACAAAGAGTTGCTTATGCAGGGGAAACATGGTGGCTATTATATGCTGCCAATGTGAGGTCATTGGAGGCCTAATTTACCTGTGTGTAGTGGAGAGAACCTATTTTGATTGTGGCCGATAGATTTGGTATAGGTCTACTAATTGTGTGGGGAGATTAAAGGGGAACTCTCCCCCCACTGGTGCATGGTGAATAGTGTCGGGTAGATATTCCAATTTTTACAATTGGTGGCTGGTTCAGCGGGGGAGCTTGTTGCTAGCCTCATCTGCGGCTGCCATGGAACCACTGGAAGGGCTGTTTCTGAAATTTAGTCATAGTGGTCAGATACAAGTATTCATTTATATACTCCACAGTTTCATATTCATGAAAGAATCATTCAAGTTGATTAAGTAATAATAAAAAATTCTAATTCTAATTAGAATTCTAATAGCCACCATGTTTCCCCTGCATAAGCAACTCTTTGTACATCTTTATAGGCACTCCATATTAGTGCCTATCTAACCAACAAAATGGCTGCCCCCGAATAGGGAGACATCTCCCTATCTAGAAAACCTCCCATACTAAACATGGCGCATGTATAGATGGCTATACAGACTTCTGCCCACATCAAACATGGCGGCCGCCGACAGCTCATCTCCTCACGCTGACGGTGCCGTGATTGACATAGTGTTGGGCCTATCAACCGGATGGGGCCGCCCCGGAAGAAGTGCGCTACAAGCACTTCCGCCCCTCACAATCCAACCAATTAGGGCAACGGCAGGAATCATGGGCAATTGTAATCCTCGCCCATTCCAGCCCTCGGCGGCCCCGTACTTCCCCGCAAAGCACACACATAAAACAAGCTCTTAGCCGCACACACAGACAAGCACCCCACGTAGGGGACAACAAGCTCGGGCAGAGAGACGAGCAGGATAACACGCACAGGCATTGAAACGAGCGGCCATCGCGGATCTCAGTACCTGCGGGATCACCCTCACCTTACTGAGGGTACCGGTTCACCAGCCCTACACTAAGTCTCCCTGGAGGTAAGAAACGCTGATTATGGCTCACATACTGCCAGAACACCGGGTGGATTCACCCTCATCTCTCTGACATTTCACCAGCCATACCCTTACCAACTTCCTTTGCATTATTAATAATACTTGGTGAACAATAACCTATTGGAATAGCTCAGTGTTTAAACAACCTAAGGGGAACCACAAACAGTAAATCCTCCATCAATGACACCTGCAGATAGCTACAGCCTAACAACTAGACATTAGTAATCACGGACACCACAGTTATGGACACACATTATCAAAGGGGCAAAAAAACCTGATGATATGTGGTGCTCCACCCAATACTAGTATACTACAACAACCTGATATGAGATGCTCCACTTAATATTAGTATACTACAACAAGCCAAACAACCTTTTCACTTAAATCATCTACATTGTCCCTTTCTGACACCTAATCTTTAGGCAGAAAATCACTTACCATCTCCATACAACTGCTGGGAGGAGCCGCCGCAGCCAAATCCCAAACGCTGATGGAACCACTGATTAAGGCAAGTTAATGTAAGTCTGTATTAACAATGCTCATTATGTGTAATCACTATTATCTAAGACCCACCATTTTTCATACCCAAAAATAATGTGTCACAACCAGATGGCATGGACCCACACACTGAGGAAGCTGAGGCGAAACGCGTCTGTGTGAGAGTACCAACTTAATATAAATCAGCCACAACCTGCTACAAACTGTGGGCATTAAAAGACCCACCTTGCTACAAATAAGAGGGTCTTATGACCAGTGGATCGACTTCATCCAAATCAATGATTATACAAGGAAAAGACTTTCTAAACCGCAGAGATCAGTCATGAATCAATTGCCTATCAGATATGTATATATGTGAATATGTTTTGTATAGTAGATTAAATAAGAATTAATTGATTGCATAAAGAATCATATGTATTTTCTTTTTGAATATTAATAACAGAATAAGGACCAATCCCAGTGTGTGACCTATAGGAAATCCCCTCCTTATCCTCGAGAAGGGCCCCCTTGACCCACACTTCCTGGCGGCCAGAATTGTTGTCGGACTGTGTGGACCAAGGAAGACCCCCTCGAGAAAGAAGGCCCCCCCCCCCCGAACTCGAATAGTAGTGCCCCTGAGGCCAGACCTCTACACCACTGGAACTATCGCTAAATAAAAAAACTTTCCATAAAACAATAATAGCCCCCCCCCGCTAAGTAATTAATCTAAGGAAGTGGCACAGGTCATTCTGCTAATGCCATTGACTATGGCTAATGCCATTGACTATGGCTTGATGTATCTGGGCGATCATGTCAATTACCACATACTGCAAAGAATGACATTACAACTTACTTGGTTGGTGGCCGACAGATGCCTCATTTGGGACAACCCTACGTCCTGGGCCCTGCCACTGTTGTGAAGTAGAGGCTGTCGAGACATGGCAAATAGGGTCACTTATAATGTCTTAGTCAACAGTAATCAAATGTCAATTTCAATGTGTGTGTCACATCACTCACCTTCTCCCTGTGCCTCCTGGGCGAGATCTGCTGCATCCTCCGCACCTTCACCCGCTCCAGAAGCATCTAGAAAAACAGATGAAGGGAATCAGCTTTGGTGGAAATAGCATGTATATGTGTGTGCGGTTACATGAAGAGTCACATACCAGTGGCTCCCGCCTGCGTCGCTGGGTACGACTCCCTGCCCTCGCCGTGCCACCCCTCCTCTGTGGAAAGGTCCAGGGGCTGGTCGGAGGACCCAACGGAGGGGTAGGACCGTCGCCCTGGAGATCCACCACCTTCACTTCCAGCTGAAGATTCATGCAGCACTGGTCGGCCTGTGCGCCTCCGGGTGCGGCGGATTCGGTAATCCATTTCCAACACTAGAAAAGAAAAACAATTATAAATAAATGCCTACCTTCTGCATGAGTTACATCTGGCATGCAATCGCTATGTACTTACTAAGGGACCCGCACACGGGGTATGTGCAGCCGTTTCAGTCCGACCAATGCTGCATGATCTGAGTGTGGGTGAAGGTGGTGTCCGTCTGCTGTTGTATTTTCCCAATGATCTCCAGGGCGACGGTGCGCTTCTCAAAAGAGTTGGGCAGGTAGTCGTACCTGCGCTCCAGCATGGTCTACAAAACACAGCAGAAACATAGGATGTAGTTAAAACTGCATACAAATATCTGTCACCAATCGATCTTTGGACTAAGTGACATTAACAGACACAATTCTAGGCTAATCCAATCCTTGAAGCTGGGCTCAGTGTTGATTCGCACGTGTGGGCCCTCACGTGAGTTTGGCACGGAGTTTTAAACACTTTGCAAACAGTTTTTTCATGCGCTTCCTTAAGGGCTAGGCATGCATTTAGATGGCAAATCAAAGGCATTAAAAGACACTTACAAGCATGATGATCTCTTCTTGTTGGCGGGTGAAGATTGTGGGCGCCATCTTGCCTCTTGTCTGCAGCAGATAAGTTATGCCCCTGCGGTTTCGGGGGTTCCGCACGGCGTACGCGTCAGACCCCGCCAATCTTATTTAAAGGGTCCTGGACACACAGCTCATTCTCTTTCAAAGTCCATGAGCAATGGCACCTAAAAAATCACAAACCAAAGCAGCAAAGGAGGTCAGCAGCAAACAGGCATCCAAAAGGCAGGAGCCTGCTGAAGGGCCAAAGACTCAGTCACAGATGCCAAAAACGAAGCTGCGGCCAACCCGCATTGCTCAGCCAAAGGCACCCACCACAACGACCAAAAAAAAGGAGCCCCCGGGAAAAAGGAAGCCACAGGCCTGAAAGCAAACCGCAACAGAGGGGAAAAAAGGCACCAAGAGGATGAGAAGCCCCAGCCCCCCCAGGTCACCATCACCCCACCCACGTGGCTACCATGGCAAGGCTACAAAAAGGAGACACCGGGAAAGAAGCCGTAGCATCTATACCTCGCCATCCCCACCACCCGCACGTGGCCACAAGGCTCATGGCAAGAGGGCAAGGCACAGCCCCAGATGTCCTAGTTCGCCATCCCCACCCGCACGGGTGTCCAAATCATCGGCCAAGAGGGCAAGGCACAGGCCCAGAAGTCCTAGTTCGCCATCCCCACCCGGCTAGGTGTCCAAATCATCGGCCAAGAGGGCAAGGCACAGGCCCCCGAAGCCCAAGCTCTGGGTCACCCCTGGACCGGCCGACTACCTCCAAGGGGCATGGGTCTTCTAAGGGCCCACAGAGGCACAGGGCCCCAAGCACAACTTCCTCCACAACACCCTCTTCTCCTCGGCCACATTCTTCACCAGCACAGGTGTCAAGGCAGGCTGTATATGCCACATCTACACCTGCGACTTCAGTGGCCACCCATCCACACTCACCCAGTCCCTTTCCAAGTCCGGTTCAATCTGCAGTCAGCCAGCAGTCCGTAATTTCACACCCACACAGCCAGGCCAGAATGTCCCCTGATTTTGCGCCAAACACTGAGGAGCCAGAACCACAACCAACAAGGCACACATTGCGCAGAGGCCAGTTGAGTGGCAGGTTTGGTGAGGCACAAACTCTGACATTGGCTAGTGGCCTCACCTTGTATTATGATGAGCTATATGGGCGCAGATCCAAAGCTACAAGCAAGCAGCGCAAAGCCGAGATTTTGGAGGAGCTCACCAGACAGGTTAATGCAGCGGGGGAAGATCTCAAAGATGTGGAGCAGATACAAAGGAAAATATCAGACCTCAAGTATGCAGCACGGAAGAAAGAAAATAAACGGCGTCATTACAGGTACATATATACTTTGTGGATTTGTCTTCATCTTGTATTGGCAACATTTAGCTAAATGTGTCCAACTATCTTTTTCAGCTTACAAACTAGCGGGGGGATTCCCCACTAAAATTTACCCGAGCTGAGGAGATGGTGCTGGGCCTGCTACATCCTGTGGCCTTAGAGGGACACTCGGTACGACAGGACACGGACATTCCGACTATTCCTGCCGGTTAGTAATGTTAGTGTGTATGTGAAATGTGATCTACGTGTAAAAGGAGGCACAAAGCCATATATTAACACATGCCCCTAGGGTGTGCCTTGTAGTGGAGGTAACAATTTAAACAGGGTGTGTTATGTGTGTCGACTCATTATTTGCTTATATTCTAAGTGTGCCATACACTCCACTTCGTTCTTCATGACATCTGGGTAATCTCCAGTAGAGGGCGAACTTCTGCATAGATGAATATGCAAAAAAGAAAGCCCCTCCCGGTCCATATATACCTGGGACCTCCCACCAATTCCCCAGTTTCTTCTCTGCAGAGAAGGCGACAAGACAGAAGATGAGGACTTCTTTGCTTACAGGTAAGCCGGGCTCGCGCCCGGCCTTCTATTATCCCTATTGCTGCCAGGACCCTTCTAAATTACCCTGTATTGAGCCTCCCAGCTTAGGCTGCGGGTCCTGGTGAAGGTAGGAGCACCTTATGGGTGCAGCAGGAGCCCTGCTCCACCGTGAGACCTTACTATGGGGTAGGCGGTTTCCAGGTTTCTTGGTGATCCTGGTGTGGGATGCCCCGTCCCGTTAGGCTTATGGCCAGCTCCTGGCAGGATTCCCCCCCTTCCGGGTCCCTTATTCCCCTCGGGGGGGGATTCCTGGCCTATATTTCTTTTTGGCCGATATTTCATTTTACCCAGCCCTTGTCATTCACTGTGTGAGTGTTTCACGTGTGTGTGTGTGTGTGTGTGCTTGATGCTTACTGGCCAACACGGTCTGACTACAGCCTGGGGGAGCTTCTCCCCCTTCAGGCTGCGTTCAGGAAGGGGGCGGGCCGGGCTCTCGGCGCGGCCACGGTAGCCCCGCCCTCTTATTTGGCGCGATTACAGTGCTTGTTGTCTAGGGGGGCGCGTTGCTGGGAGGGGGGCGTGGCCTCGGCAACGCGCGTTCTGCGCTGGCCCGCCCTCCCCCTGCTCTCCCTTCCCAGGCACGAGGCTGCGTGGGGGCCATCTTCCCTGGCGGGCCCCTTTGCACTCGGGGTGGTAATGGCCTGATGGCCATCTCCTTAGCTTGTGTGGGTGTGGGGGCCCCTATTTAGCGGGGGCCCCCACTGGTCTCTAACGTGTGTGTGTGTGTGTGTTTATGCCTTATTTGCACTGTTTGGCTGTGTTGTGGTATATATAATATATATATATATATATATATATATATATATATATATATATATATTTCCATTGTGTGGCTGTAAGATCAAATGCTATGGCATTTTTTACACTGCTCTGCTCTTATGTGGCTTATTTTGTGTGTTACAGGTTGCCCTGTATATGTGCATATTAAGGGGTCCCTCCTGGTCTGGGGTCCCTAGTTATAAAAGTTGTCCACTCAAAAATCCTCCCACCGGGACTTTTAAGGGGCATCCCAGGTTTCTTATGCGTAATTCCCTTCGGTCTTGCGATTGACCACAAAAATTCACCATATGGAGGCTCTGCAGGATACCGGGCCCGGGATCCCTTCGGGACAATCCGGGCCATGTGTGGGGTGCGGGGTATCCCTTACGGGGGAGAATGTGCTGATCGGTATACCATGCGCACAAAAGGCCATAACGCGGCAGTCTGGTACCCAGCCTTCTGGGTCGGCTCCTCCCGCTTCATCGCCTTCCCCTCCCCACCTGATCTGTACCCCAAGTGACATTGGTACCAGTGGTGAGTCGCTTTCTCATGTTTGGGCTCGGTTGGCCAGCATAGAGAAAATGATTGCTAGCACAGTGGGCAAGAAGGTCCAGGCTAAAAAGTTGTTAAAAGAGAAAGTTGTCGTCGGCCCAGCCTTTGTGGGATATTGACGACGAGTCCGCTGATTTGTCCGATTATTCCCCGTCAGAGGAGGGAGAATTGTATCAGGATTCAGAGGCTAACTATGGTCAGCCTGGGAATTCCAATGTCGGGCAGGCGCTGGGGGATGCCGTTGATACGGCCACTGTTTTGTCACATTTATTGGAGGTGTTGGATATTGATCCACCTGAGGCGCCCCCTCTTAAGAAGAGGGAATTTTTGGGGGGCCCACAAGCCCCGTCTGGAATTCCCTACCCAGGGTCATTTTGATGCGCTGATACTTAGAGAATGGGAGAGGCCCTGCTGGCTTCCTGGTGTGCCTCAGGGATGGGAAAAGAAGTATCCTTTTCCGGTGGAGGCGGTTAAGCGCTGGTCTTCTCCTCCCGAGGTCGACGCGCATGTTTTAGGTTTGACCAACTCTTCTGTGCTGAACACCCCTGGCGCCACCTCCCTTAAGGATGGCGAGGATAAGCGCCTTGATCAGATGGCGTGCCACACATTTGCCAACGTGGGCTCAGCCCTGCGGCCTGTTAGTGCATCTGCCCTGGTGTCGCTTGCTACCAGGTCTCTTATCAGGGACTGGCTGAATAACGCTCAGCTTGATCCAAATGGGGCTGAGTTCGCTATACTTAAGAAGTGCGAATTGTTCATGGATTTTGTCATGGCTGCGATGGAAGACTCCATTGTCGTGTGTAGTAGGACGTCAGCCTTACTGGTGGACATGCACAGACTGGTCTGGCTCCGTCAGTGGACAGCGGACGTTGGAGCCAAGAAGTTGCTCACAGCTCTCCCCTTCTTGGGTGCGCGGCTGTTTGGAGATAAATTGGATGCTGTTGCTAAAGGAGGTAAGTTACCTCAGCGGAGGAAACAGCGCCGTCCCTTTCGGGGGGCGGGCTCGTTCACTCCTTCCTTTCGAGAGGCCAGAGCGTCTAGGGGTCTGGCCTTCTCAGGTGTCAGGGGCTCGTCCTGGAACAGAGGCAGAGGTCGGGCATGTCCCGCGGCTGCCTGGGGTTCCAAGCCCAAGCCTGCCGTTAAACTAGCTCAGCAATGAAGGGGCGCCCTCACCCGCAAGGACGGCTGTGGCTCTTCTTCCAGGTCTGGGCCCGGGAGGTCACAGACAATTGGATCTTGGAAGTGGTCTCCTCCGGGTACAAACTGGAGGTCGAGTACTGGCCGCCCCCAAGATTCTTAAGGTCTTGGGTGCCCTCGGACCCTCGGGCTGCACAGGGGCTCCTGTTAGCAGTAAAAAACCTTCTGGACATGGGGGTTATATGCCTGGTGCCTCCGTTGGAAAGAGGCAGGGGTTACTACTCCAACCTTTTCACGGTTCCCAAAAAGGAGGGTTCGGTGAGACCCATTCTAGATCTCAAGGTTCTCAACAGGTTTATCAGAGCCAAGAGGTTCCGCAAGGAGACTCTGCGCTCGGCTATCAATTCCCTTCGCCAAGGGGATTTTATGACATCCATAGACATCAAGGATGCGTATCTGCATGTCCCGATTTTTCAGGCACATCAGAGATTCCTCCGGTTTGCGGTGGAGGATCAACATTATCAGTTTGTAGCTCTTCCCTTTGGTCTGACCTCGGCACAGAGGGTCTTCACCAAGGTTTTGGCGGGCGTAATGGCTCTGCTCAGATCTCAGGGCATTCGCATTGTGCCTTATCTGGACAATCTGTTGATTTCAGCTTCTTCCCTTCAGCAGGCGGAACTGGACACCCACCAGGTGGTGTCGACCCTTGAGAGGTTCGAGTGGGTGATCAACCGCACCAAGTCTTCTCTCTCCCCGTCTCGAGTGATTTCATTTCTGGGCATGAATCTGGATACCAGTCGGGCCAGAGTGTTTCTGCTCCAGACCAAAGTGCGGCGGATTCAGGGCCTGATCCGTCTTCTTCTGGCCAGTCCTTGCCCCTCTATCCGACAGGGGATGAAACTGGTGGGTCTGATGGTGTCCTCCTTCGAGGCGGTGCCGTTTGCACAATTTCACATGAGATTTCTTCAACTTCTCCTATTGACATATTGGGACAGGAGCCCACAGTCATTGGATCAACCTTTCAAGATGTCTCCCAGGGTTCGGCAGTCCTTCCGGTGGTGGCTGGACTCGAGCAATCTGGTGAAGGGCAGATCCTTTCTGGTCCCTTGTTGGGAGACGGTTACCACGGATGCCAGCCTGTCGGGCTGGGGAGGTTATTGGAAGAGTCATCAGTTCAGCGGGGTGGGGGATCCCCAGGAGGCTCACACCCCCATCAATGTATTGGAGCTCAGAGCCATTCGACTGGTCCTGGCTCGGCTGACCACACAGTTACGGGGTCTTCCGGTTCAGGTGCGTTCGGACAACCGAACGGCAGTGGCTTACATAAATCACCAAGGAGGGACTCGCAGCAGGAGTGCCCTCAGGGAAGTCTCTCTGATCCTGCACTGGGCGGAGAGCAATGTTCCTTGCCTTTCGGCAGTCTACATTCCGGGAGTGGAGAATACGGAGGCAGATTCCCTGAGCTGGGGATCCTCTCGCCAGGGAGAGTGGTCTCTCAACCCCGAGGTTTTTCTGGATCTTTGCCACAAGTGGGGGACTCCGGGGGTGGATCTCTTTGCCTCGAGGCACAATCACAAACTTCCGGCCTTTGTGTCTCTTTCTCAGGATCCCCTGGCTTTGGCAGTGGATGCCTTGTCAGTGGCTTGGAAGGACCTGCGTTTTCTGTACCTGTTTCCACCTGTCTCCATGCTGGGCAAGGTAGTTCGCAAACTGGTTCTAGAAGGGGCACCAGCGATTCTGGTGGCTCCAAGGTGGCCAAGAAGGGTTTGGTACGCAGACGTAAGGATGGCCGTAGACCAGTACCGGCTTCCCTATCTCAGGGTCATCTACTTTACCCCAATTTACAAACGCTGGCTTTGGCGGCTTGGGTGCTGAAACCTTCATCTTGAAAGAGGAAGGTTTGTCTGAGGTTGTTGTTCAGACCCTGATTAGGGCTAGGAAGCGATCCTCTTCGGGCATTTACTATAGGACTTGGAGGTCCTATATTGATTGGTGTGAGGCTAGGACCTTGCCTTGCAGGGTTTTTTCTATACCCAGGATTTTGGAGTTTCTTCAGCATAATCTGGATCTTGGGTTCCAGCTTAGTACTTTGAAAGGACAGGTTTCTGCTCTGTCGGTTTTCTTCCAGAGGTCTTTTGCTTTACACCCGCTGGTTAAGACCTTTTTCCAAGGGGTGGCGCATGTGCGCCGCCCTCAGAAGGCTGTAGTTCCTGTTTGGGATTTGAATTTGGTTCTTTCGGCTCTGCAGGGTACTCCTTTTGAGCCGCTACAGGATATTGCTCTTTCGGTTCTCACTCATAAGGTTGCCTTCTTGGTGGCTATTACCTCTGTTCGGCGGGTCTCTGAGTTGGCTGCCCTGTCGATTCAGGCCCCTTACTTTGAGAGACACCAGGATAAGGTGGTTTTTCGTTTTAAGCCGGATTTTCTTCCTAAGGTGGTTTCTGCTTTCCACCTCAATCAGGATATTGTTCTTCCTTCCTTGTGTCCTAAGCCTAACAATGACAAGGAGAGGGTTCTGCACAATTTGGATGTTGTTCGCTGTGTGAAGTACTATTTGGTGACTACTTCTTACTTCCGCAAGACAGACCCCTTTTTACGTGGTGCCCTGTGGGCCCAGGAAAGGTTTGGCGCCTGCTAAGTCTACGATTAGCAAATGGATTCGTCAGGCCATTTTTGGGGCCTATTCTGCTAAGGGGAGGACTCCCCCTTTTAGGGTCACTGCGCACTTTACTTCTGCTGTTGGTGCATCCTGGGCTTTTCAGCACCAGGCTTCTGTTGAACAAGTTTGTAAGGCTGCTACTTGGTCTTCCGTTCATACCTTTTACAAGGTTGATGTGCGGGCTTCAGCGGATGCTGTTTTTGGCCACAAGGTTCTGCAAGCTGCAGTGGTTTGAGTTGGTAAATTCTTTACTGTTTCTGGTTCCCACCCATGACAGACACTGATATTGGATGTCCCAGATGTCATGAAGAACGAAGTGGAGTATATGGCACACTTAGAATAATACCGTTTTGTGAGTGCTCACCTTTAAAACGGGTATTATGAGTGTGCCATACACTCCACTTCGCCCCACCCTTGTTTTTTTCAGGTATTCTGGGGCTTTTATATGGTGAACCATTGGTTTTGATTGTTACGGTTATATTTGGTTCTTCCTGGTCCCTTTACTGCTTTTATACACTGGGGAATTGGTGGGAGGTCCCAGGTATATATGGACCGGGAGGGGCTTTCTTTTTTGCATATTCAACTCTGCAGAAGTTCGCCCTCTACTGGAGATTACCCAGATGTCATGAAGAACGAAGTGGAGTGTACGGCACACTCATAATACCCGTTTTAAAGGTGAGCACTCACAAAACGGTATTTTCCTTGGCCATACATGAGTTTGGAGAGTCTTGAGGAACACTGTTGAGATTAGCAAAGGACTGCCTGTTATGGATTTAGAGACAATTACATGCAACACTTCCATCTTTATCTGTAGCCAATTTGGGTTTGAGCTGTGCTTTGCTCAGAAAGACTTGATCTGGGGTGCTTGCAAGTTTGACCTAGAAAGAGTGGCAACCAGCCTAATCTAATGGCAAATGCTATTTGCAAGCTGAGTGTGGTCCCATAATGGGCTTTTAGGGATGTGTGAAGCCTCAGAACAGCCAGTACATTCATGTTTATTTTGGTTAGAGACCAATGTGTATGTACTTGTTGACTAATACATCTAACAGATAATGGCATTCATAGTCAAGTTCAACTTGGTCCATTGGGGGAGTTGCCATTCATGCATGGGCCCGTGTTTTAGTGAACCATATGTGTTATTAAAGGAGCAGTATCTCGAATTTTTCTTGGTGACTTATATTTAAATGGTACTTTGAATGCAGGTAAGTGTTGGAGTAAGACTTACAAATGTAGAAAAAAATGATGTGTGTGTTGAGCAGCTGGAGACTAATAGCTCATGTTTATGTCTTCTGAGTGTCAGGACCCGATACTCTGGCCTGTTCCATGCTGAGGAGAGGGGTGAAACAATGTATCAGTTCCATGCTGAGGAGAGGGGGAGAACAATGTATCAAAGTCTCAGCTGTTCAGTGCTGGCAGCCGTCCAGCATCAGATAACAACATTGCAACATTGCCTGGCCAGAACGTATATATCTAAAACAGAGAGAAAAGCTCTAGAAGTCATTTAGCTTCATGTTGGCTCTGCTGCAGAATCTTTCAGTTTACCATTTTCTCTTTCATTATTTTTCATTTTTCCATATGATCTTTCTTTCATCTTTGTGTGTTTTGAGCAAAGCCCAACCCAGGATTTTCACTATCTGGAGTTTTGTTTTGTGCCCCTAGGGGCATCCCGACTTGGGATGCCCTGATATGTGAAATCCCCAAGTTCACCTGTGAAAACTTACCTTTCCCTGTCCCACAGCGCATGCGCAGGCTCTCATTCAATCAGCTCTGTTTGCACGCAGATGGGGAGCCTGAGCAGTAACCTTCCTGGCCGCCCGGCCTGTCTAAATGACTATCTGCGTGAGCGCGCCAGAAAAATGGGGGGGATCTGTGGTTATCCAGGGGTCGTTTCACACAGTGGGCATCCTGATTTAGAATGCCCAAGGGGCAAGGTCAATGGCCGAGTCTTATAAACTTCAGGGTCGGCCACTCAGGGTTTTGTTCCACTTTAATACCTTTAGATTTTCCTGCACAGGTTTTCAAAGAAGAATTTCAGTCGTTTTCAGTCAGTTTAGTTTATTTTGTATAGATTTTACATATTTGAGTCACCTGGTCTCATAACAAAAGCAGCACCTCACACACACACAGCCGTTACCACTGATTACAGTGTCAGCCTCTGAGGTAAAGTGTTGCTAGGAGACCAGTGGGCCAAGTGAAGCAGCTCACTAAATACAACCCAGCAGATCCCCCTATTCAGCAAATGGACTGAGCCATTGTCATTATACAATTTAAAAGAGAGGCATATATTTTTTTCTTTTTTCCTATCGCCAGATTATTTATACAATGTTATAAGCTGTTGTGTGGCTATTTAATTATTTATCTTTTTTAATGCAAATTTCCTGATACTGCTCCTTTAAGCATCACCAATGCATAATTGTGTGTTTACATTGTTTGTTTTCTTCTAATGCAGCCTAGCCTCATCCCTCAGCTAGTGTGGAATCCTCTGCCAGTTTTACAATGCCATCTACTTCCGTGCTGCCTCGGACCCATGATCCGATATCTACGGTAAGTGTCTTTTTATGATGTTGCTTATGCATGTGCCTTGCCATGTTTCTTTTGGCTGAATTACATATGTATTCCCCAAACTGAACCTTTGTTATTTACATGTCCCAACAGACCCACACACTGATGGAGGAAATCCAGGAGCTGGAGGAGGATGGACCCTTCATTGTACCTTGTGAACAGCTCCCCCTGGGACAGAATCTGCAACTGTCCCAACATGTTTCTACACCAAATCCTCAGCAGCAGAGTGAAGCTGCCTGCATGCTGCCAGCCCATCGTGGGCAGCATGCAGAGACTGAGCCGACAGTCCCCAGTGTTAGCTCTGCTGCTGAGGATTTGCCAAGCAGACCTGTGGCTGTTGGTGGACCTAGAGGCACATCATCTGCACACCCCCCAACCCGGGGAATTGGGAGGCGTAGTCGACTACGTTGCCCAGTTTCCCAGGGGAGGGGCGCGCCGATGATGGAGTCAGCATGGCACCATGAGAGGCGGCTATTTCGCCTCCAAAATCAACAAAACCTCGAGCATCTTCATGGGCAATTAGAGACATTAAACACCTTAAACTCCATGCTAACTGAATTTAGGTCCAACAACAGCCACATGGCCACCTTATCCAATTATTACAGTGCCATGCTTGAGGAAGTTCAAAATAGCAACAGCCACATGGCCACCTTAACTTACAATCTCAGTGCCATGATGGCTGAATTTCGAACTTCAAATAGAAACCTGTTGGAACAGTTGCAGATTCTGAATGCCACACAGGCCCAGGTGAGGGCCCACCTCCAAGGGCCCCAACCTGGGTTTTATGGGTATCCCCCATATTCTAAGCATACAGCACGTCCTGCTCCAGGATAGTAATAACATGTGGGTAATCCTCCGCCTCGGGCGCCGTGCACTGCAGACATGTAGAAAACAAGCTCCTCCCGGCCCTACATATACCGAAGGACCTCCCACAAATCCCCAGATTTCTCTGCAGTGCTGAACTGTGAAGACATGAAGTATCACGCTCTCGCAGGCGAGCGGGGCTTTACAGCCCGAGGCCCTGCGGGACTATTTCCACCCGTTCTCTTCGGAAGAATATGCCTCCCAGCCTGGGCTGCGCGGGTCGGGTGAAGGTAGGCAGCACCCTTGGGGGGTGTTTAATGCTGTGATGCGTTTGTGAAGTTTATTCTATCAGCACTGGATGACACCATTAAGATGTGTGCTAGAACCTCTGCCCTTGTGGTAACTATTCGCCGCCTGGTCTGGCTGCGACAGTGGGGTGCTGACATTGCTACAAAAAAGACTCTCACTTGCCTTCCCTTCAGTGGACGGCGGTTATTTGGGGCCCGTTTGGACCTTTTTGGGAAAAAGGGTAAAAGGGTAAAGCACGCTTGCGCAGAAGGCCGCTCCGGCCCCCCCTGGTACTGCTGCAGCTGTCTCCCATCTAGGAAGGTACCTCCTCCTTCTGGTGGTTCCAGGAGGTAGTCCCCCTGGACACAGGATAGCTTCTGCTGGGCGGTCCCCCTCAGTGGTTGTCAGGGTGCTTCTTGCCCCTGTTTTTCCTTCAGGAATTGGCGCGGGCCGTACTGGGCCTACAGAGTTTGGGCTTACTTATAGGTTGCCCTTAACAGTATGGGGCTATGGCCTCTATATTAACCTTCATCCTCCCCTCTTCAGTATGGGGCAGTCTGGACCACGCTGGCCTATGGTAGGCCTGGCAATTCTACTCTCACAGGTAGTCCCTATGTGACACCTCTATCTTAGGACACAGGCGCCTGTGCAAGGGGGGCTTCCTGCCTCCTGTGGAGTACTAGATCTTCTTAGTTCCCCTTGTGTCTGCTGGACACCAAGACCATTACTAGATGGTGTTGCAGGACCAACCCTGCGGGTTGAGGCATTAATTGGGGCCTCTCTTTCGCTCCCAGGCTACTCGCCATGGCGCGAATGGGGGTGATGTCTCGGACAAACCTGGGGGGGGGGGGGGGCGTCTACACTAGGACCTACTGGGTCGTCTTTCCTTACTCCCCAGTCCCTACGTCAGGCCGAGTGGATTGGTCGGCCAGCGGTGTTCCCTGGGAATTACTGGATGGGTGCCCAGTCACCTCAATCCCTCATGGTCCCTTATCCGCTATCCCCATTCCTGGGATTCGGTTCAGGCTTGAGCCTTCTTCTCTGGCAACAAGGGGACTCCCGGTTACGGGGGTACTGTCCCCCTTTTTACTGACGTCTTACTTTCACCAGGTGGGATAGCAGCTGGTGGGCCCGTCGGTGGCATATCTGATAATGTCCCTTATATACCGAGCCCTTGGGCCCTCCGGCACAGTAGGTTAGTGTGCTTACATGGGGTTCCAGCTCCCCTGGGGCTTGGTCTGTGCTCATTCCCCCTTGATAAGGTGGTTCCTCTTGAGCTGATCGTATTCAAGGGCCCCGTCAGGGGGCACCCCCTTCCTTACTTGCATCTTCCAGTGAATGGTCACCTTGGGTACCAAGTCTCGCAGGTTGGCGGGGGAGGGGAATTTCTTCCACAATCCCCCGAGGTTCCTAGGTAGGGCCCCCTAGAGGGTCCATCTTACCTGCTGGTTTTGTTGAAACGGTGTGCCTTCCGTTGACTCTATACGGCTGGACTTCTCCTCTTTTAGGATCTGTCTATTGGGGACTCCTGGTCTGTTGGATGACAATGGCCTGTTTTATTATTGGTCTGGAGTTTGAAGCAGGATGCTCCCTCTGGAGGGTCCCTGATCTTGCCTTGGGCGGGGGTCTACGCCCCCTGCTTCTCAGCGGTATTCGCTCCAATGGACGCTCTTTAGCGGCAGGTTATGCTATCCTGGTGTCGCTCTGGGAGCCTACTAGTGTGGCTCTGTTGGGTCTCCCTTATAACACAGGGGCTCTGCCCTTGTTTTTACTGTCCCAGAATATTCTGACTCTGGTCATGGGGGCTGAGTAATCTTAGGCATAGACTTGCTATTTTATATGCCTTCCCTTCATCACCCTACTTGTGGGGTTCTGCGCACGGTCGGCCTGATAGAGAGACCCGTGAGATGGATGGCCTGGGTGGCCTTGTGAACTGTGGTTCGCAGATGCCTCTGCTGAAGTCTGCTGACCTGTTCGCTCTCTCAGGAGTGCGGTTCTGCCCTTGTCAGGCCACTTCCTTTGTCGTCCCAATATAAGGTCTCTTGTCTGGGGATTGACCGCTGATGCATTCACCTCTTGGAGATGGGACTTATCTTCTGGGTGACTCAGTATAAGGGGGGGCTGGGAGCAAGCTTCCCCAGCTTCCCTTTCCTCCGTCTATTGGGGTTTTATGGTATACCCATATTGATTGGCATGAGTCTTGGTCTCTTCCCTGTTAGATGTTCTCGGTTCCCAGGGTTTTAGAGTCATTACAGCATAAGTTTTGGGTTGGCTCCCCATCTGGGGACTCTGAAGGTTCAGGTTCTGTCCTGGCTGTCTTCCTGCAGGAGTCTGGTTCTGTCTCCCTTGTGGGGAGTTCTTTCTGGGATTGCTTAGCTGCATCTCCCAAGTAGTTCCATGGTCCCTGTGGGGATCAACTTTCATTTGTTTGCCCTGCGGATTTTCCTGGGGACTTTTGCTGGATGCTGTCTGAGCTGCCTTGTAGTCCAAGTCGCTTCTCTGGGGGCTCCTGACTCCGTCAGACGTGTGCCTGAGACGGTGGATCTGATTACTTAACCTTGGCTCGATGTATATTTATATACAGAAATATATATGTCTATAGGCACCCCATGCCGTGGGGGTGTTCCTTCTTATGCCGGGCCTCCGGTCCAAGTGGTCTGTATGATCATTGTTTTAGTCCTTTAGCCTAACTATGGACATTATTCTTAATAATACTAATATGAGGGGCTACATTCCCTCAACAGGTGTTGCAATTTTCCCCATGAGGGTTTCCATGTCCCTTAGGGGGACTGATGCTCTTGGAGTCTGCGGGCGCCTCCTTATGTATGCGCCTGATATCTCCTGTTCCAGCGCTACTGCGTCCTCTGGATTAATTCTTCTGGATGTCTCCTGGTTCTAAAGCCCTTGGCTTCGTGTTAGTTTGGGGTCTGTATTCCCGCCTTTGGTCGGGTGACCTGTTCTATTTTCCCTTAGGGGGTGTTACAAGTTTTCCATGAGGCTTCTGTTGCCTGTGGGCTGGTTGGGTCGTTACACTGGCCTATTCCTTTCTAGGGGAAAGAATCTCCCCTTTTTCAGTTTATTCCGTTATATAGGTGCTTGGGTACCACTGACCCTTCAGCACCAGGTTTTTTCTGTTGAATAAGTTGCTTGACTGAGTGCTTGTCTCTGTTCATACCTTTCAAAGGTCTTGTTATGAGATCGACGTTAGAGCCTCTGCTCAGGTCATGCCTGTTGCGAGTTTTACAGGTGACAGCGCCTTTACTGTCCGCTGTGCCTTGTTTTTTTGGGGGGATCCCACCCTGCTTTACGGACACTGCTATTGGATGTCCCACATGTTATTACTATCCTGGAGCAGGACGTGCTGTATGCTTAGAATAATACAACTCTGTGAAGTACTCACCTGTAGAGTTGATATTATACGCATACAGCACGTCCTGATCCACCCCACCCTGGTTCACTTGTTCTGGATCCCCTGTATGGTGATTGTTATCAATTGAAATTATTGCCAGTTTTCTGGGTGGTTTGTTCCTCCCGGCTTCTCTTCTCACTGCTTTTCAATGCTGGGGATTTGTGGGAGGTCCTTCGGTATATGTAGGGCCGGGAGGAGCTTGTTTTCTACATGTCTGCAGTGCACGGCGCCCGAGGCGGAGGATTACCCACATGTTATTACTATCCTGGAGCAGGACGTGCTGTAAGCGTATAATATCAACTCTACAGGTGAGTACTTCACAGAGTTGTATTTTTAAGGCCTATTTGGCCTGTGTCTGCTCCACATCTTTGCTCTACACCCCCACTGTATTGACCTGTCTGGTGAGCCCTGCCAATATACCCTTTTGGTATGGCTTTGCTTGTTTGCTTTGGATTTGCGCCCATATAGCTCATTAGAGTGCTGAGGTAGCCCACTAGCCAATGCCGGAGGTGAAGCCTCAATGAACCTGCCACTCAATCTGTTGCGCTGCATGCTTGTGGCGAATTACATTGGTTCTGGCTCCTCCTGTTTGTAGCTATGATTGGGGGACATTCTGGCCTGGCAAACTACTAACTTGACCCCTGGCTGAGATTGAACTGGACCTGGATTGGGACTGGGGGTTCTTGTTTTGGTGGCCCACTGAGTAACAGGTGTAGATGTGGCATAGGTTTGGCTGCTTTACACCTGTGCCTGTGGCAAATGTGGCCAAGCAGGAGAGGGTGTGTCTGTGGGCCTATTTGCTTGCTGACAAATCTGGACATGGCAATGCTTGTCACATATGTTTTTGTTTTTGACATTTGTATGAAACTTTTGACAGGAGTGCCTTACTTTAAAGCTGCCTGTGGCCAATTGCTATGTGGCCTGATTTGCAAAAAATTTCATTTGTGGTTTGACCATGTATTTTCAGGAACTATGGGAGTGACCATCACTCCAATCCTCGCTTTTCAAATAAACACCATACATTTTTAATTAACCTGTTGTTGACTAAGTTTATGCCTTTAGGTTTTTGGTGAATAAAGATGACTTAAAGTTGGCACTAACAAATTGGGAGCAAAAAAAACAAGAGTCTAAAATCAGGTGTGAGGTTGTTTGTAATTCATTTGTTACTGTTTGTAAAAGTAAGAAACAAACATGCAAACACAAAGGTCCAAAAACACAAATAACAAACAATAAAGGGACAAAACAAAGTAACACCAAATTAAGCAAAATGTGTGTCTATTAAATTCGACCACACGGCTTGGGCAGACACACTCGGTGGGCCACGATAGTCCTCCTCTGGGTCATCGGTGGGTGGAGAGGGGGGCAAATCCACATACCGGGGGACACGCTGCAATATAGCAAAATTATGCAACACTGCACAGGTCATTATAATATCTACGACCTTTTTGGGGTCATACTGAAGTGTTCCCCCGGTATGGTCCAAGCATCGGAAGCGGGTCTTCAATAGGCCCTCTCCACCACAGCCCTGGTCTTCCTGTGCGCCCTATTATATGCCTCCTCGGCTGCATTCTGGGGCCGGAGGACGGGCGTCAACAGCCACAGAAGGAGTGGATAGCCGGAATCACCTGCCAAAATGCATTATTAAAAACATAAATTACACATTACTTCATAAATGGAATCCAAAAAATGGGCCATCAACATGACTAAGAGGCTAGGTCACATTTGCTACACAGCATGAGCATACATATTGCACAAGCAAAAAAAAGCCAAAAAACATCAAATAGATGTGGGAACAAATTAAACATCCAAGATGGCGAATGATGATGGCCAATCAGCCAGACTGCTACCAGGTATTGGTTTAGGACTGTGCTGCTCAGCATTCTTGGATGTCTTAACTTTTCAGGACCCTGTATCTGCTTTGTGTGAGTCCAAAACAGCTCTAACCCGCCCCCTGCACTTTATCCCGCTCTCCTCTACTCAGTAAGTGTAATGCATCTAATCAAAGATGGCGCAGACTCTATTCTAAATTCAAGAACAGAATTTCAGCAGAGTGTGGGGAAGACTAATTCTTACTTTACTCTAAATTCAGTTTTAACATTTTGCTAATGCAGGACTAACATTTGGCAAGGCTTTGTTGTTTGAAAAATCTAATGGTTAAGGTCGTGTTTCACATGTAAACAAGGTGTTCAAATTGGCATAGTTTCATACATGGGACACAAACTAAATTCATAGCCATTCATCTACCAAAAACTTACGTTATTGGCGTCAACTTACCAAGGAGCCATCCACCTGAAAATTCCCCAGACTCAAACCGACCGTACAATCCAGATCTTCGAAGAATGTAGGCATCATGGGATGAGCCTGGGAACCCGGCGAGCAGACTAAGGAACCGCATGTCCGGGGCCACCACTGCTTGGACATTCATTGAGTGGCCCATTTTGCGGTTCCTGGGATTAAAAAAAAAAAAAATAAAAAATTAGCAAGGCAAGGAAAACTAGGGAAACACTAACTAATCACACCCTAAGCAAAACCTGTGGCCCAATACAAATAACAATAACCAAGTACATAAGTATTTTGTTTTGCCCAAAAAGAATATGTATGTTTGAAAAAGTAAAGATTAACTTTGAAATGTTTATTTCAGGTACACATTAAAATGTTTCCTTGGTGAACACATGTGACATTTTTATGAAACTAAATACGGTCCATTGTTTCACAGGGACTCTTTACAAGGAGGGAATAATTACAAGGAGGGATAAATTACAAGGAGGGATAAATTAAAAGGAGGGAATAATTACAAGAAGGGACTTTTTCGAATTTTTTTCTAATATAAAAAATTAGAAAAAAATTAAAATAATAAAAAAAAATGACAGATTGTACTTGCCTGTAGATATACTCGTCGGCTGCCGGAGGCACCAGGGCAACGTGGGTGCAGTCAATGGCACCCATGACGTTGGGCATGTCGGCGATGTTATAAAATGCCAGCTTAATCGCGTTTCTGGCTACCATGTCGTCAGGAAAACAAATATATTTCCGAGTAATGGTAGCCATGCCTTCCAAAAACTTGGATAGCGCGCGGCTGAGCGTAGGCTGGGAGATATCCACGGAGAGGGCACCCAGCCTCTGGAACGAGCCGTTCGCCAAAAATTGCAGGCAGCCAAGCATCTTAGTCATACCTGAAATTGCTTGCCCCTTCCTCGTGGTGCGGGCTAACCATGGCCGCAGCTCACTATACATTTTATGAAGGGAAGCGCGATTAAGTCTGGTGAGCTCGAACAGCACCGGCGACGCATGCACATCGATGGCATGCATGACGCATGCCATCGATGTGCATGCGTCGCCGGTGCAATCTGGTCTCAGCCCTATGGACAATTTCTATGCCCATGAGCTGCAGATCCTCATGCTCCTCAAATGCACTAGAGTCGTCCATAGCTGCTAGTCTCGAGGTCAGAATGGTCCCGTAAGGGGATCGAAAAGGAAACGGGTTTATAGGGTGGTGGTCCGTCGGCAATCAGCTCTCTGAATGAGACGCAAGCCCATAGCAATAACGTAAGTTATCTGAACGAAAGAAAAATATCAGATTTTGTGGGGAAAATGATCCGAACTAACGCAAATGTTCCGATTTGCATTCGTTCATCGAAAGCGCATATACTCATTTGCCCGAACGTTCATACGAATAAAAAATGAACGAAAAAAACAAAAACTTTCAGACAGCTACGGAAGTCCAGACGAATGAATCTCTGAATCGAGCCTATTGTTTTGCCTTCTCTATGCCCTAATCCTAGTAACCCTAAGGAGTGGCTTTTGCACTCTCTGGATGTGATCAGGACTCTGAAGTTCTATTTGGTGGCTACTGAATCCTTCAGGAAGACTATTGTTTTTTTTTTTTTGCTCCCGTCTGGACCTAAGAAGGGTCTGGCTCCAGCTAAGTCCACTATCAGCAAGTGGATCCTCCAGGCTGTGGTACAGGCCTATTCTGCTAAGGGGAAGGAGCCTCCCTTCCGCCTTACTGCTCATTCTACTCGTGCTATTGGTGCCTCTTGGGCTTTTCAGCACCAAGCTTCTGTTGGAACAATTTTGCAAGGCTGCAACTTGGTCTTCTGTTCATACTTGTTTTACAAGGTTGATGTTAGGGCCTCAGCTGATGCTGCTTTTGGTCGCAAAGTTCTGCAGGCGGCAGTGGTTTAAACTGCCCGCTGTTACTTTTTGGGGATTCCACCCTACCTTACGGACACTGCTATTGGATGTCCCAAGTGTAAGGAATATTGTGGAACAGGACGTGCTGTATACTTAAGATAATACAATTCTGTGATTACTCACCTGTAGAATTGGTATTATACGTATACAGCATGTCCTGTTCCATCCCACCCTTGTTATCATTATTCTTAGTTACCTCTGTATGGTTCATATGTTCATTTTTGAATTCTGGTTATTATTGTTGCTTGTCAATACTGGGGAATTTGTGGGAGGTCCCTGACTTATATAGGGCCGGGAGGGGCCACAAGCTGTTTTCTGCAGTCCAGCGCCATCTTGTGGATGTATTACCCAAGTGTAAGGAATATTCTGGAACAGGACGTGCTGTATACGTATAATACCAATTCTACAGGTGAGTAATCACAGAATTGTATTTATTCTTGGTGTGCCACACACCCCGCTTCACTTAAATATTCATCACTTCATGGGTTAATCCACCGCAGGTGACGTAGTGCAGAGAGGAAGTCTTGTAACGAGCCCCCTTCCGGCCTATATATACCTGGTACCTCCCTTCAATCACCAGTATTTTTTCTCTCTGCTTGCTGACAAGTCAGAAGTTGGAAGTCTCCTGCTTACAGGTAGGCCGGGGTATTCTTACCCCGCCACCCCCCTTTTGGTCTATTTCTGCCCGGTTTGAGTTTGTATACCTTTATGGTGAAATAGGAAGCCTCCCAGCCTTGGCTGCTCACCGGGCAAATGGTAGATGGCACTTTAAGTGCCTAGGAGCTTATCTCCTACCGCTCGACCTCATGCGTGGGGCAATGCGGCGAACCGGCATGGTGCTCCGGAAATGGGATGCCCCTGTCCCGAGGGTCCCCGTAGCCCCTTTCTCTCCCGTTGGGGGGGTGGTGAGGGTGTGCTTTAGTATGTGTGTTTCACTGTATCACTGCATGTTAACATATATGTCATGTTTATACATTCACTGTAGCATGTGTATATTTTGGGTCTGCTTTAGGGCAGCTTGCGCTGGGTATGGGCTGGCCACCTCTCTGGCAGTTGGTTGCTTGTGGCCCCCTACCCCCTCCCCCCTCTCCCCTCTCCTCGCCTGGCATTCATTGAGCTTTGTCAGCACATGCGGTTTTTACCCTCCCCCCTCCGCTGCCTGGACGCGCGTGCTGTGATCAGCTGTAAGGTGTTCCAGCTGATCAGCGTAGGGGGGGGGGGGGCGGGCCCGCTGACGCGGCGCCGACGTCATGCGGCGTCAGCGGCGTCTGCGGCGGGCCCAGCGTCCCAGCTTCCTTCAAAACAGGAAGGCACGTGGGCGCACGGCCGCACTTTGTCTTCTGCCGGCTCATGGCTGCTGGCTGCAGGCTTACCGGCTGATTGCGGTACAGGTAAGCGGCCCCTCCCGTTGGGGCCGTTAAATGGGAGATATTGTTTAATAATACAGTGAGAAATCACTATCATCAAGGGGGCGTCATTTAAGGGCACTTGGTGCCATACTTATATGTTATACACAGATGGTTGTTTTCTTGCCTTGCAGATCCTGGGATCCCTGCTTATGCTAGCCCTCCGGCTCTATGTGCCTGGCTAATTATTGGGATTGATTTGAATGTTTATATACATAGACTATATATAAGTATATATATATAGTTTCTATTAAAGGGGACCTAAACTTAAAAAAAAAAAAAAAAAAAAAAAAAAAATTTTCTATAAATCCTCCCTTCCGGGACATTACTAAAATAAAGGGGGCATCCCGGGTCGGCTTATGCCTTTAAAAGTCCCATTATTGCGAATACCATAAATCACCATATGGAGGCTTCCGTAGATTCCGGAAACGGTTCTGCTGTTCCGTTTGGGGGGTGCGTAGGTTGTGGGGTTCCACTCCCAGCTGATGATATCTTTATTTGCATCCAAATGTGCAAAACAGACTATTGCGCGCCAGTCCGTTGCTACGGCTGCGGTGCCATCGCATCCTTCATCATCTCCTACCTCTCCATCCCTATTCCGGACCCCGCATGACACTGTCAATAGTGGGGATTCGCATTCCGAGGCAGCAGCACAGCCCTGCCCCCGGAAAATGATGCCCGTTAAAGCAGCGTTTAAAACCGCTACAAAACGAAGGCACCTGACTCCGGTACCTTCGGCTCCACAGGACCAGTTTTGTGAACCTGTGGAATGGTCCGATGGATCCCCTGACGAGGATGAACTCCCGTCGGAGTCAGATGAGCCGACAGGTCAGCATGTGGCTGATGAGATCGGCGATTGGTCAGAGGGGGTTGTTTTTGACACCCCCTCCATTCTGGCTCAAATGTTTAATATTTTGAGTTTAGATACGCCTGAGGCGGCCGCCCCGCCAAAGGGTCAGCTATTTAAAGAGCCTCAGCCGAGTTTGGTTTTTCCCAGACAGCACCACTTTGAGAGGGTGGTTCTTAAGGAATGGGAACATCCCACACGGTTATCTGGAATTCCTTCCAGTTGGGAAAAGCGTTATCCTTTTCCACCAGAATTGGTGAGGCTGTGGTCTGTCCCTCCGGACGTCGATACCCCTGTACTAGGACTCTCCAGCTCGGCTATGGTACAATCTGCTGAGACCACTGTCCCCAAAGATGGGGAAGATCGCAGGATTGACCAATACGCTCGACATGGTTTTATCTATTCCGGGTCAGCATTGCGCCCGGTATGTGCTTCAGCCCTTCTTCTATTGGCTATTAAGTCCCTAATTCAGGGGCTATATGAGGATCTTGATCCCGCTTGCAAACAGTTCACTGCACTTAAGCAGTGTGAATCTTTTGTGGCTTATGTCCTGGCCGCTCAGGACGATGCGCTGACTATGAGTAGCAAGGCGGCAGCTATGCTGGTGGCTATTTGCAGGTCAGTATGGCTGCGTCAGTGGTCAGCAGACACGGCTTCCAAAAAGGTACTCACAGCCCTCCCCTTTTTGGGGTTGCGTCTGTTTGGGAAGAAAATTGATTCAGTCGCAAAAGATGGTAAGATGCCACAACGCAAAAGGCCTCGTGGTCCCTTCAGGGGGACAAGTTCCGGTAGGCCTTCCTTTCAAAGGTTCGGAGCGGGAAAAGGTTCGTCCTTTCCCGCTACCAGTGCGCAGGTTGGACTCGGGGGAGGGGCCGTGGCCGGCCCACTCAGTCCTGGGGCACCAAGCCCAAGCCTGCTGATAAGCCCACTCAGCAATGAGGGGCTGCCCTCACCCGTGCGGGTGGGGGGGACTATTGCGACACTTCTACCATTGGAACCATGTGGTTCTAGGCAGATGGATCCAGGAGGTAGTGTCGACAGGTCACAACCTGGAATTCGAGTCTCACCCTCCCTCGCGGTCCATTCAGGGGTTGGTTCATCCCGGCCTGAACTCTCATCAAGACGCTGTGTGTCTTTCTTTTGCCCAAATTCGCACAAGAACACTTCGGCTATTTCTGCTAGCGTGTTGGGTCCAGCAACCTCTGTTGTTGGATCAGTCCTTCCAATTGTCCTCCCGTGTACGGCAGTTCCTCCTGTGGTGATTGGTCTCGACCAATCTTGTATAGGGCAGGTCTTTCCTGACCCTCCCTTGGAGAGGTGTCACCACGGACACCGGTCTGTCGGGATGGGACAGATTCTGGAAAGAGCTGCGGCTTCAGGGGCAGTGGAGGCCCCACTTACCCATCAGAGAAATGTCCCTGATCCAGACATGGGCAGTGTTCCATGTTCCCTGTCTCTCGGCGGTTTACATTCCAGAGGTGATGGAACAGGTAGCGGACCGGTTGAGCAAGTGCTCTCCCCGTCTGGAAGAATAAGCTCTCCATCCTCGGGTGGTTCTCTTATTGTGTCTCCAATGGGAGACTCCGGAGGTGGACCTGTGGGTCCCTCATCTCTATCTCAGGCTCCCGAGCTTCGTGTCTCTCTCCCGGGATCCTCTGGCTCTGACAGTGGACGTCAGGTCCCTGAACTGAGGAGCTCTGGGATTTCTATACCTGTTTCCTCCGTGGCCCTTGCTGGGCAGAGTTCTTCAGAAGTTGGCTCTGGAAAGGGTGTACGCCGTTCTCATGGCCCCAAAGTGGCCAAAACGAATAAGGTTCGCAGACATCGTTTGGCTGGCAGTGGACCAGTTCATTCTGCCTCTTCGGCCCGATCTGCTCACTCAGGGTCAATTGTGTTACCTCAATTTACCAGCGCTGGGTTTGATGGCCTGGCGGCTGAAACCTCCATCCTGAAGGAGGAGGGTCTTTCTGATTCAGTCATTAAGACTCTGATCAGTGCCCGGAAGAAGTCTTCTTCCGTCACCTACTATAGGACTTGGAAAGCCTATATCACTTGGTGTGAGATAAGATCTTTTCCTTGTAGGGTCCTTTCGGTCCCCAGGATTCTGGAGTTTTTACAATCAGGGCTGGACTCTGGTCTCCAGCTAAGTACATTGAAAGGGCAGGTCTCTGCCTTATCTGTCTTTTTTCAGAAGCGTGTTGCGCTTAAACCTTTAGTTAAAACTTTTTTCCAGGGGGTTACGCATGTGCGGCCTCCCAGGAAACCATTACTCCCTGTTTGGGATTTGAATTTGGTTCTTTCGGCTCTTCAGGCTCCTCCTTTTGAGCCTTTGCAAGATATTGCTTTGTCTACCCTGATTTAGAAGATTGTCTTCTTGGTAGCGATCACTTCTGTCCGGCGTGTCTCAGAATTGGCGGCCTTAACTATCCAGGCGCCCTACTTCGAGAGGCATCGGGATAAAGTGGTCTTTCGGTTCAAGCCAGACTTTCTTCCTAAGGTTGTTTCTGCTTTTCATTTGAACCAAGATATTGTTCTTCCCTCCTTGTGTCCTAATCCTAAGAATGACAAAGAGAGGGTTTTGCATTGTTTGGATGTAGTACGCTGTGTTAAGTACTACTTGATTATCACGTCTCCTTTCCGTAGGACGGATTCCTTTTTTGTTGTGCCCCATGGGCCTAAGAAGGGTTTGGCACCAGCCAAATCTGCCATTAGCAAGTGGATATGTCAGGCCGTTACTGCGGCCTATTCTGCTAAGGGAAGAGTTCCCCCTTTTCGTAGTACTGCTCATTCTTCTCGCGCTGTTGGGGCGTCTTGGGCTTTTCAGCACCAAGCTTCTGTTGAACAGGTTTGTAAGGCCGCCACCTGGTCTTCTGTTCACACTTTTTCTAAGTTTTACAAAGTTGATGTGCGGGCCTCAGCGGATGCTGTTTTTGGCCGCAAAGTTCTGCAGACTGCAGTCATTTAAGTTATGCTTCACCTGGCCTTGAGATGCCCTTCCCTTGTGGACACTGCTTTTGGATGTCCCATGAAGTGATGAATATTTAAGAAGTGAAGCGGGGTGTGTGGCACACCAAGAATAACACCATTTTGTGAGTACTCACCTGAAAAATGGATATTGTTGGTGTGCCACACACCCCGCTTCACACCCGCCCTTTTCGGTATTACCGAAGCATTTATATGGTGAAGCCCTTTTTTATTTATATCAAAATTAATTTTGGAGGTTACTGGTGGAATACTGGTACCTTGATTTACTGCTTTTTGAATATACTGGTGATTGAAGGGAGGTACCAGGTATATATAGGCCGGAAGGGGGCTCGTTACAAGACTTCCTCTCTGCACTACGTCACCTGCGGTGGATTAACCCATGAAGTGATGAATATTTAAGAAGTGAAGCGGGGTGTGTGGCACACCAACAATATCCATTTTTCAGGTGAGTACTCACAAAATGGTATTTTCCAGGTCTTCAGAAATATCTGCTGTTTGCAGTAGATGGCTTACATCTTCAGTTTGTGGCTCTGCCCTTTGGTCTGTCGTCAGCACCAAGGGTGTTTACCAAATAATAACTTACCAAAGTATACAGCACGTCCTGCTCCAGAGATAATTCCTTACGTTTGGGTTATACATCCACAAGATGGCGCTGGACTGCAGAGACAGCAAAGAAGTGGCTCCTCCTGGCCCCTTATATTCCATGGACCTCCTACAAAATCCCAGAAGGCGCTGCGATGGCAAGACGATGACTCTCTCTACTTGCAGGTGAGCGGGGCTATTGCCCTGTGGCCCTGTAGGACTATTCCCACCCGTTCCTCTTTATTCTGCCTCCCAGCTTTGGCTGCACTGGTCGGGTGATGGTAGGCAGCACCGTTTTCAGGTGCTTAAGGAGGCTGCTCCGACCGCAATCCCCCATCAAAGGGTAGGCGGTATAGGCCCATGGTGGGCCTTATGGGATGCCCCTCCCATGCTATTGCCCCTCTCCATCGGTGGACTCCTGTTAGGTTGGCCGCTGCGTGTGTGTGTTCTGTATTCTTCACTCCTTGGGTTTTTTATCATGTGGTATGCTTGGCTTGTGTTGCCACGTGTTTGGTATGCACTGTTGCTTTTACAATTGCCGCTGCCGCCGTGCGCGCTTACACGACGTTCCGCGGTCAGCGGCGACATTACCTCAGGCGCTGCTGCGCCATCATTGGCTGACATGGTCACGTGGGCGCCTTCACGCTCTTTGGGGGGGTGGGCCTTGCGGATGGTGCGTTCCTTAAATCCCTATTGGCCGGTGGCCGCGACAATCGCCATATGGAGGCTTCTCAGGATAATGTGCTTGGGGTTCCTTCGGGACAAGCCCGGCTGTGCGTGGCGTGTGGGGTGTCCCCTACAAATGACAATGTGCGGGTTTGTGTACCCTGTGCCCAGCGGGCGCTTGCGCTGCAATCTGGGTTACCTGTGGCTGGGCCTGCGCCCCGTGTGGCTTCGCCCACTCCCCCACGCTTACATCCGACTCCCAGTGAGGTGCATACCAGTGGGGAGTCTCAGCCTGATTTGTCCACCAGGGTGGCTAGCATTGAGAAGCTGATTGCTGGCTCTACGGCGCAGGCCTCTGCTAAGAGGCGGCATCTGGCTCCTGGCGTTAACCTTTTTCCTATGGAGGCTGAGGAATTCTTTGACCTAACCGGCTGTACCCCCCTGGAAGAGGGGGAGTTGTTTTCTGATTCAGAATCATCTGATGAGCAGCCTAAGGGTTATGCTGATTCTGGCTCTGACCCATGGGCTCCAGATGATACTGACAGGCTTTTGGCTCACATTTTTGAAGTGCTTTCCATTTCTCCTCCTGCCACGGCTCCTCAGCAGCAGGGGGAGTTGTTTCACACTGCTAAGCCATGTTTGGAATTTCCTGAGCAAACTCACTTTAATAATCTTGTGCTCAAAGAGTGGGAGCGTCCAAGCAGGCTCCCTGGGAGTTGAGATAAGAGGTACCCTTTTCCTGCTGAAGTGGTTAAGCGTTGGTCGTCCCCTCCTGAAGTGGATGCACCAATTCTAGGGTTGTCCAACACATCCGTCATGCATTCCCCTGACTCTACTACACTGAGGGATGGTGAGGACCGGCGCATTGATCAGCTGGCTTCCCATGCCTTTGCCTGTGTCCTCTCTGCCTTGGATGATACCATTAGAATGTGTGGCAGGGCTTCTGCCTTGGCGGTGGCTATACGCCGCTCGGTTTGACTGCGCCAGTGCGCAGCTGACAACGCTGCCAAGAAGGCCCTCACTGGGTTCCCCTTTAAAGGACTGCGTCTATTTGGGGATCGCCTGGACCTGTTTGCTAAGGGAGGCAGGTTACCCCAGCGCAGGAGACAGTCTCGGCCCTTTCGGGGTTCAGGCTCCTTTCTTCCCTCCTACCGAGGGCCCAGAATGGGAAGGGGAGCTTCATTTGCAGGTGCCTGGGATGATTTCTGAGGCAGGGGCAGAAGACGTGGCCGCACTGGCCCCTCCTGGGGTTCCAAATCTAAGTGTTCCCCTTAGCCCCCTCAGGCATGAAGGGGCGCCCTCACCCATCCGGGTGGGGGGACGGCTTCGGCTCCTTGCTCACGTCTGGAGGCGTCATGTCTCAGACCGGTGGATTCAGGAGGTAGTGTCCTCCGGTTACAAGATAGAGTTGGCAGCCTGGCCGCCCCCAAGATTCATCAGATCCCGGATGCCTCAAGACCCCCTGTCAGCTCAGGGCCTGTTGCTTGCTGTGCAGAATCTACTGCAGCTGGGGGTCATCTGCCAAGTGCCCTTAAGGGAAAGGGGCAAGGGCTATTATTCGAACCTTTTCACTGTTCCCAAAAGAGATGGGTCTGTCAGACCCATCCTGGACTTAAAGCTTCTCAACAAGTTTGTCAGATCCAGGCGTTTTTGCATGGAGACTCTGCGCTCAGCTGTAAGCTCACTACGCCCAGGGGACTTCATGACCTCTGTGGACATCAGGGATGCTTACCTCCATGTTCCAGTCTTTCCAGGCGATCAGAGATTCCTCAGGTTCGCTCTGGAGGATCAGCATTACCAGTTCGTGGCATTGCCCTTCGGTCTTACTTCGGCTCCCAGGGCATTCACCAAGGTGCTGGCGGGCGTTATGGCTCTGCTGAGAGCTCAGGGCATTCGCATTCTTCCCTATCTGGATGACATTCTTATCACTTCCCTTCCCTTGCTGGGAGACAGTCACCACGGATGCCAGTCTGACAGGTTGGGGGGGCTTCTGGAGATCCCTATCATTCCAGGGGCAGTGGGGCCCTCAGGAGGGCCCACACCCCTATCAACGTACTGGAACTGAGGGCGATCAGGTTGGTTCTAGCCCGCTTGACCCCACACCTTCGGGGTCGGGCTGTTCAGGTACGCTCGGATAACCAGATGGCGGGTGCCTACATCAATCATCAGAGAGGGACCCGGAGCAAGGGGCCCCTCAAGGAAGTGTCTCTTATCCTGTCCTGGACAGAGGACAATGTTCCCTGCATCTCAGCTGTGTACATTCCGGGGGTGGAGAATCTGGAGGCAGACTCTCTGAGCAGGGGGACTTCTCGCCTGGGGGAGTGGTCCCTCAGCGTCAGGGTGTTTCGTTATCTGTGTCACCGTTGGGGTCAGCCAGATGTGGATCTGTTTGCATCCCGTCACAATCACAAGCTTCCAGTCTTTGTGTCTCTGTCCCAGGACCCTCTGGCCTTAGCCATGGATGCTCTGACAAAGCCCTGGCAGGGTTTTCAGCTTCTGTATGTCTTTCCCCTGTTGGGCAGGGTTCTGCAAAAGATAGCTCAGGAAGGGGTGCCAGCAAACTGGTGGCCCCTCGTTGACCAAGAAGCGTGTGGTTCGAAGACATAGTACAGCTGTCGGTAGATCAGTACGACCTGCCCAGGGATCCAGACCTGCTCACTCAGGGGCTGCTACGCTACCCCAATTTACAAACGCTGGCTTTAACGGCCTGGCTGCTGAAACCTCCATCTTAATGGAAAAGGGGCTGCCTGCCTCTGTTGTTAACACCATGATCAGGGCTAGAAAAAAGTCCTCTTCTTCCATCTATTATAGGGTTTGGCGTACCTACATTGACTGGTGTGAGGCTAAGTCTCTTCCCTGTCGTGTGTTTCCTATTCCTAGGATTCTGGAATTTCTACAACATGGTTTGGATCTGGGACTTCAACTCAGCACTCTGAAAGGTCATGTGTCTGCCTTGGCTGTTTTCTTTCAGAGGTCTTTTGCTCAGCATCATCTGGTCAAGACCTTTTTCCAGGGGGTTACTCATGTGCGCCCCCCACGTAAGCCTATGTTACCAGTCTGGGACTTGAACTTGGTCCTATGCCTTGCAGGTGCCTCCATTTGAGCCTGTGCATGAGGTTGCTTTGTCCATTCTTACGCTTAAGGTAGTCTTTTTGGTGGCTATCACTTCTGTTAGGCGTGTTTCTGAGTTGGCGGTGCTTTCCATCAAGCCCCCTTACTTTGAGAGACACTAGGACAAGGTGGTGTTTCGCTTTAAACCAGATTTTCTGCCAAGGGTTGTGTCTGCTTTTCATGTCAATCAGGACATTGTTCTGCCTTCTCTGTGCCCTAATCCTAGTAACCCTAAGGAAAGGGCTCTACATTCCTTGGATGTTGTTAGGAACCTGAAGTTCTATTTGGTGGCTACTGAGCCCTTCAGGAAGACTGATGCTCTTTTTGTGGTCCCTTCTGGTCCTAAGAAGGGTCTGGCTCCAGCTAAGTCTACCATCAGCAAGTGGATCCGTCAGGCTGTGATTCAGGCCTATTCTGCTAAAGGGAGGGATCCTCCCTTCCGCCTTACTGCTCATTCCACTCATGCTATTGGTGCCTCTTGGGCCTTTCAGCACCAGGCTTCTGTTGAACAAGTTTGCAAGGCGGCTATTTGGTCTTCTGTTTATACTTTTTCTAAGTTTTACAAGGTTGATGTTAGGGACTCAGCTGATGCTGCTTTCGCCGCAAAGTTCTGCAGGCGGCAGTGGTTTTAATCTGCATGTTGTTGCTTTTGGGGATCCCACCCTACTTTACGGACACTGCTATTGGATGTCTCAAACGTAAGGAATTATTTTTGGAGCAGGACGTGCTGTATACTTAGAATAATACAATTCTGTGATTACTCACCTGTAGAATTGGTATTATGAGTATACAGCACATCCTGCTCCACCCCGCCCTTGTTATCATTATTCTTAGTGCCTCTGTGTAGTGGTTGTTATTATGGTTAAGCCTGCTTGTCAATACTGAGGATTTTGTGGGAGGTCCCTGGAATATAAGGGGCCGAGAGGAGCCACTTTTTTGATGTCTCTGCAGTCCAGCGCCATTTTGTGGATGTATAACCCAAACGTAAGGAGTTATCTCTGGAGCAGGACGTGCTGTATACTCCTAATACCAATTCTACAGGTGAGTAATCACAGAATTGTATTATTTTCTGGGAATGTCATTAGACACTTCTCGGGCAGAGTGTCATTAAACACTTCTCAGGCCAGGGATCTCTTGTCTTGCCGTCACCCGACGAATCGTCAAGGAATGGGCTTGATGGTGTCTTGCTTCGAGGCATTGCCTTTTGCACAATTTCACACAAGACCCCTGTAGATGGAATTGCTCTTGATCTGGGCTCAGAACCCACAATCCCTGGATCATCCATTTTGCATTAAACATTGAACAAGGCAGTCCCTAACCAGGTGGCTGAATCCTTACTTTCAGTACAATGAAAGATTGTCACTTCGGATGCCAGTCTAATAGGTTGGGGGGTGTCATGGGGTCACAAACTATCCAGGGTCCGGAGGAGAGCAGATCCCCCATAAATATCCTGGAACTGAGAGTGATTATATTGTCTCTCAAACATTGGACATCCCATCTGAGGGATCATCCCGTCAGGATTCAAACAGACAATCAGACGGCGGTGGCATATATCAACCACCAGGGGGGGCACCAGAAGCAGGAAAACTCTCAAGGAAGTGAGCCGGATCTTTGGGCCGAGAAACATGTTCCATGCATCTCAGCAGTGCACATACCAGGATTGGAAGCCTGCAGGCCAATCATCTCTGGAGAGCGGTCCTGAAGGGGGAATGTTCCCTCAGTCAGAGGGTCTTTCAATCCCATTGCAGGCGCTGGGGGTTCCCAGAAGTAGATCTCTTTGCATCACAGCACAATCAGAAAGTTCTGAAGTTTGTGTCCCGGTCCAGGGATCCTCTAGCAACAGACACCCTGACTCTTCAGTAGTCAGCGTTCAGGCTTCTTTATGCGTTGCCTGTGATTCCACTCCTGAGTCGAGTACTAAAAAAGATAGCTCACAAGGGAGTCCCAACCATTCTGGTGTCTCCTCTGGGGCCAAGGAGAAGGTTTTTCTTAGACATAGTAAGGATGTCAGAAGGCGACCCGTGGAGGTTGCCTGACGATCCAGATCTTCTCACACAGGGGCTGCTGCAGCACCCCAATTCACAAGTTCTGGCTTTGACGGCTTGGCTATTGAAACCTTCATCATGGCAGAAAGGGGTTTTTCTGCCAGAGTCATCCAGACCATGATCTAGGCCAGGAAGAAATCGTCATCAATGATCTACTACAGAATCTGGTGAGCATTTATCACCTGGTGCGAATCCAGAGCTTGTGGAACTTTTTCTGTTCCTAGAATATTGGAATTTTTGCAGAAGTGTCTTGATGAAGGTCTTCAGTTGAGTATTTTAAAGGTGAAGATATCTGCTTTATCGTTTTTTTTTTCCAGAAACCCATAGCTAAGAATAAATTTATTAGGATTTTTTTACATGGTGTCACCCTGTAAGCCACTTCTGCCAGTCTGGGATTTGAACTTGGTTCCAGTGGCCCTTCAGAGTCCTCCTTTTGAACCATTGGCAGAACCATTGGCAGATGCATCACTAATCTTAATGACACCTAAGGTTATCTTTTTAGTGGCAATAACCTCAGTAAGGCGGGATTCTGAATTAGCAGCTTTATCTGTTAGGCTTCCTTCTTTAGTGTTACAAAGGGCAAGACCATCTTCCATTTTTAAATAGGACTTTCTTCTTAAAGTGATTTCCCCTTTTTTATCTTAATGAGGCGGTGGTTTTGACTTTCTTATGTCCTGCTCCAGTTAACTATAAGGAGAGGGTTCTTCACTCGCTGGATGTAATTAGAAGTATTATATCACTGCTACTCATGCTTTCCGCAGGTCGGGCTCCTTATTTGTTATACCTGAGGAAAGGTCTACCACCAGCTAAGTCTACCATCAGCCGATGAATTAGACAAGCTGTGATAAGAGCCTATGTCTCCAATTTTATTACTCATTTACATACACTATTGGAGCTTCTTGGGCTTTTCAGCATCAAGTTTCAGTAGAACAAATACTTGGTCTTCAGTGCATATATTTACTACATTTTATAAGGTAGATTTTAGAGCTTTGGCTAATGCCGATTTTGGTAGGAAGGTATTACCGAGTCCCCAATTGTATCTGAATTCTCCTGATGGCCTGAGGTAAAATGGAAGAGAAAATACAATTCTCACCTGTAGAATTGATTTATCTTTCATTATTACTTCAGGGCGTCAGACCCTCCCTGTCTGCTAGGTTACTATATCCATTCCTTGGATGCCTAGTCTTAGTGGACTTGTAAATATGTAAATAGTTGATCAGCATCAACAAAAAAAAAAAAGAAAACTAAATGGAGATAGGTAGAGAGGAGTTTGTTTCTTGTTTCCTCTTTTGTCACCAATGAAAGATATAAAGAATGCCTCCTGGGCAGCTGGTTCTAATGCGTTTCAAAGCTAGAAGTATATAGGCCAGGCAGAGCCACACCTTTTGTATTGCAGTCCATGCCCTTTAGTTGATATAAAGGCATACCTGCAAAAACGTTGAGTGCGCTCTGGTGTTATCCACTGCATCCCACCTAGTCCCTAGTGGAAACAGTACTACAGCCCCACCTAGCGGTCAATTATGTAAATAGTTTAACTGATTATTCCGTTTATTGTTATGTTTCGCAGTATTAAATCACTTTATGGCACGCATAGCTGTTTCTATAGGTGTTCATTTTTCCCACCTATGTTTATATTCATGTAGCTTTTGATGCGCAGTGAGTGGAGGCGTCAGGGTATTATAGAACCCCTGCTCTTTAAACCTTGAATCCACGATTCTACTTATTGATGTATAGTGTGCTTCAACCATAATTCTAATTACCGCTTTAAAGTCTCTGGTCACTAACTTCTTTTATGGTGTAACTTAGTTTCTCATCACAGGCTTCCTCTAAAGCTTTGAGATTTTTAATCCTGGTGTTTTCAGTCTTACAATCACCTCCCTTTAAATCTATGAAGCAGGCCAAAGCACTTAATTCCCAGTCCTGGGATTTATAATTTCCAGGGCAGGTGATTCCCTGTCACTGAAACCCACTGGTTCAGCTGGTCTGCTGAGTGATCCAGCGATCCCACTGTTGCATCCCCTGCTTTCTCACAGCTGATGTGCACTACTCACAGAAAGCCTATCTGGATGCTTGGCAGGAGGCACCAGGCACTGCTTTTAGAATACGCCATCTATTGTGCTTGGCTCAAATTGGAATGCCACTGTAAAGCAGACCAAAACCCAGGTGAAAAACCTGGATTTTGGACTACTTTAAACTTTAAATTTGTGTGCCTTTGTTGGTTACTATACAGAAATGTTGTCTTCTTTTTGCCAATTGCCACAGTATACATTTGGTAGCACTTTTTGTTGTGATAACCTGGGATTTTGCGCAAGGTTGTCTGTGCCTTCCATGTCAAAAAGAACATTGTTGGGTAACTCACCTGGTCGCTGAAACTGAGCCCCTGCCGCATCCTGTGTTGTCGGGGGGCCCGAACATGTAGGCGTGTTTGATGGTGGGTCGGGATCACAACTCTCTATTAATCACTGCCATGCCCTATCCATTCATTGCAATGGAGGTAATAAGCTGTGAGCTTACTGCAATAGAGGGGGCATGGCCACACCACCTGTGACTGTTCCGGGGGCTCTAACGGTGAGGTTTACTCTCATGTCTTCCTTGTGTAAAATCCCCCTGGAAAGTTCTGCATGATTTTAAACTTAAACCTAAATTGCAATATAAAATACAAAAAATCCAGAATGGAATCCATTTATTACGTTAGAGATATCTTACAAAAGGACATACTGATGGTCTCCGTCAACCTACAAAATGCTTACCTCCACATTCCAATCCACCCTTCTTACAGAAGGTTTCTGAGATTTGCATTCCTGCTAGAAGGGAAAATAAAGCATTGACAGTTCCGAGCGATGCCCTTCGGAATTTCCTCAGCCCATCAGATTTTTACAAAGATTTTGTCAGAAGTGATGGCCCATCTGTTAAACATCATAGCCTATCTAGATGATCTGCTTCTTTTTGCAGCAGGCAGGCTCTTCCTCCTAGCAGCCTTACAAAGAAACTTACTATGTTTACAGAAGTTAGGGTGGATATTGAACCTGGAGAAGTCTAGCCTCATTCACAGCAGGTGCACATACCTGAAGTACAAAATAGATCCCCTAAAAGAGCTAATATTCTAAGTGTGCCATACACTCCACTTCGGTCTTCATGACATCTGGGTAATCTCCAGTAGAGGGCGAACTTCTGCAGAGATGAATATGCAAAAAAGAAAGCCCCTCCCGGTCCATATATACCTGGGACCTCCCACCAATTCCCCAGTTCCTTCTCTGCAGGGAAGGCGACAAGACAGAAGATGAAGACTTCTTTACTTACAGGTAAGCCGGGCTCGCGCCTGGCCTTCTATTATCCCTATTACTGCCAGGACCCTTCTAAATTGCCCTATATTGAGCCTCCCAGCTTAGGCTGCGGGTCCTGGTGAAGGTAGGAGCACCCTAAGGGTGCAGCAGGAGCACTGCTCCACCGTGAGACCTCACTATGGGGTAGGCGGTTATCCAGGTTTCTTGGTGATCCTGGTGTGGGATGCCCCGTCCCGTTAGGCTTATGGCCGGCTTCTGTCAGGATTCCCCCCCTTCTGGGTCCCTTATTCCCCTCGTGGCGGGGGTGGCTTGCCTGGCCTGGCCGTTATTTCGTTTTCCCCAGCTTGTTTCCCTGTGTGCTGAGTGTTTTACTGTGTGTGTGTGTGTTTGTGAGTGTGTCTACTGGCATACCAGGGACTAATGACAGCCTGGGGGAGCTTCTCCCCCCTCACGCTGCGTTCGGGAAGGGGGCTTCGCCCCCTTATTTGGCGCGATTGCTGTGCTCGTTTTCTAGGGGTCCGCGTTGCTGGGAGGGGGGCGCGGCCTCGGCAAACGCGCGTTCTGCGCTGGCCCGCCCTCCCCCTGCTCTCCCTCCTCAGGCACTAGGCTGCGTGGGGGCCATCTTCTCGAGGAGGTCACAGACATTTGGATCTTGGAAGTGGTCTCCTCCGGGTACAAACTGGAGTTCGAGTTCTGGCCGCCCCCAAGATTCTTAAGGTCTCGGGTGCCCTCAGGCTGCACAGGGGCTCCTTTTAGCAGTAAAAAACCTTCTGGACATGGGGGTTATATGCCCGGTGCCTCTGTCTGAGAGAGGCAGGGGTTTCTACTCCAACCTTTTCACGGTTCCCAAAAAGGAGGGTTCAGTGAGACCCATTCTAGATCTCAAGGTTCGCAACAGATTTCTCAGAGCCAAAAAGTTCCGCATGGAAACTCGGCTATCAATTCCCTTCGCCAAGGGGATTTTATGACATCCATAGACATCAAGGATGCGTATCTGCATGTTCTGATTTTTCAGGCACATCAGAGATTCCTCCGATTTGTGGTGGAGGATCAACATTATCAGTTTGTAGCTCTTCCCTTCGGTCTGACCTCGGCACCGAGGGTCTTCACCAAGGTTTTGGCGGGCATAATGGCTCTGCTCATATCTCAGGGCATTCGCATTGTGCCTTATCTGGACAATCTGTTGATTTCAGCTTCTTCCCTTCAGCAGGCGGAACTGGACACCCACCAGGTGGTGTCGACCCTTGAGAGGTTCTTCTCTCTCCCCGTCTCGAGTGATTTCATTTCTGGGCATGAATCTGGATACCATTCGGGCCAGAGTGTTTCTGCCCCAGACCAAGGTGCAGGGGATTCAGGGCCTGATCCGCCTTCTTCTGGCCAGTCCTTGTCCATCTATCCGACAGGGGATGAAACTGGTGGGTTTGATGGTGTCCTCCTTCGAGGCGGTGCCGTTTGCACAGTTTCACATGAGATCTCTTCATTGGATCAACCTTTCAGGATGTCTCCCAGGGTTCAACAGTCTTTTCGGTGGTGGCTGAACTCGAGCAATCTGGTGAAGGGCAGATCCTTTCTGGTCCCTTGTTGGGAGACGGTTACCACGGATGCCAGCCTGTCGGGCTGGGGAGGTTATTGGAAGAGTCATCAGTTCAGCGGGGTGTGGGGTCCCCAGGAGGCTCACACCCCCATCATTGTATTGGAGCTCAGAGCCATTCGACTGGTTCTGGCTCGGCTGACCCCACATTTACGGGGTCTGCCGGTTCAGGTTCGTTCGGACAACCGAACGGCAGTAGCTTACATAAATCACCAAGGAGGGACTCGCAGCAGGAGTGCCCTCAGGGAAGTCTCTCTGATCTTGCACTGGGCGGAGAGCAATGTTCCTTGCGTTTCGGCAGTCTGCATTCCGGGAGTGGAGACCACTCGTGGCCACGAAGAGTGGTCTCTCAACCCCGAGGTTTTTCTGGATCTTTGCCACAAGTGGGGGACTCCGGAGGTGGATCTCTCTGCCTCGAGGCACAATCACAAACTTCCGGCCTTTGTGTCTCTTTCTCAGGATCCTCTGTCTCTGGTAGTGGATGCCTTGTCACTGGCTTGGAAGGACCTGGGTTTTCTGTACCTGCTTCCACCTGTCTCCATGCTGGGCAAGGTAGTTCGCAAACTGGTTCTAGAAGGGGCACCAGCGATTCTGGTGGCTCCAAGGTGGCCAAGAAGGGTTTGGTACGCAGACGTTGTAAGGATGGCCGTAGACCAGTACTGGTTCCCTTGCTGCCGGACCTGCTATCTCAGGGTCATCTACTTTACCCCAATTTACAAACGCTAGCTTTGACGGCTTGGCTGCTGAAACCTTCATCTTGAAAGAGGAGGGTTTGTCTGAGGCGGTTGTTCAGACCCTGATTAGGGCTAGGAAGCGGTCCTCTTCTGGCATTTACTATAGGACTTGGAGGTCCTATATTGATTGGTGTGAGGCTAGGGCCTTGCCTTGCAGGGTTTTTTCTATACCCAGGATTTTGGAGTTTCTTCAGCATAATCTGGATCTTGGGTTCCAGCTTAGTACTTTGAAAGGACAGGTTTCTGCTCTGTCGGTTTTCTTCCAGAGGTCTTTTGCTTTACACCCGCTGGTTAAGACCTTTTTCCAAGGGGTGGCGCATGTTCGGCCCCCTCGGAAGGCTGTAGGTCCTGTTTGGGATTTGAATTTGGTTCTTTCGGCTCTGCAGGGTCCTCCTTTTGAGCCGCTACAGGATATTGCTCTTTGGTTCTCACTCAGACGGTTGCTTTCTTGGTGGCTATTACCTCTGTTCGGCATGTCTCTGAGTTGGCCCCTTACTTTGAGAGACACCAGGATAAGGTGGTTTTTCATTTTAAGCCGGATTTCCTTCCTAAGGTGGTGTCTGCTTTCCACCTCAATCAGGATATTGTTCTCCCTTCCTTGTGTCCTAAGCCTAACAATGACAAGGAGAGGGTTCTGCACAATTTGGATGGTGTTCGCTGTGTGAAGTACTATTTGGTGACTACTTCTTCCTTCCGCAAGGCGGATGCCTTTTTCGTGGTGCCCTGTGGTCCCAGGAAAGGTTTGGCGCCCGCCAAGTCTACCATTAGCAAATGGATTCGTCAGGCCACTGTTGGGGCCTATTCTGCTAAGGGGAGGACTCCCCCTTTTAGGGTCACTGCACATTCTACTTGTGCTGTTGGTGCGTCCTGGGCTTTTCAGCACCAGGCTTCTGTTGAACAAGTTTGTAAGGCTGCTACTTGATCTTCCGTTCATACTTTTTCCAAGTTTTACAAGGTTGATGTGCAGGCTTCAGCGGATGCTGTTTTTGGCCGCAAGGTTCTGCCAGCTGCAGTGGTTTGAGTTGGTACATTCTTTACTGTTTCTGGTTCCCACCCATGACGGACACTGCTATTGGATGTCCCAGATGTCATGAAGACCGAAGTGGAGTGTATGGCACACTTAGAATAATACAGTTTTGTGAGTACTCATCTTTCAAACGGGTATTATGAGTGTGCCATACACTCCACTTCGCCCCACCCCTTTTTTTCAGGTATTCTGGGGCTTTTATATGGTGAACCATTGGTTTTGATTTTTAAGGTTAGAATTGGTTCTTCCTGGTCCCTTTACTGCTTTTATACACTGGGGAATTGGTGGGAGGTTCCAGGTATATATGGACCGGGAGGGGCTTTCTTTTTTTGCTTTCTTTTTTTGCATATTCATCTCTGCAGAAGTTCGCCCTCTACTGGAGATAACCCAGATGTCATGAAGACCGAAGTGGAGTGTATGGCACACTCATAATACCCGTTTTAAAGGTGAGTACTCACAAAACGGTATTTTTCCTCCCGAATTCAAAGACTGAAAAATGGTGGGGTCTTTGGCACAGGTCCTTTCCTACCAGTTAGTGTCTCAGACAGATTTTAGCTGTGTTGGGTCTCATGTCCACCTCCATACTGGCAGTTCCCTGGGCTCCGCTCCACTCAGGACCTCTCCAGGCCTTCTTCCTAGATACCTAGGACAAGGTTTGAGCCTCCTTAGGTCAGTTGGTCACCTTATCAGAACAAGTTTGGGAAAGTCTGGTATGGTGACCTTGTTGGAGAAAGTGGCAGGCAGGAAGTCTTGCCCTCAGATAGAGACCATAGTGAAAACAACGGATGGCAGCTCCTTTTGGATGGGGAGCCCATTGCCAGGGACAATACTTTCAAGGCGTTTGGACTGAGTCCATGACCTTGAAGGAACTAAAAGACAAATTACTGAACATATATGTTGTTTCAGACAATGTCACGGTATCACTGCGGAGTGTTACTTAATTTTCTGAGAAGATGACCCACAGGTGTTTGAGTTCCCTTCTAATGGGACAACCAGCCGCAGGTTTATTGGTTTGGGGAGCCTGCAGGGGGGTGGGAACAATGGAATGCCTTACCTGTTCTTTTTCACAATGTTTAGTTTTACTAGATGACGCTGCTTTTTTAAAAAAAATTGCGCCATGGAAGGGGGCAGGAAGGTCGCTGGTATGGGGCGTGGGAGTGGCTTCGCCTCTAGCTGGAAAGGGAATTCAGTCCCTTCCGGGCCTTTAAGAGATTGTGGATAAGGCATATTAGGTAGTGGTTCACTCCTAGGGTCTCGGGGTACTCGTATATTGATTATCGAGATTCCTCATATACTTTGATCTTAGTTCCTCTGGGTTTTCACCATGACCGAAACATCTGGGGCGTCCGCGTCTGGTAGGTTAGTAGAGAGTCTTGCCCCATGTCCTGTATGCCTGCAAAGGCCTCCAGAAGAGGACAGCCCCATCTGTTCAGAATGCACCGCCGTGGTGGTACTCTCCAGATTAAGGAGACAACTGCCACCCCTGGAGGGTTTTCCTGCCATGGAAACCTCAGGGTCTGCTCCCTTTAAGCGTATTGCTCCTCCAGCAGCTCTACAGGCGGCAACAGGGGAGGAGGAGGCAGCAGACGCAGTGGGGAAGCCTGAGTGGCACCCGCTCGAAGTGCTGAAGCCGGCTGCGACAGGGCAAGGGCCGGAGCAGGGGGGGAAGGGAGGCGGCAGCCTCTGCTCGAGCGATCAACCATGGAGTACAAAGAGACCCGACTGCGGCCAGGAAACAGAGACCTCCCGCCGGGCAGGGGAGAGAGGCAGAGGGGGGCCACACTGATGGACCTGCAGCACCAGCAATGTCAGGGGGGGAGCAGTCTGGTCAAGGCCAGCTTCGGGAACGTTACGAGAGGGCGACCCACAGAGCCTGGGATGCCCTCACCCTCCGGGCTCAACCTTGGGCTATTGGGTCTCCAATGATGGGGCCCTTCATCCCAGCCACCCGGAATCCACCCTCAACTCTCTCAACTCTCCCAGTGTCCCTTGCTGGAGCGACAGATAGCCCCTCCACTAAGCGGATTGACACCTGCTCATGCTCTTCCCAGGAACAGGATTGGGACCTTACGGGCGACCCAGCGGTGATGCTCCAATCAGACCCACCCTACGGCCGATGATTGTGGCTCCAGGCACCTGAAGGGTCCCTCGCCTACAAGGAATCATACCCCGCAGATCCCCCCCCGTCTCCTGTCGCCAGCAATAGTCCACCCCCTCACGGGACAGGTGCTCCCCCCCGGGGTGGCGGGCCCCACTTGACAGGATCCCCGGCTCATGAGCCCACCCCCAGCCGGGACTGGGTCCTATATTTGAAGATCCGGAGACACCGGAGTTCCTTCTGGACAATATGGTCTCGAGGTTCTTTTTGAGAACTACACTAATAGGATGGAAGCAGTATTCAGAAGAGAGATGGAGAAAGTAACAAAATCAGTCGTTGATGTCGCTGACAGAGTTCAAGTCCTAGAACAGACTCCGTTTTCTACAGACCAGCGCTTGGCAGCCCTGGAGAGGGTAAACTCTGCCTTAGAGAGCGCACAGGCTTGACTGCACAGGCTGCTTCAGCTCGACAAACCGCCAAGATAATCCTCCAGCTTGACGACATGGAAAACAGGGGAAGGCGCAACAACATTCGTATTCGAGGCCTCCCTGAATCGCCTGGGAACAGCAACCTTGAGGAGATCGCCACCGCCATCTTTAACGAGCTGCTGGGTCAACCCCCGGGTGATCATATTGAAATAGACAGAATGCACAGGGCACCGGGAAGGCGTGGGACAGAGGCCCCTTTCCTTACCGCGGCGCTCCGATCACACTCCTTCCGGATCTAGCAAGACGTACCCTCCAGATGAGGCGAATCCTCAAACCGCTTTTGGAGACCGTCCAGTCCGCAGGGACTACCTATAGATGAGGCCACCCGTTTCATCTAGTAATCACAAGAGGTGGCCGCTCTTTTGTTCGGCGATCCCCTTCTCAGCTCCTTGACTTTTTCACCTTTCTGGACTCGCCTGCTGTCCCCGTGGGGGACTGGCTTTCCCCAGTCCTTGGAATTAACGACGAGATGCCACCGGGGCGGGGGCGCGGAGATGATCGTCCTCGCATTCCCAGAGGCCCTAACGAGAGAGGAGGTAGACACCGGAATCCGGACCCGCGGATCTACTAATTGACGATCCTGTATTTACACACTCTATTGATTTAGCATCCAATTGGGAAATGGTGTCCATGCCACTGCTTGTGCACTTGCTTGGCCGGGCCGTCGCGACCCCGACCCCTCACTTACCCTCCTGAGGGCACCGTTTGCTGCTTAATCCTCAGGCCTCGGACGTTGATTTTGAGCCCCTAGTTTTCCTCATCCACTGGGGCCGGTGAGCACTGGCCGCTCTTTGCTCGCTTCGCTGGCGGGGGGTGGCTGATCGGGCGAGGCGGCACTTGCCGCCACGCGTCTGGACTTGATCGAAGTCTCCCTACGAGGGTCTGGACACCTGCTTTTTGACCGAGTTGTGACGGCCTGCCCCTACGCTGCCAGGTGGGCGTGCTGCTCCGGGGCCGTGGGCCCGGCTGCTGGACCGGCAGCGGGAAGGGCAGACGCTTTCTCCCACACAAGGCCTTGTCGCGTCCGCTAATGCCACGCTAGATGCCGGTCAGGCGGACGGGTCCCGGATCCTGGGGTGGCGGTGCTCAGCCGGTTCGGGCTTGGCCATGTTGCTGTTTTTGCCTTTGCAAGTAAGGACAGAAGTTACTGTTCATATCGTTATTAGTTATGCCTTAGTAGTTTTAGTTATTTTGATGTTTTGAGCAGAGTCCTGGTCCATCCATCTCTTCAGTGTAGGCAATGAGAGTTTTCGCTGGAGTGTTGGCGGAACTGCGAGTCGCTGTGCTGGCCCGGCGTCCGGAGTGGAGGGTCCCTCGCCCTGGATTGCGGTTGTAGCTCACGGTACTGCTTATGCTTCTCCCTGCTGCTCCCGCAGCTCAAGACCCCAGGGGCTACTGTCACAAACCAAAAATAAATCGCACCTTTCCTTTCATGGCCATAGCTCTCCGCTTCCCCGACATAGGCCTCTCTTCCCTACCCAGTTTCGGTAGAGTGAAGAGTGTAATTAGTTACACATAGAAACCCCCAATTTTTATTTCTACTTATTTCTCTTCCTCTTCCACTCTTTCCTACCTACTCTAGTCCCCACCGACTGAACCTCTACCTGCTCCAAATTAGCACCCCCCTGCCCCCACTGACCCCTTCTGTTCCCCCCGCTCCTCCTTTCTCGCTTTCCCTCCTCACCCTCTCCCATTTCTTCCTTTCCCCTTTCTCTCCATAAACGTTAGAGGGGGCACGCATAGCTCCTCCAATGACGGAACTAACAGTGTGCTCCTTCAATGCGAAGGGGCTTAATATACCCAAGAAAAGATCCAAAATCCTTTTCGACCTCCACAAGCAGAGTTGCTCTCTTCCAGGAAACTCACATCAAGGCCGACCATATCCCCAGGATCCGAGCTAGGCACTACTCATCTTGGTTCCACTGTCCGAACCCCACAAGCAAGTTGAAAGGAGTGTCCTCGAGAGTTTTACAGAAGGGATTCTACTTATTAGGGGAGACTTTAATATCCCACTCAACCCCTCCCTATACACCTCCTCTGGGAGAACGGTTGTGTCGCTGAGCAAAATAAAGCGCCTGGAAAAAGCTCTGACAGACCTTCAGCTAGTAGACACTTGGAGAGTGTTAAACGGCTCTAAAAGAGACTACTCCTTCTATTCGCATGCTGCCAACTCATACAGCAGGATAGACTATCTCCTGGTTAGCCATCATGCTTTGGACTGGGACCCGGCTGCATGGATTGGTCCCATAGTGTGATCCGATCACACTCCAATATACATGTCCATCCTCCTTCCGGGTCTTTCTCCAACTTGCTGGTCGTGGCGCCTTAATGACAATTTGCTCGGCGACGTAGCCTGCTCCTCCGCCATTGAGACAGTTATTAATGACTTTCTCAGGGACCATAAGGAGGATACCACTCCTGCCCTTCCAGTGGGAGGCGCTAAAATGTGTCATCAGGGGGAACTTAGTAAACATGGTGCGAGGTTGAAGAGAGAGCGCCTCGCTAGTAACTCAGACCCTACAACAGATTCAGGCATTGGAAGGAGACCACAAAGCCAACCCCACAAACACTACACTGCTTGAACTAATGAATGCCAGGGAGAAGCTCCGGAAACTGTATAATCAATCATACTTGCGATACAGGGACAGAGGTAGAGCTCACCTTTATGAATCGGCCAACAAGTGCGGGCGTCTTATTGGCAAGATCCCTGCACCCGAGGTCGTTCGCTACGTACATTCCCAACCTGAAGCGACAGGATGGCGTCTTAGCCTAGACCCCATCTGAAATAGCAGGGGCTTTTAATGACTATTAAACCTCTTTGTATAACTTGCAGAGCCACTCTTCACCCCCATGTCCACTGGCGACTCCAAATGAAATTGCCGAGTATATAGCCGCTACTCCCCTCCCCTCTATCCCCACGCCAGAAGCTACAGGCTTAGAAATACCCTTCTCGGAACAGGAAGTAGTGAGGGCAATCAAAGAGTCACCATCAGGTAAATGCCCGGGCCCAGACGGTTATTCTCCCAAATTTTATAAACACTTTCAACTACGTCTGATCCCCTTCCTGACTAAGGCATTTAATGCAATCAGCAAGGAATGCCCCTTTCCCAAACAATCCCTGGAAGCAACAATCACGGTTATCCCCAAACCAGGCAAGGATGCTACTCTTTGTAGCAGTTATAGGCCCATCTCTTTGATCAACGTTGATCTGAAAATTTATGCCAAGATTATCTCCTTGAGACTCCAGCCACTGCTGCCCGACTTGATACATCTAGACCAAGTACGATTCGTCCTAGGGAGGGAGGCCAGGGACAACACCAATAAAGTGTTCAATTTAATCTCTTGTCACTTCCTCAAAGACTCCGGCTTGCCTTCTGTTGTGTGATGCGGAGAAGGCTTTCGACAGGGTTAACTGGTCATTCGTGAAGGCTTCCCTTCAACAAATTGGTGTCGGCCCGAACCTCCTCTCCAAGATCCTTGCTCTGTACACTGCCCCGACAGCCAGAGTCAGAGCCAACGTACTCCTCTCCGCTTCATTTCCAATCCGTAATGGAACTCGCCAGGGCTGTCCCTTGTCTCCCCTCCTTTACGTTATCACTATGGAGCACTTGGCCATCGCCATAAGAAACAACCCCAGCATACAGATAGCAGACCAACAGTATAAGGCCTCACTATTCGCAAATTACCTGCTACTACACCTGACTTCCCCACTAACATCATTCCCTTCCGTCCTGGCAGAATTCAATCGCTTCAGCCTTGTAAGCAACTTCAAAATTAACTACTCTAAATCAAAAGCCCTTAATCTCTCACTACCCCCAAGGGAAAGTAAACAGCTAGAGCTCAATTTCCCCTTTAAATTGCAACCCCACTCAATTAAGTACCTAGGCATTCAAATCCTGTAAAAACAAAAAGGCCCGCTCCAAGCTATAGACCGATGTCACATCCGGTCCTCCTCATACAGGAATCAGCAGACATATACGTCACACAAATCCTTCATGTAAGTTTATGTAAACGCTATATCCACTTTGGCCTCTCAGTATTATTCTCATCAGCCAGACTTATATCCAAATAGCCAACACTCAGGCAATACTTAAAATAATCCTTCCTTCATGGGGGACACAGATCAGCGCTGCACACTCTCTTCCTCCGCCGTGCTGATCTGCGTCCCCCGTGAAGGAAGGATGATTTTAAGTATTGCCTGAGTGTTGGCTATTTGGATATAAGTCTGGCTGATGAGAATAATACTGAGAGGCCAAAGTGGATATAGCGTTTAATAAAGCTGGTGGAGCCATTAAAGCGGAACTAAATTGATCAACACGATTTATCTATTGTGGAGCTGGTACGTGATTGAATCTATAGGTGGAGGGATTTGTTTGCACAAAAGTTAATTGAAGATCCACAGGATAATAATAACTTCGGGTTTTAAGAAAACATTTTATGTTAATGTGCACATTGAAAAAGTTATCTCGCTGAGCGTTTACATGTGCTTACATGAAGGATTTGTGTGACGTAGATGTCTGCTGATTCAAATCCTGAATGACCTATTCAAGATATACGAATTGAACTACAGCCCCCTTTCTACTAGAATGCTGGCCGATCTGGGTTCCTATGCGAGGAAACCACTCTCTTGGTTCGGAAGGGTAAATATATTAAAGATTTCTATATCTCTTCCAGGCGGTCCCAATAAAACCCCCTAGTGTTTTATTTCTAAAGCTGCAGTCTGCGTTCTCCAAAAGTGGGCCGATCCTCTTTTCAAACCCCAGAGGACATCCACACCTTTCCTTACGCAGCACTTCTTGGGAATATGGGACCCTCTCTCAGACAAATGCAGACTAGCACATCGACCAGGGCCCCTTACCCGCCTATTCGGTAACCCTGCTTTTGAACCTGGGATGCTCTCTAGCAGTTTCCTTATTTGGGAAGCCTCCTCCATAGTTACACTGGGCCATATACTAAATTCAGGGAGGATCCCTTCCCTAGAGGATCTTAAAAGGGAGGCAAAGGGGGGGGGGGCACATCTCCTGTTTACTGCACAGACAGCTCAGAGCTTTTATCACAGTGAACAACATAGTGGAGACCTCCCAACTCTCCAGGCAATTTTGAAGCCCTAGCCACTCAACCCCCCCCCCCCCCCCAAAGACACATAATAACAAGTCTCTATGCAATTCTCAACAAATTGAGTCAGGCCTCCCCTCTCTCGTTTATCTGCAAGTGGGAAAGAGAACTGGGGATCCAAATCTCAGAGTCTGACCTTGTCAAGATCTATGCCTGCACCTACGGTTTGTCCTCTGCTTGTGCCACCCAGGAACGGAACTACAAAGTTATTTCTGGATGGTATAGATGTCCAGTGGATATCAATAGGTTTGCACCCTCCCAGTCGGACAGGTGCTGGAGATATCTGTCGGTGGAGGGGAACATGACCCATATTTGGTGGGGGTGCCCAGCTGTCAAGGCTTTGTGGGGTCGCATCCTTACCATATACCAGGACATCTCTGGGACTAGGATAGCCAACACACCTCAAATGGCCCTCCTATCGCTCTTGCCAGGTTCCTTGTCGGCCCTTAAGAAAAGAATTTTGCGACACTTTATAGCGGCCATGAGACCAATAGTCCCCAGACACTGGAAGTCGCAGGTGGTGCCCACGGTGATGGAGTGGGTACAATAGTTAGAGTGGATTCGCCACATGGAGGAGTTGACATCAGACAAGAACGGCACCAAGGAACTCTTCATAGAGTCTTGGACTGGCTGGATCATGTTCCGGGACTCCCAACTCCCATCCCTTCTCTGATTGGATAATTCAAAGGTACGCCCACTGCTTGGGCATTTGTCCTCCGCAAGGGTACACTATGGGGCTATTATTTAGGGCGAATGGTGGGGAACCAGGTTGCCCTCAACCTCTCATACTTACCTTTCCCCCCCTCCTATCCTGGTCCCCTGCTATTTGCGCGCAGTGACACCTGCCCTCGGGTCGGGACCGGATGTGAGGGGCCTGCCTCGTGCATTGTCCACGCAGTATGAGGAGTTCATCCCCGCAGGGAGCAGGAAGCCCTGTATGGACAACTACTACTAATTCAGAGACCTTGTTGAGGGTATACAGGTCCTTCTCAAAAAATTAGCATATAGTGCTAAAGTTCATTATTTTCCATAATGAAATGCTAAAAATTAAACTTTCATATATTTGAGATTCATTGCACACCAACTGAAATATTTCAGGTCTTTTTATGATTTAATACTGATGATATTGCCATACAGCTCATGAAAACCCCCAAATCATATCTCAAAAAATTAGCATATCATGAAAAGGTTCTCTAAACGAGCTATTAACCTAATCATCTGAATCAACTAACTCTAAACACCTGCAAAAGATTCCTGAGGCTTTTAAAAAAGCCCAGCCTGGTTCATTACTCAAAACCGCCATCATGGGTAAAACTGCCGACCTGACTGCTGTCCAGAAGGCCATCATTGACACACTCAAGCAAGAGGGTAAGACCCAGAAATACATTTCTGAACAAGTAGGCTGTTCCCAGAGTGCTGTATCAAGGCACCTCAATGGGAAGTCTGTGGGAAGGAAAAAATGTGGCAGAAAACGCTGCACAACGAGAAGAGGTGACCGAACCCTGAGGAAGATTGGAGAGAAGGACCGATTCCAGACCTCGGGGGACCTGCGGAAGCAGTGGACTGAGTCTGGAGTAGAAACATCCAGAGCCACCGTGCACAGGCGTGTGCAGGAAATGGGCTACAGGTGCCGCATTCCCCAGGTCAATCCACTTCTGAACCAGAAACAGCGGCTGACCTGGGCTACAGAGAAAAGCAGCACTGGACTGTTGCTCAGTGGTCCCAAGTACTTTTTTCTGATGAAAGCAAATTTTGCATGTCATTCGGAAATCAAGGTGCCAGAGTCTGGAGGAAGACTGGGGAGAAGGAAATGCCAAAATGCCTGAAGTCCAGTGTCAAGTACTCACAGTCAGTGATGGTCTGGGGTGCCATGTCAGCTGCTGGTGCTGGTCGACTGTGTTTTATAAAGGGCAGGGTCAATGCAGCTAGCTATCGGGAGATTTTGGAGTACTTCATGCTTCCATCGGCTGAAAAGCTTTATGGAGATGAAGTTTGCATTTTTCAGCACGACCTGGCACCTGCTCACAGTGCCAAAACCACTGGTAAATGGTTTACTGACCATGGTATTACTGTGCTCAATTGGCCTGCCAACTCTCCTGACCTGAACCCCCATAGAGAATCTGTGGAATATTGTGAAGAAAGTTGAGAGACGCAAGACCCAACACTCTGGATGAGCTTAAGGCCGCTATTGAAGCATCATGGGCCTCCATAACACCTCAGCAGTGCCACAGGCTGATTGCCTCCATGCCACGCCGCATTGAAGCAGTAATTTCTGCAAAAGGATTCCCGACCAAGTATTGAGTGCATAACTGAACATTTAAAAACACTTTTCTTTTATTGGTCGGATGAAATATGCTAATTTTTTTAGATAGGATTTTGGGGTTTTCATGAGCTGTATGGCAAAATCATCAGTATTAAATCAAAAAAAGACCTGAAATATTTCAGTTGGTGTGCAACGAATCTCAAATATATGAAAGTTTAATTTTTATCATTTCATTATGGAAAATAATGAACTTTAGCACTATATGCTAATTTTGTGAGAAGGACCTGTATATAGTGATCAGGACCTAAGGTTTCAAGTCTCAGTGAATTGTAAAATCTTAGCCATGCACCTTATGGATGGTTTGATTGATCTGTACTGTGATTTACTGTGAAGTGATGTAATGATTCTGTTCCCCCTACCCTTCCTCTCCCCCTTCCCTTCTATTCTGTACCCACCCACCTCCCTCCCCCTTACTTTTTGAAAGCCAATAAAAGATGATTATACTAAAAATACATTTGCATGTGTGGCACCGCAAGGCCCCCCACCTCCGTTTGCGCCCTCAATATTTGTCTGCTTAGCCTCGGTAGGGACTGCCCCCATATGAAGCCAAACATGGGACATAGGCATCAGCACAGGTGAGGTCTGATATATGTATAAGAATTTAGGAAGAAATATAATCTTAAATATGTTAATTCTGCCCATAACAGACAATGGGAGATTTTCCCACTGGGTGACACGTTGTTTTAACTTTGAGACCACCGGGGAGATGTTAAGGGATATGAATTCACTAGGCTGCCTGCTGTTCATGATCCCCAAGTATTTGAACTGCTGGACTATTTTTAACTGGGATCTCGGAGAGATATCCAGGGGATCAGGCTCATTTACCAACATGAGGCTAGATTTGTCCCAATTTATCTTCAATCTCAAGAATCCCCTAAATGTTTCAATAACATCTAACGCTGCATCGAGGGACTCGTGGCCCTCAGCCAGGCTGTCATCTGCGTAGAGTGATATCTTCTCCTCAACTGCTCCCCATCCCACGATGGCCGGGGCGGTGATAACGGTCACCCCTGCCTCCTTCCTCCCTCTACCAAGCGCAAATGGATTAGAGTAGCGCCCATTGACTCGCACTCTGGTGGTTGGCCGCCCATACAAAATCCTAATATACTTAATAAAGTCCACCGGGAGCCCAAACCTTTCCAGCACTGCCCAGAGATAATCCCATTCTATTGAGTCAAAGGCTTTCTCATTGTCCAATGATATGATCACCCTTCTCCCGTGGTTTTCATGTATGATCTGAAGATTCAACATCGATCTATGCAGATTTATGCTCGTGGTACGCCCTGGCATAAAGCCAGGCTGGTCCTGCCCAATGAGTTGTAGTATAACCTTATTCAGCCTGATTGCAAGGATTTTAGCCAGCACTTTGGCGTCTTGGTTTAGGAGAGATATGGGCCTATATGACGCACATGGATCAGGGGTTTCCCCTCTTTGTGGATAAATACCACATGCGCTTTGTGAAAAGAGGCAGGGAGGCACTCATCCTCCAACGCCTGCTTCAGCACCTCCCATAGCCTTGGGACGATCTGCTCCAACTCCTGCTTATACCACTTGGCCGGCATCCCATCGGGCCCTGGTGCCTTTCTGTCCGGTAGCGTCCTGATTACATTGATGACCTCCTCACTAGTGATAGGGGACTCTAGAGCCTCTTGAGCCTCTACGGTTAATACCGGAAATCTGCTCCAGGTACCTGTTTAGTTCCCCCGCCCACTAAGTAGCCCGTGACGAGTATAGAGTTGAGTAGTACTCAAGGAACCTCTGAGCAATTTTGCCCCCGTCAGTTACTATAACCCTCCCGTCGAATAGTATAGCTGGGATATCAGACTTATATTCGGCCCTTGCCATGTAGGCCAGGGTCCTGCCATTCTTGTCCCCTTTATCAAAAATTGTTGCCTGTTTTACAGCAACAGTTTCCTAGCAGAGTCGGTCCACATCAAGCTATATTCCCATAAGTATTGAGTGGTCCCTGTTATCTGATAATGCAGCAAATTTCTCCACCGCCGACGCTAATTTACCCTCCAAATCCGCCATCTCTTCCCCTTTCTTCCTTCTGGCCTCCGCTAATGACAGTTCCCCTAGTAACGGCTTTAAAGGCATCCCACCTCATTCCTGCCGATGTCTCAACAGTGTTGCATTCCCAGAAAACCTCAGCCGAGGACAGCAGCTTAATTTTGATTTCAGAGGATTCCAACCACAGGGGGTTCAGGTTCCAGCCCACATGACTTTCCCGTACTTGCGACAATCCCACCACGGTCAATAAGGGTGAGTGATCCGAAATCCCTCTTGGGAGATAGCTACATGACACTACTTTAGCCAAGAGTTCGGCTGACGAGAACGCAAGATCAATCCTGGAGAGAGACCTGTGTGTGGCAGAATGGCATGAGTACACCTTTATCAGTCGGATGCTTCCACCACAAAAGTTCCCGCAGACCCAGTCTCTCTGCCCAGGATGCCAGCCTCGTCCTGGGACCGGGAATCCCACCCAGTCTATCTAACGCTTAATCCAGCACCATGTTAAAATCGCCCATCAGTAATATCGGGGCCGGGGGGTAAGAAATTACCCTTTCCATGACTCTATCCAAAACCTGTACACAAAACGGCGGAGGGATATATAGCCCTACTATTATGACATCGGTATCCATCAGTTTGGCATGGAGGATCACATAGCACCCCTCCCTGTCAACCTGCACCGAATGCAATACGAACGGGGTACCCTTGGGGATCATCATGGAGACCCCCTGGAGTAGGCCGAGAAGGGAGCGTGGTAGGAACTCTGGATCCAGGGCTTCCTCAATACCAGCACTCTCTGGCTCACCAGGTGAGTCTCCTGGAGGATCACCACATTAGGTTTATATCTTTTGATAAACTGGAGAACCGTGGCCCGTTTAATTTTGTCATTGAGCCCCCCGGACATTCCAGGAGAGAAATCCACATTCACCCATTGACATAATTTAGATTATCGCCCCCCGGTCTGGGGGTAACCACGATATGTAGCGCCGCTCTATCCCCCCATGGTCTCCTCGCCTCCCAAGTCCAACTTCCATCCTTCACTTTCATACCAACACAAGGACAAACTAGACAAAACAATACTGTGAATTAAACTATACATTCCAGCATCAAAATTCCACTCACATTTCCTGCCCCCACCCACTCCCACCCCGCTCCACCAGTCCCCAACCTTGGTGAGCATCATAACCCCCCAACAATTCAAAACTGCATCGGTGTAACTTGGTGCAACTAGGGTGCGGAGGCCCACTGCCTCGGGTCCTGTAACCTTAACATACCAATAAGAAATACAGGTCAGCGGATTATCCGCTATGGGTTCCCAGAGTTGCTTTGGGGCCATCAGGAGGGGAAGAAAACTAGGAAAGGGGAAAAAAAGGGGGGAAGGGGGGACCTGGGGTCCAATTTGGAGACCGGGGTGTCAAGTATAGGTACTTGGATGGGCAAGGGAGGGGGGGTTTGGCCCACACACCATGGGAATCCAGAGCTGCAGCTCCTCCGTAACAATCAATTCAGGATACATCAGCTACTTGGGCAGCAGAAACAAACCTATAAACTTTAACAACCTTTGGAACAAACCACCAGCCTGCGTGGCGAGGCCGCTAAGTGTGCAGCGGAGGCGGACTCCCGCCTAACCAAACGGGCATCAGTAGAAATGCAAAGAACAACAGATCTATCCTCTCAGACCGGAGCTCAGTCCATCAGGCCCCAGGTAGAGAGTCCAACCAGGTATTGGCTTCCTCGGCCGAGGTGAAGAACTTAGTGGTCACTCCGTCCTGCACACACATTCGCGCCGGAAACATCTTCTTCTTCCTAAGCCTTTCACACCATTGAAGGAGCGCGGCATCTTCTGGACCTCCGAAGTGAAGTCCGGGAATAAGCAGCCGCTAGGATAGCGTCTCTGTCCTCTCTGTTGTAAAGAATTTCCCAGGAAACTACTCTGAAGAGGGTCCCTCGGATTTTTCGGATAAACCCAGGATTCTTACATTATTCCTCCTATTCCTGTTTTCAGAGTCCTCGGCCCTCCCCTGTAGCACAGACACCTGTCTCCTCAGGGTCGCCAGTTCCCCCGCCTGCACAGACAATTGGTCTTCCGCTTCTCCAGTTCTTCTTTCAACCTCCCCTGTGCGATCCTGGATTTTATCGAGATCATGGCGGAAATGATTAAATTGCTCCTGAAGGTTATTGAACTTAGCCGTGAGAGCGTTTTGACATGAGGCTATGGCCACCATGATGGCAGCAGTATCCGTATTGGAGGGCTCCTGCCCAGCTCTACTTGGGGTCTCAATTGTTTGCGTGCTACAACTGACCACTATGGATTTGCGCTTTTTATTTCCTCTCATATGTGGGATGGGAGTACTTTGCCAGGATCTGCACGGATATAGAGAGCTGTTGTAAGGCACGGGCACTGCACTTCTAATGGATCTATGGGCTCCAGGGAGGGGGTGGGGGGCCCAGAATATCCAGACTAGCAACAGTCCAGGCCTTAACGGCCGTGGAGATTTCCTTCCCAGATGGCAACTATTCACTTGTGGTCCGCTTGGAGAGGGCACCAATTTCGGGGCAGACACACTCCCACACAGCTGCTGTCAAGCCTCTGCCACCTCTTCACCTCCTCTGTCAATCTCTCACAGAGGTTATTGCTCCTCTGTGCTGCCTCATGTGAAGTCGCCGAGGCCAGCCTCCTCCCCCTCACCTCTGTCACAAGATGGCGTCTGGGCGCTCCTTGCCTCGCGCCAACCGCACTCCATTCCCATCTTCAGTGGGGAGACGTCACACACCCTCCGACTCCCCTCCCGACCGCCGCAGCCCGAAACAGATCAAGGGCCGCCGCCGATCCACTCAGCTGCAGCCGCCACCACTTCACCTCCTCTCGCTGGTTGCCGCACGTGGCCGAGACTTGGCAGACGGCCAAACTGCTCCTCCCGACATAAAGCTGCTTCTGAGGCCCCCCCGCCACCGCTGTGATCTCAGGCTTGATCCCTCGACCAGGGGCGGAACACAGAGCTGATTCCGGCTGCCCAAACTCGCTCACAGGAGATAAGAATCAGCATAGTAAGCAGAGCCCCTTGCAGGCACGTCTACTCAGGCAGCCATCTTAACCACGCCCCCCGATGGTGTCTTGCTTTAATGCGATGCGTTTTGTACAAGTGGAATTGCTCTTGATCTGGGATCGAACCACAGAGACTCTGGATAACTCTTTTTGCATTTCACACTCAGCAAGGCAGTCTCTAGCCTGGTGGCTGAATCCCCAACCTCTTCAGGTGGGCAAATCCTTTCTTCCAGTGCAGTGGAAGAATGTTACCACGGATAGCAGCCTAACGAGTTGGGGGGGTTGCCATGGGTTCACAAACGATCAGGGACAGTGCCGACCAGAGCTGACTTCCCATGAATATCTTGGAACTGAGAGTGATTCTACTGTCTCTCACTCACATCATCAAGCTGACAACCTGACGGTAGTGGCATATGTCAACCACCAGAAGCAGGAGAGCTCTTAAGGAGGGGAGCTGGATCTTACTCTGGGCCGAGAAGCATCTCGGTGATCCACATACCAGGAGTGAACTACATGCAGGCCGATCATCTAAGCATGGCAGTCTGGGATCAGAGGTATGGTCCTTCAGTCGGGGTTTTTTTCAGGCTCTATGCATGCACTGGGGACTTCCAGACATGGATCTCTTTGAGTCCCGCCACAATTTTAAAGTTTGTCTCCTGTCGCCCTGACCTTCCTTGGTCAGCATTCAGGCCTCTCTATGCATTCCTTCTGTTTCCACTCCTGGGTTGAGTACTAAAGAAGATAGCCCGAGAGGGGATCCCAACCATTTTGGTGGCATCCTGTTGTCCAAGGATAAGCTGGTTTTCAGACATAGTAAGAATGTTGAAGGGCAATAATTGGGCGCTGTTCAGTGATCCAGATCTTTTCACACAGGGGCCTCTACGGGATCCCAATTTACGAGTTCTGGCTTTGACGGCCTGGCTATTGAAACCTTCATCCTGGCAGAAAAAGGCTCATCTGCCAGGGTCATCTGGACCATGATTCAAGCCCAAAAGCAGACTTTAGCGGGTCTATTCTAAGCAGACAGCACGTCCTGCTCCAGACATAGTCCTTACATGTGGGTATACCTCCGCCTTCAGCGCCGTGCACTGCAGAATCATGAAGAAAACAAGCTCCTCCCGGCCCTACATATACCGAGGGACCTCCCACAAATCCCCACAGATTCCTCTGCAGTGCTGAAACTGCGAAGACATGAAGTATCACGCTCTCGCAGGCGAGCGGGGCTTGACAGCCCGAGGCCCTGCGGGACTATTTCCACCTGTCCTCTTCGTGAGTAACATGCCTCCCAGCCTGGGCTGCGTTGGTCGGGTGAAGGTAGGCAGCACCTAGTGTGCTTACGGAGCCATGCTCCACCGCAATCCCCATCCATGGGGTAGGCGGTTTAGGCTAATGGTGAGCCTCATAGTGGATGCCCCTCCCGCACCTTGCCCCACGCCCCATGCTGGGTCACCTTCTTCCTTAGTTCCCCCGTTAGTGGGGGGAAAAAGAGGGGGGGGTTGTGTACGTTGGCCTAATCTTGCCATATCACACGCCTTGCCTTTGCCCTATTTGGTTTCCGGGGGTCAGAGCCGTGCTTTAAACTTTATTTTTATGTTGGCCGCAGCGCTTTTAAAATATGTGACTTGGCGCGTAAGGCGGTTCTGTCTCGCGACGCCATGGCGTCTATTTCTGTTCTTTTCCTGTCTTGTTCCGTGGAGCTTAGCGCTCTCCGGGGTGGGCGTGGTCTGGTTTGACGCGTTCCGTGTCACCTATAGCTCTGGCCCGCCCTTCGAGGTTCGCTGGCGCCATTTTGTCGGTCTCCCGCGCGCGCGTGGTCACGATCCTCCTTCTCCCTTGGTCGCTGTAAGTACCTTCACGGGCGTTAGTTTAATCCTCTTCTTGTGCTGCGCATGGCTCTGACACCCTCTTTTCCCCTTATGTCTTTCAGACGCCAAGCTTCCAGTGGCTTCTCCCGGCCTGATATATTATATCTCACGGGGTTATATTAGAATCTCCCACATTCCCAGCGGGTATTGGGGCATCCAAGGTTGCTTACAGCATAAATCCCTTCTGGCATATTACCTAGATTAATCACCATATGGAGGCATCTCAGAATTTGGTGTCCGGGGTCCCGCGGGGACAAGACCGGCTGTGTAACATGTGTAGACAACCCCACGCTGACGCTGACAGAGCACTGGTCTGCGGACCGTGTGCTGAACAAGCGCTGGCCCTGCAATCAGGCTTGCCTGTACCTGCACCTCGCTTCAATACACCTGTCTCCTCGGACTTGAATCTCACTCCTGATGAGTCGCACTCAAGCGGGGATGACCAGCAAGTAGTGCCACACGAGCTTCCCACCGCGGAGCATATTATGTCAGGCTTGGCAGAGCGCTTGGGCGCTGGGAAGAAACGATCCCTGACGCAGCCTAACTATAGGTTTTCCACTGAATCCGAAGAACCTGCTGCTATGCAGGATCTTGATCAGTCCGAGGACGGTGATCTGTTCTCAGGGTCCAGTTCTTCAGATGAGTTGTCTTGGAACCGCGATGGTTCTGGCCCGGAGTCCTGGGGCCTGTGTGAAACTGATGAGTTACTCATTAAGATTTTTGAAGTGCTGTCCATCTCTCCTCCGGGAGAGTCTCCCAAGCCCAAGAGGGAGAGTTTCCACACGGCGACGCCGCGCCTGGAATTCTTGGATCAGGATCATTTCCAGTATCTTATATCTAAGGAATGGGATTCCCCTTGTAAACTCATAGGGGTCCCGGGGGTTTGGGACTGGAAGTACCCCTTTCCCCAAGATTTGGTTGAACGATGGTCAGTTCCTCCAGAGGTGGATGCTCCAATTATTGGGGTTGTTAACCCTCCCTTCATGGCGGCTTCCCCCTCTCGCACCCTTTGGGATGCCGAGGACCGGCGCATGGACAGATTGGCCTCCCATGCCTTCTCTAGTGTAGGGACGGCTCTGCGCCCGGTCTGTGCTGCGGCTGTTACCTCGGTGGCCGCCAGGACGCTGATCAGGAAGATAATTGACCAGCAGCCGGAGGATCTCCCTTGTGAGGTCTTCAATGCACTGTCAGATTGTGAAGTTTTTGTGAGATTTATCCTCTCGGCTATGGAAGACACCATTAAAATGTGTGCTAAAACCTCGGCCCTTGTGGTGGCCATTCGTCGACTGCTTTGGCTACTACAGTGGGGGGCTGACAATGACACTAAAAAGGTTCTTACTGCTATTCCCTTTCGAGGACGTCGCTTATTCGGGGCCAGGTTGGACCTTTTTGGCAAAAAGGGTAAGGCGCCCTCGCGCAGACGGTCAGCCAGGCAACCCAGGGGCAGGGACCCCTCGCCCCCTCCTTATGTTTCTGTTAAAAGAGAACCAGAAGTGTGCTTCCAACTTTTTGGAGTGGAAGCTCATTCCAGGGGAGGCAGGCATCGCCCTGGGACCTCTGGCAGGTCAAAACCAAAGTCTGCCAAAACCTCACAAGCCCTGCGGGCGAGGGAACTGCCACAGCACTTGGCTCTTATGGCAGGATGCCATTCTTCGTTCGGGCGATGGCAGGTGATGGCCTTCTTGGACGTGGTTTTTGAAAGAATGGAGTGTTTCGGGCAGTTCCCTTCAAAATTAGCCAGGGGTATTCTAGTCCCCGTTGTATCCTTCAGGGATTGGACACAGGTTGAGTTTGACCTGGAGGGTCGGGGCCTCCTTTTAGGTTGGCCTTGGCTGATAATTGCATTCACTCTGCTCTTCCCCCAGGATGACGCAGTCTGCCCAGATCCGGCGGTTTAGACCGGGCATCTAGGTTCCACGGGCTTGGCCTACTTGGTATCCATCTGTTGGGCCGCAGACGCCCTGGTCAAGTGAACCTCTTGATGCACGCAAGATCCTTTTCCCCTTCGGTCCCTTGTTCCCTCTGGACGCCTAGTCCTTTTTTCCAGCCGGTGTTACAGGACCATTCTTTATATTAGGGTCTTGTCTGGGGTCCCTCACCTGTTCCCAGATGGCTCGCCAAGGCGAGTATGGGAGCGCTTTCATGCTCATTCACCGATGCTGTCCGCACTAGTTTCTACTCTGACTTGGGGTCTTTTGGATTGGTGCTTAGGCACATCTATTACTTGGTGTAAGCTGATTCATACTCTCCCTACGGGGTGGCATTTAGATTGGTCCGGGTTTTAACCCTCTCTTCTGATTTGGGTGCCTTGGTATGGAAGGGCCTTGCCCTCTGTGTAATCTCATTACATTCACCTTGCGGCTGGTGGGCCTATTGCTGGCTGCCCGAGGCTGTTACCTTTCCCAGATGCCCCTGGGGCCTGCGGTACCTTGGGTTACTTATCCTGGATGGGGTTCCAACACCCCTGGAAATAGATCAGTAGGTGCCCCCTGTTTTTATGGGGGTTCCCTTCTGGTTGGTCTACTCATGGAAGTTGTTGACGCCATCACTTCCTTCTTGCTATCCCTGCTGATGGTCGCCATGGGGACCAGGTCTGGTAGGGTCACTAAAGGGGTTCTATTCCTTATGCAATCCCCTGAGGTACCTAAGGGGGGCCCCTTTAGGGGGGCCCATTTTCATACCATTGGTAGGTCATCACATTGTGCCTTGTTGGGCCCTAGCTTGCTGGTCTGTTTCCCTTAAGCCTTGTCTCTTGGGGACTCTTGGTCTGTCTGGTCAGTGGACTGTTCCAGCTTTTATCCGAAAAGGGCTCGGAACAGGTTGACCCTTCTTGTAGGGTCTGGTTCTGATCCAGCGGAGGTTTTCTACACTCCTTGCGCTTCATTGGGATTGGCTCGTTGGCTGTCCTACTGTGCTGGGAGGGCCTTCCCTAGTGTCTCAATGAGCCTACTGGTTGGGGCTGTGGCCCTGTAGCTGTTACAGAGACTCTGTCCTGGTTAAGGTCCTAATTCGTTGCCCTGGGTGATTGTCCCAGGAATTTCTGGTCTTGGTCACGGTGACCTAGTTGTTAGGCTCTTACCTCCTCACGATCCCTGGTCCCGCGGCGCGTCGTCGGGTGGCCCGCGGCCGTCTCCTGCCCGGCGGTTTTCTGGCGTGCCGGCCCCTCGGCGCTGCTGTGGGGACCGGGGGTCGGCGGCGTTGAGTGGTGCGGGTGGCCGCGCCGCAGCCCGCTCTGCGCGGCTGGGCGGCCCCGCCGGGCTTCCTCCTAGTGCGGCGCTTCCTCCCTCTGGCGGGGGCGCGCCCGATCTACAACGTGCGCGAGCACGTCCTGTTTATGCCTCCCGGCGGCGCTTCCCCCACCGCGCCTGCCGGGGACAGATTTAAAGTAACCTATCCCTGGCGTTTTCCTGGGGAGCGGACCCAGGGACTGGTCAGCCTGTCTGGCCTGGGCCGTCCAGTTCCTGGGACCGCTCCCGTTTTTTTACAGTTGCACCAATCACCGTCCTTCCCTCCATTTGCCCCCTTCCCTAGTGGCCAGTATCCCCTTTATATTCAGACTGCTCCATTTTCCCAGTGCCCGTTATAGCCTCTGGGTTCTTGGGAGCGTTATAGATTGTGCTATCTCAGTTATACTCGGCTTGTTACTTCTGACTATTCTTGCTTGCTGCCTGCCCCGACCTTTTGCCTGCCTGACCACGATTATCGCCTGACCCTTCTGATACCTCGCCCCGTGACCTTCTGGATTGACCTCGGCTTGTTTGACTCCTCTTTGCTACCTCCATTGGATACCTCGCTTCGTGATCTCCCGGTTTTGACCTCGGCTAGTTTATTGGACTTCCGCCTTCCGGCATCCTCATTTGGGACTCCCTGCCGTTCATCAGTCTCCACCTTAAGCTGGTAATCTTTGCGCCCATTAAGTCCTGGGGGTAACCGAGTCAGGAGAGGCATAATCCGCGTCTCCTGCGAGCGGGGACTTGTCTATAGGCAGAAGAGGCGGTGGAGATTGGGGATTATCATCTTAAGACAGAAAGGTGTCCGGTACAGTCCTTACAGTATAACGGGCCAGAAAAATGGACCAGATCTTGGAACAGGTGCAAGCCTTAACGGCGGCTGTAGAGCACCTGGCTCACCGCGTTGCGGCCCAGGAGAACCGTCCAGCTCCTATTACCACCAGTCCTCAAGGGGCTCCGGCCGCATCCTCTGTGGAACCCAAAATTCCACTCCCAGAAAAATTCTATGGCGACAGGGCAAGGTTTGCCAATTTTCGGGACTCTTGCAAACTTTATTTTCAACTTCGTCCTGTTTCATCGGGGTCACAGGAGCAGCGAGTGGGGTTGATTATCTCCCTCCTCCAAGGCGATCCACAGTCCTGGGCTTTCAGTCTACCATCCCAGGATCCTGCTCGTCTCTCAGTAGAAAATTTCTTTTCTGCGGTGGAGGTTCTGTATGACGATCCTGACAGAGGAGCAACGGCAGATGCTAAGCTGCGTACCCTACGTCAGGGACGTCGACCGGCCAAAGATTATTGTTCAGAATTCCGGCGCTGGGCAGTGGATTCGCGCTGGAACAATCCTGCCCTCTGCGGCCAATTTCGGCTTGGATTGGCTGATTCTATTAAAGACACCATGGTAAATTATCCAGAACCCCAGACTTTAGACGAGACCATGCACCTTGCCATCCGCATAGATCGTCGTCTTCGGGAAAGACGCCTAGAGAAAGGGTCACATCCCGATTCAGTTTTGAGAGCTGAGGCCCCAGTGGTGCAATCATCCGAAGAACCCATGCAACTGGGCGCCACAAAACTCACCGAAGTTGAAAGACGTCGGCGCCTGTCGGAGGGTCTGTGTCTGTACTGTGGCGCAACTGGTCACATGGTCAGAGTATGCCCTAAGAAGCCGTCGGGAAACTTCAGAGCCTAGGGGATTTCGAGGGGGCCCACCTAGGCTGTAAGGTATCACCTCATGTATCGTCTCCGGTTATAATTCCGGTTCAGGTTAAAGTTGCTCTAAAATGTTTGAATTTGGAGGCCCTCTTAGACTCTGGAGCAGCAGGGAACTTCCTTGACTCTGAGTTAGCTCAGAGTTTAGGAATTGCGCTCCAGTCCCTGCCTACACCAATCCGAGTCACTGCCATTGATGGCACACCAGTTGCAGGAGGACTCGTGCAGTTTAAAACCCTACCTATATCATTTAAAGTGGGAGCCAGTCACTCCGAAATCATCAGTTTTCTTGTCTTAAGTATGCCTAACACCCCCTTAGTTCTGGGATTGCCTTGGCTACAAAAGCACAATCCCCAAATTGATTGGGTGTCGGGGCAAATTGTGAAGTGGGGGCACCAATGTTTTCAGACCTGTTTGGAACTTCCGGTTCGAGTCACACAATTATCTCCAAATAAGGTTCCCACTCCATACCTGGAGTTCTCTGACGTCTTCTCCGAAAAGGCGGCAGATAAACTTCCCCCCCATAGGCCTTGGGATTGCCCCATTGAGCTCCTTCCTGGTACCATGCCTCCTAGGGGGAGAATTTTCAATTTGACCCGAGCTGAAAACCTTGCTATGCGGGAATATATTGCTGAAAATTTAGAGAAGGGGTTTATTCGAGCATCTTCTTCCCCGGCAGGAGCAGGATTTTTTTTCGTTGAGAAGAAAGATGGGGGGCTTCGTCCATGTATTGACTATCGGGGTTTAAACAATATCACTATTAAAAACAAGTATCCCCTGCCACTTATTGAGGGGCTGTTTACACAGGTGGCTGGGGCGCAGGTCTTTTCCAAACTGGATCTCCGGGGCGCCTATAACCTCATCAGAATTAGGCAGGGTGATGAGTGGAAAACGGCCTTCAATACTTTCGAGGGGGGGGGCATTATGAATACTTAGTAATGCCGTTTGGATTATGTAATGCCCCCGCAGTTTTTCAAAGTTTTGTGAATGAGATATTTAGAGACTACCTAGGTCGTTTTGTAGTTGTTTATTTAGATGACATTCTGATTTTCTCTTCATCTCTTGAGGAACATCGCAAACATGTGCGCATGGTCTTACAAAAACTCAGAGAAAATTGTTTATATGCTAAGTTAAAAAAGTGTCAATTTGAAGTCTCGGAAGTTCCTTTTCTAGGTTACATTGTTTCTAATACTGGTCTTTCCATGGATCAATCCAAAGTGAAAGCAGTATTAGAATGGGAGCAGCCCAAAGATCTGAAAGGTCTGCAAAGATTTTTGGGCTTCGCCAATTTTTATAGAAGGTTCATTAAAAATTTTTCTTCTTTAGTAGCCCCTTTGACGAATCTTACTAAGAAAGGGGGGTATCCTCCTGTTTGGCCGGTTCAGTCTGTTCATGCTTTTGAAAAACTTAAGGGAGTCTTTAGTTCTGCCCCAGTGCTGGTGCATCCGGACTGCCAATTACCATTTTTTGTAGAGGTGGATGCCTCCGAGATTGCTGTGGGGGCAGTACTGTCCCAATACCGTGGGTCCCCTGAAGGCCTTCCTCCTTGTGCCTTTTTCTCTAAAAAAAATTCTCGGCTGCTGAAAGAAATTATGACATTGGTAACCGGGAGTTGTTGGCTATCAAGTTGGCCTTTCAGGAATGGAGGCACTGGTTGGAGGGGGCTCAGTACCCAGTTACTGTCTTTACTGATCATAAAAATTTAGAGTACATCCAATCCGCGAAAAGATTAACTCCTAGACAGGCTCGCTTCTCCATAACCTATAAACCAGGGTCCAAAAACGTGAAAGCGGATGCCTTGTCTCGGAGTTTACCCATTTTGCCTCACTCTCTGGTGGTAGCCGCCATCCAACCTCAACTCCCTGATCTAACTCAATTCCAGGCCGAAGCTCCACCCGAAAAGCCTAATTTTGCCCAGTTTGTGCCCCCTCTTTATCGTGCTGCCTTCCTGTCTCACTTTCATGACACTAAGACAGCGGGTCATCCGGGGGTCAAAAAGACCATCGCCTTACTGTCCCGGTGGCCATCCATTAGGAAAGATGCTCAAAAATTTGTCCTAGCCTGTAAGGTGTGTGCTCGGAGTAAGTCATTAAGACAGTCCCCTGAGGGCCCTCTACTACCACTGCCCATTCCTGCCTGCCCCTGGACCCATTTGGCCATGGATTTCATAACGGATCTTCCACCCTCCCAGGGATATACCGTCATTTGGGTGGTAGTGGATCGCTTTAGCAAGATGGCTCACTTCATCCCTTTAAAAAAGCTTCCCACAGCTCAAATCTTAGCTCAACTCTTTATCACTCACATTTTTAGAATCCATGGCATTCCAGAAGATGTTGTCTCAGATAGGGGGGTCCAATTTGTCTCCCGGTTTTGGAGGGCTTTCTGTACAAAGTTGGGCTTCACCGTCTCTCTTTCCTCTGCATTCCACCCTCAGTCTAATGGGCAAACTGAAAGAATGAACCGGTCTTTAAAACAGTATTTGCGTTGTTTCACCGCTGATACTCAAACGGATTGGGTGTTCTTCCTTCCGTTTGCTGAATTCGCACTGAACAACGCTTCACATTCTTCCACTGGAGTTTCTCCCTTCCATTGTGCTTATGGTAAAGATTTGAAGTTTTCAGCCCTATCAGACCAACCCTCTAGAGTCCCTTCCTTGGATGATTGGGTGTCCGAATGGCCGGGGTTATGGAATAAGATCCAGCAACATCTGTCCAAGGCTGTCCTTCAACAAAAAAAATTTTCAGATCGTAAACGTTCTTTTAATTCTGGTTATTGTGTGGGGGACTGGGTTTGGCTTTCAACCAAGAATTTGGCCTTACGCCAACCCTCTGCTAAGTTGGGTCCGAAATTTATTGGCCCCTTTCCCATACTACAGAAAATCAATCAAGTTACTTATCGGTTGGATCTCCCTTCCTCCATGAAAATCTGTAACTCCTTTCATGTTTCCCTTTTTAAACCTGCAAGGAACCATGAACCTAATAATCCTCCAAGTCCTGTGTTAGTTGGTGGGCATCAGGAGTTTGAGATTGCCCGGGTTCTAGATTCTCGCTTTTTTCGAAACTCTCTTCAGTATTTAATTGACTGGAAGGGTTACGGCCCGGAAGAAAGATCTTGGGTTCCGGCCAGAGAGGTTCATGCGCAGAGTTTGGTAAAGAAATTTCATAGGGAGAATCCTCTGAAGCCCAGCTTGGAGGGTCCGGTGGCCCCTCCTCAGGGGGAGGGTAATGTTAGGCTCTTACCTCCTCGCCGTCCCTGGTCCCGCGGCGCGTCATCGGGTGGCCCGCGGCCGTCTCCTTCCCGGCGGTCTTCTGGTGTGCCGGCCCCTCGGCGCTGCTGTGGGGACCGGGGGTCGGCGGCGTTGGGTGGTGCGGGTGGCCGCGCCGCAGCCCGCTCTGCGCGGCCCCGCCGGGCTTCCTCCTAGTGCGGCGCTTCCTCCCTCTGGCGGGGGCGCGCCCGATCTACAACGCGCGCGCGAGCACGTCCTGTTTATGCCTCCCGGCGGCGCTTCCCCCAGCGCGCCTGCCGGGGACAGATTTAAAGTATCCTATCCCTGGCGTTTTCCTGGGGAGCGGACCCAGGGACTGGTCAGCCTGTCTGGCCTGGGCCGTCCAGTTCCTGGGACCGCTCCCGTTTTTTACAGTTGCACCAATCACCGTCCTTCCCTCCATTTGCCCCCTTCCCTAGTGGCCAGTATCCCCTTTATATTCAGACTGCTCCATTTTCCCAGTGCCCGTTATAGCCTCTGGGTTCTTGGGAGCGTTATAGATTGTGCTATCTCAGTTATACTCGGCTTGTTACTTCTGACTATTCTTGCTTGCTGCCTGCCCCGACCTTTTGTCTGCCTGACCACGATTATCGCCTGACCCTTCTGATACCTTGCCCCGTGACCTTCTGGATTGATCTCGGCTTGTTTGACTCCTCTTTGCTACCTCCATTGGATACCTCGCTTCGTGATCTCCCGGTTTTGACCTCGGCTAGTTTATTGGACTTCCGCCATCCTCATTTGGGACTCCCTGCCGTTCATCAGTCTCCACCTTAAGCTGGTAATCTTTGCGCCCATTAAGTCCTGGGGGTAACAGAGTCAGGAGAGGCATAATCCGCGTCTCCTGCGAGCGGGGACTTGTCTATAGGCAGAAGAGGCGGTGGAGATTGGGGATTATCATCAGCTTAAGACAGAAAGGTGTCCGGTACAGTCCTTACACTAGTCTGGCCTTTTGTCCGAGTATTCTACCCTTTGTCTGACCCTTCTTACACCCTGCTAGGTGGGGTTCTGCACAGGCTTGCTGTGGCAAGGGTGAACTGTTGCACTGGGGGCCATGAGTGGTCCTGTGGGGTTTGGCTCGCATTTTCTGCGGGAGACAGTTGTACTGTGTGCCCTCTCATGTGGGCTGTTATGCCTAGTTAGGCTCCTTACTACGTCATTCCCTTCACAGAGTTTGGACGATCGTTATTCACCCTATCAGAGATTTTCCCTCTGGGTGTCTCTTCTTTTTGGAGGGTTGGGTCTAGATCTCTCCCTTTGTTATTCTTCTCCCTTTTCTAACAGCTATGTTGGGAGTTGGCGCCCTAGTTGGATGGCTGGGACTAGTTCTCTATTCCCTATGGAATGAGGTTTTACCCATGGGTACTAGTGTTCTTAGGGCATGGCTGGAGTTGGTCTCCCAACTCAGTTCCTTGAGAGGTTCCAGGGCTCGCCCTGTTTGTCCTCAGTAGAGACTAGTTTCAAGCTTCGGCGTTGAGTTTTCCTCAGGGTGGCTCAGGCGCATTCCCCAGAGAATTCTAAGCTCCCTTGAGGGGGGTTGCTTATCCTGTTGCCCTGCTAAGGGTTTCCCTGGGTCTTATTCAGGTTCTCGTCTGAACTGTTCCCTGCCTCAGATGACTCCTTCGGGGCGGGTGCCTCAGTCTGGGGCGTGCCATAGGAGACGGCGTTCTTAGCCTAGTTCCTTTTACATTTTACAGTTCTCTTATATCTGTACACCGTGTTGGTGAGGATGTGTCCGCCTTGCGCCAATCTTGAGTCCAGGCGGAGGGTTGTTATTCTTCTCTATTCCAGATCCTAGGGTCCTTGGACCGGTGTTCTGCTTACTCTGAGCTTAAAAGGGATCTGTATCCCCCAGTAGGCGTTGGGAACCTCTGGACTGCATCCTGTCCAGGGTTGGGGCTATGCCCGTCGGGCTTATAGATGTCCTCATCCTTCCTGCAGCAGGATCTGGTTACTCCCATGAATATGGGAAGCCGGTTGGACTGGTCTCGCTTGGCTGATTGTCCTTCTGAGCTCTTGATTATCAGTTTGGCTCTAGAGGAGCCTCGTTAGCTCGTGTGTAGTATTATGTTGGTCTCTCCGAGACCAGGGTTTGTATTCCCCGAAGGGAAAGGTTCTATGGTTGCCATGGCTACCCTGTTATCGTTAGTAGCCTGGTTAGGCCGTTTTGCTGGCCTGTTTGTTAAGGGAGATTCTTCTCCTCTCTTGGTTTGGATCTCTTCTACCGGTGCTTGGTTTGGGCCTTATGCACTTGGGTGTTGAGCAGACTGACTAGATCTCTGCTCGTGTTTCACTAGCCGTGTTGGGCTTCATAAGTTAAGTTAGAGCATTGCTCTAGTTGCTCCTGGTAGCAAGGTTACAGGCGGTGGCGCTGTTCTAGTTGGCTGTGCCTTTTTTCATGGGGATCCCACCCTACTTATGGACACTGCTATTGGATGTCCCACATGTAAGGACTATGTCTGGAGCAGGACGTGCTGTCTGCTTAGAATAATACAACTCTGTGAAGTACTCACCTGTAGAGTTGGTATTATATGCAGACAGCACGTCCTGCTCCACCCCACCCTGATTCACCTTGTTCTGGATCCCCTGTGTGGTGATTATTATCTTGGATATTATTGCCAGTCTCTGGGTGGTTGTTTTCCTCCTGGCTTCTTCTCTCACTGCTTGTTAATGCTGGGGATTTGTGGGAGGTCCTTCGGTATATGTAGGGCCAGGAGGAGCTTGTTTTCTTCATGATTCTGCAGTGCACGGTGCTGAAGGCGGAGGTATACCCACATGTAAGGACTATGTCTGGAGCAGGACGTGCTGTCTGCATATAATACCAACTCTACAGGTGAGTACTTCACAGAGTTGTATTTTATTGCTTGGTGCAAGTCTATGAGTTTCGCTTGTAACATTTTTTTCTGTCTCCAGAATTCTAGAATTTTTGCAGAGGAGTCTCGATGAGGTTCTTCAATTGAGCACTCTAAAGGGACATATATCTGCTTTTATCAATCTTTTTTCAAAAACCCATTGCTGAAAATGAACTTACAAGGTTGTTTTTGCAGGGGGTCACACATGTGCGACCTCCCCGAATGCCTCTTCTGCCAGTCTGGGACCTGAACCAGGCCCACCCTATCTTATAGGTTACTATATTCATTTCTTAAGATGCCTTAGTCCTAGTGGAGTGTATATATGTAGATATGTAAATCGGCATTAAAAAAAAAAAAAAAATTAAAGGGAAATAGGGGGAGGGGAGTATTTTCATCTATCCTTATATTTCCAACTACACGTGGGATGTTTTGGATGCCTTGAGCCTCCCGGGCAGCTGTGTCTACTGCTTTTCAATTACTGGATAGCGGAGAACAGCTGGAAATATATATAGACTGGGAGGAACCACACCTTTATATCTTGCAGTCCCGCCCTTCGGACGAGAGTTAACCCATTCATATCTGATTCACTCTTGCCCTGGTAGAGAAGGAGAGAGAAAACTATTCTACAGGTGAGAATCGCAGAATTGTATTTTTCTCAAAACATCCTTCGGGCAGCATACACCTGAGACCTCCGGGCTCCTCCCACCAAGGGGAACACGTGACCACCAGCCAAAATAAAGTCTTGACTCCTCCCTCTCTTCCCCAGTTGTTTTCGTGTTCCTCCGTGAGGTAGGAGCCAGACCACTAGCTCCTGGACCGGGACGGTTTAGGTAAGTATTTTATTCCGGTGCTATAGGCCTGTTTTAGCAGGGGGGCCATTTCTCGGTCCCGAAGGCTTTTTCCTATGCCTGGGGCCCGGGATACCCTATGGGATTCTAGGCTAGATCCAATTCTTTGATATATTTTTAAAGGGGGGTGAGCTAAATTTTTTCCCTCGTTCTGAGGATGAGTTTTTGGAAGAAGCCGGGGTGACCGGACCCCGTAATAAAATTTTAGATTTTTTAGGTTTTTTATATGGATTTTTTAGGGTTGTTATGGCGATCTGGAAGTTCCCTGAGGAATTGGTTACTCTGAGATCTTTTTTTCCAGCATAATTTGACTTTTTTATTTGAAGGACGATTTACCTTAAGAGGCGGGGAAGAGAGGGGAATGACGCGTTCTCTCTCTCTCTCTCTCTCTCTCTTCCCCGCCCGGCTCTGACTAACGCGGTCGCACTCTACTTACCTCCGGTGCGGCTGTCAGGCGGAAGGTGGGGTTTCGGAGGCCTCTTGATCCCATTCTTCCTGGGAATTCTTCAGAATACATTCGTCCTGATCCGGCGGCTGCAAGGTGGGTAGATCACACGCTCTGTGCATTCTTTTGTAGTTTCCTGCCAGGAAATTGGAATCAGGGCTTTTTCCTCCTGGGCTGCTAACGTCACATTCCAGCCCCCAAGGTTTTTCCTGCTTAATCCACAACATGTGCTAGGCCTTAAAGGGACAGCACAGTATTTTGGTGAATCTGTATTGTGGCCCCCCTTCTGAGAATTCTAATGTAAGGGTTAACTACAGATGTGAGATTTTGCTCCTGCCCTATTTAGGCGGACTCAGGAAGCAAATCTTTTGGTGCCTCATACCAGAAGCATGGCAGACCACATGGATGACGGTTATATTGATCCTATTGAAGATTCCTCCACAGAAATACCTCATGTGGACCAGGATTCATCCAGTGTTTCGTCGGCTGCCGATTCTGGGAGCCCAGCTCTGTCCCGGTAAGTCACTTTCTTTTATTAGTGTCATCATTTGATAGGATGGGATATAGCTCACACCCCCCTATTTTTTTGCTTATGTCTTTTAGTCTAAGACCCCGGACAAAGCTTCCAAAAGTGTACCTAAATCCTCTTCTTCCAGATCTAAATCCAGTAAAAAGAGTAGGAGATGCCCCTTGTGTGAAACTAAGCTTTCGGATTCCTATGTTAAATCCCTTTGCCAAATTTGCACGGATAAGGTGGTTAATAAGGAGCAAAATGAGGATCTGATGCGGATGACCCAGAGGGCCCCGGAGAGTGCTGGTAACCAGGTTGTATTTTCCCAACCAACAACAGGTCCCTTTGATGCTTCTTTATTTTCCGGGCACATGGGAAACCCTCTTTTTTTCGCCTCTCAGGAATCTATTATGCCTGATGACGACTCTGAGGAAGGAGGAGGTTCTTCCCCAGAAGAGGAGGAAGATCAGGCCTCCGGCCCTTCAGCCTCGGCCAAGGCAAGGTATTTGTTTCCTCCTGGAGACTTACCTTTCCTTTTACTTATGACTTACCTATACATGGGGATAGAAGAGAAGCTTGCAGCCCAAAGTCTAAACATGATGGTTTTTTTCTGGATTTTGGCTCTTGATTCTTCCTATTCATTTCCTTTTCATGGTTACTTGAAGGACATGATTTTGGAAGAATGGAAAGATTCGTCTAAGAAGGTGTTCAGGTCTTAAACACAGATATCCTTTTGCGGAGGAAGACTCAGATTTGTGGGAAAAATATCCCAAATTGGATGCCCCTTTTGCCAAGGTCTCTAAGGGAGCAGGATTAGCTTTTGCTGGTTTTGGGGTTCTTAGTGATCCCCTAGATAAGAAAATGGATTCACTGCTTAAAAAGGCCTGGCAAGTGGAATCTAATGTCTTTAAGTCCTATTTTAGCATCCAATTGTGTGATCAGAAATTTAGGTTTCTGGCTTCAACAATTGAAGGACTGTCTTTTGGAAAGGACTAGTCTGGAGAAAATTGTGAAGGCTTTACCTATCCTTTTTTCAGCTACGGCTTTTGTAACTGATGCCATGGCTGAATCAATCAGATTTTTGGCACAGAATATGGCTGTGACCAATTCTGTGCGCAGCACTCTCTGGTTGAGGACCTGGTCTGGAGATATTGGTTCAAAGATGAGATTTTGTGCCATGCCCTGATTGTCTGTTTGGTTCAGATCTCGGTAAAGTTTTAGATATGACGGCGGATAGGAATAAATGTATTCCGCCTCAGCCTAAAGATCCAGCTAACAAGAGATTTTATCCCAGAAATTCTTTTAGGCGCTCCTTTCTTAACAAGGATGCCCCTAAAAGATCCAGAGGTGGTTCTTCCTCTTCTGCAAGCTCATCAGGAAAGGGAAACTTTAGAGGTTCCACTTTGTTTGGAACCTACCAGGCAAAATCCAAGAAGCAATGATGCCAAGACATTCATTGACTCCAGGCTAAAGGGTTTTTGCACAGCCTGGCAAAACCTTTTGAATTGCCCGTTCATTGTAAAAGGAGTTAGAGGGTTTTCACATAGATTTTTCTCAAGCCCCTCCTTCAACATTTTTGATTTCCTCTCTGCCCAAGGGCAAGGAGGAAAGAGAAGCAGTTCACATGAGTCTTATGGACATGAGGTCAAGGGGAGTTATTATTCCAGTTCCCCGGCTTCAGCGGGGGACAGGGTTCTACTCCAGCATCTTTCTAGTAAAGAAGACCTCAGGGGGGTTCAGGCTTATCCTGAACCTAAAGAAACTCAATGTTTTTGTCCAATACAGGCATTTCCGGATGGAAACTATTTTTTCACTCAAGAACATGCTTCTCAAGGGTGCCTTCATGGCGTCGATAGATTTCAAGGATGCTTACTGGCAGGTACCAATGAGTCCTCTGGCTCAGTCTTTTATGAGATTTGCAATAAAAGACGGAGACCAGATTTTGCATTTTCAGTTTGTCTGTCTTCCCTTCGGCCTAGCCTCAGCTCCAAGAATTTTTACGAAGGTACTGGCGGAGCTGCTGGCATAGCTGAGGCAAAGAGGGATAGGGGTGGTCGCTTACTTGGACGACCTCTTACTTTTTGCCCAATCAAGGGACAAGTTGTGGGAGAACCTCAATTGCACCCTAGATCTGTTATCCCGCCTAGGTTTGATTGTGAACTTCAACAAATTAACCTTGGTGCCCGCACAAGTAATGACATACTTGGGGTTCGAGATCAATTCGGTCCGCCAGGTCCTGATTCTGCCTCTTCAGAAGATTTTGACTCTTCAGGAAGCAGTTCAGTTTCTCTGCACTGGCCCAGCACCTTCCATAAGACAGGCAATGAGAGTACTGGGACTGTTGACCTCAACATATTTCCGGCAGTGAGATGGGGACAGATACACTCCATATTTCTTCAGCTGCATATTCTAAGGAATTGGAACGGAACCCAGGACGGGTTGAAACAAATTCTGCCTATTCCAGAGGAAGTTAAATATTCCCTGAATTGGTGGCTGGAAGAAGATCAGTTCTCAGAGGGATTTACCTTGGATGGATCCCAAAGAGATGATAGTAACAACGGATGCTTCAGCATGGGGCTGGGGGGCCCATTGCAAGGCTTGGACGGCACAGGGGAAGTGGTCCAAGGCCCTGAGTCAGTGCTCTTCGAACCTGAGAGTGTTAATAGCAATAAAGAAAGCATTATGGGCACTGAAATCACACCTAGAGGGGAGACGTGTAGATCAGGTCAGACAATGCTACTTCTGTAGCATACATAAATCATCAAGGAGGAACAAGATCCTCGAGATTAATGACTGTAGCAGCAGAAATCTTACTTTGGTCAGAAGAAAACCTGAAATCCCAGACAGCAGTGCACCTAAAGGGGACCTTGAAACAGGTGGGGGATTTTCTGAGTCGGTCGCAAATAAGGGAATCGAAATGGTCTCTAGATCCGGAAGTGTTCAAGCAAATATGTGATCTGAGGGGCATCCCAGAAGTGGATCTGTTTGCTTCGACGAAAAATCACAAATTGGACAAGTACTTCTCATTGAATCCGACGGATCAAGCGTTGCTTCAGATTTTCACTCAGGAAACTTAGGAAATTATTATTACATCTATTAACCAGGAGGACTCTTCTGAACTTATTGCCTTGGATGTCAGAACTCATATGTTGCAATATCTACAACAGACAAAGGATTTCAGAAGAGCTGACAGCTTATTCATTTCCTTCTCAGGCCCTAGGAAGGGTCTTAGGGTATCCAAGACAACATTGGCAAGATGGATAAAGAATACAATTAGGATGGCTTATCAAGATGTCAATATTCCAGGTGGAGTCACGGCTCATTCCACAAGAAGTGTATCCACATCTTGGGCAGAGCAAGCTGGGGTCTCTATGGAACAGATATGTAAAGCAGCCACTTGGTCCTCAGCAAAGACCTTTGCAAAGCACTATCGGTTGGATCTTCTGTCTCAAAGAGATCAGTCGTTTTGGCAGAAGTGTCCTTCGTGCTGTTCTTCCCACCTAATGAGGTAGTACTCACCTATCTCTCAGGCGTATGCTGCCCGAAGGATGTTTTGAGAAAACTTAAGTTAGGTACCTGGTAACTTTTTTTCTAAACATCCGAAAGGGCAGCATACACCGGCTTCCCTCCCTTTGTTTTCATATGTGGAGTTGGATTATGTATTAACTATATGTTGGAGTTGTGGGTCTGTATCTTTTTCTCTCTTTCAGATCTCTACAACAACTGGGGAAGAGAGGGAGGAGTCGAGACTTTATTTTGGCTGGTGGTCACATGTTCCCCTTGGTGGGAGGAGCCCGGGGGTCTCAGGCGTATGCTGCCCTTTCGGATGTTTAGAAAAAAAGTTACCAGGTACCTAACTTAAGTTTTCTTTACTAGATTATGGCTTGGCGTGTGGCAGCAAGGATATGCAGCCTGATTACTAAAGATGTCATGTCTTCCTGATATTGCTAGTCACAAACTGGGCTTCGTCCTCTGTGGTGGAGGGGTAAGAGAAGCATCTGTATGGGATGCAGGGAAAAAATACATTTTTTAGAGAGAAATTAAATCATTTTTTCTATTAGTTATTTCTGCATTATTGGCAGGGGGAATTCGTGTTTTGGAACACCCTAAGCATTACTGGTCATCTGTGTCTCACGGCGTATGCGCGAGCAGCGGCCGCGTGCCCGCATCCGCATTTGTGAATGGCCGGCATGGGCATTCTCCCCTTTAAATGCCCAGCGCGCTGGGATCTGCTCCTGGACGAAGGGGCTGGAGCAGATCCGAGTGCGCTGATTGGACGAGAGGCCTGCTCATGTGCTGTAGGACTGGGGAAGGATAAGTGAGATTGGGCGACCTGGGGGGTTTCACAAAGCAGGGCACCCCCAATCGGGGTGCCAGGATGGCAAGAACCAAAACCCAGAATAGACAAAATCCTGGGTTCTGATCCACTTTAAAGAAAGATGTCATATAGGAAATTTAGGAAAATTTTCTGCCTACAGATTCAGCTAGTGGTGATGACCAATATTAAAATGTAGAATGATAACAGCTTCTTTTTTTATCTTGATGCAAATGTAGGCAACTAAACACTTTCTGCGGACTTATATTTTATGTGAATCAGACTAGTATAGAAAGTGTGTTATGTTTATGAATATATTGTACATGTACTTGCAATTTTAGAGAAAAGACTGAAGTGGACGTGTCTCAGAAAAACACACCTTCCTCCCAAAGAGGAGCACCAATTCATTATAAAAATGTACATAATCTTTATTGCTTTATTGTTACAAAGGATGATTAAAATACAAAAAACACACAAGACATATTCAAATTACTGTGTTGACCTCTATGTAAAATGATCAGTACGGATTTGTACAGAAAGCCAACTGCAGACTTGGTCACTTATTTATCAGTTGTGCTGTGCCTGTTCCAAGTTGTACATCGGTGAGACAGAATTCTTTGAAGATCCGCATCCAGGGACATTTGTCCAAACATTAGACTGGCCAGGCGAGACAAATCTATAGTGGAAGGATGGGGCTCCATTGTAAGAGCCACTCCGGGATCAGTGTAGGAGTTAGCATCGCTGGAACTGGAAGATCTGGCCCCATGGGCCATATGATTACTTGGCAAACATACACCATATGTAAACAATTATTATTATAAAAACCTCAATAAAAATATCACTGATTAATATAACAATAAATGCCCACTCTAGGTTCTAGGTTGTGGATGACGTAAGGAATCACACTTATGATACAGGACAGCAGTACATATGTAAAAATAATGCAAAATATATATAAAAATAAGGGCCTAAACAGTTAAATTAACCACCTAGACAGTATAGGTATCACAGGGACTAAACAAATACATAATACAATTTCTAACATGTACTGTTACAATTGCCAGCTAGGCCTAAAGTTGCTTGCTGATAGTTACCAATACAGGGCCCTCATGCCCACGCTTCCTTGCTCTTCCTTGGTCCCCTCCCAACTGCCCCAAAAATTACTCCCCCTCATTCTAGGCCACCTCACTTCCTGTTGGAAAGGACTAGCCCCTCCCTTTAGAAAGCACATCTATTCACAAAAGGACTTCACAACCAGGTATTGACTTCATTTACATTACATAGTTAAGAATCCTTTATATACCCAAATCTATTGTATCCACCCGACCGCAGCCAAGATGTCTGGGATGATACCAAATTAGCATCTAAGAGGCCCAATTACCATCCTAGCAAGGGAAGCTACTTGGAGAGCTATTTTAGATATTCAAAACTTATATATCTAATATTTTATATTTAATGGGAATTCTCTATTTCTTACAGTCGCCCACTTGAGAATGAGATTATATATATATTTTATATAATCGAATTCTCACCAAATTAAGTTAAAATGTTTGAATAGCACCAATATGGATTTACTGAGATAAACCCGAGACCCAACAAATGAAATTGATAAGTTTTTTTTGCCACATCTAACGCTCTTCTTCTGCCGCCACATAGTTGATTCCATCTGTAGTGATCATCTCCCCACTGTCCTTTTCTCCTAATAGGTGGAGTGTCCACAAATATCCCTGCCTCCATATGAAAATGTACATGCGTAGATTGTAGTTCCTTCCGGTCACCACTTGAATATGTACCATCCATCCAATGCTGGAGATATAGGTACCTTAAGGGAAACAGTTTTCTTGAAATTCCACGAGACAGTGAAAGAGACAGTGTATTAGCCGCTAGTACGCTGAGCATTTCCAACTTGCGGGGTTTACTTAAGCAGTTCCACTGCGAATCACATGGGTAGCCATAGTTGATTGTAGAAGGTTTAATAAGAAAACAGCCGGCAGTTCATAGCAGGGTACTGGTCACATAGCAGACACCACTGGCACCTATAGCCTCTCAAGGGAAAATGTCAACAAGGACAAAGAACAGAGGAAATGGATTGGTATTGTGGCTGGGAGTTTTTCTCGGAGGTAGCTTGGTACATTAATACTCTGTTGCTAGAATCATATCCATTTCTGCAAATCCATATAAATGCTACACACATGCCATGCAAAAAGCTACATTTATCCAAACATGTTCGACTCTCCCGGCCCATAAATACCTGGGACCTCCCACTCATTACCCAGTCTTTCATCTCTGCAGTGGCGAGCAAGTCAGAAGATGATGTCTCCTCCTTGCAGGTAGCCGGGATGACTCCCGGCCCCGTTTTTTCTCCTATTTCTGCCCGGATCCCATTGTTTAATTTTCCCTGCCTCCCAGCCTAGGCTGCTGGTCCGGGCAAAGGTAGCTGGCACCTCAGGTGCTTAGGAGCCGTGAGACCCCATAACAAGGGGTAGGCGGCTATTCGGGTTGGTGATCCCGGTTTGGGATGCCCCGTCCCTTGGCCCTTCCCAGGCATCGTTTCCCCCTCTCCCAGGTACCCTTAGAGGGGGGGGGCCGGGTCCCTTATGGATTCCTGTTTTATGTATGTGTGCGCGTGTTTATGTGTACATGTTTGTGCTTCCCTTTCTGTCACTTTGGGGTTTGTTTCATGGCGCCGGCGGTTCCGCGGCACCGGCCTCCGGCGCGCGAATGGTGCTGGCTGCAATGGCGGCGAGCCCATGCAGGGCTTCTTCTCCTCCGGGCTGGGCGGGGCTGGGCGCGCCTACGGCCCGCCCCAGTGCTGTGCGCGGTTGTTTCATGTCCCGGCTGCAAGCCGGGAGGGCGCGATGCGCGATTAGCGCCGGCCTGCCCTCTCTCCCCCTTTCTACACACTGCGTGCCGTTGCCTGCAAACCGGAGGTCGAGTGAGGGGCCTGCTGGCCACCAATGACATTATTCTTTCTCTTGTACTTTTGACATGATCTGAGTGTGTGCTTGTGTTCTTGTGTTCCAGGTGGACCGTTGATCATATTAAAGGGGGGTCCCTGGGGGGGCATGGCCGGCGATGAGAGTGTGAGGACGTGCACCCTGTGAGCTCCCTCCGGCCGACCTACCTAAACACAGTTTTTTGGGCTACTAGCCACCTATACCCGGTGCCAGGTGCTATGGCTAAAGGTCGGAAGCTGAGGAATAAATCATCCCCTCCACACAGAAAAATCAGCGCCTACCTGACCCCGGATCGCTCGAGGGGAGGAGGAGAGGGGACCTCCAAGATGGCGGCGTCAGAGAGTGGAGAGGCAGCACCCTGCGGCGCACATGGTGATCCTCGGGAGCGGGCGAGAGGTTCGTCGGCTCCAGCGCCGGTGAGTGTGCCGGAGGAGGAGGGGGGAGCCCGGCCCTCGGCGGGGGGGGTCCGGTCCCCGCGGCGGCACCGATGGCGGCGGGGTGGTGGGCGCCGGTGTGCAGTGATGGCCCGTGCTGCCTCGCGTGGATGGAGGGGGCGGCGGCAGCCGTGCAGCAGCAGCAGCCATAGAAGAAGACGGGGAGCGGTGCCGACCGGAGTGGCGCTCTTCAGGCAGCAGCAGCTGCTCAGATCAGGTGAGCCTCCATGAGATCTGCGCTCCCCCGCCGGCTGGGAAGGGAGACGCGCCTGGCAGCCCTGCACGTGAAACCGCACCGAGGGGGGGGGGGGGGACACCCACCATTAACCCCTGTGCCATATATCACCACAGGGGACCAGGGGCAGAAGAGCCCACCCCCTTCAGGCCACACTGCGACCGGGGGAGCAGTCGGTGGGCATTTACACCGCGCCCTCTGCATCCATCTGCTCCAGCCCTGACCTCCCACCCTCGCCTCAATGCATGGGGCGCCTGGCTGGGACGGGGCACACGGCCGTTTCACCCATGGACACCCCCTCCCCGTTAACATGGAAGGGGCCCCCTGAGATGGAGTTCAGCCCTGGCCCGGTACTGGGGTCCATGATGGAGCTCCCTCAGCCTCGGAACACGTCAGCCCCTGCTGGTGCTTCGCCCTGAGCAGCTGCACCACCTGCTTCTCCAGACTTATCTGGTGCCTGGTTAGACCGGGGGGCCTCGCCTGGGTTGCCCTCTTCCCCTGCGTGGCAACAAAGGAGGGACTCCTCGTCTTCCACCTGGCCTCGCGGCCGTGCCCCGATGGAGGGGAGGGGAGTTGTTGCGGCCCCTTGTGGCGACGACGAGCCTGCGCTGGACCATACTATTGCCCGCCCAGCCTGTTCCCCCATGCCCGCGAGTTTGGGATGCCCTCGAGACCGGACGCCGTTCAGCTCCTCGGCCGTGGAGAGGGCGATGACATCTCCAGAGATTACCCCGCGAGCCCTACACGATCCCTCAACGATGACGCACCCTCCTCTTGACCCCATCCTCACAGCCTTGAAGGCAGAGCTGAAAATGCTGCCCACCAGGGACGATCTTGAATCCTTCATTCACAGGGTCGAGAACACGTTTAAGAAGGACATTTCTGATCTGCAGCAGTCGGTGGGCGGTCTTGACGCCAGAGTCGACTCACTGGAGCAGTTTCGCGCCACGACTACCCAGAGACTGCAGACGCTGGAGCGGGATTTGGCCCAGCAGAAGGCTGTCGCACAGATGACGGTCCTGCACCTGGACGACCTCGAAAACAGGAGCCGTCGCAATAACATCCACATCAGGGGCCTCCCCGAGGCGACGGGCCCGGACCATCTTCGGCATACCATCACCGGCATTTTCAACGAATTGCTTCGTCGACCTCCGGACACCGAGGTAGCGATTGATCGGGTCCACAGGGCCCTGGGCCCCAGATCTCCCGACCCTGCTCGCCCGTGCGACGTTGTGTGCCGCCTGCATTACTATACCGTGAAGGAGGACATCCTGGCGAAAGCTTGGGCGCATGGTCAGATTCACTTTGATGGAGCACCCCTACAGTTGTACCCTGATGTCTCGCGCAGGTCTCTTTTGATGAGACGGGTCATGAGGCCCTTGTTGTCCAGGATCCGGGAGTGTGGCGGCTCATATCGCTGGGGGTATCCTTTTCATCTTGTGGTCCGCAAGAATCAGCGTACTTTTACTGTGAAAACCCAAGCAGACCTTCCGGACCTTTTCATCTTCCTGTACTTTCCCCCGGTGGAGATCCCGGATTGGCGTGATGTTTCTCTCTCCTTTGGCCCCCCTCGGTCTCTCGGGGGTCGGTCACAAAGGATCCGTCGGGCGAGGGGCGGAGCCGAGGCCCACGGGGGACGTGGCGATGGACCGGCGAGAGATCCCCGCCGCTTGAACAGTGAGGACTAGACGAGCTCCATGGTCTCCAGCGGTATTTCCAATCACTGATCCTGTTTGCTGATTGCTCTTTAAACTATGTGAGATTGATTGTTGCGATTGGGACTCGTCGGGCTGATCCCCCTTACTTTACTCGGTATGCCTGCTGAGTCTGTGCCTCGGAGGCTCCTACTGAGGTGCTCTGTGCCTCTCTTCTTGACTGGCCCCCCGCACTGAGCTCTCGCTCCTGCGTGTTGGGGCTTGTCATCTGGGATCGGCTTTCGACGAGCTCCGAATCCTGTTATTTACTTGTTTCCACTGTTTATGCCACCTCTTTTGACTGTATGGTTTGCAGATGGTTATGTGTATTATCTCGTTGTGCAAGCTGAAGTTCGCACTGTATATATAGGTTCCTTAAGCTTCGGGCTCGCTGGGCCGTCGCCCCCCCCTTTTTTCTTCGCTTTCCCTGCGGGGGGGGGGGGGGGCATGGAGCGGTGTGAGTGCCCCTCGGGTGTCCTAGAGGTCACACCGTGGTGATGGTCCTGGCGACTCTCGAACCTCTTACATATCTGTTTAGAGTGATAGCTGTTTATACACATGATGGTGCCACCCGCCTGCCTGCCCGCAGTGATTGACCGCTGGCTTGCAGGCTATGGAGGCCGCCGGGCCCGTCGCTGCGTGACGGGTCGGCGGGCCCCGGTTTTGCACCAAATTCTTCACATTAATATCCCTACGGGTGCTGCCCTATGTTGAGGCCCTTTTCTGATATTATAATTTTGGGTGGTTGCCCTACAGCCAATCTAACCTAGGGTTGGCCGGGGGGACCTCCTCTGTCTCTCTGTCCCGTTTCTCCCTCGCTGTAGGCCAGGACTCTGTGGCCCTCTGGGCTGGCCTTTTGCTAGCCTCGGGTGCCTAGGGTTCTTTTTTGGGACAGGAGAACTCCTTCCCCATTTAGATCCCCTTGAGTTTCAGTTCCCCTTTCACATTAGTTTTTATCTCGTAAGTTTTAGTTCATTGTGAGTTTATTCCTCTTGTATTGCCCTCCCCCTCCCGTGGCTGTCTTCCCCTGTCGTCTGGTGTTCTCTCGGCTTCCTCCCTCCTTCCTCCCCCTACTGGTCCTTCCTCCACTCTCCTCCTTTGTCCTATCCTTGGCCTGAGAACCCACGCCTTTTCGTATCCTCTATCCCTGAGATAGGAGCCGTTAACCCCGCACTGCTATGTCCAAAGTCCAGTGCACTTCGCTAAATGTCAAGGGCTTGAACTCCCCTGTAAAGCGCGCTTCTGTATTGGCTGAGCTGAAGCGCCTAGGAACAGGGATTGCCTTTCTCCAAGAAACCCATTTTAAGGTGGGGAGGGTGCATAATTTGTCGAGCCGTTACTTCAGGCACCAGTACCATGGCCTTTCCCCTGACTCTAAGTCACGGGGGGTGGCCATCGTCCTGGCGGGCTATCTCCCCTGGACGTTGGAGGAGGTGATCCACGATTGTGAGGGTAGGTATCTATTTGTCAGGGGAACCCTCTATACACAGAAGGTGACGCTTGCGACCTGCTACTGTCCAAGTGTGAACCAGGCTAGCTTCTTGAGATCTACCTTGGAGAAGCTGGCAGAGTTTACTGCTGGTATTCTTTTTTTGGGAGGGGATTTTAATTGTGTACTTGACCCTCAAATTGACACCTCTAGGGGGACTACTCGGCTATCAGGAGGATTAAGGCTCTCCTGTTTGACCACCAACTCCTTGATGTGTGGAGGATTGCTTATCCCCGGGGGAGGGATTACACTTACTTCCCCCCCCCCTCACAACACATATTCACGTATAGACTGGTTCCTGATCCCCCACAGGTATGTACATCTTATCTTGCGACCGCACATAGGCTCGATCTCTGACCACGTCCCTATTTCCATCACTTTATCGGTTCCGGACTCTCCCCCCCCCCTTCAGGGCATTGGAGGCTCAATAGCTCCCTCCTGCAGGACCCGGCGTTTAAGGCGGAAATACAGTCGGCAATCACAGAGTTCTTCTCAGAGAACAATACTCCTGACGTGACACGTATGACTCAGTGGGAGGCTCACAAATGTGTGATCCGGGGCCTCTTAATCAGACGGGGTGCCTATCTCAAGAAAGAAAGGGAAAAACAAACTGCCCTCCTGCTCCAGGAGCTCCGGAGCCTGGAGACCAGACATAAACAGTCTCTGGACCCCGCGCTATCTGCCAAATTGATTAAACTGCGTGAGACCCTCCGAGACATAAGCTTCGTAAAGGTCAGGGGCCAGATTGCGAGAAGTCGTAGGTTTTTCTACGAGTTTAGCAATAAAAGTGGTAAGGCCCTAGCTAGAGCCCTGAGGGGGCAGCGATCGAGGAATTATATTCCCAGCATCCTCGACCCCGGAGGCACCAGGCACTATAAAATAGGGGATATAGCCAAAACCTTCAGGGACTTTTATGACGCCCTGTACAATTTACCGCAAAATAGGTCTCAGGCGCATCGGCAAAAGGTGAGGGCCTACATACAGAGATCGGACCTTCCCCGGCTTGGGCAGAGCGTGGTGGAGGCCTTGGAGGAGGAGATTGACACGGGGGAGTTTACGAGGGCCATCAAGAGCATGAAACCCGGAAGGGCCCCTGGCCCGGATAGATATAGCATGGAATACTATAAGGAACTTGCGGGCACCTTGGGCCCGCACTTCATTTCCTCTTTCGGCTCTTTGAGTGATGGCCGCCCCCCCGGGACACCTTACGGGCTAGCATTGCCGTTATTCCTAAGCTGGGCAAGGACCCAGCGCAGTGCGGTAGCTCTAGGCCCATTTCTTTGCTGAACTGCGACCTCAAGATATACAATAAAATCCTGGCGGACAGAATTGCCCCTCTTCTCCCGGACCCCATTCATTGGGATCAGGTGGGCTTCGTTCCGAATCGCGAGGGGAGGGATAACACCACTAGAGTCATGAACGTAATTCACCACGCCCGACAGATGGGGGAGGCTGCGTTGCTCCTCTCCACGGACGCAGAGAAGGCATTTGACAGGGTGAACTGGGTCTTCCTTGAGGAGACCTTGCGCCACATAGGGTTGGGCGACAGGATGCTTAACAGGGTCCTGGCCTCATACACTTGACCCTCGGCGTCCGTGGTGGTGAATGGCCTGCCTTCTCAGGCCTTTAACTTATTCAATGGGACGCGACAGGGCTGCCCGCTCTCCCCCCTTATCTTTATCCTCTCATTGGAGCCATTTCTACGCTTGATTAGGCAGAACACGGACGTTTCGGGAGTGAGGGTGGGTGGGATTGAGCACAAGGTGTCGGCTTACGCTGATGACTTGATGTTTTTTGTGTCAAAGCCGGAGATCACTTTACCTAATCTCCTCGCCGAGCTCAGGAGCTTTCAGGAGGTCTCTAATTATAAAATCAATTATCAGAAGTCCTCTGCCTTAAACATTAATATTCCTGTGGAACGCCTGAGACACGTCACGGAGAATTTCCATTTTAAATGGGAGCGGGAGGCCATTACCTACCTGGGCACATGTATCCCTTCCAAACTGCCGGGAACGTATGCCTTAAATTTTCCCCCACTATAAAAGAGATTGGAAGAGGACCTCCTTAAATGGAACAAAGGGGTTTATTCTTGGTTTGGAAGTGTCATCAAGATGAACGTCCTCCCTAGGGTGCTGTACCTATTTCAGGCCCTCCCAATAGATATCCCTCACACCTTCTTTAAACAGCTTACAGGACTATGTACTAGATTCGTTTGGGCTGGTCGCTCCCATCGTATGGCGGCCTCCCTACTGACGGTCCCTAAATCTAGGGGGGGATTGGGTCTCCCAGATTGGAGGCGTTACCATGCCGCTGTCCATCTGAGCCGAGTAATTGATTGGTGTCGACATTCTGCTTTGAAGCAGTGGGTTCGAATGGAGCAGGCCGCTTCCCCGTGCCCTCTCCCTGGACTGCCATGGATACCACTGAATAGACTCCCACAGTTGAATACGCACCCTACGGTTGGTCCGTCCAGGAGGGTGGGGGACGGGTTCCTGACTGGGATGAGCCTCTCCCCCTCCCCGTCCCCTCTGACACCCGTTCTGGGGCACCCTGATTTCCCGGTGGAGATAGCGGGAGGCCCCTTTAGAGCTTGGATCAGGCAGAATTGCTATAGGAGACTTCACATGCAGAGTGGGGATGCGTGGAGGAGGCCGGAGACCCTGGTCGCAGAACTTGCACTCAGACCTATCACGCAGTTACAGTCTCTTCAACTTTTGCATTATCAGCGATCTGTTGAATGCACGGCGTCCAGGCAGTTAACGCAATTTGAACATACCTGCCTGGACTCTGGTCATTTTAGGGGCGCCCTGTCATACTCCTACTCGCTGTTGACAGAGCCTCCGGAGGACTTTGTTCCTTCATACGTGAGGGGATGGGAGAAGGAACTTCGTAGGACCTTCACAGATGAGCAACAGCTGGCTATGATCCAGTTGGCCCATAAGAGCTCTGTCTCCTGCAAATACCAGGAGACTAACTTCAAAATCCTGACACGCTGGTATCGGGTCCCAGCGGTGTTAGCGAAAATGTTCCCCTCTTCCTCCCCCCTCTGCTGGAGGTGCTCGCGGGCCAGGGGGACTATGACACACATCTTTTGGGAGTGCAAGAAACTCTCTAGCTTTTGGGCAGGAGTAAGAGAGATTGTCAGGAAACTGACAGATGTTGATCTGGGTGAAGACCCCGTATGCTATCTGCTTAACCTGGCACCGGTTTCTTTGAGATCCAGGCGCAGGTCCCTTCTTGCCCCCCTCTTGAGTGCTGCTAGAACCTGCGTCCCGGCGAGGTGGAGGTCTTCTGAGCCCCCCACAATAGCACAGTGGCTGGCCGTTGTCCAAGACATCTGTAGGATGGAGGAGCTCACTGCCTCGCTAAGAGGAACTCTGGAAAAGCACAGGAGAACCTGGCAGATATGGGATAGTTTTACTTTTTCCCCTGATTTCCTCCTCTATATGTAGCCTGGTTTTCTCTGACCTCTTGAGGATTGGACCTTCCCCCTGGCCCTCCCTCATCCCTTATCATTCCTTTCCCTCCCTCTCCCTCCCTTTGTACTTTCCCCCCGATGTGTCTGTCCTGTCTCTCCTCCCCCTTCCCCCCCCCGCGTTACTTGTCGCCCAATAGTTTAGTTTTTGTTTATCCCAGCTCTTTTACCCGCTTATAAAAGTTGGGGACATGGGTTGCAGCTGCTGCATCAGGTGGTTAAGCGGAATTGCAGTCTAAAACACTTGGAGCAAGGCTCAAAGTAGCCGTACCCTTCATCTTGCTACCCTCTTTTATGCTTTTGATTGATGGTGATTGATTTTATAGATGATTACTCTATGTAATGGCTGTAATTCATGCATTTCTTCTTCCTGGCACTGCGTTGCCACGCGCTGTAACCATTGTTTCCCTTAATAAAAACATTTAATTATTAAAAAAAAAAAAAAAAAAGGGGGGGGGTCCCTGGTTAATTTTTAGCTGGCTTAAAATCCTCCCACTCTGGACTTATTGCGTAATACCAAAACAAAAAGAGCATTGTACACATTTAATTGTATATACTATATATATAGTACTAAAAAATCACCATATGGAGGCTTCCCCGGATACTGGGCTTGTGCCCCCCTCGGGGCAATCCAGGCTGTGTTTGGGGTGTGGGGTATCCCTTTTGGGGGATGATATATTTCTATGTGTACACTGTGCGCAGAGGTCTATTACGTGGCAGACCGGATCTCAGGCGTCTGGTTCTGCTCCGCCGGTCTCCTCCCCGTCTCCCCCTCACCTGACACGTGCTTGTGATGTGGTCATTAGCGGGGAGGCACAATCTGAGGTGTGTACCAGATTGGCCAATCTGGAAAAATTGTTTTCCAGTGCCGTCGCAAAAAAGGCCACGGCAAAGAGGAAACATTTGTATTCAGCTGCGCAGGCCTTTGATAGGTAGGATTTTGACTCCCTGTACTGGTCTGATTGTTCCCCGCGTGAGGAAGGTGAGCTGTATGAGGGGTCCGATGACTCAGACGATCAGCAGTTTGTGGGCGCTGATACCGAGCAGGGCCAGGGGGATTCCTCGGATACATCTAGGGTCCTGGCTCAGGTGTTTGAGGTCCTGGCTATTTCACCCCCCGAGGCGGCTCCTCCGCTGAAGGGGGAGTTCTTTGAAAAGACGAAGCCCCGCTTGGAATTTCCTTATCAAAAGCATTTTGATGGTATCATTCGCAAGGAATGGGATAGGCCGACGTGGCTTCTGAGTGTCCCACCGGGTTGGGACAAGAAATATCCCTTTTCGGCGGACGCGGTGAAGCACTGGGCGTCTCCCCCCGAGGTGGATGCTCCTGTTTTGGGGTTGTCCAGCTCCTCAGTCCTCCATTCTCCGGAGTGCACTACCCTCAAGGATGGTGAGGATAAACGCATTGACCAGATGGCTTGTCATGGTTTTGCCAGTGTTGGATCGGCCTTGCGGCCGGTTTTGTGCTTCTGAGCTTGTATTGGTAGCTGCCAGGTCGGTTGTTAGAGGATTATTGACCTCTTCCGGGCTTGACCCGGCTAGTGAGGAGTTTGCCGACCTTAAGCTGTAGCGATAACCCTTATCGCCGGAGGGCTTCACCGCCCGAGACTCCTTTTCCGATTTGGAAAAGGAGTCTCGGGCGGTGAAGCCCTCCGGCGATAAGAGGTGCTTCTGGAATTCCAGAGTCGTCCGTGAGGAAACAGGAACAGCCCTTACAAGGGCTAGTGAATTGTAATATAGCGTTTCCCCCAATAAGAGACAGAACTTCATTATTGAGGGTGAAGGTGAAGTGAACTTTATTAGTGCCACACTGGGCCTTATATGCAAGCCTCCATGCAAGGGGCCTCCCCCATGGACCTGATGGAGGACTGCATGACAAATACACAGACCAATGGGAGCAGGGCACACAATCCCTCAACTCTGCCGTTGACGCAATCAGCAACACAATAGACTTCTGTAACACAATCAATCAGAACAATGGCAGTCTGTGACACAATCAATCAGAACAATGCCATTGTCTGTGACGTAATCAATCAACACAATGGCAGTCTGTAACATGCTTAAGAAAAGGAAAGTTATGAACCTGTGTAAAGTCCAAAGGGGCAGAGAGTCTGTTACAATGCCCCCTTTTTGTGGAACACCCGGCAGACCCGGATTGACCCTGTTCGGGTTAACGTGGGGCTGTCCGGACTCTTGTTATTGGCAGAGTTCTGTTAACCAGGATAATCCATCTGCATTACCGTTTTGTCTACCGGGCCTGTATTGGATTGTAAAATTATATGGCTGCAGGGCCAGGTCCAAACACTGGGATATTGTGGCGTTGGTGAGTTCAGCACCAAAGTCCTTGGTTGGATGTGTGCACAGGTGCTTTGCTTTCTTATAGCTGGTCCAAGTTTCAATCTCTTTCCATGGAAGCTGATCGGAGAATCCACAATCTTCTGCACATCTACATCATCGTAAAAGGAGACAAAACCATAACCCTTAGAAACGCCAGAGGCATCCCTAATAATTTTGACCTTCTTTACAGCGCCATACTTTGAAAACAAATCCTTAATTTCAGGCTGATCAATCCGACAGTCAATGCCCCCAACAAAAATAGTGTTTGGCATAAGTTTCCCTTCTGGAAGGACGTAACCTGATGGCTGATCTTCTTCTTGGCTTCTTGTAACAGACATGACGTGATGCAGACGAAACCCCTGGGTCTCCCCGACCAGTGGGCTGGAGTCGGCAACTCGGGCTGGAGCCCGGGTTGTAACAGGGTTGATGCTGGCTGGCACAGAGGTAGCGTAGGCAGAAGTAATTGGTCCTAGATCATCTCCCAATAGTACTTCTGTGGGTAAGTTGTCCATAAGTCCCACATGTACCCTGCCGGATCCAGCGCCCCAGTCAAGATGTACTCGGGCGGTGGGGAGTCGAAACACAACTCCCCCCCCACCCTTACTGCAACGGTGTGTCCAGTGCGGTCTTTGTTCTTGACCAAATGAGGTTGGAGCAAGGTAAGTGTGGCTCCGGTGTCGCGTAATCCTTGCGCGGTGCACCCATTGACTCGTACCTCCTGGCAATGGTGCTGTCGGTTGTCTTGGATGGCCGCTTGTACAGGATCAGCTTCATACAGTACCCCCAGATACTCTTCCGAACTGCTCTCAGCTTCCAAACAGTGTGCCACAGGAGTACGGGAGGTGGAAGGTTGCTTTTGCCCCCACGTGTTTCGGGGACGCTCTAGGGCGCAATCACTGCGATAATGTCTCCATTGTTTGCAACGATGGCACTGAACTGTGGAGAGGTTCGGTTGCTGCGCTGGCCTATGTGGCCCAGAGTTACGAGTTGGCGCTGAAGCCACAGGTGCTTGAAATTTGATGGGAGGTTGTGGTTTTGGAGCGGACTGTTCTGTCCGGCGCGCATCGGTGTACTCGTCGGCTAGACGAGCAGCCTCAGGTAGCGTTAGAGGCCTCCGGTCACGTACCCACTCTCTTAGCTCTGGTTGAAGGGCATTGAGAAAATGTTCTAGTAAAAACAACTGTAGTACATCCTCAGCGGTCGTGGCTTTGCATCCAGTGACCCAGTGTGATGCTGTACGATGGAGGCGACATGCCCACTCCGTGTAAGAATCCCCTCCCTTCTTTTGGGATTCCCGAAATCGTCGCCTGTAGGCTTCCGGGGTGACAGCGTACCGGGCTAGCAAAGCCTCCTTTACCAGATGGTAGTGTGGTAAGTCCGCATTAGGGATGGCCCGGAAAGCATCGGAAGCTTTCCCAGATAGTTTCCCTGATAATATGGTGACCCATTCCTCCGTGGGTACCCGGTGTAAAGCGCACTGCTGTTCAAAATCGGCCAAAAATCCGTCAATCTCGCCGTCACTTTCCTGGAAGGACTTAAATGCTGCAAATGGAATCTTTCTCCCCCCAGTGTAACTGAGGCTGAGAGGCTGCTGGGTTGAAAGTCGCCGATCTTCCCTTCGCTTACTGGCCTCTGCCTCCGCTGCGGCAAAGACTCGGTCGATCAGTTCCTGTGATGGATTCAGGCCATAGACAGACAATCTGTTCCGAACCGCTTGAACAAGAGCAGCGTCTTCATCGATCTCTATATTGGTTTCGGTCCTCACTGCTGCACGATCCATTTCGATCAGCTCGGCTATCAGTTCCTGACGTGGGCGGTTGCTAGCTGACCTTCCCCGACTCTCGAGTAGATCCTTCAGGGTCAGCCTTTTCAACTTGTCATACTGACTCTCCATCAGGGTAGCACTCTCTCTGGGTAGAAAGGACCATCCGACCGCTTGCCACCAATTGTAGCGATAACCCTTATCGCCGGACCGACAATCTGTTCCGAACCGCTTGAACAAGAGCAGCGTCTTCATCGATCTCTATATTGGTTTCGGTCCTCACTGCTGCACGATCCATTTCGATCAGCTCGGCTATCAGTTCCTGACGTGGGCGGTTGCTAGCTGACCTTCCCCGACTCTCGAGTAGATCCTTCAGGGTCAGCCTTTTCAACTTGTCATACTGACTCTCCATCAGAGTAGCACTCTCTCTGGGTAGAAAGGACCATCCAACCGCTTGCCACCAATTGTAGCGATAACCCTTATCGCCGGAGGGCTTCACCGCCCGAGACGTCCTTTTCCCAATCGTAAGAGGTGCTGTTGGAATTCCAGAGTCGTCCGTGAGGAAACAGGAACAGCCCTTACAAGGGCTAGTGAATTGTAATATAGCGTTTCCCCCAATAAGAGACAGAACTTCAGTATTGAGGGTGAAGGTGAAGTGAACTTTATTAGTGCCACACTGGGCCTTATATGCAAGCCTCCATGCAAGGGGACCTCCCCCATGGACCTGATGGAGGACTGCATGACAAATACACAGACCAAGGAAGGGTTTGGCTCCGGCTAAGTCTTCCATTAGTAAGTGGATTCGTCAGGCTGTTGTTGGGGCCTATTCTGCCAACTTCAGTATTGAGGGTGAAGGTGAAGTGAACTTTATTAGTGCCACACTGGGCCTTATATGCAAGCCTCCATGCAAGGGGACCTCCCCCATGGACCTGATGGAGGACTGCATGACAAATACACAGACCAATGGGAGCAGGGCACACAATCCCTCAACTCTGCCAGTGACGCAATCAGCAACACAATAGACGTATGTAACACAATCAATCAGAACAATGGCAGTCTGTGACACAATCAATCAGAACAATGCCATTGTCTGTGACGTAATCAATCAACACAATGGCAGTCTGTAACATGCTTAAGAAAAGGAAAGTAATGAACCTGTGTAAAGTCCAAAGGGGCAGAGAGTCTGTCACATAAGCGCTGTGAGTTATTTTTGCCCTTTGTGCTGTCCGCCCTGGATGATACATTGGTGATGTGTAGCAGAGCTACGGCCCTGCTTGTGGCTATCCGCCGGTCGGTTTGGTTACGTCAGTGGGCGGCTGATTTTGTATCCAAAAAGTCGCTCACGGCCCTTCCATTCGTGGGACTGCGGCTCTTTGGAGAAAAATTGGATTCCGCAGCAAAAGGAGGTAGGTTACCTCAGCGTAAGAAGCAGCGTCGCCCTTTTAGGGGGGTGGCTTCCTTCTCTCAGTCCTTTCATGGGGCTAGAGTTGGTAGGGGTTCGGCCTTCCCTGCGTCCAGAGGCGATTCCTGGCCTAGGGGCAGGGGTCGGACCCGTCCAGGACATTGTTGGGGCTCCAAGCCTAGAGCCGCTGCCAAGTCGGCTCAGCAATGAGGGGGCACACTCACCCGTGCAGGTGGGGGGACGGTTGCAACTCTTCTCCCAGGTCTGGGTCCAAGAGGTCTCGGACAGGTGGATTCAGAAAGTGGTGTCTTCCGGTTACAAGCTGGAGTTCGAGTTCCGGCCCCCTCCCAGATTCTTCAGGTCCCGGGTGCCGTCAGATCCTCTGGCCGCCCAGGGGCTTCGGGCGGCGGTAGCAAGTCTCGCGGACATGGCTGTCATCTGTCCGGTGCCTCTCTCAGACTGAGGCCTGGGCTTCTATTCCAATTTGTTCACGGTGCCCAAGAAGGACGGTTCCGTTCGTCCTATTCTGGATCTGATGTCCGTCCCCGGAAGTTCCGTATGGAAACTCTGCGCTCTGCCATCCATTCACTTCGTCAGGGGGACTTCATGACATCCATAGACCTCAAGGATGCTTATCTGCATGTTCCAATCTTCCCGGCGCATCAGAGATTTCTCAGGTTCGTGGTGGAAGATCGTCATTTTCAGTTTGTGGCTCTTCCGTTTGGCCTTACCTCGGCTCCAAGGGTTTTTACCAAGGTGTTGGCAGGAGTGATGGCCATCCTCAGAGCCAGGGGTGTTCGAATCGTGCCCTATCTGGACGATCTTCTCATCCTGGCGTCTTCCCTAAGTCAGGCGCAGATGGATACCAGGACTGTGGTGTCCACTCTGGAGGGTTTCGGTTGGGTGATCAACTATCCCAAGTCCTGCCTCACTCCCTCCAGGGTGGTGGAGTTCCTGGAAATGTCGCTGGACACTTCTCAGGCCAGGGTGTTTCTCCCCCGAGCCAAGGTTCTTCTGATTCGGGAATTGACTCAGCGTCTCCTATCCATCCCCCACCCGTCCATCCGGCTAGGGATGAGACTGGTGGGATTGATGGTGGCATAGTTTGAGGCGGTTCCCTTTGCCCAGTTTCACACAAGGACGCTCCAGCTCCATCTCTTGCCGGCCTGGGACGGGTCCCCGCTGTCATTGGATCAGTCCTTTCTGATGTCCCCCCGGGTGCGGCGTTCCCTTCGGTGGTGGCTAAAACCAAGCAATCTGACGAGGGGCAGATCCTTTCTGACCCCTCGTTGGGAGACGGTCACCACGGATGCCAGTCTGTCCGGTTGGGGGGGATTTTGGAAGGATCTTCAGTTTCAGGGACTGTGGGGGCCTCTGGAGGCTCACGATCCCATCATGTTCTGGAGTTGAGAGCCATCAGGGTGGTTCTGGCTCACTTGACTCATCAGTTGCGGGGCCTACCGGTTCAATTTCGATCGGACAATCGGACGGCGGTCGCTTACAGCAATCACCAGTGAGGTACTCGCAGCAGGCGTGCCCTCAGGGAAGTGTCCTTGATTCTTGCTTGGAGAGCAATGTCCCATGCATCTCGGCGGTGTACATTCCGGGAGTGGAGAACACGGAGGCAGACTCCCTGAGCAGGGGGCCATCTCATCTCGCCGGGGGGAATGTTCGCTCAGCCCCAAGGTGTTTCGGTCGCTTTGCCACCGGTGGGGGGCTCCGGAGGTGGACCTCTTTGCCTCTCGTCACAATCACAAGCTTCCGGCATTTGTGTCTCTCTCGCGGGATCCGCTGGCTCTGGCAGCGGATGCCATGTCTCTGAACTGGAGGGATCTGGGGTTTCTTTACCTGTTCCCTCCGTTTCCCATGGTGGGCAGAGGGGTGCGCAAGCTGGCCCTAGAGGGCGCGTCAACAATCCTGGTGGCTCCAAGGTGGCCAAGACAGGTTTGGTTCGCAGACGTGGTAAGGTTGGCAGTTGATCAGTTAGACCTGCCCCTTCTGCCAGATCTGCTCACTCAGGGTCCACTACTCTACCCCAATTTACCAACGCTGGCTTTGACGACGTGGTTGCTGAAACCTCAATCTTGAGGGAGAAAAGTCTTTCTGATGCTGTCATTCAGACTCTGGTTAGGGCTAGGAAGCAGACTTTCTCTGCCATCTATTATAGGACTTGGAGGTCTTATATTGATTGGTGTGAGGGTAGGGCCTTGCCTTGCAGGACGTTTTCTATCCCTTGGAATTTCTGCAACATGGTCTGGACCAAGGTTTGCAGCTTAGTACGCTGAAAGGGCAGGTTTCTGCCCTGGCCGTATTCTTTCAAAAGTCTTTTGCTCTTCATCCTCTGGTTAAGACCTTTTTCCAGGGGGTTACGCATGTGCGGCCTCCTAGGAAGACTTTGCTCCCAGTGTGGGATTTGAATTTGGTTTTGTCTGCCTTGCAGGGTCCTCCGTTTGAACCTTTGCAGGATATTGCGCTTTCTACGCTTACTCAGAAGGTTGTTTTTCTGGTTGCCATCACTTCTGTTCGGCGTGTTTCGGAGTTGGCAGCCTTGACTATTTCGGCCTCTTACTTTGAGAGGCATAAGGTTGTTTTCCGCTTCAAGCCAGATTTCCTTCCTAAGGTGGTCTCTGCTTTTCATCTGAATAAGGATATTGTTCTTCCCTCCTTGTGTCCTAAGCCTAGCAATGACAAGGAGAGGGTTTTGCATTCTTTGGATGTGATTTGCTGTGTGAAGTGCTATTTGGTGGCTACTTCTCCTTTTCGTAGGACTGACGCTCTTTTTGTGGTGCCCTCTGGGCCTAGGAAGGGTTTGGCTCCCGCCAAGTCTTCCATTAGTAAATGGATTCGCCAGGCCATTGTTGGGGCCTATTCTGCCAAGGGGAAGGTTCCCCCTTTTCGTGTTACTGCTCATTCTACTCGTGCTGTTGGGGCGTCCTGGGCCTTCCAGCACCAGGCTTCTGTTGAGCAGGTTTGTAAGGCTGCTACTTGGTCTTCGGTTCACACTTTTTCCAAGTTTTACAAGGTTGATGTTAGGGCCTCAGCGGATGCTGTTTTTGGCCGCAAAGTTCTGCAAGCTGCAGTGGTTTAAGTTTGTGTCTTGTCGCCTTGTTTTTTGGATCCCCGCCCTTTACGGACACTGCTATTGGATGTCCCAAGTGTAATGAATGTCTCACCTGAAAAATGTGTATTATAAGTATGTCACACACCCCGCTTCACCCTGCCCTTTTGTATTCTGGATCCTTTATATGGTGAACCTTTGTTAGTTTTAATTGGCTTTCCTGGTCCCTTGATCTTACTGCTATCTTTATACTGGGTAATGAGTGGGAGGTCCTAGGTATTTATGAGCTAGGAGGGTCTTACCTTTTTTTGATATCATCTCCGCCATCTACAGGTCAGTATACCCAAGTGTAATGAATGTCTTGAAGCGGGGTGTGTGACATACTTATAATACCCATTTTACAGGTGAGTATTCACAAAATGGTATTTTCCCGCTCTTAGTTCACAGATACAACAATGGTAACTCCTACTAAAAAATACCACTATGCTGGCCTTAGGTGAGCACATTTTAGACTAAAAGAAAAAAAACACTCATCTGGGGTAGTGAGGGAAAAATCCACCCATCTAGCAAATCCCCATTTTCCACACCAGCTGACAGTAAGGCATTTTAACCAAAATAACCTACAAAAATAATTTAGAATTTGAAATCCTTACTGCAGTGAACAAATTTATAATTTGAAGCTTGTCCTTAACATTGGAGTAAAAAATAAAAGTTAACAAACTCCATGTTAAGGTCTTCACAATACCTTGGAGTTTTTTTAATACAGACAATAGGGATAACAGTGTTTTGCCATGGTCATTCTTCCTGCAAAATAAAATCCAAAACCATTAATAACCTCTATGCAGACAATCTAACTGGGCTCACAGGGACTGAGTTTAGCTCTCTAAGCCTTTCATTTTTCCGGAATATTTGAACCTCCTGTTGAAAAGCCCAATATTGCTCTGCAAACCGTTCCCTCTCCTCCTTTAATTGTCTGATTTCATCCAGTAGATGGCCATTTTGGATCCTAAGAGCTTTTAAAGAACCCAACATGGCGGGTTTGCTAAACCCTGTATGGTCCCTTACAAACTTTCTCTGATTGTAACTCCCATTACCCCACCTAGTGGAGTAGACCATGGCTTGTCTTCTGTGGGTTTTAACATGTGGAGGTTTATTAACAACCTGCTCTGTATACTTCAGTTTGCACCATTTAGCTACATGTCCTAAATGACCACAAGAAAAACACTTAACTTTTCTAACACTCTTTAACCGACTGTTATTCCTGCCCTGAGAGCTATGCACAGGAAATACCCTCTCTATTGCTCTAACTTTCTGTGTCTGGTGGCCACATTTAGTTTGGGGGGCCTTCTCTAGCTCATTGCTCTCATCTAAGCTTTGCATAGGCTCCTCTACCTGGATACCCTTTTCAAGCTTAACCACCTCTTCTGCCTTTATCACCTCTGTCGGTTTAGCACTCTGTAGCACATAAAGGTATTTTTGCCTGTAGGTTACTGTTGGTTGCAGCCAAATGCTTAATCTTACATTCTGCAGCCCTCAGTTCCTCCACTAACAAATCTTTTTCAGTGTGCAACTTTTTGTTTTCCGCTTCAAGCTGCTGAGTATCCACCTGGACCGCAGCAAGCACTTCAGTGTTTACCTTCATAAGAGTCAATGCCTTCTTCAGAAATTCTACCTCATTCTGAAGGCTTAATGTTTCATCATTTATTAATTCACACTGTTTTGCTATCCAGCATGCAGCATAAATTAATGCATATTTACCCTCTGACTTAGAGAGTTTCCTACCGACAATTGCATTTGCAACATATTCCTTAGCTACTGACCAAGGCTTGAGAGTTTCCTCCATTTTCTTGATAAGTTCAAGAGGGTCTTTTACTCTAACTATATTTTACAATATTTTACAATATCTTGTTCAGACTTGTCCATTAGTTGCTAGTAGTGTTGGAGCAAAATGGAAACTGTACTCAAAATATATTTGACTAGTCCCTGTGCTATCCTAGTACAACAACTTACTGTACCCACACCACAAGCTCTATGCACAACACAAATAATACACAATCACTAATATGATCCCCAGTCACACCCGGAGGGGGGACCTTACGTCATTTTTATTTAATTTTTAAGGGTTAGGGTTAGCTTAACCCTAATCCTTAAAATAAAAAAAAAAAATGGGTTCCCCTCTACGTCATTTTTTTTTTATTTTTAAGGGTTAGCCTAACCCTAACCCTTAAAATTCAAAAAAAACATTTTTTTTAAGGGTTAGGGTTAGGCTAAAAAAAAAAAAATGACATGGGGGGGTCCCCATTTTTTGGGGGGAATTTTTATTTTTGTATATTTTTTTTATTTTTACGGGTTAGGGTTAGCCTAACCCTTAAAATTCCCCCAAAAAAGGGGGGACCCTATGTCATTTTTGGGGGGATTTTTGAGGGTTAGGGTTAGCCTAACCCTAAACCCTTAAAATTACCCCAAAAAATGCCCCCCCCCCCCCCCCGGAAGGGGGGACCCTATGTAATTTTTTTTTTTTAATTAACTCCTTATGTTTATAGTGTGGGTAGTAGTTGTATTTTATTTGTAAATGTAATAAAGTGCTCTTTTCAGTTTGGGGGGTCTCCAGGGCAAGAATCGGGGGGCTACCAATACATATGTGGGAGAAATGGGGCTATCACGTGCAATATGGTTTTCATTAAAATAAAGGAAACAATTGTTTAAAAAATATATATATATTTTTTTGTTTTTTTAAGCAGAAATATTCAAAAAACAGTAGAAAAATTACAAACAAGACATTTCATGTTAAAGCCTAAACTCTGCTGCAAAAATTGTATATGTAATGTATATAATTTTTCTAGAAATTCCAGCAAAAATCACGGTTAATCATGCCGCAAAATGGGGAAAAATGACCTGTCAACAGAGGGTGACAAAGTAGGCTGACAATTAAAAGGGTTAATAGTACCTATGCATGTTGGGTATTGTTCTGCTCGGGGGACCTTGCGCTTTCAGATTTAGCTTGTTTTTTCTTGTTTGCATATTGATATTTTAGGAAAACATGGTTTTTATTCTGCTTTTTTATAATTGTTTTTAGGGAAACCCTGTGCAACCTAAGAATTCTTCAATGGATTACTTCCAGAAAGATGAGCCCACTACAAGCTCCGTACTCTTAGAAAGCTTAACATGTGTACTTTCAGGGTTTGTGGGGATATTCTAAATTTAAAGGGTTGTTTTGGTTGAAAAATCGCAAGGTGCGCACTTTGTCGGCAGAGCTGAAACTTTTAAGTAAAATTACTGTTATGCGCATGCTTTACTTTGGGGTGTTTGGCAACTCTTCCCTTGACAGTACCTATGCATGTTGGGTATTTTTCTGTTCGGGGGTTGTTGCTTTTTCAGATTTTACTTGTTTCTTTCTGTTTGCATATAGTTTTTTTTAGGAAAATGTGGCTTTATTCTTCTTTTTTCTTCTTTTTTAGGGAAACTCTGTGCAACCAAAGAATTGATTAAGGGATTACTTCCAGAAAATTGCGCCCATGTCAACAAACCTGGTACGCCTAGAAAGCCTGAGGTGTATACTTCCAGAGAATATATAGTTTTTGGGGGGTATTTCAAATTTAAAGGGTTCTTTTTCTGGAAAGACCGCAAGGTGCGCTTAGCACGGTGCATAGTTGTATTTTATCTGAAAATCTCCTAAAGCGCTGTTTCAGTTTGGGGGAGTCTCCTGGGCAGGAAAGGGCCCTTCATTATTATTCTACTGTGTGCACCCTGTCTGTTAAATTGGCTGGGCGCTTGATTAACTTATTGATTGATTTTTGATTGTCATCACACGACCTTTGGAATGTATGTATTCTAAGTATACAGCACGTCCTGCTCCAGATATAATACTTACACTTGGGTTATCCTCCGCCAGAGGGCGCTGTGGCACTGCAGACATGCAAAAACAGGCTCCTCCCGGCCCTTCATATACCCAGGGACCTCCCACAAATCCCCAGATTTCTCTGCAGTGCTGACTGCGAAGACATGAAGTATCACTCTCTCGCAGGTGAGCGGGGCTATTACAGCCTGCGGCCCTGTGGTACTATTACCACCCGTCCTCCTTGTGATATGCCTCCCAGCCTGGGCTGTGCTGGTCGGGTGAAGGTAGGCAGCACCATGCGTGCTTGACGGAGCCATGCTCCACCGCAGTCCCCCACCATAGGGTAGGCAGTTTAGGCTGATGGTGAGCCTTTGGGGATGCCCCTCCCGCTTAATTGTCCCACACCCATGTAGCGGTGGACCCTGTGTACAGGGTCGCCATCCTCCCTCGTTTCCCCCCTAGCAAGGGGGAAAAGAAAGGGGGGGAATGGTTGTGAGTATGGCGGCCTCAGTGTACCCTATTACACGCTTATGGCCTCAGTGTTGTGTTTGACTGGGAATGGATGTCAGAGCCGCGTTATGTATTTTATTTATTGGTAGCCGCCGCGCCCTTTCTATGTTGCATGGACGGCGGTGGTTTTGTTTATGCCGCGGCGTCTTTTTTCCTAGTCCGTAGTGACTCGGTAACACCGATCATCCTTCAGGGGCTTGTCTTGACTTCGTCACTGCCCTGTTCCCTTCTTCTCTATTTGCATCGCGCTTTCGGAGCTTCGCGCTCTCCGGGGGGGGCGGGGTCCTGACTTGATGCGCTCCGCGTCACGATTTGGCGCGCTCTGCGTCACCTTCAGCTCTGGCCCTCCCTTCGAGGATCGTTTGGCACCATTCCTTTTCGCTGACGCATGGTGAAGACCGCCCTCCCCCTGCTGTCTGTAAGTGCCCTCGCGGGCGACCATATTTTATCCTTATAATATATCTTACCTAGTTACTCCTTGCGCTTGGCTCTGACATTCCTGTCCCTCTTATGTCTTTCAGACCGTGGATTCCGGTGGCTTTTCCCGGCCCGGTGTATCCCTCGGTTGAGAATATTAAAAATTGCTCCCACTTCCCAGCGGGTTATTGGGGCATCCAGGGTAGCTTATAGCGTCAATCCCTACGGGCCTATCGTGCCGATACAATCACCATATGGAGGCGTCTCAGGATATTGCGAACGGGGTTCCTTCAGGACAAGCCCGGCTGTGTGTAGCTTGTGGGGTCTTACCTAGCAGCGGTGACAATGCACGGGTCTGTGTTCCTTGTGCACAGCAGGCGCTATCGGCTCTTCCCGCCTCTTCCGTGGCTGGGCCTGCACCTCGCCTCACTTCACCTACTCCCCCAAGCCTGAGTCTAACCCCCAATACAAGTGGGGATTCTCATCCTGATATGGCTACTAGACTGGCCAGTGTTGAAAAATTGCTTGCTAGCGCGTAAGGCCACCGCCAAGAGGCGGCATTTAACCCCTGACTCTGCCCTCTTCCCTATGGAATGTGATGACTTGTTGCAGCCTTACGGCCAACCCCCCTCGGACAAAGGGGAGCTGTTCTCTGACTCTGGGTCATATGACGAGGAGTCCAGGGGTCATGACGAATCTGGTTCCGAGCACTGGACCTCGGATGATATTGACAGACTGCTGGCTCAGATATTTGAAGTTTTGTCCATCTCTCCCCCTGTTGCTGCTCCCAGACAAAGGGGCGAGCTCTTTCATACTGCTAAGGCTCGTCTTGAATTTCCTGAGCAGACTCATTTCAATAGCCTCGTGCTTACGGAATGGGAACAACCCAGCAGACTGCCTGGGATCCCTAAGAGTGTGGATAGAAAGTATCCCTTCCCGGTTGACTTGGTTAAGTGCTGGTCATCGCCTCCCGAGGTCGATGCTCCTAATCTAGGGTTGTCTAACACCTCTATTATGCACTCACCTGACACTACTACGCTACGGGACTCTGAGGACTGGCGTCTTGATCAATTGGCATGCCATGCCTTTGCATTTGGAGGAGCGACCTTGCGCCCCGGTTTGCGTCTTAGCCATTACGGCTGTAGCGCTCAGGGCCATGGTCAGGAATGCACTCGACGGCACAGATGAGTTGCCCGCTGATACTGTCAATAATCTGTCTAACTGTGACGTGTTCATAAACTTTATCCTGTCTGCATCGGACGATGCTATAAGGATGTGTGCCAGATCTTCTGCCTTGGCGGTAGCTATTCGCCGTACGGTTTGGTTGCGACAGTGGGCGGCTGACAACACCGCTAAGAAAGCCCTTACTGGGCTTCCATTTAAAGGGCTACGTCTGTTTGGAGACCGTCTAGACCTCTTCGCCAAAGGAGGCAAGTTGCCCCAGCGCAGGCGGCAGTTTCGGCCTTTTCGAGGCCAGGGCACCCTTTCAATCCCCTACCGCGGGGCAAAACAGGGAAAAGGGGTGTCCTTCGCGGGGCCCCGCACAGATTCTTGGCACAGGAATAGAGGACGCCGTCCCGGTTCCTCCTGGGGGCCCAAGCCCAAAGCCCCTCCCAAGACCCCTCAGGCATGAGGGGGCGCCCTCACCCGTCAGGGTGGGGGGAAGTCTACAGCACTTCGAGCACGTCTGGCGGCGCCACGTCTCAGACCGGTGGATTCAGGAGGTAGTGTCCTCTGGATACAAGGTAGAATTTGCTGTACGGCCCCCCACCAGATTCATTGGGTCCCTAATCCCTCAGGACCCCACCTCAGCCCAGGTCTTGCGGCTGGCCGTGCAGGGTCTCCTGGATCTAGGGGTCATTTGCAAGGTCCCCTTTGGAGACAGGGGCACGGGGTTCTACTCCAATCTCTTCACAGTACCCAAGAAGGATGGGTCAGTCAGGCCCATTCTGGATTTAAAAATCCTCAACAAATTTGTCAAGAACAGGCATTTCCGCATGGAAACTCTGCGCTCGGCCATTGGCTCATTGCGCCCAGGGGACTTCATGACGTCAGTAGACATCAAGGATGCTTACCTTCACGTTCCGGTGTTTACAGGACACCAAAGGTTTCTCAGATTTGCACTGAAAGATCAGCATTACCAATTTGTGGCTCTGCCATTCGGCCTCACGTCGGCTCCCAGGGTGTTCACCAAGGTGCTGGCAGGGCTGATGTCACTGATAAGGCTAAGGGGCATACGCGTGCTGCCTTACCTGGACGACATCCTCATCACCTCTTGGTCTCTGCGGCAGGCAGAGTTGGACACCCAACTGGTAGTGTCCACCCTGGAGTCCTTCGGTTGGGTGATCAATTACCCCAAGTCCTCTCTGTCCCCATCCTCGCTGACCCCGTTCCTGGGAATGATTCTGGATACGGTTTAGTCACGGATATTCCTTCCTCAACAGAAGGTGGAAGCTCTGACTGCGCAGGCCAGGTTCCTGCTCTCGTGCCCACAGCCCTCCATCAGGCAGGGAATGCAGCTGGTGTTCCTGATGGTGGCGAGCTTCGAGGCGGTGCCCTTTGCTCAGTTCCAATTGAGACCTTTGCAGCTTCACCTTCTGTCAGTATGGGACAAGAACCCAGCGTCCATGGACGGGGTCTGTGTGCTTCCCCCCTCGGTCAGACGGTCCCTTGCGTAGTGGTTGGACCTCGAGAACTTGACAGAGAGCAGGTCCTTTCTGGCCCCTTCCTGGGAGACGGTCACAACGGATGCCAGTCTGTCAGGTTGGGGGGGATTCTGGAAGTCCCTGCGCTTCCAGGGGACCTGGGGTCCGCGGGAGGCCCACTTACCCATCAACATTCTGGAACTGCGGGCAGTTCGGTTGGTACTGGAGCGGTTGACCCAAAACCTGAGGGGATTGTCGGTCCAGGTACGCTCAGACAACAAGACGGCGGTTGCATACATCAACCATCAGGGAGGGTCTCGGAGCAAGAGTGCCCTCCGGGAGGTGTCTCAGATTCTGACATGGGCGGAGGCCAATGTACAATGCATTTCGGCTGTTTACATTCCGGGGGCGAATCTGCTTGAAGATGCTCTGAGCAGGGGGACGTCCCGTCAGGGAGAGTGGTCCCTCTGCAACAGGGTATTCCAGTCCCTGTGTCACCGTTGGGGTCTACCGGATGTGGACCTGTTTGCGTCCCGCCACAACCACAAGCTCCCGGCCTTCGTGTCCCTGTCTCAGGACCCTCTGGCCTTGGCCATGGATGCCCTGTCCATGTCACGGAAGGAGTTTCGGCTCCTGTATGTGTTTCCACCATTCCCCCTGCTGAGCAGGGTTCTGCGCAAGATTGCTCTGGAAGGGGTGCCTGTGATTCTAGTGGCCCCCCGGTGGCCAAGAAGAGTGTGGTTCGCAGACGTGGTTCAAATGGCAGTAGACCTGTACGATCTGTCAGGGGTGCCAGACCTGCTAACTCAGGGCTCCCTACGCCATCTCAATTTACAAACGCTGGCTTTGACGGCCTGGCTGCTGAGACCTCCATCTTGATGGAGAAGGGTTTGTCTGCCTCTGTGGTGGGCACTATGGTGGAGGCTAGGAAGAAGACTTCTGCTGCTATCTATTACAGAGTATGGCGTACCTACATTGACTGGTGTGAGTCTAGGTCTCTTCCCTGTAGGGAGTTCTCTTTCCCTAGGGTTTTGGAGTTCTTACAGCATGGTTTGGAGTTAGGTCTAAAACTCAGTACTCTGAGGTCAGGTTTCTGCCCTGTCTGTCTTCTTTCAGAAGACCTTTGCTCACCATCATTTGGTTAAGACCTTCTTTCAGGGGGTCACTCATGCGCGTCCCCCTCGTAAACCTGTGGTTCCCGTTTGGGATTTAAACTTGGTTTTATCTGCCTTGCAGGGTGCTCCCTTTGAGCCTATTCAATATGCTGCTCTGGCTGTTCTTACTCTCAAGGTTGTCTTTTTGGTGGTCATAACTTCGGTTAGGCGTGTGTCTGAGCTGGCTGCTCTATCCATTCAGTCTCCATACTATGAGAGACACTAGGACAAGGTGGTGTTCCGCTTTAAGCCGGATTTTCTGCCTAAGGTTGTGTCTGCTTTTCATTTGAATCAGGACATTGTTCTTCCTTCCTTGTGCCCCAATCCTAGTAATGACAAGGAAAGGGTTCTGCACTCCTTGGATGTGGTCAGGTGCTTGAAGTACTACCTGGTTGTCACTGCGGCTTTCAGGAAGACTGATGCTCTCTTCGTTGTGCCTTCTGGGCCTAGGAAGGGCTTGGCTCCGGCCAAGTCTACTATCAGCAAGTCGATCTGTCAGGCTGTGGATCAAGCCTATTCTGCTAAGGGGAAGAGTCCTCCCTTCCATCTTACTGCTCATTTCACTTGTGCTATTGGTGCCTCCTGGGCTTTTCAGCACCAGGCCTCTGTTGAACAAGTTTGCAAGGCCACTACTTGGTCTTCTGTTCATACCTTTTCAAAGTTTTACAAGGTTGATGTTCGGGCCTCAGCTGATGCTGCTTTTGGCCGCAAGGTTTTGCAGGCGGTTGTAGTTTAAGCTACGTGCCATTGCCTTTTTGTTGGGAATCCCACTCTACTGTTATGGACACTGCTATTGGATGTCCCAAGTGTAAGTATTATATCTGGAGCAGGACGTACTGTATACTTAGAATAATACAATTCTGTGAAGTACTCACCTGTAGAATTGGTATTATACGTATACAGTAGGTCCTGCTCCACCCCACCCTGGTTTTTGCATTATTCTGGATCCCCTGTATGGTGATGGTGGTTATTGTTATTGTGGTTATTGTTACCAGTTGTTTTGGTGGTTGGTTTCTCCCGGCTTCTGGTTCACTGCTTTACAATGCTGGGGATTTGTGGGAGGTCCCTGGGTATATGAAGGGCCGGGAGGAGCCTGTTTTTGCATGTCTGCAGTGCCACAGCGCACTCTGGCGGAGGATAACCCAAGTGTAAGTATCATATCTGGAGCAGGATGTACTGTATACGTATAATACCAATTCTACAGGTGAGTACTTCACAGAATTGTATTTTTATGTACTATATGGAGTTCATGGCCTCCCTTGGTTGTGTCCTCCAAAAGGATCGCTTTCACTTGTATTAAGGGGGATTCTCCCATTCCTAGGGTCCCTTGGGTCCAAATTGGGTATCATTCAAATCCTCCCACGCGGGGCTTCAAGGGGCATCCTGGGTTGCTTACCAGCATAATTCCCTCTGGTCATTGCGATTACCATTAAAATCACCTTATGGAGGCTTCCCAGGATACTGGGCTCGGGCTCCCTCTGGGATAATCCAGGCCATGTGTGGGGTGTGGGGTATCCCTTACAGGGGAGAATGTGCTGATCTGTATACCATGCACACAAAAGGCCATAACGCGGCAGTCTGGTAACCAGTCTTCTAGGTCGGCTCCTCCCGCTTCATCGCCTTTTCCTCCCCACCTTATCCGTACCCCAAGTGGCATTGGTGCCAGCGGGGAGTCGCACTCTGATGTTTGGGCTAGGTTGGCCAGCATCGAGAAATGTATTGCTAGCATGGTGGGCAAGAAGGCCCAGGCTAAAAAGAGACATTGTCGTCGGCCCAGCCCTTGTGGGATGTTGACGACAATTCCGTTGTTTTGTCAGATTATTCCCCGTTTGGGGAATTGTATGAGGAAACAGAGGCTGACTATGGTCAGTCTGGTGATGCCGATGTCGGGCAGGCGCTGGGGGATGCCGTGGATACGGCCACTGTTTTGTCTCATCTATTGGAGGTGTTGGATATTGAACCGCCTGAGGCGCCTCCTCTCAAGAAGGGGGAATTTTTTGGGGTCCGCAAGCCCCGTCTGGAATTCCCTACCCAGGGTCACTTTGATGCGCTGATCCTTAGAGAATGGGAGAGGCCCAGTCGGCTTCCTGGTGCTCCTCAGGGATGGGATAAGAAGTATCCTTTCCCGGTGGAGGCGGTTAAGCGCTGGTCTTCTCCTCCCGAGGTCGACGCGCCTGTATTCTTAGTATACAGTACGTCCTGCTCCAGATAGATTACTTACACTTGGGTTATCCTCCGCCAGATGGCGCTGCACTGCAGAGACATGTAAAACAGGCTCCTCCCGGCCCCTCAAATACCCGGGGGTAGCCTTCGGGAGGAAAAGAAGGGGGCGGGGGTGTGGTTGAGCATGTACGTGATTCGTGTATACCGCCTGTTGGCATGTGTGTTGGGACTAGTATATGTGTGTCAACCGCCACGCTGACTTGTTTTTTACTATTGCAAACGCCGCCACTGTGCGCGCCTCTTCCTTCATTTGGATGTCCTGCGCCGGGCGGCGGCGTTGCCTCGGGCGCTCCTGCGTCCTCATTGGCTGCTTGTCTGGTGGACTTCGCGCTCTTCGGGGGGGGGGGGGGGGGCCGGGCCTGGCACGCCCTGCGTCATGGCTCGCTCTGGCCCGCCCTTCGAGGTTCGTTTGGCGCCTTTCCCTGTACAGTCGCGCGCGTGTGTAACGGTCCCCCCTCCTGCGGTCTGTAAGTGCCCTCGCAAGCGACTTTAATACTCATTATTTACTGTGTATGGCTTTGACACCCCTTCTTCTCATTGTATCTTTCAGACGGGTGAATCCAGTGGCTTCTCCCGGCCCGGTGTAATTGTAGTTGGGCCTAGTATAAGTACTCCCACTTCCCTTGCGGGTCATTGGGGCATCCAGGGTTGCTTTATAGCATCAATCCCTACTGGCATATTTTGCCTAATAATCACCATATGGAGGCATCCCAGGATATTGGGACCGGGGTTCCTTCGGGACAAGCCCGGCTGTGTGTAGCTTGTGGGGTCTCACCTATCAGCGGTGACAGCGCGCGGGTCTGTGTCCCTTGCACACAGCAGGCGCTAACGTTGCAATCCGCCCCTCCGGTGGCTGGGCCTGCACCTCGTCTCACTTCACCTACTCCCCCAAGCTTGAGTCTCACCCCCATTGAATTACATACAAGCGGGGATTCTCAACCTGATGTGTCTGCTAGACTGGCCAGTGTTGAAGAATTGATCGCTAATACCTTAGCGCGTAAGGCCACCGCTAAAAAGCGTCACTTAACTCCTGATGCCACTCCGTCTCCTATGGAATCTGAGGAGTTGTTGCATCTGTATGGCTACACCCCATCAGACGAATGGGGAGCTGTTTTATGACTCATGGTCATCTGATGAGAGACTCAGGGGTCATGACGATTCTGGCTCTGACCCCTGGACCCCGGATGATACTGACAGACTGCTGGTCCAAATATTTGAGGTTTTGTCCATCTCTCCCCCTGTTGCGGCTCCCAGGCAAAGGGGGGAGCTTTTTCATACTGCTAAGGCTCGTTTGGAATTTCCTGAGCAAACCCATTTCAATAACCTCGTGCTTAAGGAGTGGGAACGTCCCAGTAGACTTCCCGGTATACCTAATAGTTGGGATAGAAAGTATCCCTTTCCTGCTGACATGGTCAATTGCTGGTCATCGCCCCCTGAGGTCGATGCCCCTATTCTAGGGTTGTCTAACACCTCTATTATGCACTCCCCTGACACTACTACTCTGCGGGACGCTGATGACCGGCGCATTGACCAATTAGCGTGTCATGCCTTTTCATTTGTGGGGGCGGTGCTGCGTCCGGTTTGCACCTCGGCCATTACGTCTGTGGTGCTCAGGGCCCTGATCAGAAGTGTGCTTGATGGGTCTGATGAAGGGCAACCTGATACGTTTAATGCACTGTCTAACTGTGATATGTTTGTGAACTTTATCCTATCTGCCTTGGATGATGCCATTAGGATGTGTGCCAGAACCTCTGGCTGGCTCTGGCTTGCTGCGCCAGTGGGCTGCTGACAATGCTGCTAAGAGGGCCCTTACTGTTTGGGGACTGCCTAGACCTTTTTGCTAAAGGAGGTAAGTTACCCCAGTGCAGGCGGCAGCCTCGGCCCTTTCGGGGCCAGGGGCCCCCTTCACTCCCCTACCGCGGTGCTAAGCAGGGAAAAGGGGTGTCCTTCACGGGGGCTCGTACAGATTCCTGGCACAGGAGCAGAGGACGACGTCCCGGTGCTTCCTGGGGGTCTAAGCCCAAACCCTCTCCCAAGCCCCCTCAGGCATGATGGGGCGCCCTCGCCCATCTGGGTGGGTGGACGGCTACAGCACTTTGCGCACATCTGGAGGCATCACGTCTCAGACAGGTGGATTCAGGAGGTAGTGTCCTCTGGTTACAAGATAGTTTGCTGTGGGCCCCCCCCTAAAATTCGTCAAGTCCAGGATCCCCCAGGACCCTGCCTCAGCTCAGGTCTTGATGCAGGCCGTGCAAGGCCTTCTGGATATGGGGGTCATTTGCAGGGTCCCCTTAAGAGAAAGAGGCAAGGGGTTCTATTCCAACCTTTTCACAGTCCCCAAAAACGATGGGTCAGTCAGGCCCATTCTGGATTTAAAGATCCTCAACAAATTTGTCAGAAACAGGCGTTTTCGCATGGAAACTCTGCTCTCGGCCATATGCTCCCTGCGCCCAGGGGATCTCATGACGTCGGTGGACATCAAAGATGCTTACCTTCACATCCCTGTGTTCCCTGGACACCAAAGGTTTCTCAGATGTCTCTGGTGAGGTCAAGGGGCATACGCGTGCTACCCTACCTGGACGACATACTCATCACCTCTCGGTCTCTGCAGCAGGCAGAGTTGGACACTCAGCTGGTGGTGTCCACCCTGGAGTCCTTCGGCTGGGTGATCAATCCCCCCAAGTCCTCCCTGTCCCCTTCCTCAGTGACCCCATTCCTGGGAATGATTCTGGATACGATTCAGTCAAGGATATTCCTTCCTCAGCAGAAGGTGGAAGCTCTAACTGCGCAGGTAAGGTTCCTGCTATCGTGCCCCCAGCCCTCCCTCAGGCAGGAAATGCAGTTGGTGGGCCTGATGGTGGCATGCTTCGAGGCGGTGCCCTTTGCTCAGTTCCATTTGAGGCCTCTTCAACTTCACCTTCTGTCAGTATGGGACAAGGATCCAACGTCCTTGGATGGGATCTGTGTGCTTCCCCCCTTGGTCAGACGGTCCCTTTCGTAGTGGCTGGACCACAGGAACTTGCTGGGAGGCAGGTCCTTCCTGGCCCCCTCCTGGGAGACAGTCACCACGGATGCCAGTCTGTCAGGATGGGGGGGATTCTGGAAGTCCCTGCGGTTCCAGGGGAGGTGGGGCCCTCAGGAGGCCCACTTGCCCATCAACATTCTGGAACTGCAGGCAATCAGGTTGGTACTGGAGCAGTTGACCAATCACCTGAGGGGTCTGTCTGTGCAGGTGCGCTCAGACAACAGGACGGTGGTTGCCTACATCAACCATCAAGGAGGGACCCGGAGCAGGAGGGCCCTCCAGGAGGTGTCGCGGATTCTGACATGGGCAGAGGCCAACGTTCAATGCATTTTGGCTGTGTACATCCCCGGGGGCAGAGAACCTACTGGCGGACTCTCTGAGCAGGGGGACCTCTCGTCAGGGAGAGTGGTCCCTCTGCAACAGGGTATTCCAGTCCCTGTGTCACCGTTGGGGGCTACCGGATGTGGATCTGTTTGCATCCCATCACAATCACAAGCTTCAGGCTTTTGTCTCCCTGTCTCAGAATCCTCTGGCCTTGGCCACAGATGCTCTGTCCATGTCATGGCAGGAATTTCGGCTCCTGTATCTCTTTCCTCCATTCCCCCTGCTGGGCAGGGTCCTGCGCAAGATTGCTCTGGAAGGGCTGCCAGTGATTCTGGTGGCCCCCAGGTGGCCAAGAAGAGTGTGGTTCGCAGACGTGGTGCAGATGGCAGTAGATCAGTACGTCCTGCCAGCAGTGCCAGATCTGCTCACTCAGGGCCCCCTACGCCATCCCAATTTACAAACTCTTGCTTTGATGGCCTGGCTGCTGAAACCTACATCTTGATGGAGAAAGGCCTGTCTGCCTCCGTGGTTGAGACCATGGTGAAGGCTAGGAAGAAATCTTCCTCTTCCATCTATTACAGGGTTTGGCGTGCTTACATTGACTGGTGTGAGTCTAGGTCTCTTCCCTGTCATGTGTTCTCAGTTCCCAGGGTTCTGGAGTTCTTACAGCAAGGGTTGGAGTCTGGTCTCCAACTCAGTACTTTGAAGGGTCAAGTTTCTGCCCTGTCTGTCTTCTTTCAGAAGTCCTTTGCTCAACATTCCTTGGTCAAGACTTTCTTTCAGAGGGTTACTCATGTGCGTCCCCCACGAAAACCTATGGTCCATGTTTGGGATTTGAACTTGGTCTTGTCTGCCTTGCAGGGTGCTCCCTTTGAGCCTATTCAGGATGCTGCTCTGGCTGTACTTACCCTCAAGGTTGTCTTTCTGGTGGCTATTACTTCTGTCAGGCGTGTGTCTGAGCTGGCGGCTCTGTCTATCCAGCCCCCATACTTTGAGAGACACCAGGATAAGGTGGTGTTCCACTTTAGATTTCCTGCCTAAGGTGGTGTCTGCTTTTCATTTGAACCAGGATATTGTTCTTCCTTCCTTGTGCCCTAATCCTAGCAATGCTAAGGAAAGGGGTTTGCACTCCTTGGATGTGGTCAGGTGTCTGAAGTATTACCTAGTCACTGCATCCTTCAGGAAGACTGATGCTCTTTTTGTGGTCCCTTCTGGTCCTAGGAAGGGTTTGGCTCCTGCCAAGTCTACTATCAGCAAATGGATCCGTCAGTCTGTGATTCAGGCCTATTCTGCTAAGGGGAAGAGTCCTCCCTTCCGCCTTACTGCTCATTCTACTCGTGCTATTGGTGCCTCTTGGGCCTTCCAGCACTAGGCTTCTGTTGAACAAGTTTGCAAGGCCGCTACTGTTCATACCTTTTCAAAGTTTTACAAGGTTGACGTTAAGGCCTCAGCTGATGCTGTTTTTGGCCGCAAGGTTTTACAGGCGGCAGTCGTTTAAACTGCCTGCTGTTACCTTTCTTATTGGGGATCCCACCCTACTTTATGGACACTGCTATTGGATGTCCCAAGTGTAAGTAATCTATCTGGAGCAGGACATACTGTATACTAAGAATAATACAATTCTGGGAAATACTCACCTGTAGAATTGGTATTATAAGTATACAGTACGTCCTGCTCCACCCCACCCTGTTGTTGCATTATTCTGGATCCCCTGTATGGTGATTATCATCATTGTTATAGTTACCAGTTTTGTTTTGGGTGGTTAAATTCTCCCGGTTTCTTGTTCACTGCTTTTCAATGCTGGGGATTTGTGGCAGGTCCCCGGGTATTTGAGGGGCCGGGAGGAGCCTGTTTTATATGTCTCTGCAGTGCAGCGCCATCTGACGGAGGATAACCCAAGTGTAAGTAATCTATCTGGAGCAGGACGTACTTTATACTTATAATACCAATTCTACAGGTGAGTATTTCACAGAATTGTATTTTTAGGTTTGACCAACTCTTCTGTGCTGAACACCCCTGACGCCACTTCCCTTAATGATGGCGAGGATAAGCACCTTGATCAGATGGCGTGGCACGCATTTGCCTGCGTGGGCTCGGCCCTGCGGCCTGTTTGTGCATCTGCCCTGGTGTCGCTTGCTACCAGGTCTCTTATCAGGGACTGGCTGAATGACGCTCAGTTTGATCCAGATAGCGCTGAGTTCGCTACCCTTAAGAGATGTGAATTGTTCATGGATTTTGTCTTGGCTGCTATGGAAGATTCTATTGTCGTGGGTAGTAGGACTTCAGCCTTATTGGTGGCTATGTGTAGATCGGTCTGGCTCCGCCAGTGGACGGCGGACTTTGGGGCCAAGAAGTCGCTCACAGCGCTTCCCTTCTTGGGTACGCGGCTGTTTGGAGATAAATTGGATGCTGTTGCTAAGGGAGGTAGGTTACCTCAGCGGAAGAAACAGCGCCGTCCCTTTCAAGGGGTTTGGCCTACTCGGGTGTTAGGGGCTAGTCCTGGAACAGGGGCAGAGGTCGGGCACGTTCTGCAGCTGCCTGGGGTTCCAAGCCCAAGCCTGCCGTTAAACCGGCTCAGCAATGAAGAGGCGCCCTCACCCGCCTGGGTGGGGGGACGGCTGCGGCTCTTCTTCCAGGTCTGGGCCCGGGAGGTCACAGACAATTGGATCTTGGAAGTGGTCTCCTCCGGGTACAAACTGGAGTTCGAGTATTGGCCGCCCCCAAGATTCTTAAGGTCTCGGGTGCCCTCGTACCCTCAGCCTGCACAGGGGCTCCTGTTAGCAGTAAAAAACCTTCTGGGTTATATGCCCGGTGCCTCTGTCGGAGAGAGGCAGGGGTTACTACTCCAACCTTTTCACGGTTCCCAAAAAGGAGGGTTCGGTGAGACCCATTCTAGATCTGAAGGTTCTCAACAGGTTTATCAGAGCCAAAAAGTTCCGCATGGAGACTCTGCGCTCGGCTATCAATTCCCTTCGCCAAGGGGATTTTATGACATCCATAGACATCAAGAATGCTTATCTGCATGTTCCGATTTTTCAGGCACATCAGAGATTCCTCCGGTTTGCGGTGGAGGATCAACATTATCAGTTTGTAGCTCTTCCCTTCGGTCTGACCTCGGCGCCGAGGGTCTTCACCAAGGTCTTGGCGGGCATAATGACTCTTCTCAGAGCTCAGGGCATTCACATTGTGCCTTATCTGGACGACCTGTTGATCTCAGCTTCTTCCCTCCGTCAGGCGGAGCTGGACACCCACCAGGTGGTGTCGACCCTGGAGAGGTTCGGGTGGGTGATCAACCGCACCAAGTCTTCTCTCTCCCCGTCTCGTGTGATTTCATTTCTGGGCATGAATCTGGATACCATTCGGGCCAGAGGGTTTCTGCCCCAGACCAAGGTGCAGGGTATTCTGGGCCTGATCCGCCTTCTTCTGGCCAGTCCTTGTCCCTCTATCCGACAGGGGATGAAACTGCTGGGGTTGATGGTATCCTCCTTCGAGGAGGTACCGTTTGCACAGTTTCACATGAGATCTCTTCAACTTCACCTATTGACGCATTGGGACAGGTGCCCGCGGTCATTGGATCGACCTTTCAGGATGTCTCCCAGGGTTCGGCAGTCTTTTCGGTGGTGGCTGGACTCGAGCAATCTGGCGAAGGGCAGATCCTTTCTGGTCCCTTGTTGGGAGACGGTTACCACGGATGCCAGCCTGTTGGGCTGGGGAAGGTTATTGGAAAAGTCATCAGTTCAGCGGGGTGTGGGGTCCCCAGGAGGCTCACACCCCCATCAATGTCTTGGAGCTCAGAGCCATCCGACTGGTTCTGGCTCGGCTGACCTCACATTTACGGAGTCTACCGGTTCAGGTTCGTTCGGGCTACCGAACGGCGGTAGCTTACATCAATCACCAAGGAGGGACTTGCAGCAGGAGTGCCCTCAGGGAAGTCTCTCTGATCCTGCACTGGGCGGAGAGCAATGTTCCTTGCCTTTCGGCAGTCTACATTCCAGGAATGGAGAACACGGAGGCGGATTCCCTGAGCAGGGGATCCTCTCGCCACGGAGAGTGGTCTCTCAACCCCGAGGTTTTTCTGGATCTTTGCCGCAAGTGGGGGACTTTGGAGGTGGATCTCTTTGCCTCGAGGCACAATCACAAACTTCCGGCCTTTGTGTCTCTTTCTCAGGATCCCCTGGCTTTGGCAGTGGATGCCTTGTCACTGGCTTGGAAGGAGTTGGGTTTTCTGTACCTGTTTCCACCCGTCTCCATGCTGGGCAAGGTAGTTCGCAATCTGGTTCTAGAAGGGGCACCAGCGATTCTGGTGGCTCCAAGGTGGCCAAGAAGGGTTTGGTACGCAGACATCGTAAGGATGGCCGTAGACCAGTACAAACACTGGCTTTGGCGGCTTGGCTGCTGAAACTTTCATCTTGAAAGAGGAAGATTTGTCTGAGGCCGTTGTTCAGACCCTGATTAGGGTTAGGAAGCGGTCCTCTTCTGGCATTTACTATAGGACTTGGAGGTCCTAATATTGATTGGTGTGAGGCTAGGGCCTTGCAGGGTCCTCCTTTTGAGCCGTTACAGGATATTGCTCTTTCGGTTCTCACTCAGAAGGTTTCTTTCTTGGTGGCTATTACCTCGGTTTGGCGTGTCTCTGAGTTGGCGGCCTTGTCGATTAAGGCCCCTTATTTTGAGCGACACCAGGATAAGGTGGTTTTTCGTTTTAAGCCGGATTTCCTTCCTAAGGTGGTGTCTGCTTTCCACCTCAATCAGGATATTGTTCTCCCTTCCTTGTGTCCTAAGCCTAACAATGACAAGGAGAGGGATCTGCACAATTTGGATGTTGTTCGCTGTGTGAAGTGCTATTTGGTGACTACTTCTTCCTTCCGCAAGACGGACGCTTTTTTCGTGGTGCCCTGCGGGCCCAGGAAAGGGTTGGTGCCTGCTAAGTCTACGATTAGCAAATGGATTCGCCAGGCCATTGTTGGGGCCTATTCTGCTAAGGGGAGGACTCTCCCTTTTAGGGTCACTGCGCACTCTACTCGTGCTGTTGTTGTAAGGCTGCTACTTGGTCTTCTGTTCATACTTTTTCCAAGTTTTACAAGGTTGATGTGCGGGCTTCAGCGGATGCTGTTTTTGGCCGCAAGGTACTGCAAGCTGCCGTGGTTTGAGTTGTTACATTCTTTACTGTTTCTGGTTCCCACCCATGACGGACACTACTATTGGATGTCCCATATGTCATGAAGATCGAAGTGGAGTGTATGGCACACTTAGAATAATACCGTTTTGTGAGTACTCACCTTTAAAACGGGTATTATGAGTGTGCCATACACTCCACTTTGCCCCACCCCTTTTTTTTCAGGTATTCTGGGGCTTTTATATGGTGAACCATTGGTTTTGATTGTTAAGGTTATAATTGGTTCTTCCTGGTCCCTTTACTGCTTTTATACACTGAGGAATTGGTGGGAGGTCCCAGGTATATATGGACAGGGAGGGGCTTTCTTTTTTTGCATATTCATCTCTGCAGAAGTTCGCCCTCTACTGGAGATTACCCATATGTCATCAAGATCGAAGTGGAGTGTATGGCACACTCATAATACCCGTTTTAAAGGTGAGTACTCACAAAACGGTATTTTCAACATAATACAATACAGTTCTGAGACTGACATACATATATACAGGGATTAAAGCAAGTTTAAAAGCATTACCCTCCTGATACGGGCACCCACCCGCAGACCTTCTCAGCTGGCAGCCTTCATGCCTTTTTCTCTCTCCTCTCCTGCCTCTCGCCTGGCCCTTCTCATATGCCACCTGTCTCCTTCTTCCTCTCTCCTGCTCCTTCTGTCTCTCCCCAATTATACCCAAAAAAAGCATTTTGGTCTCTGGTCTCCCCTGATGACTAGTCTTTCTCCCCTTTCATCTTTTATGACCCTAGTCGCAAAATGTACTCTTCTCCTAATCTGGCTTCCTTCTCTTTGTTTGGAATGTATTACTTTATCGTCTCAGGATGCTCATACTATCTACTTTGAATACCTCCTCTAGGCCTTCCTCCTGATGTTGTGCCATAAATTCTTTGCTGTATATTCGTATTTATATAAGCAACATTATTAACAATTCTCTTCCAACTCCTATACCACTGTATATATTCCTAGTATGTCACACACCCCGCTTCCAGCATTCATGACACTTGGGATACCGGCCTGTAGAGGGCGATCTTGCAGAGATGACATGAGAAAAAGGAGCCCCTCCTGGTCCATAAATACCCGGGACCTCCCACTATTCCTCAGTCTTTTCGTCTCTGCAGTCGGCGAAGCATTCAGAAGATGACTCTCCTTCCTGCAGGTAGCCGGGTTACGCCCGGCCTTTTTCTATTTCTGCCTGAAGCCACATTTTTGTATTGTGATATGTATGTTATGCCTCCCAGCCTTGGCTGATGGGCTCGGGCAAAGGTAGATACACCCTTGGGTGTATATGGGAGCTTGCTCCCTCCGTGAGACCTCAAATAAGGGGTAGGCGGAATCCGGGTTGGTGTCCCCCGGCATGGGATGCCCGTCCCTTTAAATCTCCTTGTGCCTATTGGGTGCTTATTGATTTTCCCCCTTTTGGCCCTCCTGGACCCTGCTGGGGTGAAAGGGGGGGGATCTTTATTTAGGGAGTATCTTTTGGCCTATGCATTTGTTTTTTTTTAAAAAAAAGGAAAGGATAAGAAAGTGACATACCTGTTTTGGGTTTTTTAAATTTCACTCTCTTTTTTTCGTTCGGCCCTGTTCTATGATGTCATGCTATTGTCTTTGGCTGACCCGCCCTCTGCTCTCTGAGCAGTGCTAGGTGGTGGGCGGGGCTTCGAGTCGGTGTCGCATTTCTGCTTCCTCTTCCTGTTTGACATGTGGTTTGCTGGTTCCTGTTCTGGTGCTGGCCTCCACTGGTCCTGGCTGCTGCGTTGGTGCCGCTGCTGGGCTTTTCTTATATCGATTGGTCGCAGGGCTGTCGCTGGGCCGTTGTGGTCACTGTGAGTACCCTTTAGTTATACTAAAGGGAAATCTTTTTTATTTACTGTCATTTCTTACTTGCGTATGCATAAGGCTCATTGTGTTTTCTCTATCTTCCAGGGGGAAACTCTCTTAATAGGGGTTTCTCCTGGTCCTTGTTTAAAATCCTCCCACCTAGGCACTATTAAGGGGCATCCCGGGTAGCTTCGGCTGTAAAAATCCCATATACTTGGCGACTATAAAAAAATTAAGCATTTTAATAAACACCATATGGAGGCATCTCAGGATACTGGCTTTTCAGTACCTGCGGGACAGACTCGGCAGTGTTTGCGATGTGGGGCATCCCTTGTTGGGGATAACGCATTTTTTTTTGTGTATCTTGTGTTCAATTGGTTATAATGCAGCAGTAAGGGGCCCAAGCCTCAGGGTAGGTGGCTCCTGCCTCTTCCCCCACACCGCCTTGTCTTGGTCATACCCCCAGTGATATTGTCATGGGTAGAGAGTCGCTTTCTGATGTATGTGCCTGGCTCACATTGAAAAAATAAATGTCTAGCTCTGTGGCCAAGAGGGCCTCAGCTAAAAGAAAACATTTAGCTCTGGCCATTGAGGCAAATGAATGAATCCTTAAAATCCCAATATGTAAGATCCATTCAAAGTAACACAATCCATAATCTTCACCCCATAAAATCACCAGCAAACGTGACGCGTTTGGTATGAGTAAGAGCTCAGTAGAGCTTGAAACGCTTCACGTTTGCTGGTGATTTTATGGGGTGAAGATTATGGATTGTGTTACTTTGTATGGATCTTACATATTGGATTACTGATTTTAAGGATTCATCCATTAAATGCTACGTTTTACCTATCAGCTGGATATTCTTGCTGTTAATTGTATTGGAAACTTGGGAGTTTTCCCTAATCCGTGCTGGAGGAACTGGTCATCAGGGGTGAGCTGGTATTTGTATATACATAGTACGTTGAGGCAAATGAGCTTGATTGTAGCGAGCATTTTTGATTGTTCTCCGTTTGAAGAAGGAGAATTCTTTGAAGAATCGGATGTTTCAGATGTTCAGCAATTGTGGGTATTGATGCTGAACAAGGTGAAGGGGAGAATTTTGACACCCCTAAAGCTCTTGCTCAATTATATGAGGTCTTGGCTATCGATTTTCCAGAAGCAGTCCCTCCTCAGAAAGGGGAGTTCTTTGGAGCCTCCAAGCCTCATTTTGAATTTCCTAATTAGAAACATTTTGAAGATATCATTCTTAAGGAATGGGAAAAGCCTGCGCGGCTTCCTGGCATTCCTTTGGGCTGGGAAATAAAAATATATATATATCCCTTTCCTGCAGACACTGTAAGCGTTGGTCATCCCCCCTGTGGTGGATTCACCTGTGCTCAGTTTGTCCAATTCCTCTGTTTTGCATTCTCCGGAATCTACTTCCCTTAAAGGATGGGGAGGACAAACGTATTGAACAAATGGCTTGCCAAGCATTTGCTAGCGTTGGCTCGGCCTGTGGGTGCCTCGGCACTTATGGCAGTCGCTATTAGGTCTGTTATTAGAGACCTATTGAATACCTCAGGGCTTGATCCAGCCTCTGATGAGTTTTCCGCTCTCAAGCAATGTGATTTATTTGTGTCTTTTGTACTTTCTGCTTTAGATGACTCCATGGTCTTGTGTAGCAGAACTTCTGCCTTGCTTGTTGCGATTTGGCGGTCTATTTGGCTTCGCCAGTGGGCGGCTGACACGGTGGCAAAGAAGTCGCTTACAGCGCTTCCCTTTGGGGGATTACGCCTCTTTGGTGAGAAGTTGGATTCTGTCATTAAAGGAGGCAAATTGCCTCAGCGCAAGAAGCAACGTTGTTCCTTGCGGGGATCGGCTTCCTTTTAAAGCTTCCTTTCGTGGTTCCAGAACGGGCAGAGGATCGGCCCTTTTCAGCCCCAAGGGGGACTGCATGGAACAGAGGAAGAGGACTTGGCCGTCCAGGTCAGAGTTGGGGATCTAAGCCCAAGTCCACTTCCAAGCCTGCCCAGCAATGAGGAAGCGCCCTCACCCGTACGGGTGGGGGGACGGCTGCGATTCTTTTTTCCAGGCTTGGGTCAAGAGGTATCAGACAGATGGATTCTGGAAGTTGTGTCCTCCGGTTACAAGCTGGAATTCGAGGTTCGGCCTCCTCCCAGATTTTTCAGGTCTCGCATGCCCGCAGATCCGGTGATTGCACAGGGGCTCCGGGCAGCTGTGGCGAACTTTTTAAACATGTATGTTATCCGCCAGGTTCCTCCAGCGGAAAGAGGTCTGGGGTTTTACTCCAACCTATTTACGGATCCCAAAAAAGGACGGCTCTGTTCGGTCTATTCTAGATCTGAGACGACTCAATCAGTTTATACGTTTCCTGTAGCGATAACCTTTATCGCCGGAGGGCTTCACCACCCGAGACGTCCTTTTCCCAATCGTAAGAGGTGCTGCTGGAATTCCAGAGTCGTCCGTGAGGAAACAGGAACAGCCCTTACAAGGGCTAGTGAATTGTAATATAGCGTTTCCCCCAATAAGAGACAGAACTTCAGTATTGAGGGTGAAGGTGAAGTGTTTTTATTAGTGCCACACTGGGCCTTATATACACAAGTCTCCATGCAATGGGACCTCCCCCGTGGACCTCATGACAAATACACAGACCAACTCTGCCGGTGACGCAATCAGCAAAACAATAGGCGTCTGTAATACACTCAATCAGAACAATGCCATTGCCTGTGACGTAATCAATTAACACAAAGGCAGTTTATAATACAATCCAAACTACAATGACCTAATTAAGAAAAGGCCAGTGAATGACCCTGTGGGCAACTGAATAGTGATGACATCCAAAAGACAGAGCGTCTGTCACAATGCCCCCTTTTTGTGGAACACCCGGCAGACCCGGATTGACCCTGTTCGGGTTAACGTGGGGCTGTCCGGACTCTTGTTATGGGCAGAGTTCTGTGTAAGGACAAGTCTGCACATAGTGAGTAACCGGACTAAACATTGGCGTGGGCTGTACATAGGAATCGGTCATGGGTGGGGTCCAAACACTGGGATATTGTGGCGTTGGTGAGTTCAGCACCAAAGTCCTTGGTTGGATGTGTGCACAGGTGCTTTGCTTTCTTATAGCTGGTCCAAGTTTCAATCTCTTTCCATGGTAGCTGATCGGAGAATCCACAATCTTCTGCACATCTACATCATCGTAAAAGTGGACAAAACCATAACCCTTAGAAACGCCAGAGGCATCCCTAATAATTTTGACATTCTTTACAGCGCCATACTTTGAAAAAACATCCTTAATTTCAGGCTGATTAATCCGACGGCCAATGCTCCCAACAAAAATAGTGTTTGGCATAAGTTTCCCTTCTGGAAGGACGTAACCTGATGGCGGATCCTCTTCTTGACTTCTTGTAACAGACATGACGTGATGCAGACGAAACCCCTGGGTCTCCCCGACCAGTGGGCTGGAGTCGGCAGCTCGGGCTGGAGACCGGGTTGTAACAGGGTTGACGCTGGCTGGTCCAGAGGTAGCGTAGGCAGAAGTCATTGGTCCTAGATCATTTCCCAATAGTACTTCTGCTGGTAAGTTGTCCATAAGTCCCACCTGTACCCTGCCGGATCCAGCGCCCCAGTCAAGATGTACTCGGGCGGTGGGGAGTCGAAACACAGCTCCTCCCGCCACCCTTACTGCAAAGGTGTGTCCAGTGCGGTCTTTGTTCTTGACCAAATGAGGTTGAAGCAAGGTAAGTGTGGCTCCGGTGTCGCGTAATCCTTGCGCGGTGCGCCCATTGACTCGTACCTCCTGGCAATGGTGCTGTCGGTTGTCTTGGATGGCCGCTTGTACGGGATCAGCTTCATACAGTACCCCCAGATACTCTTCCGAACTGCTCTCAGCTTCCAAACAGTGTGCCACAGGAGTACGGGAGGTGGAAGGTTGCTTTTGCCCCCACGTGTTTCGGGGAGGCTCTAGGGCGCAATCACTGCGATAATGTCCCCACTGTTTGCAACGATGGCACTGAACTGTGGAGAGGTTCGGTTGCTGCGCTGGCCTATGTGGCCCAGAGTCACGAGTTGGCGCTGAAGCCACAGGTGCTTGAAATTTGATGGGAGGTTGTGGTTTTGGAGCGGACTGTTCTGTCCGGCGAGCATCAGTGTACTCGTCGGCTAGACGAGCAGCCTCAGGTAGCGTTAGAGGCCTCCGGTCACGTACCCACTCTCTTAGCTCTGGTTGCAGGGCATTGAGAAAATGTTCTAGTAAAAACAACTGTAGTACATCCTCAGCGGTTGTGGCTTTGCATCCAGTGACCCAGTGTGATGCTGTACGATGAAGGCGACATGCCCACTCCGTGTAAGAATCCCCTCCCTTCTTTTGGGATTCCCGAAATCGTCGCCTGTAGGCTTCCGGGGTGACAGCGTACCGGGCTAACAAAGCCTCCTTTACCAGATGGTAGTGTGGTAAGTCCGCATCAGGGATGGCCCGGAAAGCATCGGAAGCTTTCCCAGATAGTTTCCCTGATAATATGGTGACCCATTCCTCCGTGGATACCCGGTGTAAAGCGCACTGGCGTTCAAAATCGGCCAAAAATCCGTCAATCTCGTCGTCACTTTCCTGGAAGGACTTAAATGCTGCAAATGGAATCTTTCTCCCCCCAGTGTAACTGAGGCTGAGAGGCTGCTGGGTTAAAAGTCGCCGATCTTCCCTTCGCTTACTGGCCTCTGCCTCCGCTGCGGCGAAGACTCGGTCGATCAGTTCCTGTGATGGATTCGGGCCATAGACCGACAATCTGTTCCGAACCGCTTGAACAAGAGCAGCGTCTTCATCGATCTCTATATTGGTTTCAGTCCTCACTGCTGCATGATCCATTTCGATCAGCTCGGCTATCAGTTCCCGACGTGGGCGGTTGCTAGCTGACCTTCCCTGGCTCTCGAGTAGATCCTTCAGGGTCAGCCTTTTCAACTTGTCCTACTGACTCTCCATCAGGGTAGCACTCTCTCTGGGTACAAAGGACCATCCGACCGCTTGCCACCAATTGTAGCGATAACCTTTATCGCCGGAGGGCTTCACCACCCGAGACGTCCTTTTCCCAATCGTAAGAGGTGCTGCTGGAATTCCAGAGTCGTCCGTGAGGAAACAGGAACAGCCCTTACAAGGGCTAGTGAATTGTAATATAGCGTTTCCCCCAATAAGAGACAGAACTTCAGTATTGAGGGTGAAGGTGAAGTGTTTTTATTAGTGCCACACTGGGCCTTATATACACAAGTCTCCATGCAATGGGACCTCCCCCGTGGACCTCATGACAAATACACAGACCAACTCTGCCGGTGACGCAATCAGCAAAACAATAGGCGTCTGTAATACACTCAATCAGAACAATGCCATTGCCTGTGACGTAATCAATTAACACAAAGGCAGTTTATAATACAATCCAAACTACAATGACCTAATTAAGAAAAGGCCAGTGAATGACCCTGTGGGCAACTGAATAGTGATGACATCCAAAAGACAGAGCGTCTGTCACATTTCCGAAGGTTCCGCATGGAGTCGTTGCGTTCAGCGATCGACGCTCTCCGCCAGGGGGACTTTATGACGTCCATAGACATCAAGGATGCTTATCTGCACATTCCAATTTTTGCCGCTCACCAAAGGTTTCTCAGATTCACAGTAGAAGACCACCATTTTCAGTTTGTGGCTCTTCCATTCGGTCTCACTCCATCCCCAAGAGTGTTTACCAGGGTCCTGGCAGGAGTAATGGCTATTCTCAGGGTCCAGGGCATTCGCATCGTGCCATTGCTGGACGACTTGCTCATCACAGCGTCATCTTTCAATCAGACGGAACTGGACACCAGAACAGTGGTGACTACACTAGAGAGGTTTGGTTGGGTGATAAACCATGCCAAATCCTCTCTTTGTCCCGTAAGGGAGATTCCCTTTCTGGGCTCCTTTTGCTCAGTTCCACATGTGGACGCTTCAGCTCTTTCTCCTGGCGAAGTGGGACAAGCACCCGTTGTCTTTGAATCGGACTTGTCTGTTGTCTTCCCCTCGTCCTGCAGTCCCTCCAGTGGTGGCTGATTTCGAGCAATCTCAGGGACAGCAAATCATTTCTGACCCCTTGTTGGGAGTTGGTCACCACAGATGCCAGCCTTACGGGCTGGAGGGGGCATCTGGAGGAGACACCGGTTTCAGGGGTTGTGGGGGCCTCTGGATGCTCATTCCCCAATCAATTTATTGGAACTTCGGGCCATTCGTCCTAAGCTGCTCCGACTGACTCATCTCTTGCGGGGTTTGCCGGTTCAGATTCAGTCAGACAACCGAACAGCAGTTGCATACATCAATCACCAGGGAGGGACTCGCAGTTGGGGTGCCCTCCGGGAAGAGTCTCTGATCCTTCAGTGGGCAGAGATCAATGTTCCCTGCATAGCGGCAGTTTACATTCCGGGGATAGAGAAGGTGGATGCAGACTCCCTGAGCAGAGCATGCGCTCGCCAGGGAGAATGGTCTCTCAACCCAGAGGTCTTTCAGTTCCTTTGTCACAAGTGGGGGACACCGCGGTTGGACCTGTTTGTGTTCCGCCACAACCACAAGCTTCCAGCCTTTGTGTCTCTATCCCAGGATCCTCTGGCAGTGGCAGTGGATGCCATGTCTCTTGCCTGGAAAGGATCTGGGGTTCCTGTATCCTTTTCCCCCATTCTCCATGATAAGCAAGGTGGTGCGCAAGTTGGTTCTGGAAGGGGCTGCTGAAATCTCCATCTTAAAGGAGGAAGGCCTTTCTGATGCTGTCATTCTGACTCTTGTTAGAGCTAGAAAATACCATTTTGTGAATACTCGCCTGTAAAATGGGTATTGTAAGTATGCCACAAACCCCGCTTCAAGAAATTCATAACGTGTGGGTAATACTGACCTGTAGAGGGCGATCTGCAGAGATGCCAGGAAAAAAGAGAGCCCCTCCCGGTCCATAAATACCTGGGACCTCCCACTCATTACCCAGTATAAGAACAGCAGTAAGGTAAGGGACCAGGAAGAGCCCAGCACAAAGCATAACGCAAAGTTCACCATATTAAGGATCCAGAATACAAAAGGGCAGGGTGAAGCGGTGTGTGTGACATACTTACAATACCCATTTTACAGGTGAGTAATCACAAAATGGTATTATTCTAAGTATGTCACACACCCCGCTTCAAGAAATTCATAACGTGTGGGACATCCAACAGCAGTGTCCATAAAGGGCGGGGATCCAAAACAAGGCAACAAGGCACAACTTAAACCACTGCAGCTTGCAGAACTTTGCGGCCAAACACAGCATCCGCTGAGGCCCGAACATCAACCTTGTAAAACTTGGAAAAAGTGTGAACAGAAGACCAAGTAGCAGCCTTACAAACTTGCTCAACAGAGGCCTGGTGCTGAAAAGCCCAGGACGCCCCAACCGCACGAGTAGAATGAGCAGTAACACGAAAAGGGGGTACCTTCCCTTTGGCAGAATAGGCCCCAAATATGGTCTGACGGATCCATTTACTAATGGAAGACTTGGCAGGCGCCAAGCCTTTTCGGGGCCCAGAGGGCACCACAAAAAAGGCATCCGTCTTACGAAAGGAAGACGTTACCTCCAAATAATACTTCACAACACGAACCACATCCAAAGAATGCAGGGCCCTCTCCTTGTCATTGCTGGGATTTGGACACAGAGAGGGCAGAACAATGTCTTGGTTTAGGTGAAAGGCAGAAACAACCTTAGGAAGGAAATCGGACTTGAAACGAAAAACCACCTTGTCCTGATGCCCCTCAAAGTACAGGGCTTGAATGGACAAAGCCGCCAACTCAGAGACACGCCTAACCGAAGTGATGGCTAGGGCTAGGGCTCAAAAGGAGAATCCTGAAGAGCAGCAAGAACCAAATTCAAATCCCAAACAGGGAGCAAAGGTTTTCTAGGAGGCCGCACGTGCGTGACTCCCTGGAAAAAAGTTTTAACCAAAGGATGTAGGGCAAATGACCTTTGAAAGAACACCGCCAGGGCAGAAACCTGCCCCTTCAGAGTACTAAGCTGGAGCCCCAGGTCCAGACCATGTTGAAGAAACTCCAGGATTCTGGAGATGGAAAATTGCCTACAAGGCAACGCCCTGATCTCACACCAATCAATATATGACCTCCAAGTCCTATAGTAGATATTAGAGGAAGACCGCTTCCTAGCACTAATGAGAGTTCGAATCACAGCATCGGAAAGACCTTCCTCCTTCAAGATGGAGGTTTCAGCAGCCACGCCGTCAAAGCCAGCATTGGTAAATTGGGATAACGTAGTTGACCCTGGGTGAGCAGATCCGGCAGCAGGGGCAGAACGAACTGATCCTCTGCTAACCTTACCACATCTGCGAACCAAACCTGTCTTGGCCACCTTGGAGCCACCAGAATTGCTGACGCACCCTCCAGGGCCAGCTTGCGCACCACTCTGGCCACCAAGGGAAACGGAGGGAACAGATACAGAGACCCAAGATCCCTCCAGTTCAGAGACATGGCATCCACTGCCAGAGCCAGTGGATCCCGTGAGAGACACACAAATGTCGGAAGTTTGTGATTGTGACGAGAGGCAAAGAGGTCCACCACCGGGGACCCCCACCTGAGACAAATCAAGCGAAACACTTTGGGGCTGAGAGACCATTCCCCCCGGCGAGCTGAGAACCTGCTCAGAGAGTCCGCCTCTGTGTTCTCCGCTCCCGGAATGTAAACTGCTGAAATGCACGGGACGTGGGTCTCCGCCCAGGCCAGAATCAAAGACACTTCCTTGAGGGCACTCCTGGACTTGAACCGGCAATCCTTGCAACTGATGAGTCAAGCGAAACAGAACCTTCCTGATGGCCCTCAATTCCAGAACATTGATGGACTCGTGAGCTTCCTGAGGCCCCCACAGTCCCTAAAACTGACGATCCTTCCAGAACCCCCCCATCCTGAGAGACTGGCATCCATGGTGACCCTCTCCCAACAAGGGGCCAGAAAGGATCTGCCCCTCGACAGATTGATTGGATCCAGCCACCACTGAAGGGAGCACCGAACTCGGGGGGTCATCAGGAAGAACTGATCCAACGACAGTGGCGACCCGTCCCAGGCCGCCAACAGATGGAGCTGGAGTGTCCTTGTGTGGAACTGAGCAAAGGGAACCGCTTCGAAGGAGGCTGCCATCAATCCCACCAGCCTCATCCCCAGTCTGATGGCCGGACGAGGGATAGACAGGAGGAGTCGAACCAACTCCTGAATCAAGAGAACCTTGGACTGAGGAAGAAACACCCTGGCCTGGGAAGTATCCAGGGACATTCCCAGAAAAGGCACTAACCTGGACGGAGAAAGGGAGGACTTGGGGTAGTTGATCACCCACCCGAATCTCTCCAGAGTGGACACCACAGTTCTGGTGTCCAATACCACTTGGCTGAAGGAAGATGCCATAATGAGAAGGTTGTCCAGATAAGGGACAATGCGAATACCCATGGCTCTGAGGAGAGCCATCACCCCGGCCAGCACCTTGGTGAAAACCCTTGGAGCCGAGGTAAGACCGAAAGGAAGTGCCACAAACTGAAAATGCCGATCCTCCACCACGAACCTGAGAAATCTCTGGTGCGCTGGAAAAATCGGCACATGCAGATAGGCGTCCTTGATGTCTACGGACTTCAGAAAGTCCCCCTGCCGAAGAGAATGGATAGCTGAACGCAGCGTTTCCATGCGAAATTTCCGCGGACGGACGAACCTGTTGAGGATCTTTAGATCCAGAATGGGCCGAACCGAGCCGTCCTTCTTGGGCACCGTGAACAGATTGGAATAAAAGCCCCGACCCCTGTCTGAGGGGGGCACTGGGCAAATAACTGCCATATCCAACAGACTCTTTACTGCCGCCTGGAGCTCCTGCGCAGCCAGAAGGTCCGAAGGCTCCCGAGACCTGAGGAATCTGGGAGGGGGCCGGAGCTCGAACTCCAGCTTGTAGCCGGAAGTCACCACTTCCCGGATCCATCTGTCCGAGACCTCCCGGTCCCAGACCTGGGAGAAGTGTTGCAGCCGTCCCCCCACCCACATGGGTGAGGGCGCCCCCTCATTGCTGAGCTGGCTTGGCAGCGGGTTTGGGCTTAGAGCCCCAGCTGTATCCTGGGCGGGCACGTCCTCTGCCCCTGTTCCAGGAATCTCCTCTGGCTGCGGGGAAAACAATTCCTCTGCCAGCTCTAGCCCCATGAAAGGAAGGAGCAAAGGAACCCGCCCCCCGAAAGGGACAACGCTGTTTTTTGCATTGAGGTAACTTGCCACCCTTGACAACTGAATCCAACTTCTCACCAAAGAGCCGTAATCCCACAAAGGGAAGAGCGGTCAGCGACTTTTTAGACACAAAATCAGCCGCCCACTGGCGCAACCAAACCGAACGCCGAATAGTCACCAATAGAGCCGACGTTCTGCCACACATCATCAGTGTGTCATCCAAGGCGGCTAGTACAAATGACAAAAACAATTCACACCTTTTAAGGCCAAGGAACTCGTCACTTTCCGGATCTAACCCGGAAGAAGTCAACAGGTCCCTGACCACCGACCTGGTAGCCACCACCAGCAGCGCTGAAGCACAAACCGGCCTCATGGCTGACCCAACACTGGCAAAACCATGACAAGCCATTTGGTCAATGCGTGTATCCTCACCATCTTTAAGCGTGGAGCAATCAGGAGAATTTAAAACAGTAGTGTTGGATAAACCCAGAATCTGTGCATCCACCTCGGGAGGGGATGCCCAACGCTTAACCGTATCCAAGGGAAAGGGATATTTTTTGTCCCAACCCTGAGGGACACCTGGGAGCCGGGCAGGCCTCTCCCATTCCTTAGCAATAATCCCATCAAAATGCTTTTGGTTAGGAAATTCCAAGAGCGGCCTGGATTCTTCGAAAAATTCCCCCTTTTGCTGTGGAACCGCCTCAGGAGGAGAAATAGCCAAAACCTCAAACATCTGAGCCAGAACATTAGGAGTATCCGAAGACCTCCCCAAGCCCCGCTCGGTATCAGCACCCACAAACTGCTGATCGTCTGAATTATCTGATTCTTCATATACCTCCCCTTCCTCAAGTTGGGAGTAATCAGACCAGTCCAGATTATCAAGATCATCCAAGTCGGCCACCGGTGAAGACGGCGACAAGTGCTTTCTCTTTGCCGGAGCCTTTCTGGTGACCGTGCTGGAGAATAATTTTTCAAGATTGGCCAATCGGGCACACATCTCCGATTGCAACTGCCCGCCCATGACAATGTCAGACTGGGCACGGATCAAACTGGGAAGGGGGGGGGGAGGAGAGACCGGCGGCACTGAACCAGACGCCTGGGGTCCGGACTGCCGCGTAATAGTATGCCCCACACCCCATACACTTCCGGGATTGCCCCGAGGGGAGCCCGAGCCCAGTATCCGGGGATGCCTCCATAAGGTGAACTTATAGTTGGTTGCAATGACCGAGGGAATTACGTATATAAGCAACCCGGGATGCCCCTTTAATGTCCCAAGTGGGAGGATTTGCAATAAGCCAATTAAGAACCCAGGGACCCAAGGACCGGGAGAAACCCCCTAACACCACTGTAGGTTATATCTGAAAGACATAATAAAAAAGGCTAATAAGAAACGCGGAGTATAATATATATATATATATATATATATATATATATATATATATATATGACATAAAAATATATAATTATAGGTGATGGGACAGAAGGGGGGCCCACCGGGCCACTCACTGTGGTCCTGAAGACAGCTTCCTCTCTCCTTGAGGTAAAGAGCAGCTCTGAGGAGAGAAGGGGGCATGGCCAGCTCCTTCTGAGGAAACAGGCACAGAGAAAAGCACCTCAGCGGTGCCTGTGACACAGGGGTGGGCCGCAGCGCTAGAAAGCCCGGGCCCGCCCCCAAGAGAGAAAGCGTGAGGGGAGAAGCTCCCCTCCGCCATGACAATGCAAAAAGGCCGGCACCGCAGCCATGTGCGGCCGCGGCGCCGGTCTCAGAAGAAACAGAAGGAGGGGAGCTGGCCGTGGCTTTGACCCTGACGCCCGGCCCCGCCCCTTTTACCTCAGCGAGAAAGCCTGCATAAAAATGGCGGCCACAGCGCCGTTTTGACAGAGAAATACACACTGTTATGAAGTAATAAATAAGTTAATAACTATTGGGAGGATAATTTAATAAATTAATACATTAAAACATTATTAAGAATTAATGATTACAAAATTTGGACCTAACACCGAATAAGGGGCCCTGCTCCTACCCTCCGCTATCCCGCTAGAGAGAGGGGCATTACCCAAAGGGGGGGACCACCCAAAGTGTAAGGCCAAGGGACGGGGCATCCCAAACCGGGGTCACCGTCCCGGATGACCGCCTACCCTCTTATATAGGGTCTCACGGGAGAGCATTTGCTCTTAAGCACCAAGGGTGCTTTTCTACCCTCACCCGGACCGTCAGCCTAGGCTGGGAGGCATGAGGTAACAGAAAAAAAAGATCCAGGCGGAAATAGATAACTAAAGTCATCCCGGCTACCTGAAATCCCCCTGTGCAAGGAGGAGACCACATCTTTTGACTTGCTCGCCGACTGCAGAGATGAAGACTGGGTAATGAGTGGGAGGTCCCAGGTATTTATGGACCGGGGGGGCTCTCTTTTTTTCCTGGCATCTCTGCATATCGCCCTCTACAGGTCAGTATTACCCACACGTTATGAATTTCTTGAAGCGGGGTGTGTGACATACTTAGAATAGAAGTCTTTCTCTGTGGTTTATTACAGGACTTGGAGGTCCTATATTGACTGGTGTGAGTCTAGGTCCCTGCCTTGCAGGGTATTTTCTATCCCTAGGATTTTGGAGTTTCTGCAACGGGGCCTGGATTTGGGCTTCCAGATTAGTACTTTGAAAGGGCAGGTTTCTGCTTTGGCTATTTTCTTTCAAAGGTCATTTGCTCTTCACCCTTTGGTTAAGATTTTTTTTCCAGGGGGTCACGCATGTGCGGCCTCCTAGAAAGCTCCTACTTCCAGTTTGGGATCTTAGTCTGGTGCTCTCTGCTATGCAGGCGGCTACTTTTGAACCTTTACAGGAGGTTCCTCTTCATATTCTCACTCAGTTGCCTTTTTGGTTGCTATTACCTCTGTCCGTCGGGTTTCTGAATTGGCGGCCCTGTCAATACAGGCTTCTTAATATGAGAGGCATCAGGATAAGGTGGTTTTCCGTTTTAAACCAGATTTTCTTCCTAAAGTGGTGTCTGTCTTCCACTTAAATCAGGATATAGTTCTTCCTTCATTGTGCCCTAATCCTAGTAATAACAAGGAAAGGGTTTTACATTCTTTGGATGTTGTTCGTTGTGTTGTGCCTTCTGGGCCTAGAAAGGGTTTGGCACCCGCCAAATCTTCCATTAGTAAATGGATTCGTCAGGCCATTGTTGGGGCCTATTCTGCTAAGGGGAAGGTTCCCCCTTTTCGTGTTACTACTCATTCTACTCGTGCTGTTGGTGCGTCCTGGGCTTTTCAGCACCAGGCTTCTGTTGAACAAGTTTGCAAGGCTGCTACTTGGCTTTCGGTTCACACTTTTTCTAAGTTTTACAAGGTTGATGTGCGGGCCTCAGCGGTTGCTGCTTTTGGTCGCAAGGTTTTGCAAGCTGCAGTAATTTAAGTTATGCCTTATTTTCCTTGTGGGATCCCCGCCCATTATAGACACTGCTATTGGATGTCCCAAGTGTCATGAATGTTGGAAGCGGGGTGTGTGACATACTAGGAATAATACCATTTTGTGAGTACTCACCTGTAAAATGGGTATTACGAGTATGTCACACACCCCGCTTCCCTCGCCCTTTTTTGTTCTGGGATCCTTTATATGGTGTTTCTTATTATTTTTCACTATATAATTTGCTCTTCCTGGTTCTTCACTGCTTTTTTAAAAGACTGAGGAATAGTGGGAGGTCCCGGGTATTTATGGACCAGGAGGGGCTCCTTTTTCTCATGTCATCTCTGCAAGATCGCCCTCTACAGGCCGGTATCCCAAGTGTCATGAATGTTGGAAGCGGGGTGTGTGACATACTCGTAATAACCATTTTACAGGTGAGTACTCACAAAATGGTATTTTACATATCCCCCGATTGAGGCCTTCATATCTTGATGTGAAAGGTCCTCACTTTTCTGTTTGGTTATACACCAGTCTCTCCACCATCCTTAAAAGGGATTCAAATTTGCTGAGACCGATGGGACCCGATACATTACAGCACAATGCTATCACAACCTAGAGTATCTCAAGTTACAGCCTGCATCCTTCAGCCACCACACAAATGTTTTAATGCCACACCTTCTTCAACAGATCATCAAACATAGTTCATATTTTTACACCATCCATAACTGCTTATGTGATTTTGGGTGACCAAATCTGGTGACATCCGGATTTATTCACTGCTGCTCGTGCTGGACACACATCAGTCGACTTCCATTGCAGAAAATGCTTTATAAGCTGTCACTGAGTGTCCAAGGCCTGTATTATCAACGAAGTGGGTGCACAAGGTGACAGTCCATAATATACTGAGTGCACAGCGTGACAGTCCATATGGTTATGAGTGCACTGCATCAGAACAGTCCATAATGTTATGGATGCACAGCCTCGAACAGTTCATATTGTTATGGCTGCACAGCATCAGAACAGTCCATAATGTCATGGATGCATATCATTAGAACAGTCCATATTGTCATGGGTGCACATCATTAGAACAGTTCAGTGTATTTTGGGTGCACATGTAATTTGACCATTCATACAGACCAAAAGGAGTTACAGCAACAGTCCATCTGCCATATTAGCAGCAATCGGTGATATACCTCCAACACAGTGATGCACAGCAGACTCCAAGAAATAGAACTTTGGTCACAGAGCAGTTACATCATGTAAAATAGTAAACAGCGTATTACTGGGGAAATGTCTTTAAGTAAACCTTGAACAAAAGAAAGTGTGACTCTGTAGATGTGGCTTTGAGGATTCAAGCTATAACCAAAGAACAATAATGTTGCCACTATGCTATATCAATAATCCCCTCTGTCTCTGCAAACTCAAATCAAGGGCGTCTCTGGGCTATCTATGGAAAAACACTGTTTATGTTATGTTTATGTCTTTAACACTATACAACATATTAAACCAAACATCCATAAGATACTAGTCCACCTAATGCAGACATTGTGTATTGACAATATTGTACAATACTAAATGGTAACCTTCGCCCACTTCTGACCATTTAAAGTGGACCATCACCCTCGGGTGATCGGCCCGGGAATCTATAAGATTCCCGGGCCGATCACCTCCCTCCCCGCGGGACATCCGAGATCGGGATGTCCCGCGGGGTGAAACCCCCCCAAACCCCCTTACCTTGTCACCAAGAGTGACGCGCGGGAGGTCGGCGGCGGAGGAACCGCTTGTCCGCGGCTGTCAGAAGCTTGTCCGTCGGCGCTGGGAGCGGGGAGAGGTGAGTTTTTCGGGGGGTTCGGGGGGGTTTCACAAAGCGGGGCACCCCGATCGGGGACCAAGACCCAGGATAGTCAAAATCCTGGGTGTTGGTCCACTTTGAAAGTAATACTTGTGGAGAAACTGGTGGGACAAGCTGCTCACCCACTTCATACCATTTAAAGTGAAAGCGGACCTTCACTCTGAATAAGAGTCTATCTTATACGTTTCCAACACCCTGTACATTGCCCACATTAAAAATCATCCTACCTGCATCTACTGCATGTTATGAGCCTTTAAACATCCAAGCTTATGGAAGCCGCCATCTTATCAGGCAGCCTGCAAACAGGAAGTGCCTCCTGACTGTGCTGCTCTGCATTCTGGGACTGCTGACCGTTACCTGACCCCAGCTCTGCTCTGTCTGAGCAAAGCACAGCTATAACCCGCCCCCTGTACCTTATCCCACTCTCCTCTCCTCAGTAAGCTTCTGAATCAAGATTGCGGCGCCCGTATCCTAAATTCCAGAACAGAGTTGCAGCCCAGTGGGGGAAAGAATAATAAGTAAGTGACTAAAAACTTAAAATATATTAATTTTAGATGCCGGGGAATTGAAGAAACATAAACAGACAGTTTCAAATTGTGTGCCTGTGCACAAACTACAAAAAGTTACTTAGGATAAAAAATGTTTCCTATCCCAATAACAAAACAACAGAAAAGAAAACTTACAAGCACACAATTTAAAATGATTGATCCAATGAACAGGCTAAAATGAATTTATTTTTGATAACCTGACTGCTTTTATCAAATGTATCTTTGAGGCTTATCCTTAACGTGCGCACCAAAAAATAAACAACACAAAAAGCTCACGTTAAGGTCCCCAAAACCTAATGGATAAATCAAAGCGTTAATCGGGGGCTTAGGGGGTTTATCTGATGGACCTAAAAGACAAAGCACATAGAGTTAATAACACCTAACTGGATGCTTCTCTATAACCTTTTGTCCAAGCCTTGGCTCCTCTGCCATTCTTCTGTTCCCTGACATACTCACCTCCTCTCTTATGGCCAGGGGCAGGCTGGCCAAAGAGCATACCGGGCAAAATCCCGGTAGGCCGACGGCAGGGAAGGCCACAACAAAGTGAATGACATGATGTGGGTGGTGGCCGGTCTGCCTGTCGCTGCTGTTGCCCGGCTGCCACACACACACACTTCCTGGTTGTTGTGCGCTGGTCAGTGGGCGTCCATGGGCGGTGTCCATTTTTTGATTGGACGCTGGCCATGTGGGGCACGCCCAACGCCCAGCGCGCAACAGCCGGCATGAAGAAACTTTCGGCGGTGCGACCTGAAATGAGGGAAGGAATGGCAGCGGAGGACACGGTGGTGGGGGGGGGAATGGCGGCGATACCTGGCAGGCCGCAGGGAGGCGATTACGCAGTTTGTCATCAGGGGCAGCATTTGGATGGTGCCTCCCCAGCTTTAGAGTGGGAACACCCCCCTGCGGAATATGGCAGTGTCCGGGGGCGTTCCCTTCTCTACGTTGCTGGCTTGAAGATGGCGGACGGGCGGCCTAAGGTGAGCGGGGTAGCGGGAGATCGGTGGTATCGGGCTTGGGAGGCCACGAGACCAGGCTGGGAGGGTTGGCAGGGGTGGCGTGAGAGATAGCCGGTGATTTGGAGGGTGCGCCCTATATCGGGGCCAGTGTGCCAGCCTGAGGTGAGCAGGGGATGTGTCTGTCGCTCTCATTCTGTGTGTGTGTGTCTTTTTCTGTGTGTGTGTCTCTTTCTTTCTGTGTGTGTGTGTCTCTTTCTGTGTGTGTGTGTCTCTTTCTGTGAGTTTGTCTCTTTCTGTGAGTTTGTCTTTCTGTGAGTTTGTCTCTTTCTGTGTGTGTGTCTCTTTCTGTGTGTGTGTGTGTCTTCCTGTGTGTGTGTGTCTTCCTGTGTGTGTGTCTTCCTGTGTGTGTGTCTCTTTCTGTGTGTGTGTGTGTGTGTCTCTGTGTGTGTGTCTCTTTCTGTGTGTGTGTGTGTGTGTGTCTTTGTGTGTGTGTCTTTCTGTGTGTGTGTGTGTCTTTCTGTGTGTGTGTGTCTCTTTCTGTGTGTGTGTGTGTGTCTCTTTCTGTGTGTGTGTGTTTGTGTCTTTCTGTGTGTGTTTGTGTTTGTCTCTTTCTGTGTGTGTGTGTTTGTCTCTTTCTGTGTGTGTGTGTTTGTCTCTTTCTGTGTGCGTGTGTGTCTCTTTCTGTGTTTTTGTCTTTCTGTCTGTCTCTCTCCTTGTGCGTGTCTCTTTCTGTCCTTGTGCATGTCTCTTTCTGTCTGTCTCTCTCCTTGTGTGTGTGTCTCTGTCTGTCTCTCTCCTTTTGTGTGTCTCTTTCTGTGTGTGTCTGTGTGTGTCTTTCTGTGTGTGTGTGTGCGTGCGTGTGTGTCTCTTTCTGTCTGTGTCTCTCCTTGTGCGTGTCTCTTTCTGTCTGTCTCTCTCCTTGTGTGTGTGTGTCTCTTTCTGTCCTTGTGCGTGTCTCTTTCTGTCTCTCTCTCCTTGTGTGCGTGTCTCTTTCTGTTTGTCTCTCTCCTTGTGTGTGTGTCTCTGTCTGTCTCTCTCCTTGTGTGTGTCTCTTTCTGTCTGCCTCTCTCCTTGTGTGTCTCTTTCTGTGTCTGTCTCTTTGTGTGTGTGCGCGTGTGTGTGTGTATGTCTCTGTGTGTGTGTATATCTTTCTGTGTGTGTATCTATCCACTGGCTGTACAGAGGGATGCCTCCGCTGGCTGTACAGAGGGATGCCTCCGCTGGCTGTACAGAGGGATGCCTCCGCTGGCTGTACAGAGGGATGCCCCCGCTGGCTGTACAGAGGGATGCCCCCGCTGGCTGTACAGAGGGATGCCTCCGCTGGCTGTACAGAGGGATGCCTCCGCTGGCTGTACAGAGGGATGCCTCCGCTGGCTGTACAGAGGGATGCCTCCGCTGGCTGTACAGAGGGATGCCTCCGCTGGCTGTACAGAGGGATGCCCCCGCTGGCTGTACAGAGGGATGCCCCCGCTGGCTGTGTGTGTGTCTTCCTGTGTGTGTGTGTCTTCCTGTGTGTGTGTGTCTTCCTGTGTGTGTGTCTTCCTGTGTGTGTGTCTTCCTGTGTGTGTGTCTTCCTGTGTGTGTGTGTCTTCCTGTGTGTGTGTCTCTTTCTGTGTGTGTGTGTGTGTGTCTCTGTGTGTGTGTCTCTTTCTGTGTGTGTGTGTGTCTTTGTGTGTGTGTCTTTCTGTGTGTGTGTGTCTCTTTCTGTGTGTGTGTGTGTGTCTCTTTCTGTGTGTGTGTTTGTGTCTTTCTGTGTGTGTTTGTGTTTGTCTCTTTCTGTGTGCGTGTGTGTCTCTTTCTGTGTTTTTGTCTTTCTGTCTGTCTCTCTCCTTGTGCGTGTCTCTTTCTGTCCTTGTGCATGTCTCTTTCTGTCTGTCTCTCTCCTTGTGTGTGTGTCTCTGTCTGTCTCTCTCCTTTTGTGTGTCTCTTTCTGTGTGTGTCTGTGTGTGTGTCTTTCTGTGTGTGTGTGTGCGTGCGTGTGTGTCTCTTTCTGTCTGTGTCTCTCCTTGTGCGTGTCTCTTTCTGTCTGTCTCTCTCCTTGTGTGTGTGTGTCTCTTTCTGTCCTTGTGCGTGTCTCTTTCTGTCTCTCTCTCCTTGTGTGCGTGTCTCTTTCTGTTTGTCTCTCTCCTTGTGTGTGTGTCTCTGTCTGTCTCTCTCCTTGTGTGTGTCTCTTTCTGTCTGCCTCTCTCCTTGTGTGTCTCTTTCTGTGTCTGTCTCTTTGTGTGTGTGCGCGTGTGTGTGTGTATGTCTCTTTCTGTGTGTGTGTATATCTTTCTGTGTGTGTATCTATCCGCTGGCTGTACAGAGGGATGCCTCCGCTGGCTGTACAGAGGGATGCCTCCGCTGGCTGTACAGAGGGATGCCTCCGCTGGCTGTACAGAGGGATGCCCCCGCTGGCTGTACAGAGGGATGCCCCCGCTGGCTGTACAGAGGGATGCCCCCGCTGGCTGTACAGAGGGATGCCCCCGCTGGCTGTACAGAGGGATGCCCCCGCTGGCTGTACAGAGGGATGCCTCCGCTGGCTGTACAGAGGGATGCCTCCGCTGGCTGTACAGAGGGATGCCTCCGCTGGCTGTACAGAGGGATGCCCCCGCTGGCTGTACAGAGGGATGCCCCCGCTGGCTGTACAGAGGGATGCCCCCGCTGGCTGTACAGAGGGATGCCCCCGCTGGCTGTACAGAGGGATGCCCCCGCTGGCTGTACAGAGGGATGCCCCCGCTGGCTGTACAGAGGGATGCCCCCGCTGGCTGTACAGAGGGATGCCCCCGCTGGCTGTACAGAGGGATGCCCCCACTGGCTGTACAGAGGGATGCCCCCGCTGGCTGTACAGAGGGATGCCCCCGCTGGCTGTACAGAGGTATACCCCCGCTGGCTGTACTGAGGTATACCCCCACTGGCTGTTATGGGAGATGCTGCAACATGCCTCTGTGGGATGCTCTTCACTCACTGTAATGAGGCATGCTACTTACTGGCTGTTATGAGGGCTACTGCTTGCTGCCTGTAATGGGAGATGCAGCAACATGCCTCTGTGGGATGCACCTCACTCACTGTAATGAGGGATACCAATCACTGCCTGTAATGGAGTGATTTTGCGCACTGTCTGTAATGGGGGATGCTACTTAATGGTTTTAAAGAGGGATGCCGCTCACTGTCTGTAATGGGGGGATTTTAGCACATCATTTTGTTCAGAATATTTTCTTTCTAATTTTTGTCCTCTAAACCCTGGGCGCGTGTTGGGCTGGGCCAGGAACAGTACAGCAGGGCCGGTGTGCCCCAAAAAGTCCTGGGCCGTTTTTTATCCCCAGTCCGCCCCTGCTTATGGCCCTAACCTGTTGTATCAGGGAGCTCATATCACTCCTTAACTGTAGATTTTCTGCCATAAGGTATTCATTTCGGGTTCTTAACCATTTTACTGGGACACACTTTACCGGTTTTCTCTGGCTATAATGCTCCCTAGCAAATTTCTTTTGGTTAAAGCTCCCTGTCCCAAATCTAGCAGAGTAAACCATTGTCTGCCTTTTGTGGGTTCTATAGGTCTGGACTTTATTACTACACATTGGTTTTGCAGAGGGGCAGAGCCTGGAAATGTGACCCGCTTGGACACAAGAGTGACACTTCACACTTCTAGCTCTCTTTAAATTGTCTCTGCAGGGTACAGCAGAGTTAATTAGTCTAGGCATTGCTTTTTGTAATGGGGACCTTGAGACTGCCATTTGAGCTTGTGTGACTGCACTAACCTTTGGGGCTACCTCTGGGTAATTTTCACTCATACAATTACCCTGCACCCCCGAAAATATATGCTTATTTGGTGAAGACCCACATGAAACCTCCTCAACAGCACCAGGAAAGGCATCTTCCTGTCTCCTGATATCCACAGACACTATCAGCTTTTCTGACATTGCCTGATTGTTTCTGCGCAATTCTATGCTCTCAGCTCTCAGCTGCTCCACAATTGTGCCCAAACTTTCAGCAGATGCCCTCATGGCTCCTAGCGCTTTACCTCGGGAGTTCACCTCCTCTTTGAGGCTTTCATTTTGTATTTTCACCAAAACAAACTCCTTTGCAATCCAAACTGCCCCATAAATCAAAAAGCATTTACCCTCAGATTTGGATATTTTCTTAGCAGCAATGCATTTGGACACATAATCCTGGGCCTCTGCCCATGGGTTACTGGATCCCTGCATTGCTCTAATAATCCCCTCTGCATTCTTAACCTTGTTAATCTTTTTTAAAAGACCCTCCATGTCTATAAAAATAAGGCACTTCCAATCAATTATAATACTTTAAAATATGATATAGGAAGAAATCCTGAGAAGAACCCGCACAGCTAAATGTAATCAAGGTGCTGGCTTGGTGAGAAAGGGCCCTGGCGCTGGGCCCACTAATACACTAACTAAAGAGGCAATCTACAAGTATTAGATCACTGTTATCTCACCATATGAGTTAAGCCGCACACACTATATTAAATTGATAACTAAATTTTATTATGGTAATAAGTCGTGTCTTAACAGTAAGACCAATACACCATGGCATATACAGTTAAAAATAGCCTCACATGGAGGTAAGGGTAAATAAGCAAGATACTGTCACCAATTAATGGGTCCAGGTCCCCTGTAGATGCCCGTTCATCAACACCGACGCGTTGCGTGAGAGATCACTTCCTCAGGTTGCTGTTCCAACAACAGCACCCTGAGGAAGTGATCTCTCATGCAACGCGTCGGTGTTGATGAACTGGCATCTACAGGGGACCTGGACCCATTAATTGGTGACAGTTTCTTGCTTATTTACCCTTACCTCCATGTGATGCTATTTTTAACTGTATATGCCATGTTATATTGGTCTTACTGTTAAGACACCGCTGGGTCACTTTCTGCACTATGCACTTTGCGCCCCAGTAGCCTACTGGGGTTCTGCCTATTTATTCAATATCTGTAGCTCTCTTTTAGCTCTTTACTTTTATACCCACAATCTATGTGGTCACATTCCTTATATGCATATACATTAAAGGTATATGCTCACATGCACTTTTCACTTTCAGACAGCTGACTTTTATATACCTGGCATATCTTTGATTAGTTTCTAACATCAAATTTTGTATAGCATTCAGTAGTCCTATATGGTTCACCTGTAGGGCTCGTTCTTAGGTTTTGTGTGTATATATATATATATATATATATATTTTTTTTTTTTAATTATGTCTAATGTGGTCATTGTATGTTATGTTATGTTATGTGTCCATGACTTATTATCATAATAAAATTTAGTTATCAATTTAATATAGTGTGTGCGGCTTAACTCATATGGTGAGATAACAGTGATCTAATACTGGTAGATTGCCTCTTTAGTTAAAATATGATATACTTACCAATAGCAACCACGGTCTATGAACTATAGAAATTAAATTACACAATGTATTATATACTCCAATATACTCAATATTCACCACAGCTCAGCGCTCCACAAATACACAAGATGCCTCCTGACCTGCGGCTCGGCCAAATTTGTAAACAATTATTATTATAAAAACCTCAATAAAAATATCAATGATTAATATAACAATAAATGCCCACTGTAGGTTCTAGGTTGTGGATGACATAAAGAATCACACCAATGTGAATGTATAAAAGATTGTATTGTGCACAGACTTATAATACAGGATAGCAGTACATATATAAAAATAATACAAAATATATATAAGGGCCTAAACAGTTAAATTAACCACCTAGACAGTATAGGTGTCATAGGGACTAAACAAATACATAAAGCAATTTCTAACATGTACTGTTACAATTGCCAACTATGCCTAAAGTTGTTTGCTGATAGGGCCCTCATGCCCATGCTTCCTTGCTCTTCCTTGGTCCCCTCCCAAATGCCCCAAAAATTACTCCCCCTCATTCTAGGCCACCTCACTTTCTGTTGGAAAGGACTGGCCCCTCCCTTTAGAAAGCACATCTATTCACAAAAGGAATTCACAACCAGGTATTGACTTCATTTACATTACATAGTTAAGAATCCTTTACCAAATTAGCATCTAAGAGGCCCAATTACCATCCTAGCCAGGGAAGCTACTTGGAGAGCTATTTTAGATATTCAAAACTTTTATATATCTAATATTTTATATTTAATGGGAATTCTCTATTTCTTACACATATACCATATGTTATTCTCATGTTTTGCAGTGCACTGGTTTACTCTGACTTAATTTATTCCACATATGTCTGTGACAGGCTCGTGTCCAGAGAAGAAATGTCTTTTCCCTGAACATGGGCTGAGAAAAGGAGAATTTATTATGGACTTGCTGAGATAATCGATAATATCGTGTTTTTTTCTGGCCTTATCTAATTCTTCTATATATTTTTTGTATATAGTTGTTGAGATTGTAGTCCTCCCAGGAAAATTTGGGTCATGCTGCATGATAATGATATACTGCCCATGATTGTATATAATATGGTGTCATAAATGTTTCCATTGGGTTTATGTATATGGTATAATCTGCCTTTGCCTTAATGCTGCCCCCCCCTTTTCTTCTTCCCCCCTCCCTTTTCTTCTTCCCCCCTCCCTCTCCTTAATTATTGTGGGAGGGGTGTAGTGTTATGTTGCCCAGCTGTTCGGCCTGGTCGGGGTTGTGGAGATGCTGGTGGAGGGACCGCTCCAACCTCCCTGGCTGCCAGCATGCCTCTTTCTCCACCGCGTCTGTGTTGCCGTGTCGGCGGGTGACGCGGGCTGTCAACTCCCGCCCTGTGTGATTGGGCGGCCGGGGATGGTGGCGTTGGGCGCCACCATGGCCTGATGTTTGCTGACACGCAGGTCACGTTGTGTTCATGTGACCTGTGACGCCGATCCGACCTGCTGGCTGGGCGCCAGCGGGCCTGCGAGGTGCTATACGTGATTACGGCAGGCAGCGGGACAGCATATAAAGGTAAGGGGCTTTTTTGCACACCTACCCTCACCTTTGAAGTGGCATGGGAGCCGCGGGCGCTGTGTTTTGCCTGTGATGACCTCTTTGGCGCTGACCCTATGTGCTGCTCTATGAGATCTGTGGTTTGTCGGTATCTCTTTGCACATGCACTTTAAGTATTTTTTTGTCTTTATCTATTTATGTCATTCCAGTATAGTCACTTTTGGGATTATTCTAAGCATGCAGCACGTCCTGCTCCAGATAATGATTCATAACATCTGGGATATACCTCCACAAGAGGCCGCTTTACTGCAGAGATGGCAAAAAGAGGCCCCTCCCGGCCCATATATACCCGGGACCTCCCACTAATTCCCCAGTTTCTTTGCAGTGGGCTGTGAAGGACAAGATGATGGCTTCTCTTCTCGCAGGTGAGCCGGGCTTCACAGCCCCTGGCCCTGTAGTACTATTCCCACCCGTTCCACCTTTTATTCTGCCTCCCAGCCTTGGCTGCGTGGTCGGGTGATGGTAGGCTGCACCTATTAGAGGTGCTTTATTTGGAGCTTGCTCCACCGCAAATCCCCCACCAAAGGTTTTGGTTTTTGGTGATCCTGAATTGGGATGCCCTGTCCGCTTAGCCCTCCATGACATTCTTGGGTGTTCTTATGGGCATACTACTACTCCCCCTTCTCCCGCTTTCCCAGTTCGTTGGGGGGGGGGGGGTGAGCGTCTGTATGTTTGTGTGAGTGCTTGCTTCACAGTACTAGCATTGCTGTGGCTGCGTTCGGCATACTCGCACTGGCACTCTGCTAACAGCGCTTCTCCTCTCCCCGGGTCATTTTTAAATTCTCTCGCCACTGACTCGCGCGCCCTGCGGCGTCAGCGGTGACGTCACCCCGGGGCCTGCTGTGCTGGGATTGGCTGTGGGGTGGCTCCTATTGGTCTGTCCCTGCGCTTCCTGGAGGGGGCGTGGCTTAGCGCTTGTGCGCGTTTCGCAGCTCTCTTCATGCGGCCCGCCCATTCAGAGCCCTCCAGTGCCATCTTGCCCTGCTGCCTGGACGATTGCAAACTCTTCTGCGGTCTATGAGTGCCCCAGCGGGCCTGTATTTTATATTTTTATCCAATTTTTTCTTCTGTATTACTAATGGGGTGTAATGTCTTATGTCTTACAGGCGGGAAAACTGTTAGAGGTTTCTCCCGGTCCTGTGCCCTCTATTTGTTCCCTGTAACTGTATTAGAGGCCTGAATAATTTAATCCTCCCACTATCCTAGCGGACATTTGGGGCATCCCGGGTAGCTGTACAGCGTAATTCCTATTGGCCAGTTGTGCCACCAAAAATCACCATATGGGGTCCCATCGGGACAAGCATGGCTGTGTGTGGGGCATCCCCTGTGAGCGATGATGTGCGGGTCTGTGTATCCTGCGCCCAGCAGGCGCTTGCGCGGCACTCTGGGCTGCCTGTGTCTGCGTCTGCGCCCACCATGTCTTCTCCCACACCCCCTCGCTTGATCATGACTCCCAGTCAGATCAATACTAGTGGGGAGTCTCAGCCTGATGTGTCTTCCAGGCTGGCCAACATTGAGAGATTGATTGTTAGCTCTGCGGCCCGTAAGGCCCCAGCTAAAAGACGGCACGTGGCACCTGCTGCGCCAGCCTTTCCTTTGGAGACTGAAGATTTCCTTGATTTATCTGACTATACCGCATTTGAGGAAGGGGAATTATTCTCAGATACAGAATTTTCTGATGATCAGCATTACCTTGGCGCTGATGCCAGCTCAGAGCATTGGGATGCTGATGACACCCATAGACCTTTGACTCAAATCTTTGTAGTGCTTTCCATTTCCCTTCCTGCTGCAGCACCCAAGCAACAGGGGGAATTGTTTGGTACTGCAAAGCCACGTTTGGAATTTCCAGGCACATTTCAATAATCTGGTTCTCAAAGAATGGGAGCTTCCTAGCCGGCTTCCTGGTATCCCTAAGGGATGGGATAAAAGGTACCCTTTTCCCTCGGATGTGATTAAATGTTGGTCAACCCCCCCAGAAGTGGATGCCCCTGTGTTGGGGTTGTCTAACACTTCGATGGTGCATTCCCCTGATTCCACTACCTTGAAGGATAGTGAGGACCGGCGTATTGACCAGCTGGCGTCCCATGCCTTTGCCTGTGCTGGATCGGCCCTGCGCCCGGTCTGTGCTTCTTCTATTTCATGCACTGGCCATTCGGACTCTGGTCAAGGGCCTTTTGGAAGGCTCTCCCGATGATTCTTCTAGTGCCGAATTTAGAGCCTTATCACAATGTGCGATGTTTATCGCTTATGTTCTTTCTGCCTTAGATGACACCATTAGGATGTGTAGCAGGACCTCGGCTCTGGTTGTTTCTATTCACCGCTCGGCTGCGCCAGTGGGCAGCGGACAATGCTGCTAAGAAGGCTCTCACAGGGCTACCATTTAAGGGGATTGCGCCTTTTTGGTGACCGTTTTTGCTAAGGGAGGTAAGTTGCCCCAACGCAAAAGACAGCCGCGACCTGTCCTTTACTCCCTCCTTTCGTGGATCCAGGTCAGGGAGGGGGGTATCCTTTGCGGGGCACAGGGGAGACTTCTGGGACATGGGCAGAGGCCGTGATTGTTGCGGATCCTCCTGGGGCTCCAAGCCCAAATCTGTCACCGAGCCCGCTCGGCCATGAAGGGGCGCCCTCACCCTTTCAGGGGGGGGACGGCTGCGGCTCTTCGCTCATGTCTGGGGGCTACAGGTCTCAGACAGGTGGATTCTGGAGGTTGTGTCCTTCGGCTACAAGCTAGAGTTCGCTGCATGGCCCCCTCCAAGATTCTTCAGGTCTCGGATTCCTCTAGACCCCCTGGCAGCTCAGGGTCTGTTTCTGGCTGTACAGAACCTATTGGATATGGGGGTCATCTGTCCGGTCCCTCCGGGGGAGAGAGGTCAAGGTTATTATTCCAATCTCTTCACAGTACCCAAAAAGGATGGTTCCATCAGGCCCATCCTGGACTTAAAGCTTCTCAACAAGTTCATCAGGACCAGATGCTTTCGCATGGAGACCCTGCGCTCCGTGATCAGCTCTTTGCGCCCGGGGGACTTCATGACCTCCATAGACATCAAGGATGCTTACCTTCATGTGCCAGTCTTCCCAGGGCATCAGCGGTTCCTCAGGTTCGCCCTGGAGCACCAGCACTACCAATTTGTGGCACTTCCCTTCGGTCTCACCTCAGCCCCCAGAGTGTTCACCAAGGTGCTGTCGGGGGTGATGGCCCTCCTCAGAGCCGGGGGCATTCGCATTCTCCCTTATCTGGACGACCTTCTCATTACATCTCATTCTCTCCAACAGGCAGACTTGGATACCCAGACGGTGGTAACGGCCTTGGAAACGTTTGGATGGGTGATCAATTATCCCAAGTCCTCCCTTTCCCCATCCTGGGTGACACCCTTCCTGGGCATGAATCTGGATACCATATCGACCAGGATTATTCTTAGTATACAGTACGTCCTGCTCCAGATATAATACTTACACTTGGGTTATCCTCCGCCAGATGGCGCTGCACTGCAGAGACATGGAAAAACAGGCTCCTCCCGGCCCTTCAAATACCCAGGGACCTCCCACAAATTCCCAGATTTCTCGCAGGTGAGCGGGGCTATCAAAGCCTGCGGCCCTGTTGGACTATTCCCACCCGTCCTCCCTGTGATGTGCCTCCCAGCCTGGGCTGAGCTGGTTGGGTGAAGGTAGGCAGCACTATGCGTGCTTGACGGAGCCATGCTCCACTGCAGTCCCCCACCAAAGGGTAGGCGGTTTAGGCTGATGGTGAGCCTCTAGGGGATACCCCTCCCGCACTATTGCCCCATGCCCCGTGTAGCGGTGGGCCCTGTACAAAGGGTCGCCATCCTCCCTCGTTCCCCCCCGTAGCCCGGGGGGAAAGAAAGGGGGGGGTGTGGTGGTCTTAGTGTATGTTTACACGTTATGGCCTTAGTCTTGCCCCGGACTGGTATTCCTGGTATCAGAGCCGCATTTTACTGTGTATTTTGTCGGCGGCGTCTCAGATCCTGCGGCGTCTTCATTGGCAATCCTTTTCTAAGTGTGTCATACACTTTGCTCCTCATGACAACGTTGAAACTATCTCAGAGCTTCGCGCTCTTCGGGGGGGGCGGCGACCCGTTTTGGCGCGCTCCGCGTCACAGCCTGCTCTGGCCCGCCCTTCGAGGTTCGCTTGGCGCCATTTTGATGCTGGTCGCACGCGTGGTAGCGGTCCTCCTCCTTCCTTGGTCTGTAAGTGCCCTCAAGGGCGATTTTCATGATCCTTGATTACTGCGCTTGGTTCTGACACCCCTTTATTCCCTTTATGTCTTTCAGACTGGTGAACACCATTGGCTTCTCCCGGCCCGGTGTAAATTTATAGCAGGCCTTGTAATATTCTCCCACTTCCCTAGCGGGTCTTTGGGGCATCCAGGGTTACTTATTGTGTAAATCCCTACTGGCGTATTGTGCCTTGAATAATCACCATATGGAGGTATCTCAGAATTATGTGACCGGGGTCCCTCTGGGACAAGACTGGCGGTGTATAGCGTGTGGACAACCCCATGCTCATGCTGACAGGGCACGGGTCTGCGTACCCTGTGCCGAGCAAGCCCTGGCCCTGCAATCAGGTCGGCCAGTGGCTACACCTAGCTTCAATTCACCTATCTCCCCAGGCTTAAATCTCTCTCCTGCTGAGTTGCCTACAAGTGGGGAATTGCAGCCTGCTGGACCTTCCAGACTGCCTACGGCTGAACAGATTATTGCTAGGTTGTCAGAGTGAATGGGCCCTGGTAGGAAGTGGCACCCGTCGCCTCATGTTTCTGTATGTTCTATGAGAACCGAGGAGTTTACTACTCCATGTGACTATACCCCTTCTGATGAGGGGGAGTTGTTCTCTGACTCAGGCTCATCTGATGAGAGGCCGAGGAGTCATGACGATTCTGGCCCTGAATTCTGGGGCCAGTGTGACACTGATGACTTGTTGATTAAGGTCTTTAAGGCGCTGTCTATCTCTCTCCCCGGTCAGGTTCCCAAGCCTAGAGGGGAGCGTTTCCATACTGCGACTGCACGTTTTCCATGCCCTTGTGCTCAAGGAATGGGAATGCCCCAGTAAACTTCCAGGGGACTGGGATAGGAAATACCCTTTTCCCCCTGAGGTGGTTAATTGTTGGTCATCACCCCCCGTGGTGGATGCGCCGATTATAGGGGTCCCTAATCCCCCCTTTATTACAACCCCTGCTTATAGTACCCTTCGGGATGCTGAGGACCAGCGCATTGAGCTGCTGGCCTCCCATGCCTTTTCTTGTGCTGGGATGGCGCTGCGCCCGGTCTGTGTTGCGGCTATTACTGCAGTGGCCGCTAGAACCCTCATTAGAAAGTTGCTTGATCATCACCCCGAGGATCTCCCCTGGGAGGTGTTTAATGCACTCTCCAATTGTGATGTATTTGTTAAATTTATTCTATTAGCTCTGGATGACGCTATTAGAATGTGTGCAAGAACTTCTGCCCTTGCGGTGGCTATACGTCGCTTGGTCTGGCTGCGACAGTGGGGTGCTGACGATGCTACAAAAAAGACTCTTACTGGGCTTCCCTTTAGAGGGCAACGCCTATTTGGGGCCCGTCTAGACCTGTTCGGTAAAAAGGGCAAATCACCCCCACGCAGATGGCCGTCTCGGCCCCCTCGGGGCAGGGGCACCCCTCCTCCCCCCTACCTTAGTGTTAAATAGGAACCAGACTCCGTTCCTTTCGTGCAGACTCCTGCCCCACGAGCAGCAGACAACGCCCTTGCCCCTCCGGCGGGGCTAAGCCCAAATCTTCCACCAAACCCCCTCAAGCATGATGGGGCGCCCTCGCCCGTTTGGGTGAAGGGATGGCTGCAGCACCTTGCTCTTATCAGAAGGCATATCGCCTCATTCTGGTGGATTCAGGAGGTTGTGTCCTCCAGATATAAGATAGTGTTTGCTGCGGGGCCTTCCCCAGTTTTTATCAAGTCCCAGGTACTCCTGGTCCCTGCCGCTGTTCAGTTGCTGACACAGGCCATGCTAGGCCTGCAAGGTCTGAGGGTCTCTTGCAGATTGCCGTAAGAGGCAGGGGCCGCTACACCAACCTTTCCGCTGTCCCCCAAAAGGATGGGTCGGGCTTGCCCATTCTGGATTCACAGCAATTCTCCAATTACAGGCAGTTTCTGCATGGAAACTCTGAGATGGGCCATCAGCACCTTGCGCCCAGTGGGCTTCTTGCCGTCTGGGGAATGCTTAAATGCTTATGTTTACATCCCTGTGCCTTTGGGTCTCTGAGGCTCTTCGGGTTTGTGTTGGTAGTCCAACACTGCTAATTGTGGCCTTGTTATCTGGCCTCTATTCAACTCCCAGAGTGCTCACTCAGGTGCTGACAATGGTGATGTCTCTGATGAGACCAAGGGGCGTCCGCGCGATGACCTACCTGGACGTCTTTTCTCACTTCCCAGTCTCTGTCAGGCTAAGTTGGATACCCGGCTGATGGTGTCCATTGGGAGTCATTTGGATGGGTGTTCAATCACCCCAAGTACTCATTGTCCCCTTAAATGGTAACTCCATTACTAGGAATGATCTGGATTAGGTTCAAACGAGAATCTCCCCTTCTCAGCAATAAAGTGGGCAATCTGATCACATGGGCTCAGTCCCTCATTGCTGTTCTGGTCCCTTCACCAGGCAGGGATGCAGCTGGTGGGGCCGTTGGTGACTTGCTCGGAGGAGGTCCCTTAATGCTCAGTTCCCCTTGGGTCTTCTGCGATGTCTATTGTTAATACAGGACAGGGATCCAGCACCCCTGGAGCAGGGTCTGCGGGCCTTCCCACCTGGTAAGAAGGTTCTCTTGGAGTGGATGAACTCAAGGGACCTGTCTGGGGGCAATTCTTTCTTGCCCTTTCCTGGAAATGGTCACCATGGATGCCAACCTATCAGGTTGAAGGGGGAGGGTTTCTTCCGAAACTCCCTGCAATTCTGGGGGTGGTAGGGCCCTTAGAAGGTCCTTACGCCTATTGAGGTTCTAAACTGTGAGTGTTTCCAGTTGGTTCTATCTCGCTTGCCCACTTCCCTTCTGGGCTTGCCAGTTTGGGGGCGCTCGGTCTGTCTGACGAAAAATGTCCCACATTAATCATTGGAAGGGGCCTGGAGCTGGCGGTCGCTCCAGGAAGAGTTTATGTCTCTTTTCTGGGTGGAGACAATGTTTCCTGCATATCAGTGAGATTAGCTCCTGGTGTAGCCCCTCTGCGACAGGATGTGCTAATCCCCGTGTCACTATGGAGTCCAACCAGTCTTGGATCTGTTGGGTTTCGTCACCTTCACAGGCTATCGGCCTTTGTTTCCCTGTCCCAGGATCCTATGTCAGTGGTCCGGATGCTTTTAGTACCGTCTTGACAGGACGTTTGGTTCTGTATGTCCTTCTCCATTCCCCCTGCTAGGCAGGGTTCTGCGTAAGATTGCTCTGGTAAGGGGACCAGTGATTCTGGTAGCCCCCAGGTGCCCTAGTAGAGTGTGGTTGCAGACACGGTACTGAGATCAGTAGTTTCTGTACCTTGCCAGGAGTGCCAGCTTGATCACTCAGGGCCTCCTTTACGTCACTCCAATCTACAGTCCCTGGCCTAGTCGGCCTGACTGCTGAAACATACATCTTGATGGAGACAGACTTATCTGTCTCGGTGTTTGAGACTATGGGAAGGCTAGGAGTAAGCTTCTTCCTCGTCGTCTTCTATCTGTTGTAGGGTATGGCATACCCACATTGATTGGGGTGAGCCTAGCTCTCTTTACCTGTTGGGCATTCTCGGTTCCCAGGGTTCTAGTGGTGTTTTCAGCATGAATTGGAGTTGGTTCCCCAACTCAGTATTCTGATGGGTCAGGTTTTGCCCTGTCCCCCTTGCCTTAGTAGTCTTTGGTTAAGACTTCCTTCAGGGGGTACTCATGTGCGTCCTCCATGTAATCCTATGGTCCCTGTTGGGATTGAAATTGAATTCAATCTGTCTGCTTGCAAGATTTTGTCCCTTGGTCCTATTCAGGATGCTGTCTGACTGTCCTTCCGGTGACTGTTACCTTGGTCAGGCGTGTTTTAGCGGGCGGCTCTGTCTACCTATCCCCCATTCCTTGAGATACACCAGGATAAGGTGGAGTTCCGCTTGAAGCTGGACTCTCTGCATCTGGAGGTGTCTTATGTTCATTGATTCGAGATATTGTTATCCACGGCTGTGCCTTTTTCCTAGCAACACTGAGGAAAGGGTTCTGCATTCCTTATACAGGTGTTGGAAGTTTTTTCCTTGGGAGTCACTGTGTCCTTTAGGGGAACTGAGGTTCCTTGGGGCTTGTGGTCATTACACCCTGAATGTGCCCGATCTCGTCTGCTCTCGGGAGTTGGGCAGTTTTGGTCCTGGTTGTTACCTTAATGGATGTTACTCCTGGTACTTTGTTTGGCCTTTCGTCTTCTGCCAAGTCTACTGTAGCGATTGGATTCGTCAGGCTGTTAGTCAGGCCTATTCCAGCAGGGGAAGAATCTCCCTTGTCGTCTGATTCCTTTTCTACTCGTGCTTGATGTCTCTTGGGCCTTTCAGCACTGGGCTTCTGTTGAAATGGTTGGTTAGGCCGCTACCATTGGCCTATGCTCATACCTTTTGCAAAGTTTTTACAAGATTGATGTTAGGGCCTCCGCTCATGCTGTCTTGGCCGTATGGTTCTGCAGGTGACAGTGGTTTTAAACTGTTTAAACTGCTGTTGTTGTTTTTTGTTGGGGATCCCACCCTACTTTATGGACACTGCTTTTGGATGTCCCAAGTGTAAGTATTATATCTGGAGCAGGACGTACTGTATACTAAGAATAATACAATTCTGTGAAATACTCACCTGTAGAATTTATATTATTTGTATACAGTACGTCCTGCTCCACCCCACCCTGTTTTTTTGCATTATTTTGGATTTCCTGTATGGTGATTGTTATCATTGTTATCATTACCAGTTGTTCTGGGTGGTTTAATTCTCCCGGCTTCTTGTTCACTGCTTTTCAATGCTGGGGATTTGTGGGAGGTCCCTGGGTATTTGAAGGGCCGGGAGGAGCCTGTTTTTCCATGTCTCTGCAGTGCAGCGCCATCTGGCGGAGGATAACCCAAGTGTAAGTATTATATCTGGAGCAGGACGTACTGTATACAAATAATATAAATTCTACAGGTGAGTATTTCACAGAATTGTATTTTTTCTTCCTCAGCAGAAGGTGGATTCTCTTCAAGCTCTGGTTCACTTCATGCTGTCCAGCCCTCGTCCTTCCATCAGGCAAGGGATGCAATTGGTGGGACAGATGGTGGCCTGCTTTGAGGCAGTTCCTTACGCTCAATTTCACATGAGACCCCTTCAGCTCCATCTCCTTTCAGTCTGGGACAAGAGTCCCCTGTCTCTGGAGCAGGCCTTTGTTCTCTCTCCTCTGGTCCGGCGGTCCCTCCTGTGGTGGCTGTACTCGAGGAATCTTCTAGGGGGCAGATCATTTCTGACACCATGTTGGGAGACGGTCACTATGGATGCCAGTCTGTCAGGTTAGGGGGGCTACTGGAGAGCCCTCCAATTCCAGGGGTTGTGGGGCCCTCAGAAGGCTCACGTGCCTATCAACGTACTGGAGCTGAGGGCGGTTCGGTTGGTGCTGGCGCAGTTGACTCCTCAGCTTCAGGGCCTGCCGGTACAGGTTCGCTCCGACAACCAGACGCAGTCGCCTATATCAATCATCAGGGAGGGAGTCGGAGCAAGAGTGCCCTCAAGGAGGTGTCGTTGATTCTGTCCTGGGCCGAGGACAATGTCCGGAGCATCTCATGCAGTTTATATTCCGGGAGCGGAGAATCTGGAGGCGGATTCCCTGAGCAGGGGGGCCTCTCGCTGGGGGGAATGGTCCCTCAACAGCGAGGTCTTCCTATCCCTTTGTCACCGTTGGGGGATGCCGGACGTGGATCCGTTTGCTTCTCGCCACAATCACAAGCTGCCAGCATTTGTCTCCCTGTCCCTGGATCCTCTGGTGGTGGATGCACTGTCTCTGCCCTGGCAGGGACTCGGTCTCCTGTACCTCTTCCCTCCGTTTCCTCTTCTGAGCAAGGTTCTGCGCAATTTGGTACAGGAGAGGGTGCCAGCCATTCTGGTGGCCAAGGCAGGTGTGGTTTGCAGACGTCATGCAGCTGGCAGTGGATCAGTACACTCTACCCTTGGTTCTGGACCTTTTCACTCAAGGACGGCTCTGACTGTCTGATTCGGTTGTTCATACTCTTGTCAGGGCTAGGAAGAAATACTCCTCTACTATCTACTTTAGGACCTGGCGGACCTACATTGACTGGTGTGAGTCTAGGGACTTTCCCTGTCGTATGTTCTCCATTCGTAGGATCCTGGAGTTCCTTGAACATGGTTTGGATTTGGGTCTTCAGCTCAGCACTTTGAAGGGTCACGTGTCTGCCTTGGCTGTTTTCTTCCAGAGGTCCTTCGCTCTATATCCTCTGGGCAAGACTTTCTTCCAGGGGGGTCGCTCATGTGCGCCCTCCCCGCAAACCCTTGTTACCGGTCTGGGATTTGGTATTGTCTGTCCTTCAGGTCCTCCATTTGAACCTGTGCATGAGGCTGCCTTGTCTATCCTTATCCTGAAGGTTGCTTTTTCGGTGGCTATCACTTCTGTCCGGCGTGTGTCCGAGTTGGCGGCTCTGTCTATTCAGGCCCCCTACTTTGAGAGACACCAGGACAAGGTGGTTTTCCGCTTTAAACCAGACTTCTTGCCTAAGGTTGTCTCTGCCTTCCATCTCAATCAGGACATTGTGCTTCCTTCTTTGTGCCCTAATCCTGCTAATTCCAAGGAGAGGGCCTTGCATTCTCTGGATGTTGTCAAGAATTTGAAATACTACCTGGTGGCTACTGCGCCTTTCAGAAAGACGGACGCCTTGTTTGTTCGCTCCTGGTAAGTCTACTATTAGCAAATGGATTCGTCAGGCTATTGTTAGGGCCTATTCTACTAGGGGGAAGGATCCTCCTTTCCGAGTTACTGCTCATTCTACCCGTGCTGTTGGGGCTTCCTGGGCCTTCCAGCACCAGGCTTCTGTTGAACAAGTTTGTAAGGCTGCTACGTGGTCTTCTGTTCATACCTTTTCCAAGTTTTACAAGGTGGTTGATCGGGCCTCAGCAGATGCTGTTTTTGGCTGCAAGGTTCTGCAGGCGGCAGTGGTTTGAACTGCACGTTGTTGCCTTTTTGGGATCCCCACCCGTTTATGGACACTGCTATTGGATGTCCCAGATGTTATGAATCATTATCTGGAGCAGGACGTGCTGCATACTTAGAATAATACAATTCTGTGATTACTCACCTTGTAGAATTGGTATTATAAGTATGCAGCACGTCCTGCTCCATCCCACCCTGATTGCTTTATTCTTGGATCCTCTATGTGGTGATTGTGTTCATTGTTAGTGGAAGGTCCCAGGTATATATGGACCGGAGTGGCCTCTTTTTGCCATCTCTGCAGTAAAGCGCCCTCTTGTGGAGGTATATCCCAGATGTTATGAATCATTATCTGGAGCAGGACGTGCTGCATACTTATAATACCAATTCTACAAGGTGAGTAATCACAGAATTGTATTTTTTCTGTGCAATATGGTTGATAGATGGATTTAATATCTTTATATCTGATATTTTCATGTGTGGTTACATTTATATGATATATATATATATATATATATATATATATATATATATATATATATATATTTATATGTATAATTGCTGCTTTGCACACAGTAATATTCTTAATAACACTAGTTTTTTGTATTGTATTTATTGTGGGTATATGAAATTGGATTTGTTTCTATGGAAAATGATTATTGTGGTATGGTATTTGGTGGAGATTATGTAGAATTTAAATATATTCATAGATTGTTTTGTATTTAGGTTTTGTGCCAGCACAAAATACTCAGGGAGGTGTTAGTATTTAAGGATTATAGTTGTAAATAGGGTCCATTTATTCATATCCCTGTGTGGGTTCTATATATTGGATTATTTTTGCATAGAGGTCAACACAGTAATTTTAATATGTCTTGTGTGTTTTTGTATTTTAATCATCCTTTGTAACAATAAAGATGTACATTTTTATAATGAATTAGTGCTCCTCTTTGGGAGGAAGGTGTGTGTTTTTGAGACATGTCCACTTCAGTCTTTTCATTCGATTTGGCAGAGTGAGCACAAATATCTCTTTATGAGGTCTTGTATTATTGGTGCACCCCTATCCCTTATATTATTTACTTGCAATTTTAGGTTTTAGAAAATAGGACCAAGGACTCTAAAATGGAGATGGATGTCTTAGAAAACTTGCAAGAACTAAAAGAACTGAACCAACGTCAGGCTAATGTGGACTTTGAGTCTATGCTAGATCGCTACAGAGAGACAGAGGAAGAAATGCAGAAAAGACAAAATGAAGAAGATGACAGAGAAATGAGGTAAGCATATAGCAATTTAAAGCATTTCTTTATAAACGTGTAATAGGTTATATAACTATATATGATAATTCTTTTCGTCAGGACAATGCTAAATGAAGCTCAGAAAAGAAGGATGGTTGCAGATTCTGATTCTGATGAAGACTTTTTCTCTGTTTTACCGAAAATGTCAAGGAATCCTAAACCAACTGATATTCTGTCACAGGTATTTTCTACTTAATATTCTTAATAAAACATATTTAATGTAAAATCAGTGGTAAGCAGCAATTAGAGCTAGACAAAACCCTGGATATTGATTTTCACAGGTTTTGTTTTGGATGCCCTGCTGCGTGAACCCCCCTCCCCAGATCATCCATACAAACTCCCCTATGTCACACACCCCGCTTCAGAATGAATCATTACATCTGGGTAGTAACCTGTAGAGGGCGATATTGCAGAGATGACATGCAAAAAAGGAGCCTCTCCCGGCCCATAAATACCTGGGACCTCCCACTCATTCCCCAGTCTTTCATCTCCGCAGTCGGCGAGCAAGTCAGAAGATGGCTGTCTCCACCTTGCAGGTAGCCGGGTTACCCCGGCATTTTTTTCCTATTTCTGTCCGGAACTCCTTACTTTAACTCTTTTATGCCTCCACAGCCTTGGCTGTTTTTGGTCCGGGCGAAGGTGGGATACACCTCCGTGGGGTGTACAGGGAGCCATGCTCCCCCGTGAGACCTCATTTGGGGTAGGCGGCTCCGGGTTGGTGATCCCGGTTTGGGATGCCCTGTCCCTGACCATTATCCCTCCGCCTGGTGGTGCGGATTCCCCCTCCGGTTCCGTGTCCCTTTGGGGGGGGGGGCGCTGAAAAGGAGGCCAGCCACGGGCTGGGAGTGCGTCCCTATGGTAACGGGGGGGGCGGGGCCGGGCGCGTCCCGCGTTTCTGCGCCGACCCGCCCCTCTTCTTCCCGACAACGCTTGTTCCAGCATGTGTGGATGCCATTTCTGTGCAGTGAGTGCCCCTCATTAGTCTTATTGTGTGTGTGGCGCTTTGTCAGCCATTGGCTGGGTGTTTTTTATTATCGGTCTAGTTTCAATCTAAGCCTATGCACAACTTTGTTTGAATGTATGTTATTATGTACTTTATGGTCCTTTTATCCCCTTCATTTGTTTAAAGGGGGATTCTCCCGGTCCTAGGGTCCCTTGTGTCCAAATCGGGTATCATTAAAATCCTCCCACGCGGGACTTAAAGGAGCATCCCGGGTTGCTTATCATCGTAATTCCCTTGGGTCATTGCGACTACCATTAAAATCACCATGTGGAGGCTTCCCAGGATACCGGGCTCGGGCTCCCCTCGGGGCAATCCCGGCAGTGTGTGGGCTGTGGGGCATCCCTTACGGGGGATAACGTATTGATATGTATACATGCGCTCTGCAGGCTATGACGCGGCAGTCGGGGTCCCAGGCGTCTGGGTCAGTGTCGCCGGCCTCATCCACTAGCCCACCACGCCTGATCCGTACCCCAAGTGACGTTGTCAGTGGGGAGTCGCAATCCTATGTTTGGGCTAGACTGGCCAACATTGGGAAATTGATCTCTAGCTCTGTGGCTAGAATGGCTCCGGCTAAGAGACGGCACCTGTCTCCGGCTGCGCCGGTTATGGTTTTTTTATGTTTTTTTATTACTGTGATACCCTGGACTGGTCTGGTTATTCCCCGCTTGATGAGGGGGAATTGTTGAGGAGTCTGAGGGGTCTGACGATCAGCAGTTGTTGGTGCTGATACTGTGGATACCCCCAGAGGTCCTGAGTGGCACAGGACAAGTTTATAAAGTTTCCACCTTTCCACGCATTTAATCCTGGCCCATTTATTTGAAGTTCTGTTTTCTCAAAACATCCAGACCTCCGGGCTCCTCCTACCAATCTGGAACACCTGACCACCAGACAGAATAAAATTTTGACTCCTCCTCCCATTCCCCAGTTGTTTCCGCGTTCCTCCAGGAAGAGGAACGTGACCACTAGCTCCTGGACCGATGGTTCAGGTAAGTATATTCCGGTACTATGGGCCTGAGCAGAGGGTCCATTTCTCGGTCCCAAAGGCAATCCTTCTGCCTGGGGCCCGGGATACCCTATGGGGTTACTGGCCAAACCCCATTCTTTGATTATATCAAAGGGGGGTAAGTGATATGTTGCCCTCTAACTGAGGATGAGTTCTAGGAAGAGGCCGGGGTAACCGGACCCCATACTTGGGATCTAATTTTTATTTTTATTTTTTTTGTTGGGATCAGACGATAGATCCCGATGGATTGGTTGCACTGGAAGGTGTTTGATAAGAAAATCCTGTATGCTGAGAGCAGGAGCTCACAGCTCAACTGTTTCCTCAGCCTGCTCTGAGCAGGAGAGCGTGACAGGTGATGCAGGGACCGGCATTCCAATAGTTAATCTTGCGGAGGGGGAAGCTGCCATCAAAGCAGACACGGACAGGGAGGGAGATAAGAGTCCGTGTGCTTGCTTGCATTGGCTATCAGCATTACAGGGCTGGTGTGCTGAGCTAGACATCCTTTAGTTGTTACAGCCCTGCTCTCGCGGTGAATAGAGACATGCTACTTGTTTGTCTCTCATCAAGCTTCAATCTGCCGGACTCCGGCAGATGCACAGGCAGCCATTACTGTGGAAAAATGCTGTTTAATTTGTAAACAGCAAAGATATTTTATTTATTATATTATCCTTTTGGAAAAAATAGAATTTTTTTGAGCTGTTGGTCCGGTTTAAGTTCTCGGAAATTAGATCCCAGGTCTCTTCCTCCCAGGGCTGCTGACGTCACATCCCGGCGCCCCTTGGGAATTTCCTGCCTTTTTTCCAAACACATGTTTTTTTCTTAAAGGGACAACACAGTGTTTTTGGAGTTATATATATATTATGGCCTCCCCTTCTATTCTTGATATGAAGGGTTAATATTGTAATATAGGATTTAGCTCCTACCCTATTTTGATGGGCTCACGGAGCAAATCTATTGGTGCCTCATAACCAGAAGCCTGGAAGACCATAAGGATGACATTTATATCGATCCTACTGAAGTTCCTCCACAAATATGCCTCATGTGAACCAGGATTCATCCTGTATTCCGTCGGCTGCCGATTCTGCAAGGAGGGGGCCCAGTTTTGGCCGGTAAGTCACTTTTATTTATTAATAGTGTCTATTTATGGGCATGTTTAATTAATTTTTGACATGGCTATCGCCCTTGTTTTGTTTATGTATCTTAGTCTTTGACCACAGACTAAGCTCATTTGAAGTATACCTAAATCCTCTTCTTCCAGACCTATTTCCCATAAGAAGAGTAGAAGTGGTCCCAAGGATATTCTGCGCCTTTTAGATTACTCGATGTAACCCCTCTGCCAATATTTGTCCAGACGTGGTGGTGGATAGTGTTATTACTATCTTTGGAGGTCAGATTAGACCAGATGTCTTCCTCACCTTGCAGAGAGTTCGGGTAACCAGATTGTGTTTTCCCCACTTTCAGCTCCCGTTTTGATCCTGCCTATTATCCGGTCTCGGGGGGGGGGGGGGGGGGTGTAGGGAAGATCAGGCCGGTTTAATGGCTTTAAACATAGGAAGGTACTATTCCTCTGGGACATTTACCTTTCCTTTCTTATGTTGTTTCGACCTTTGGGATAAAGGATTCAGGCCCAAAGTATAATTAGGTTGGGCTTTATCCTGATTTGGCAACTGACTCTTCACGTTCTTTCCCTTTCTTATCCCGGAAGTATTTTTTTCTTAACCTATGTTCACGGCACCCTAGGTGCGGCTGCTTTCATCTGCTCGGATTGTAGCAGTATCGGGCCCGGTCAATATTTGGGTCCAGGGCAGGGGAAATTGCCCTAAGTTGGGATCCTTTGTGCCAAATTCTTTAGGGGGCAGGATTAGCCTTTGCTATCTCCTAAATAAGCATATTGATTCACTGCCTTAACTGGTTTGGCAAGTGGAATCTTAATATTTTAGACCTATTGGCGTTCATTGTATGATGGGAAGTTTACCTTCTGCTTCAACAGTATAAGGACTGTCTGTTGAATAGGACTTGTCCAGGGGTATTGTTATATCCTTCCTTCAGCTTTGACGGTTAGTGACAAATGCCATGAGATTTTTTGGGGAACAGAGAACATGGCTGTAACATATTCAGTTACACGGCATTCTCTGAGAGGTCTGAGGATTCTAGGTCAGAGTGAGCCTTGTGCAATGTTCTTTTAGGAATATTACCTTTTGGGCGGATTTGGAAAAACGCTGATAAGTATAGGTATTTTCCACCCGATCTGGGCCGCCTGTTGAAGAGAGTGCTCCTGGGAGCTCCTTCTTTTAAGATGTTCCTTTCATTTGGGGACGCGGCTAAAGAACCCGGGGGGTACCTTCCTCCTCTACCTTATCTGTGGGAAAGAAAGATTTTTAAAGGGTCCTCTCGGTCTGGAATCTATTTGCCCAAACCCACTGAGCTATGATGCCATGTTTGGGTTGGGGCCTGAATACTTTGTGTTGCCCTCTCCATTCTAGGGGCATAAAATGAGGGTTTCACGTAGAAATTACTTGTACCCCTCAGTCAGATTCTTGGTCTCCCCTATACCAGCGGGTTGGAGGAAAGATAAGTTATTCTGAAGTTTCTAACCTTGGAAGCCAGGCGAGTAATATCCCAGTTCCCTTCACCAGCAGAAAACTGGAGGTAGAGTATCTGTTTCTATGTTCAATCGGACATTTAGAATGGTTTTTAGACATTTATTAGGGAGAAGCATGCTTCCACAAGGTTTTTTTTTTTTCATGTTCTTAACAGATCTGGGAAATGCCTGGCAGTTTCCAATGAGCTTGGGCTCTGTCTTGTTTCAGATTCTAACAACCCTAGGTTGTCTTAGCAGTAAAGACAGAGCTGGATATTGTGCTTTTTATTCATTGTTCCCTTTTTGCTGGTTTCAATCTGAGAATTCTACTAAAGATTTTGGGGCATAGACTTCGGACATATCGGAAACTGAGAAGGGTCTGTGGCGGCTGATCTGGGCGATCTGCTACCTTTTTTTGTACACTTCAGGGACAAAATGCCTTTGAGCTTCATTTTCATGTGTAGAGCTGTGTTTCAGCTCAGTTGGATTTTAAACCTTTTGGGATGTTAGTCTAATTCCCTCTTGGATAAGGATTTATGGTCGGAAGTCAACAACTTCTTCAGACTCTTTTTCCTTTCCCAGAGGATTTTGGCCCTTCAGGAAATAGTGATTCCTTGTGCCGGTTCGGCACCTCCAATATCAATAGCCATGAGGGTATTAGAATGGTTGACATTGCTCTCTTCCGGGTGAGGTAATGTCACTTGCTTTAAGTACTATGATGTGCATGTCCGGAGTAGTTCCTACGGCACCCGGAATGAGTGGCGAGGGGGAACGAGTTTCATCGCTAGATGGGGGGTCGCATGGAATCCCTTTTGGATTAAATGAGGACCTGAGTCTCCTTCAGCTATGTTCTGTAGGAATGTTAAATCAGGTGGCAGTTTTTTTCTGTATGACTTATTTGAGGGAGTCAGTTTGGTAGGTCTATTCTAAGGTCTTCTAATGGATCATTTGGATCTAATTTCTTGCTTCAGCAACTAGGACCTCAGCCCTTGCACGGTATTCTACTATATCCTATAAACTTTAAAGTTAGAGGGTTTATCCATTTAGGTCCCTAGGCCACCTCTTGTCTGGGTGGTCTTTTTTCCTGGGATTACCTATAACCCTAGGTTGTCTTTAACCCTAGGTTGCCTCTAACCCTTGGCTGCCGCTATCCCTTGGCTGCCGCTAACCCTAGGTTGCCTCTAACCCTAGGTTGCCTCTAACCCTAGGTTGCCTTTAACCCTTGGGGGCCTTTAACCCTTGGGGGCCTTTAACCCTAGGGGGCCTTTAACCTCAGGGGGCCTTTAACCCTAGCTGGCCTTTAACCCTACGGGGCCTCCAACCCAGGGCCATTTCTAGGTCCTGGGCCTTTTTTTCTAGCTGTCTGTAGCCCTGGGCTGTCTGTGGCCCTGGGCTGTCTGTGGCCCTGGGCTGTTTTTAGCCCTAGACTGTCTCTAGCGCTAGGCTGCCTCTAGGCACTAAAGATATCTCTAGCCCTGGGTTGACTCTAACTCTGGGCTAGTTCTTTCTTATACCCGTACATGGAACCTTGCTATTTTTTCTCAGCGGATTTTCTTAGATGCTAAGAATGATTCTTCTACCGGTGCTGAGGAAGCTTCCTTTTATATTCTTTTACACATTTGGGAAGTACCTTTTTTTAGGGTGACCCAACTGTGGGTTCATAGACGTTGTTCCTTGAGTAGGACTAAGAGTGTTCTAGTCAACACTTTCAGGATTTGATTTTTTTCTAGTTTAAATCAGGCTTTATGGTATCACATCTCATTGACAGGAAGTGATGCTACATCTTGGGCTAAACAGGCGAGCTATTGCAGCCTCTTGGTCCTTAGCGAGGTGTATTTTGCTGGACTCTCTTGATTAGATCTGCTGTCCTAGTAGGATCAGTCTTGTGGCAGAAGTATCCTCCATTCTATTCTTTCCCACCCAACAAAGTAGTACTCGCCTATCTCTCAGGCGTATGCTGCCCGAAGGATGTTTTGAGAAAACGTAAGTTAGGTACCTGGTAACTTATTTTCTAAACATCCGAAAGGGCAGCATACGCCAGCTTCCCTCCCTTTTTTCGTATGTGGAGTTGGATTATGTATTGACTATATGTTGGGGTTGTGGGTCTGTTTCTTTTCTGTATAATATGTTTATTAGGAAGAAAATACAACACAAAGTACATTTGACAGGTCCAATAACAGTCTTGGATTAAGACAACTACTGGTGGCAAAGACAACTAACAGCAGTCACTAGACACTCCCCACCTCTGATAAGCACACCGCGGTTAGGGAGTGATACCCACACGTCAGAGCATCAATACACATCTCCCAACTCCCGCCCTTCATCTACACCCTACTACCCAGACATTGTCGTAGGGCCCCCGAGGGGTCCTCCACCCCAGTTCTGTTCTGAAGTCTTAGTATGGGGAGTGTATTCCGACCATGGGGATATAACTTTGTGATCTTATAAGCGTATTTTACATTTTTAAGTTTTTAACAATAGAGAAAGGAAAAGAAAAGACAAGAGAGGAGAAGAAGACAAGAGAGGAAGAAGGTGTTTACGGTTAAACAAGGAAGGTGGTGAGGTATGAAGGGGGGTAGAAAGAAGTGAAGGGAGGAAGGAAAGCGGGAAGTGGAGTATGTAGAATGAATATAACAGCTTTTCACCCTTCCTATGAAACTGAGCTACAATCACTTCTTAAACCACCACTAACCTAGCAAATTTAGCACGGTAGCTCCACCTTCCCCAGACAACTGCCAAGATGTACCCATGACACTACACTATATGCATATACAGCTGATGCATATGGTCCATAAGATGCCATTTGCCGCTGTTGTAGCCATGCCGTCACCCCTAACAACCATCCATCATAACGGTCCCACTTGACTATGGGGAGAACCAGCATAGTCCCCCCACCACAAATTAGCTTAAGCGTTCAGAAGAAATTATGAACACATAATATGACAAAGTACCCATTACTATCTTATTTAATCGTTACTGAGCTATCACAAGCAGATATAGACAAAAAATGAATGCGAAAAGCTAAAATGAATGTATAACTTTTATTACTTCTGCAAATAATAACAGCCAGGCAGAAGCCCGCTATTCCTAAGAATACACAGGCACACCCAAGATGGTGTCTCCCACTAAGGGAGACCAACCCAAGCGCATTGAGAAAATGCCAACGCCAAAATGGCGGCCGCCATAGCGGGCTACACCAAAATGGCGGATCGCAATCACGGGTCCGACAGGGGCTGCACAAAGGGGGAAGTGCCTTCACAAGCACTTCCGGCTCCATGAAAACGAGCCAATGGGAGACGCGGGCGACGTCATCGCCCCGCCCACCCACCAAGCGCCCGCACTTTAGAGTTTAAAGGGCGCAAACGGGGCCTTGTGCCACACGGCCTGACAGCAAAACGGCCAGCAGGACGCAAGCTACGCCAAGGCTCCCCAGCAACACACGCCAACCAACACCCCGGAGTCAGCTAATAACGACACCCGGCGGCACGGACGGCGTATCGGGACCCATACCATCACTTAATAAGGTAACCCCCACCTGCGCATACAGAACTAGGGAAACACAGCCCCTTATATTTGAGACACATAAAGGATTCCTCCTCCCATTTTTTACAGGAGGCAAATCTACGCAAAACCCCTGCCATCACCCCAGCAAGGAATAGCGGGCTAAAGCCAATACTGTATGTAACAAGTAAGTGGAAAATGCTTCATTTTATTGTACCTTCTCTTCCCAAGCCTAAAGGGAGGACATTACTCACCTTTTTTCCCACCTGAACCCCCCCTACAGCAATGCACTGAAGAAGCTACGCCAAGCGAAACGCGTATGCACTTGCTACAAACAAGAGGTACTAAACCCAACACCGGATACCTTGCTACAAACGGGGTCCCCCCAACACTGTATGGAAAAAGGACTTAAAGGAAGTGGCGAGGCGCATAGCAGCCCCCCTTCTCTAATCTATAATCACTAAATCACATTAATGGACTATCAGCCTAATACCAGCCATTTGACTGAACGTAGGCTTAAGAGAAAGTACTGTAAGAAATGTGAAAAAAACTTGTATGTAAGATAACAATTGTATATAGATATAATGCACATCTGCATGAATAAAAAGTATTAACCACATATGCATGGTAACTAGCTCACTGTAACTAAAGGGTGAAACAAACAGGCACGCCTTGTTTCTCTCCCCAGGGGGAGAACCAACCCCAATCGCACCTATAGTCTCCCTGACGACCAGTCAGGAGCGCCTGTCACCCGACAACACCTTCCTAGATATACTAGTCTAAACCAGATCCCAGACCCCCCCCAACCCTCCTCCCACACCCCCAAGAACCGTTCCTGGTGTTCCACAGGGCTGGGATAGAGAGTATCCTTTTCCGGTGGATGCGGTGAAACGCTGGTCGTCTCCTCCTGAGGTTGATGCTCCCGTTTCAGGGTTGTCCAATAACTCGGGTGCACATTCTCCTGACGCCACCACTCTCATGGATGGTGAGGATAAACGCATTGATCAGATGGCTTGCCATGCCTTTGCCAGTGTGGGTTCGGCCTTTGCGGCCGGTCTGTGCCTCTGAGCTTTGACTGTGGCTTCCAGGTACGCGGTTAGGGACCTTTTGAGTGTTTCCCAGCTTGACCTGTCGAGTGATGGATTCGCAGCCCTTAAGAGGTGTAAATTAATCATGTATTTTGCTTTGGCCGCCTTGGTTGACGCTGTTTGCATCTGTAGTAGGACTTCGGCCTTGCTTGTGGCTATTCGGCGAGCAGTTTGGTTGCGCCAGTGGGCGGCTGACATTGCGGCCTAGAAGTCTCTTACGGGGCTACCCTTCCTGGGGTTGTGTCTGTTTGGAGAAACATTGGATTCTGTGGCGAAAGGAGGCAAGTTACCTCGGCGCAAGACGTAGCGTCGCCCCCTTTGGGGGGGGGGGGGGCGGGTTCTTTTAACTCTTCCTTTCGTGGTGCTAGAGCGGGCTGAGGTTTGGCCTTCTGTAATGTCAGAGGTGATTTATGGAACAGGGGCAGAGGACGTGCCCGTCCAGGTCGCACCTGGGGTTTCCAAACCCAAGCCTGCTGCCAAGCCAGCTCAGCAATGAGGGGGCGCCCTCACCTTTGCGGGTGGGGGGATGGCTGTGGCATTTCTCACAGGTTTAGGATCTGGTGGTCTCAGACGGATGGATTCTGGATGTGGTGTCCTCCGGTTACAGCTGGAGTTTGAGTTCCGACCTCCTCCAAGATTCTTCAGGTTTTGGGTGCCCTCGGATCCCCGAGCTGCGCAGGGGCTCCTGTTGGCAGTAAAGATCCTTTTGGACATGGAGGTCATTTGCCCAGTGCCTCTGTCGGAGTGAGGCAGGGGTTACTATTCCAACCTCTTTACGGTTCCCTAGTAGGATGGCTCCATAAGACCCATTCTGGATCTGAAGCTTCTCATCGGGTTTGTCAGAACCAAGAAGTTCTGCATGGAGACTCTGCGGCTGCCATCAGTTCTCTTCGTCAGGGGGACTTTATGACGTCCATTGACTTCAGGGACGCTTACTTACATGTCCCTTTGTTCCCGGCTCACCAGAGATTTTCTGGTTTGTGGGGGAGATCAACATTTTCAGTTTGTGGCTCTCCCTTTCGGGCTGCCCTCGGCACCAAGAGTGTTCACCAAGATGCTGATGGGGTTGATGGTCCTTTTCAGAGCCCAGGGCATTCGCATTGTGCCGTTTTTGGACGACCTTCTCATAATGGCATCCTCTCTCAGTCAGGCGGAGCTAGACACCAGAACGGTGGTGTCAACTATGGAGAGGTTCGGCTGGGTGATCTTCTATCCCTTATCTTCTCTCTCCCCGAACAGGGAGGTCTCCTTTCTGTGCATGACTCTGGATACCCTTCAGAACAGGGTGTTTCTACCTCTGTCCAGGGTCCAAATGGTTCAGGATCTGGTTCGGCTTCTGCTATCCAATCCTCGTCCGTCTATCCGGCTAGGGATGTAATTGGTGGGATTGGTGGTAGCTTCCTTTGAGGCGGATCACTTTGTTCAGCTTCTCACGAGGACTCTTCAGCTCCATATTTTTTGGCGGCCTGGGACAAGTGTCCACTGCCTCTGGATCAATTATTTCTGTCCCCCTGGGTTCGGCACTCTTTTCAGTGGTGGCTGGAACCAAGCAATCTGACGAGGGGCAGATTTTTTTCTGACTCCTTGTTGGGAGACGGTCACCACGGATGCCAGCCTGTCGATTTGGGGGGGGGGGGGTTCTGGCAGGAACTTTAGTTCCAGGGACTGTGGGGGCCTCAGGAGGCTCACACTCCCATCAATGTCTTGGAGCTGAGGGTCATTCGGTTGGTCCTGTCCCGCTTGACTCCTCATTTGCGGGGCTTGCCAGTTCGATCGGACAATCGGACAGCTGTTGCTTACTTTATTCTCCAAGGAGGGACTCGCGGCAGGAGTGCCCTCAGGGAAGTGTTTCTGATTCTTGCATGGGCGGAGAGCAATGTTCCATGCATCTCAGTTGTTTACATTCCGGGAGTGGAGAACGCGGAGGTGGACTCCCTGAGCAGGAGTTCATCTCGCAGAGGGGAATGGTCTCTCAGTCCCATGGTATTCCGGTCCCTTTGCACAAGTGGGGGACTCCGGAGGTGGATCTCTTTGCCTTCCGTCACAATCACAAGCTTCCTGCATTGTGTGTCTGTCTCAGGATCTTCTGGCCCTGGCAGTGGACGCCATGTCTCTGTTCTGGAGGAATCTGGGGTTTTCTGTTTTTTGTTTCTCCCCTTCTCCATGATAGGCAGGCGCCAGCGATCCTGGTGGCTCCAAGGTGGCCACGACAGTTTTGGTTCGCAGATTTCGTTCGGCTGGCAGTAGACCAGTACTGCCTGCCTCTGTTTCCGGATCTGATCCCTCAAGGTCAACCATGTTACCCCAATTTACAAACGCTGGTTTTGACGGCGTGGCTGCTGAATCCTCCATCTTTAAAGAAGAAGGTCTGTCTGATGCTGTGATTCGGACACTGGTTAGGACTAGGAAGAGGTCTTCCTCTAATGTTTACTACAGGAGTTGGAGGTCCTATGTTGATTGGTGTGAGGATAGGACCTTTCCTTGCTGGGTGTTTTCTATTCCTAGGATTCTGGATTTCTGCAACATGGTCTGGACTTGGGTTTCCAGCTTAGTACTTTGAAGGGGCAGGTCTCGGTCCTGGTGGTCTTCTTTCAAAGGTCTTTTACTCTTCATCCTTTTGAGCCTTGCAGGATGTTGCGTTTTCCATGCTCGCTCAGAAGGTGGCCTTTTTTGGTGGCTATCACTTCTATTCGGCGTGTCTCTGTGTTGGCGGCTCTGTCATTTCAGGCTCATTACTTTGAGAGACGCTAGGACAAGGTGGTTTTTCTTTTCAAGCCAGATTTCCTTCCTAAGGTTCTTTTCTGCCTTCCATTTGAATCAGGATGTTGTTCTTCCTTCCTTGGCCGTGGTTCGCTGTGTGAAGTATTAATTGGTGGCTACGTTTCCTTGTTGTAGGACTGACGCCTTTTTTTCATGGTACCTTCCGGGCCCAGAGAAGGGTTGGCGTCCGCTAGGTCTTCCATTAGTATATGAATTAGACAGGCCATTGTTGGGGCCTATTCTGCTATGAGGAAGGTTCCCCCCTTCTTGGTCGCTGTTCTTTCTACTCGTGCTGTTGATGCTTCTTGGGCTTTTCAGCACCAGGCCTCTGTTGAACAAGTTTGCAAGGCTGCAACTTGGTCTTCCGTTCCGGTCTTTCCAAGTTTTAGAAGGTTGATGTGCGGGCCTCAGCGGATGCTGTTTTTTTGGCCGTGAAGTTCTGCAAGCTACAGTGGTGCAGGTTGTGCTTTATTGCCTTGTTTGGATCCCCACCCATTGCGGACACTGCTATTGGATGTCCCAGATGTTTCATTCTGAAGCGGGGAGTGTGACATACTTAGAATAATACCATTTTGTGATTACTCACCTGTAAAATGGGTATTATAAGTATGTCACACACCCCGCTTCACCCCGCCCTTTTTGGTTTTCTGGATCCTTTGTACGGTGAACCTTTTTTACTGTTTATAATTGGCTCTTCCTGGTCCCTTTACTGCTGTCTTATACTGGGGAATGAGTGGGAGGTCCCAGGTATTTATGGGCCGGGAGGGCCTCCTTTTTTGCATGTCATGTCTGCAATATCGCCCTCTACAGGTTACTACCCAGATGTAATGATTCATTCTGAAGCGGGGTGTGTGACATACTTATAATACCCATTTTACAGGTGAGTAATCACAAAATGGTATTTTCCTCTGTCCCATGGTGCATGTGCAGCCTCTAGTCCCCCTGGTGGCTCGCAAGCTGCCTGGAATCAATGTGTTGGGTAGGTGGAGATGTGTACTGCCTTACCTGCCTTTGTGGCTCAGTTCCCACACTCTCACTGAGTGTTTTGCTGGAAGCTGCAAGTAAATCAATGGGTAAATCAATGCAAATCTCTTCCTGCCTAAAAGTAGATCAAAACCCAGCCTCAGGGGCTTTTATACAGCTCACCCTTAAACTCTTACTTACTTGTGTGCAAATGACTGGATCCCAAAAATTATGTGTGAAACAGTAAATGTGGAAAAAGTTGCCCAGCATACAGGTCATCCCATAAAACACAGCTTTTATTCCATCATAAATTAAAACATCAAGCATGTTGTGCAACAGTGTCCCAATAAAAAAAGGCTCCCCTGTCCTAAAGTAGAACAAAACACGTTATTTTGACTATCCCAGGTTTTGTTCCCTGGAGGAATCCCGATTTGGAATGCCCCACTACGCGAAATCGGCCAGAAAACTCCCCGTGCCTATGGCTCATGCACAGGCGCTCCTCCAGTCAGCCAGTCATTTGGCTGTGCATATGTTTTGACAAACTGCTCCGTTTATGGCAATCAGGAGAACACACATCCCAAAGATGCGGCCACCGATATTTACATTGGCGAGGAAGCCAGGATGGAGGTGAGTTTTGCAGTGCCCCGCACAATACAACTGTGATATGCGCCATGCGCACCTTGCAGTTTTTCCAGAAAAACAACCCTTTACATTTGAAATACCCCCCACAAACTATATATTCTCTGGAAGTACACACCTCAAGCTTTCTAGGCGTACCAGGCTTGTTTATGTGGGCGTAGTTTTCTGAAAGTAATCCCTCATTCAATTCTTTGGTTGCACAGAGTTTCCCTAAAAAAAAATAAATAAATAAAAAGGAAGAATCAGAGCCACAGTTTCCTAAAAAAAAAAAAAAACTATATGCAAACAAGAAAAAGTAAAATCTGAAAAAGCAACATCCCCCGAATAGAACGGTACCCAACATGCATAGCTACTGTCAAGGGAAGAGTTGCCAAACACCACAAAGTGGTGATTTTACTTGTGAAAGTACACATGTTAAGCCCCATTTCTCCCGATTACAACGGTACCGGTATATGTATCGGTAGCCCCCCATTCTTGCCCCCAATCTGAAAAGAGCACTTTATAGCATTTTCAAATAAAATACTACTATCCACACTATAAACATAAGGGGTTAATTAAAAAAGAAACGACTTAGGGTCCCCCCTTCCTGGGGGTGGGGGGGGGCATTTTTTTGGGAATTTTAAAAACCCTTAAAAATCCCCCAAAAAAATGGCACGGGGTCCCCCTTACCCATCATAACCAGCCCGGGACCAGCTATGGGGGCTTGTAGGAACAGGGCGCAGGGGCCAGCTTTGGTGGCCTCCCCGCCCTGCAGGCTACATGCACACATAGCCTCGGGCCGGGCCCTTCTGCCCCCCCCCCCCCGGGCTTTGGGGAGGCAGGTAATTGGGGGGGAGCTGGGGGTTGATATATATTTATTATAATTATAATTTTTTTGTAATACCTCCCCATCCATCCCTGGGCACTGTGTCCCATGCTGATCACTCTGGCTTCCGCTCTCCTGCTGCTGCTGGAAGCCTTTTATAGCTTCCGGGTGGAAGAACATAAGGGGTTAATTAAAAAAATACATGGGGTCCCCACTTCCAGGAGGGAGACCCCATTTTTTGGGGAATTTTAAGGGTTAAAAACCCTTACAAGATAAAAAAAAAAAAAATATGACATGGGGTCCCTCTTACCATAACCAGCCAGGGACCAGCTATGGGGGCTTGTAGGAACAGGGCTCAGGGGCCAGCTTTGGTGGCCTCCCTGTCCTGCAGGCTACAAGCCCACATAGCCACGGGCCCGGCTCTTCTGCCCCTCTTCTAGGCTTTGGGGAGGCAGGTATTTGGGGGTGCCAGGGTTAATGGCAAGTCACCCAATAGCTGCAGGTGACTTGCCAGCCCCCAGCCTTGTGAACCCGTATAGGGATCTCATGGATCCCTTACCAGTTCACAAAGGGTTAAATGTAAAAATAATAAAAAAAATTTATTTTTTTTTTACTCGCCTCCAATCCTCCTCTGTCCCCTGGTGATCGAAGATGACAGCTGCCGGGTGCTTGGTGGAGGGAGGCTGGGGGGCGAGGGATCACAGCCCTCTCCCCACCTCCAACCTCTCTCCTCTAAGCACCCGGCAAGACTGATCTTCTCGGGTGAGGGTGAGAGAAGATGGCTATTGGATGGCGTCATAGTGCTTTAAAACGCGAACCAGGAAGAGCCGGGGGGGGGGGGGCGATCGGAGGCCCCCCGATGAAGAGGAGACGCCGCGGGAGGGATCGCGGGCGCAGGTGAGTTAATGTCCTTTTTTTTTTTTTTTTTACAGCGTCCAGAGCGGGGGGCTATTTTGGGTGCCCTCCTGAAGCGAGAAGAGCCCCGGGGAGGGGGGGGGGGAATCGGATTCCCCCCTGGGCGAAGAGAAGACCCGGCCCAATGCAACGAGGGGTGAGGTGAGTTTTTAACCTTTAGACTTTTTTTTCTGTGGGGGTTTAAAATCGGCTCCGTGAGACTCATGTAGCTGGCACTAAAAGGGTTAAATAAAACATTTATTTTGTTAAAACTATATTGCATGTGAAAGCCCCATTTCTCCCGTTTTCGAAAGGTACCACATATGTATCGGTAACCTCTTGTTCCTGTCCAGAAGACCCCCCCAAACTGAAAAGAGCACTTTATAACATTTACAAACGAAATACAACTACTATCCACACTATAAAATGTTAAATACAACAATATTGGCATGGGGTCCCTCCTGGGGAGGGGCATTTTTTGGAAAAGAATCCCCAAAAAAACGGCGTGAGGTCCCCCCTACCCAGCATAATCAGTCTGGGGAACAGCTATGGGGTTCTTGTAGAACAGGGAACGGGGCCAACCTCGGTGCCCATTTATTCCAAGTGTGACATACACTCCGCTTCAATTCTTCATGACATTTGGGTAATTCTCCAGTAGAGGGCGAACTTCTGCAGAGATGAATGCAAAAAAGGAGCTCCTCCCAGTCTATAAATACCTGGGACCTCCCAACAATTCCCCAGATTCTTCTCTGCAGGAAGGCGAGCAAGACAGAAAATGAAGACTTCTCTTACTTGCAGGTAAGCCGGGTTCGCGCCCGGCCATTTTTTGCCCCTTTTGCTGCCAGGACCTTTCCTAAATTATCCCTATTCGAGCCTCCCAGCCTTGGCTGCGGGTCCTGGTAAGGGTAGGTAGCACCTTATGGGTGTGCAAGGAGCATTTCTCCCCCGTGAGACCCCATTACAAGGGGTAGGCGGTTGCCCGGGTTTGGTGATCTCTGTGTGGGATGCCCTGTCCCTGTCATTCCTATGGCCAGATTCTGGCTGGGATTCCCCCCTTCCAGGTCCCTTACTTCCCTCTGGGGGGGGGGGGTCGGCCTGTATACCCTGTTGGTTTATATGTGTTTATGGCACTGTGTGTGTGTGTTTTACTTGTGTTGGGTGCTGACAGGATGTTTGCTTATACTTAGGGCCATAACGGTGCTGGCCTCCTTCACTCTGCCTGGGGAGCTTCTCCCCCTCAGGCTTGTTCGGGGAGGGGCCGAGCTCTCAGCGCGGCCGCGGTAGCCCCGCCCCCTCATTTGACGCGATGCTGCGCGCCAGCCCATGGCTGGGATCCGCGTTGCTGGGAGGGGCGTGTGGCCTGGCGGCGCGCGTTCTGCGCTGGCCCACCCCCCCCTCCTCTTCTCGTGAGGCTCTTCTCCGGGGCCATCTTGGTGCTGCTGCGGGATCCTGTGTGCTCCTGGCCGGTAAGGGCCTGTTGGCCACTTCCTTAACTTATGACTCTTCAGCAGGGGGGCCTCCTGTTTTATCGCATGTGTGTGTATGGATATATGTTATTATACATGTTACTATATATATATATATATATATATATATATATATATATATATATTTTATTATTATTATTTTTTTTTGTGAGGCAATTTTGACTTAGATGCTTCATTGTGTGTTTCAGATTGCATCGTTTATGTGCATGTTAAGGGGTTCCTCCTAGTCCTGGGGTCCCTAGCCTTATATAGATCACCACAAATCCTCCCACTGGGACTTTTAAGGGGCATCCCGGGTTGCTTATTGCTTAAATTCCCTGCGGTCTTGCGACTGACCACAAAAATCACCATATGGAGGCTCCACAGGATTACCGGGCTCGGGCTCCCTCTGGGACAATCCCGGCCATGTGTGGGTTGTGGGGCATCCCTTACGGGTGAGAATGTGCTTATTTGTATACCATGTGCACAAAAGGCCATATCGCGGCAGTCGGGTGCCCAGCCTTCTGGGTCGGCGCCCCCCGCTTCATCGCCTTCCCCTCCCCACCTTATCCGTACCCCAAGTGACATTGGTGCTAGCGGGGAGTCGCATTCCGATGTTTGTGCTAGGTTGGCCAGCATCGAGAAATTTATGGTTAGCGCGGTGGGCGAGAAGGCCCAGGCTAAAAAGAGACATTTGTCGTCGGTCCAGGCGACTTGGGATATTGATGATGATTCATTTGATATGTCAGATTATTCCCCACTGGAGGAGGGGGAATTGTATGAGGAGTCAGAGACTGATGATGTACGGTTTGGCGAGACTGATGTTGGGCAGGCGCTGGGGGATGCTGTGGACACGGCCACGGTTTTGTCGCATCTCTTGGAGGTTTTGGATATGGTGCCGCCTGAGGCGCCTCCTCTCAAGAAGGGGGAATTTTTTGGGGCCCACAAGCCTCGTTTGGAGTTCCCTACCCAGGGTAATTTTGATGCACTGATCCTTAGGGAATGGGAGAAACCTAGTCGGCTTCCGGGTGTTCCTCAGGGATGGGATAAGAAGTATCCTTTCCCGGTGGAAGCGGTTAAGCGCTGGGCTTCTCCTCCCGAGGTAGATGCGCCAGTTTTGGGGTTGACCAATTCCTCCGTGCTTCACACCCCAGACGCCACTTCCCTAAAGGATGGTGAGGATAGGCGCCTTGATCAGATGGCATGCCATGCCTTTGCCAGTGTTGGTTCGGCTTTGCCGCCTGTTTGTGCATCTGCGCTAGTGGCGGTGGGTGCTAGGTCTCTGATTACTCTGACTTGTTAAATGACGCTCACCTTGATCCGGCCAGCGCTGAGTTCACTACTCTTAAAAGATTTGAATTGTTCATGGATTTTGTCTTGGCTGCTATGGAAGACACTATTGTTATGTGTAGTAGGACTTCAGCCTTATTGGTGGCCATGCGCCGATTGGTATGGCTCCGTCAGTGGACGGCGGACTATGCGGCCAAGAAATTGCTCACAGCTCTCCCCTTCTTGGGTACGCGGCTGTTTGGAGATAAGTTGGATGCTGTGGCAAAGGGAGGTAAGTTACCTCAGCGGAAGAAACAGTGCCGTCCCTTTCGGGGGGCAGGCTCTTTCAATCCTTCCTTTCGAGGCGCCAGAGCTGGTAGAGGTTTGGCCTTCTCGGGTGTCAGAGGCTCTTCCTGGAACAGGGGCAGAGGTCGAGCCCGTCCCGCTTCTGCCTGGGGTTGCAAACCCAAGCCTGCGGGTAAACCAGCTCAGCAATGAAGGGGCACCCTCACCCGCTCGGGTGGGGGGACGGCTGCGGCTCTTCTTCCAGGTCTGGGCTCGGGAGGTCACAGACAATTGGATCTTGGAAGTGGTCTCCTCCGGGTACAAACTGGAGTTCGAGTACTGGCCTCCTCCAAGATTTTTAAGGTCTCCCGCGGACCCTCAGGCGATACAGGGGCTCCTGTTAGCAGTGAAAAACCTTCTGGACATGGGAGTTGTATGCCCGGTGCCTCCGTCGGAGAGAGGCAGGGGTTTCTACTCCAACCTTTTCACGGTTCCCAAGAAGGAAGGTTCTGTAAGACCCATTTTGGACCTCAAGGTACTCAACAGATTCATCAGATTCATCGGCCATCAGTTCCCTTCGTCAAGGGGATTTCATGACATCCATAGACATCAAAGATGCATATTTGCATGTTCCAATTTTTCCAGCGCATCAGAGATTCCTCAGGTTCGAGGTGGACGATCAACATTTTCAGTTTGTAGCCCTTCCCTTCGGGTTGACCTCAGCGCCGAGGGTCTTCACCAAGGTTCTGGCGGGCATAATGGCCCTATTCAGAGCTTAGGGAATTTGCATTGTGCCGTATCTGGACGACCTATTGATTTCAGCGTCTTCCCTCCGTCAGGCGGAGCTGGACACCCACCAGGTGGTGTCGACCCTGGAGAGGTTCGGGTGGGTGATCAACCGCCCCAAGTCCTCTCTCTCGCCATCACGGGAGATTTCATTTCTGGGAATGAATACCATTCAGGCCAGAGTGTTTCTACCCCAGACCAAGGTTCAGGATCTGATCCACCTTCTTCTGGCCGATCCTTGCCCTTCTATCCGGCAGGGGATGAAACTGGTGGGATTGATGGTGGCCTCCTTCGAGGCGGTCCCGTTTGCGCAGTTTCACATGAGATCTCTTCAACTTCATCTATTGACGCATTGGGACAGGTGTCCGCTGTCATTGGATCAACCGTTCAGGATGTCTCCCGGGGTTCGGCATTCCCTTCGGTGGTGGCTGGAGTCGAGCAACCTGTTGAGGGGCAGATCCTTTCTGGATCCTCGCTGGGAGACGGTTACCACGGATGCCAGCCTGTCGGGCTGGGGAGGTTTCGGGAAGAGTCATCAGTTCAGCGGGGTGTGGGGTCCTCAGGAGGCTCACAACCCCATCAATGTTTTGGAGCTCAGAGCCATCCGGCTTGTTCTGTCACGGCTGGCGTCGCACTTACAGGGTCTTCTGGTTCATATTCGTTCAGACAATCAGACAGCGGTAGCCTACATCAATCACCAAGGGGGGACTCGCAGCAGGAGTGCGCTCAGGGAAGTCTCTCTGATCCTGCATTGGGCAGAGAGCAATGTTCCTTGCATTTCGGCAATCTACATTCCGGGAGTGGAAAACACGGAGGCGGACTCCCTGAGCAGGGGGTTCTCTCGCCAAGGAGAGTGGTCCCTCAACCCCAGGGTTTTTCGGTCTCTTTGTCGCAAGTGGGGGACTCCGGAGGTGGATCTCTTGGCCTCACGGCACAATCACAAACTACCGGCCTTTGTGTCTCTATCTCAGGACCATCTAGCTCTGGCAGTGGATGCCTTGTCCCTTGCTTGGAAGGATCTGGGGTTTCTGTACCTGTTTCCTCCCTTCTCCATGCTGGGCAAGGTAGTTTGCAAACTGGCTCTGGAGGGGGCACCAGCAATTCTGGTGGCTCCAAGGTGTCCAAGAAGGGTTTGGTACGCAAACGTTGTAAGGCTGGCGGTAGATCAGTACCGGCTTCCCATGTTTCCGGATCTGTTATCTCAGGGTCAACTACGTTACCCCAATTTACAAACGCTGGCTTTGACGGCTTGGCTGCTGAAACCTTCATTTTAAAGGAGGAAGGTTTGTCTGAGGCTGTTGTTCAGACCTTGATTAGAGCTAGAAAGCGGTCCTCTTCTGGCATTTACTATAGGACTTGGCGGTCCTATATTGACTGGTGTGAGGCTAGGGCCTTGCCTTGCAGGGTATTTTCGATCCCTAGGATTTTGGAGTTTCTTCAGCACGGTCTGGATCTTGGGCTCCAGCTTAGTACCTTGAAAGGGCAGGTCTCTACTGTGTCTGTTTTCTTCCAAAGATCTTTTGCCTTACACCCGCTGGTTAAGACTTTTTACCAGGGGGTCACTCATGTTCGACCCCCTCGGAAGGCTATGGTTCCTGTTTGGGATTTGAATTTGGTTCTTTCGGCCCTCCAGGGTCCTCCTTTTGAGCCGTTACAGGATATTGCTCTTTCTGTTTTCACTCAAAAGGTTGCTTTCTAGGTGGCTATTACCTCGGCGTGTTTCTGAGTTGGCAGTTCTGTCGATTCAGGCCCCTTACTTTGAAAGACACCAGGACAAGGTGGTCTTTCGCTTTAAGCCAGATTTCCTTCCTAAGGTGGTTTCTGCTTTCCATCTCAATCAGGATATTGTTCTCCCTTCCTTGTGTCCTAAGCCTAGCAATGACAAGGAGAGGGTTTTGCACAATTTGGATGTGGTTCGCTGTGTTAAGTACTATTTGGTGACTACTTCTTCTTTCCGCAAGACAGATGCCTTTTTCGTGGTGCCCTGTGGGCCCAGGAAAGTTTGGCGCCCGCCAAGTCTACCATTAGCAAATGGATTCGTCAGGCCATTGTTGGGGCCTATTCTGCTAAGGGGAGAACTCCCCCTTTTAGGGTCACTGTGCATTCTACTTGTGCTGTTGGTGCGTCCTGGGCTTTTCAGCACCAGGCTTCTGTTGAACAAGTTTGTAAGGCTGCTACTTGGTCTTCCGTTCATACTTTTTCCAAGTTTTACAAGGTTGATGTGCGGGCTTCTGCGGATGCTGTTTTTGGCCGCAAGGTTCTGCAAGCTGCTGTGGTTTAAGTTGGTGCGTTCTTTACTGTTTCTGGTTCCCACCCATGACGGGCACTGCTATTGGATGTCCCAAATGTCATGAAGAATTGAAGCGGAGTGTATGTCACACTTGGAATAATACCGTTTTGTGAGTACTCACCTTTAAAACGGATATTAGAAGTGTGACATACACTCCGCTTCACCCACCCTGTTTGGTATTCTGGATCCTTTATATGGTGAACCATTGTTTCTTGGTTGTTAGTATAGTTATATTTGGTTCTTCCTGGTCCCCTTACTGCTATCCTACACTGGGGAATTGGTGGGAGGTCCCAGGTATTTATGGACTGGGAGGAGCTCCTTTTTTGCATTCATCTCTGCAGAAGTTCGCCCTCTACTGGAGAATAACCCAAATGTCATGAAGAATTGAAGCGGAGTGTATGTAACACTTATAATATCCTTTTTAAAGGTGAGTACTCACAAAACGGTATTTTTTAAGGGTTTAAAACTTTTTAAAATGTGTGGGGTCCCCCCTAACCATAACCAGCCCAGGGACCAGCTATGCAGGGCTTGTAGAACAGGGTGCCTTGGTGGCCCTCCTACCCTGCAGGCTACAAGCCCGAACAGCTGAAATGGCCCTGGGCCCTTTTGCCTTCCCCCAAGTCCTACTTGGAATTAAATGGTACTTTGAATGTAGGTAAGTGGTGGAGTAAGCAGTAAAAGTGTAGACATAAAGTATGTTGTGCAGCTCCAGAGTGGCAGCTGATCTAAATGTCGGCTGGGTGTCGGGCAGCGACACCTGGGGCAATCCCTCTGCTGCCTGAGGAGATGTACAGGGCAGCATAGTGGAGAGGGCAGGGAAGGCAAAGGAGGGGCGGAGTTTTAGTCAATGGATGTGTTGTTTTATGTAGATAATAGCTGACTGCCTCACTATTCATTGCTAGTCCAACATCAGGAGGAGACTGTGTTGTTATTGTTGAGAGTAGTGAGGATAGAGCGAAGCAGTCAGCTATTCAGTGCTGGCAGCCGTCCAACATAATGATGAAAGATGTTGCAACACTGCCTCAGCTTTAGAAGGTGCTGCGCGGCCCGCCCCTCGAGGTGCTTTCTCGGTCCAGCGTTCTGCGCCATTTTGCTGCGGCCTGCCTGCGCATGAAGGGGTGCGCTGATCTTGCTCTGCTGCTGATCCTGAGCGTCCGTTGGGTTACTGCGCTGCCATGCCTGGGTGTCTACGCTGCGCTCTGCTCCGCTGTCACTTGGTGGTCCGTGAGTCCAGTTTATTTTTGTCTTCTGTGCATGCGCTGTGGGACGCTCATGATTTTGTTCCCCCTATGTCTTCCAGACGGGTCCCATATTATCCTCATTGTTGTGGTTCCTCCCGGTCTCACCCTCCCCCGCTCCCTACAATTTTTGTTAAAGGGACTTATTAGAGGGATTTGTCTGGGATTGTCCGGGTTTGGGCCGGCAGTGCCTTGTAACCCTTTTATTTTTGCTACTAATCACCATAATGGAGGCTTCTGGGGATAGCGATCTTGGGGCCCCTTCAGGGCGGGTTAAGCTCTGTCTCATTTGTGGTACATGCCCTCTGAGTGGTCGCAGCGCGGTTTGTATACCTTGCGCCCAAAGTGTGCTTTTGGATCAGGATGGGGCGAGTGCTGCTGCCACTAGCCCTGTATACAGCACGTCCTGCTCCAGAAGATTCCTTACACATGGGTAATACATCCACAAGATGGCGCTGAAAAAAACAGCTTGTGAGTCCTCCCGGCCCAATGTAAGCCAGGGACCTCCCACAAATTCCCCAGTTCTTATCTGCAGTCTGGGCTGCGAAGAATAGAAGATGGTTCTTTATGCTGCGCAGGTAAGCGGGGCTATTAGCCTGCGGCCCTGTAGGACTATTCCCACCCGTTCCGAACCCACTGCCTTCCAGCTTAGGCTACACTAGTTCGGGTGAAGGTAGGCACCACCGGGGTCAGGTGCTAAGGAGCGCTGCTCCAACCGCAGTCCCTGTCTTGCTTTCTCTTAGATCCGCTTCATGTGTTTTGTCTTTGTTGCCGCCGCGCGCTTGTACTGCGCTCTGCAGACGGCGGCGACATCGCCTCAGGCGCTGTTGCTCCATCATTGGCTGGCTCAGTCACGTGGGCGCGTTTTCGCGCTCTTCGGGGGTTTTCGCGCCCCTCGAGGTATATGCGGGCGCCATTTTGACTCTTGTGCTGCGTGGCTGCTCTGTTCCTAATACAGTCCGTAAGTGCCCCTGTGAGGTGGCCTTTTTTATGTCTGATTTATTTTCAGTGTTTGCTTGGGGTTCCTTCGGGACAAGCCCGGCTATGTGTTGCGGGTCGGGTACCCCCTATAAGTGATGACGTCAGGGTGTGTGTACCCTGCGCCCAGCAGGTGCTTGCGCTGCAGTCTGGGTTACCTATGGCTGGGCCTGTGCCCCCTCTGGCTTCGCCTACCCCCCCACGCTTACATCTGACTCCTAGTGAGGTGCATACCAGTGGGGAGTCTCAACCTGATTTGGCTGCACGGGTGGCCAGCATTGAAAAGCATATTGCTGGGTCTGCCCCGCGTAAGGCTTCTGCTAAGAAGCGGCATTTATCACCCGCTGTTTCTCTCTTTCCAATGGAAGCCGAGGAAATATTTGATGTTCCTGGTTATACTCCCCTGGAGGAGGGGGAATTATTTTCTGATTCAGAATCATCTGAGGAACAGCCTAAGGTTTATGGTGATACCGGGTCTGGGGCTGACCTATGGTCTTCAGATGACACTGACAAGCTTTTGGCTCATATTTTTGAGGTGCTCTGTATTTCCCCTCCTGCCGTGGCTCCACAGCCGCAGAGTGAGCTTTTTCATACGGCTAGACCACGCTTGGAGTTTCCTGAACAGACTCACTTTAATAATCTGGTGCTCAAAGAATGGGAACCGCCTAGCAAGCTTCCTGGGGTGCCAAAGAGTTGGGATAAGAGGTATCCCTTTCCTGCTGATGTGGTTAAGCGTTGTTCATGTCCTCCCGAAGTGGATGCACCTGTTCTGGGGCTATCCAATACTTCCGTAATGCATTCCCCTGACACTACTACTCTGAAGGATGGTGAGGACCGGCGCATGCACCAGCTGGCTTGCCATGCTTTTGCCTGTGTGGGGACCGCGCTGCGCCCGGATTGTGCTTCTGCCATTACAGCTGTTGCTATTAAAGGCTTGCTCGAGTCTCTTAGATGGGGCCTCTGGTGACGCGGGAGGAGAAGTGTACGGTTCTCTCCTGCTTTGCTATGAATTTGTTGTTTATGTTCTGTCTGCTATGGATGATGCATCAGAATGTGTGGGAGAACATTTGCTCTGCTGGTGGCTATACGCCGCTCTGTCTGGCTGCGTCAGTGGGTAGCTGATAACGCTGCTAAGAAGGCTCTCACTGGCTTTCCCTTTAAGGGGCTGCGCCTCTTTGGTGAACGCTTGGACTTGTTTGCTAAGGGTGTCAGGTTGCCTCAACGTAGGAGGCAGTCCTGGTCCTTTCGGGGTACAGGTGCCTTTCTCCCTTCCTTCGTGGTTCCAGAATTGAGCGAGGAGCCTCCTTTGCTGGGGCCCTTGGAGATTTTTGGGGAAGGGGCAGAGGACGTGGCCGCCCCGGCCCCTCCTGGGGTCCCAAGTCCTCCCCCAAGCCCCCTCAGGCATGAAGGGGCGCCCTCACCCATACGGGTGGGGGGACAGCTTCGGCTCTTTGCTCACATTTGGGGGCTTCACGTCTCAGACCGGTGGATTCAGGAAGTAGTGTCCTCTGGTTACAAGATAGAGCTTGCAGCCTGGCCACCCCCAAGATTTATCAAATCCTGGATGGCTCAAAACCCCCTGTCTGCTCAGGGTCTGTGTCTTGCTGTTCAAAACCTTTTGGAGTTGGGGGTCATCTGCCCGGTCCCTTTCAGGGAAAGGGGCAGAAGCTTCTATTCCAATCTTTTCACTGTCTCCAAAAAGGACGGGTCCCTCAGACCCATCTTGGATTTAAAGCGTCTCAACACGTTTGTCAGATTCAAGCATTTCCGCATGGAAACCCTGCGCTCTGCAGTCAATTCACTGCGCCCGGGCGACTTCATGACATCTGTAGACATCAAGGATGCTTACCTTCATGTACCAATTTTTCCAGGTCATCAAACATTTCTCAGGTTTGCTCTGGGAGATCAGCACTATAAGTTTGTAGCCTTGCCTTTCGGTCTCACCTCGGCTCCCAGGGTTTTCACCAAGGTACTGGCGGGAGTAATGGCTCTACTGAGACCTCAGGGCATTCACATCCTTCCTTACTTGGACAACATTCTCATCACTTCTCAGTCTTTTCAGCAGGCAGAGCGGGATACCCAGAGGGTGGTGTCCACACTGGAGTCTTTCGGCTGGGTGATCAACCACCCCAAGTCTTCCCTGTCCCCGTCCTTGTGAGGTCCTTTCTGGGCATGACTCTGGATACGTCTCAGGTCAAGATCCTTCTCCCTCAGCAGAAGGTGGAGTGTCTTCAAGCTCAGGCTCAGCTTCTTCTGTCTTGTCCTCATCCCTCTATATGGCAGGGGATGCAGCTGGTGGGCCTGCTGCTGTCTTGCTTCAAGGCGGTTCCATACGCTCAGTTTCATATGAGACCTCTTCAACTTCACCTCTTGTCAGTATGGGATCGGGACCCTGTGTCCCTGGATCAGGTGTTTGTTCTGTCCCCTCTGGCCAGGCGGTCTCTCTCGTGGTGGCTGGACTCAAGGAACCTGTTGGTGGGCAGATCCTTTCTGACCCCTTGCTGGGAGACAGTCACCAAGGATGCCAGTCTGACCGGTTGGGGGGGCTTCTGGAAGTCTCTGCAATTCCAGGGTCAGTGGGGTCCTCAGGAGGCCCACACTCCTATCAACATTCTGGAACTAAGGACGATAAGGTTGGTTCTCGCTCAATCGACTCCACACCTTCGGGGTCGGGTTATTCAGGTCCGCTCGGACAACCAGACAGCGGTTGCCTACATCAATCATCAGGGAGGGACCCGGAGCAAGAGGGCCCTCAAGGAAGTGTCCCTGATTCTGTCTTGGGCGGAGGAGAATGTTCCCTGTCTCTCAGCTGTGTACATCCCGGGGGTGGAGAATCTGGAGGTAGATTCCCTCAGCAGGGGGATGTCTCATCTGGGGGAGTGGTCCCTCAGCAGCAGGGTGTTTCACTCCCTGTGCCACCGTTGGGGTTGGCCGGATGTGGATCTGTTTGCGTCCCGTCACAATCACAAGCTTCCAGTCCTTGTTTCCCTGTCCCAGGACCCTCTGGCTTTGGCCATGGATGCGCTAGCAATGTCTTGGAAGAGCTTTAAGCTCCTTTATGTGTTTCCTCCGTTCCCTCTGCTGGGCAGGGTGCTGTGCAAGATCTCCCAGGAAGGGGTGCCAACCATTCTGGTGGCCCCCCGTTGGCCAAGAAGAGTGTGGTTCGCAGACATCGTGTAGTTGACAGTAGATCAGTATGTCCTGCCCAAGGTTCCAGATCTGCTCACTCAAGGACAGCTACGCCATCCAAATTTACAAACGCTGGCTTTAACGGCCTGGCTGCTGAAACCTCCATCTTGATGGAAAAGGGGCTGCCTACCTCTGTTGTTAGTACCATGATTCAGGCTAGGAAGAAGTCCTCGTCATCTATCTACTATAGGGTATGGCATTCTTACATTGACTGGTGTGAGTCTAGGTTGCTTCTTTGTCGGGTGTTTTCTATCCCCAGGATTCTGGAATTCCTGCAACATGGTTTGGATTTGGGTCTTCAACTTAGTGCCCTCAAAGGTCATGTGTTAGCCTTGGCTATTTTCTTCCAAAGATCTTTTGCCAAGCATCGTCTGGTTAATACCTTTTTCCAGGGGGTTACTCACGTGCGTCCTCCTCGTAAGCCTATGTTACCAGTCTGGGATTTGAACTTGGTATTTTTAGCCTTGCAGGGGTCTCCCTTTGAGCCCTTGCATGCGGCCCCTTTGTCTATTTTGACGCTTAAGGTGGCCTTTTTGGTGGCTATCACCTCTGCGTGGTTCTGAGTTGGCAGTGCTTTCTATCAAACCTCCTTACTTTGAGAGACACCAGGACAAGGTGGTGTTTCGTTTTAAGCCAGATTTTCTGCCTAAGGTTGTGTCTGCTTTTCAATTCAATCAGGACATTGTCTTGCCTTCTCTGTGCCCTAATCCTAGTAATTCTAAGGAGCAGGTTTTACATTCTCTTGATGTGGTTAGAACCCTGAAGTTCTATTTGGTGGCTACTGAACCTTTCAGGAAGACTGATGCTCTTTTTGTTCTCCCTTCTGGGCCTAAGAAGGGTTTAGCTCCTGCTAAGTCCTCCATCAGCAAGTGGATCCATCAGGCTGTGATTCAAGCCTATTCTGCTAAGGGGAAGGAACCTCCTTTCCGCCTTACTGCTCATTCTACTTGTGCTATTGGTGCCTCTTGGGCTTTTCAGCACCAAGCTTCTGTTGAACAAGTTTGCAAGGCAGCTACTTGGTCTTCTGTTCATACTTTTTCTAAGTTTTACAAGGTTGATGTTTGCGGCCAAAAGTTCTGCAGGTGGCAGTGGTTTAAACTGCCTGCTGTTGCTTTCGGGGATCCCACCCTACCTTACGGACACTGCTATTGGATGTACCATGTGTAAGGAATCTTCTGGAGCAGGATGTGCTGTATACTTGGAATAATACAATTCTGTGATTACTCACCTGTAGAATTGGTATTATAAGTATACAGCACGTCCTGCTCCATCCCACCCTTGTTATCATTATTCTTAGTTACCTCTTTATGGTGATTGTTCAGATGTTCATTTGAATTATGGTTATTATAGTTCTCCCGGCTTCTTGTTAACTGCTTGTCAATACTGGAGAATTTGTGGGAGGTCCCTGGCTTATTTAGGGCCGGGAGGAGCCACAAGCTGTTTTCTGCAGTCCAGCGCCATCTTGTGTATTACCCATGTGTAAGGAATCTTCTGGAGCAGGACGTGCTATATACTTATAATACCAATTCTACAGGTGAGTAATCACAGAATTGTATTACTACCTACGGCATCACCGACACCCCCGCGCCTGCATCTAGCTCCCAGTGAGGGGGAAGCCAGCAGGATTTGGCGCTCCAAGTGGCCAGCATAGAGTACCAGTTATCGCGTAAGGCCGCGTGCAAGAAGCGGCATATTGAGCCGGGCTATTCACTTTTTGCTGATGATGATGATGAGGCTTTTGGTGACAAAGACTCTATGGAGGAGGAGTTGTTTCATGACTCCGGCTCCTCAGGTGACCGACCGCGTGGCTTTGACAGTGACCATGGGTCTTCCTCGGACGAGGACATGTGGCTCCCAGATGACACGGTTGTTGTCTGTGGTATTTGACACCATGCACATTGTTCCCCCTAAGGTGGCCAAAAAGAAGCAGGGGGACCTTTTTCGGCCTGAGAGACAGCGCCTTGTTTTTCCTGAGCAAGGCCACCTCTCCAAAATGGTTTTTAAGGTATGAGAGAGGCCTTATAAATTGCCGTTGGTGCCTAAAGGGTCTGGACAGATGGTACCCTTTCGCTGAGGAGTTGATTCGCCTTTGGTCCCGTCCCCCGGAGGTGGATGCTGCAGTTTTGGGGCTCTCCAATACCTCGGTTGTGCCGTCTCCCGATACTACCTCCTTGCGTGATCCTGCTGACAGGCGCATGGATCAGCTGGCCTGTCACACCTTCACTTTTGTGGGAGCTGGCCTCCGTCCGGTCTGTGCCGCTGCCATTGTCTCCCTAGCCATCAAGAAGAAAGTGAGATGCCTTGTTGATATCACCAGATCTCGCAAGCGAGCAGAGGAGTATAAGGATCTCTTAGCTTGCGCGGATTTCATTGCCTTTGTAATCTCGGCCATGGACGATACCGTCCGGCTTGGCGGTAGGGCCTCGGCCTTGCTGGTTGCTCTTCGCCGTTTAATCTGGCTGCGGCAGTGGGCAGCTGACGCCGCTGCCAAGAAATCTCTCACTGGTATTCCTTTCTTGGGGCTTCGGCTATTCGGGGAGCGTCTGGATCTCCTGACAAAAGATGGAAGGCTCCCTCAGCATCAGAAGCCTGTGCGGCCCTTTTGGGGCTCGTCTTCCTTTCGCCCCTTTAGAGGGGGAAGAGTCTTTTCCTTTTCAGGTGGCCGCAGAGACTCCTGGGGGCGTGGTAGATCCCACGGTCATCCCAATCCCTTCTGGGGGTCCAAGTCCAAGCCCCCTGTCAAGACCCCTCAGGCATGAGGAGGCGCCCTCACCCATCCAGGTGGGGGGACGGCTTCTGCTTTTTGCTCACGTCTGGAGACAACACGTCTCGGATCGGTGGATTCAGGAGGTGGTGTCCTCTGGCTACAAGATAGAGCTGGCAGCTTGGCCATCTCCAAGATTTCTTCAGTCGTGGATCTCCCAGAACCCGTTGACAGTGCAGGGCCTAAGAATGGCTGTCCAGCGACTTCTGTTGTCTGGGGCGATTTGTCCTGTGCCTTAACAGAAACCGGGTCGAAGGTTCTATTCCAATCTGTTCACGGTACCCAAGCAGGACGGTACTCTGAGGCCTATCTTGGATCTAAAGGCTCTCAACAAGTTTGTCCGATTCAGACACTTTCGCATGGAGACCTTACGGTCCGCGGTGAGCTCGCTTCGGCCAGGCGACTTCATGACCACGGTGGATATCAGGGATGCTTACCTGCACATTCCTATATTCCAGGGACATCAGAAGTTCCTGAGGTTCGCACTGGAGGATCAGCACTACCAGTTTGTAGCGCTGCCGTTTCCTCAGCCCCCCAGGTCTTCACCAAGGTGTTGGCAGGGGTTATGGCACTTCTGAGGAACCAGGGCATCCGTGTTTTGCCTCATTTGGACGACTTGCTGATTGCTGCTCAATCTCTTCAGCAGTCCGAGAGCGACTCCCAGACTGTGTTGTCCACTCTCGAGGATTTCGGCTGGGTGATCAATTATCCCAAGTCCTCGATCACTCCGTCATTGGTGAGGTCCTTCCTGGGCATGACCTTGGACACCTCTCAGGTCAAGGTGTTCCTCCCCCAGCAGAAGGTGGAGGATCTTCAGACGCAGGCGCGGGCTTTACTGTCGTCCCAACGCCCTTCCATCCGTCTGGGGATGAAGCTGGTGGGTCTCATGGTGTCATGTTTCGAGGCTGTGCCCTTCGCTCAGTTCCACATGAGACCTCTTCAGTTGAACTTCTTGACCATTTGGGATCGGACTCAGGAGTCTCTGGAGCAGGAATTCTCGCTGTCTCCTCTGGCCAGGCGGTCGCTCTCGTGGTGGTTGTACTCCAGAAATCTTCTAGTGGGCAGGTCCTTTCTGACTCCTTGTTGGGAGATTGTCACCACAGACGCCAGTCTGACCGGCTGGGGAGGTTTTTGGCAATCGCTGACTTCCAGGGCCAGTGGGACCCGCAGGAGGCTCACGTGCCTATCAATCTCCTGGAGCTGAGAGCGATCCGGTTGGTCCTGTTTCATTTGACTCCCCATCTACGGGGCCAGGTCCGCTCGGACAATCAGACGGTGGTCGCCTACATCAATCACCAGGGCGGGACTCGGAGCAAGCGAGCCCTCAAGGAGGTGACCCAGATCCTGTCTTGGGCGGAGGAGAATGTTCCCTGCATATCGGCGGTTTACATCCCCGGGGTGGAGAATCAGGAGGCAGACTTCCTGAGCAGGGGGACTTCTCGGCTGGGGAAGTGGTCTCTCAGAGTTTGGCATGCTTACATTGCCTGGTGTGAGTCTAGGGGTCTCTCCTGTCGCATTTTCTCTTTTTCTAGGATTTTGGAGTTCCTACAACATGGCTTGGATTCGGGTCTCCAGCTGAGTACCCTCAAGGGTCAGGTTTCGGCCTTGGCTATTTTCTTCCAAAGATCCTTCGCCAATCGTAGACTTAACAAGACCTTATTCCCAGTATGTCACACACCCGCTTCCGAATATTCATGACACTTGGGTAACCATCCTGTAGAGGGCGATCTTGCAGAGATGACATGAAAAAAAGGAGCCCCTCCTGGCCCATAAATACCTGGGACCTCCCACCATTCCCCAGTCTTTCGTCTCTGCAGTTGGCGAGCAAGTCAGAAGATGGTTGTCTCCTCCTTGCAGGTAGCCGGGGTAACCCCCCGGCCTTTTGTTTCTATTGCTACCTGAACCTTTTTTAATTTAAACTATAGCAGTATGCCTCCCAGCCTAGGCTGAAGGTCCAGGCAATGGTAGGCTGCACCTTGTGGTGCATATGGGAGCTAGCTCCCCCGTGAGACCCCATACAAAGGGGTAGGCGGTGTCCGGGTTGGTGATCCTGGCTTGGGATGCCCCGTCCCTCTTACCCTTTCACCTATTGGTGTGGGTTCTCCCCCCTACCGTGTCCCTCTGTGCCCCTTGGGGGGGGGGGAGACCTTTTCTCCTGTGGGTTGTTTTACTTTATTTGGGGGAAAAGGTGTGTGGATTGTGTGTGTGTGTGTGTGTTTGTATGTGTTTTTGTGGCCGTTGTGCTGGGCCGGTTTCACTTTTCAACAGGTGCTCGTTGTGGCCCGTCCAACCCCCACCCCACCCCCCCTCGAGGCCGGCTTCTCTCAAGCATTCTTTCCGGCCTCGCTGCCTGCTTTGCTGCTCTCCCTCTCATTCCTTGTCTTATATGGTGGGTGATGTGCATGTTGACACTTATGTCTGTTCTCATGTCTTCTAGGTGGGATCCCTTCTTTTGAAGTTTAAAGAGGGAGTTCTCCCGGTCCCAGGGTCCCTTAGAGTTTAATTTAGGGTTCCCAAAAAAAAAAAAAAAAAATCCTCCCACTTGGGACCTGAAGGGGCATCCCGGGTAGCTTAATAGCGTAAATCCCTCTGATCATTGCGACTACATTAAAATCACCATATGGAGGCTTCTCAGGATACTGGGCTTGGGCTCCCCTCGGGGCAATTCCGGCAGTGTGTGGGTTGTGGGGCATCCCTTGTGGGGGATAATGTACTTGTTTGCATACCTTGTGCTCAGCGGGCCATAACACAGCAGTCGGGGGCCCAGGAGTCTGGGTCTGGGGTCCCGGCCTCATCTCCTTCCCCACCCTGCCTTATCCGTACCCCTAGTGATGTTGTCACAGGTGGGGAGTCGCAATCTGATGTATGTGCCAGACTGGCTAATATTGAGAAATTTATTTCTGGCTCTGTTGCCAGAAAGGCCTCGGCTAAGCGAAAGCATTTGTCTCCAGCCGCACCGGCCTTTGAGTTTGATGATTATGATTTCCTTGACTGGTCTGATTATTCCCCGCTAGAAGAGGGGGACTTATTTGAGGATTCTGAGGGTTCTGACAATCAGCAGTTTGTTGGTGCTAATACTGAGCAAGGGCAGGGGGATGCTGTGAAGGTCTTGGCTCACCTTTTTGAGGTTCTGGCAATTTCTCCTCCTGAGGAGGCCACTCCTCAAAAAGGGGAATTCTTTGGGAATTCCAAGCCGCGCCTGGAGTTCCCAAATCAAATTTGATGGCATTATTCTTAAGGAATGGGAGAAGCCTACTCGGCTTCCAGGTGTTCCTCAAGGTTGGGATAAAAAGTATCCCTTTCCGGTGGACGTGGTAAAACGATGGTCGTCCCCTCCCGAGGTGGATCGGGTTATCCAATACTTCTATTTTGCATTCTCCTGACTCCACCACTCTCAAAGATGGTGAGGATAAACGCATTGATCAGATGGCTTGCCGCGCGTTTGCTAGTGTCGGTTCAGCCTTGCGGCCTGTTTGTGCTTCGGCGCTTTTGGCAGTGGCTACCAGGTCTGTGGTTAGAGACCTGTTGAGTACCTCCAGGCTTAACCCGGCTAGTGATGAGTTCACCGCCCCCTTAAGCGGTGTGAATTGTTCATGTCCTTTGTGCTTGCCGCCTTGGATGACACCATGATCATGTGTGGTAGAACCTCGGCCTTGCTTGTAGCTATTCGGCGGTCGGTATGGTTGCGCCAGTGGGCGGCTGATTTTGTGGCCAAAAAGTCGCTTACAGCACTTCCCTTTGTGGGATTTCGGCTCTTTGGAGAAAGATTAGATTCTGTCACGAAAGGAGGGAAGTTACCTCAGCGTAAGAGGCAACGTCGTCCCTTTCGGGGGGCGGCCTCCTTTAACCCTTCCTTTCGTGGTGCCAGAACTGAGAGTTTTGGCCTTCTCTACCCTCAAAGGTGATTCCTGGGGTAGAGGCAGAGGTCGTGCCCATCCAGGTCACAATTGGAGTTCCAAACCCAAGCCCGCTGCTAAGCCAGCTCAGCAATGAGGGGGCGCCCTCACCCTTGCGAGTGGGGGGGCGGCTGCGGCACTTCTTCCAGGTCTGGGACCAGGAGATCTCAGACAAATGGATTCTGGAAGTGGTGTCTTCCGGATACAACCTGGAATTCGAGATCTGGCCTCCTCCCACATTCTTCAGGTCTCGAGTGCCTTCGGATTCACTGGCCGCACAGGGGCTCCGGGCGGCAGTAAGTTATCTGCTGGACATGGCTGTCATTTGCCCAGTGCCTTTCGCGGAAAGGGGCTTGGGATTCTATTCCAATCTATTCACGGTGCCCAAGAAGGACGGCTCAGTTCGACCCATTTTGGATCTGAAGCTCCTCAATCGGTTTATCCGCTTCAGGAAGTTTCGCATGGAAACCTTGCGGTCAGCCGTCGATTCTCTTCGTCAGGGGGACTTCATGACGTCCATAGACATCAGGGATGCTTATCTGCATGTACTTATCTTCCTGGCACACCAGAGATTCCTCAGGTTCGTGGTGGAAGATCAGCATTTTCAGTTTGTGGCCCTTGCATTCGGGCTTACCTCGGCTCCGAGGGTGTTCACCAAGGTATTTGCGGGGGTGATGGCCCTCCTCAGAGTCCAGGGCATTCGCATTGTGCCATACCTGGACGACCTTCTCATTTTGGCTTCCTCTCTCAGCCAAGCGGAGCTAGACACCAGAGTGGTGGTATCCACGCTTGAGAGGTTCTGTTAGGTGATCAACTATTCCAAGTCCTCCCTCTCCCCGTCCAGGGACGTTTCGTTTCTGGGCATGACTCTGGATGCCTTTCAGGCCAGGGTGTTCCTTCCTCAGCCCAAGATTCTTCTGATCCAAGATTTGGTTCGGCTTCTGCTTTCCAATCCTCGCCCGTCTATCCGGCTAGGGATGAGATTGGTAGGTCTGATGGTGGCTTCCTTCGAGGCACTCCCTTTTTCCCAGTTTCACATGAGGACGCTTCAGCTCCATCATCTAGCGACTTGGGACAAGTATCCGCTGCCATTGGATCAGTCTTGTCTGCTGTCTCCCCGGGCTCAGCAGTCCCTTCAGTGGTGGCTAGTGTCAAGCAATCTGTTGAAGGGCAGATCCTTTCTGACCCCTTGTTGGGAAACGGTCACCACTTACGCGGTCGCTTACATCAATCACCAAGGAGGGACTCGCAGCAGGAGTGCCCTCAGGGAGGTATCTCTGATCCTTGTTTGGGCAGAGAGCAATGTCCCATGCATCTCAGCCATTTACATCCCGGGAGTGGAGAACACAAAGGCGGATTCCCTGAGCAGGAGATCCTCTCACCGAGGAGAATGGCCTCTCAGTTCCAAGGTATTCCAGTCCCTTTGTCACAAGTGGGGGACTCCGGAGGTGGATCTTTTTGCCTCTCGTCAATTTCAAAAGCTTCCTGCCTTTGTGTCTCTGTCTCAGGATCCTCTGGCCCTGGCAGTGGATGCCATGTCCCTGGCTTGGAGGGAACTGGGGTTTCTGTACCTGTTCCCCCCTTTCTCCATGGTGGGCAAAGTGGTGCGCAAGCTGACTCTAGAAGGGGCACCAGCAATTCTGGTGGCTCCAAGGTGGCCAAGACGAGTGTGGTTCGCAGACGTCGTGCGGCTGGCAGTAGGTCAGTTTTATCTGCCTCTTCTTCCGGATCTTATCACCCAGGATCAGCTACGCTACCCCAATTTACCAACGCTGGCTTTGACGGCAAGGCTGCTGAAACCTCCATCTTAAAGGAGGAAGGTCTTTCTGATGCGGTGGTTCAGACTCTTGTTAGAGCTAAGAAGAGATCTTCCTCTAACATCTACTATAGGACTTGGAGGTCTTATATTAACTGGTGCGAGGCTAAGGCCTTGCCTTGTAGGGTGTTTTCTATTCCCAGATTTCTGGAGTTTCTTCAACATGGTCTGGACTCGGGGTTCCAGCTTAGTACTTTGAAGGGGCAGGTTTCTGCCCTGGCGGTTTTCTTTCAAAGGTCTTTTGCCCTTCATCCCCTGGTTAAGACATTTTTCCAGGGGGTTACTCATGTGCGGCCTCCTAGAAAGCCCTTGCTGCTGGTTTGGGATTTAAACTTGGTTCTGTCGGCTCTCCAGGGGCCCTCTTTTGAGCCGGTGCATGATATTGCTCTTTCTCTGCTCACTCAGAAAGTTGCTTTTTTGGTGGCTATTACCTCTGTTCGGCGTGTCTCTGAGTTGGCGGCCTTGTCTATTCAGGCTCCTTACTTTGAGAGGCACCTGGACAAGGTAGTTTTCCGCTTTAAGCCGGATTTCTTTCCTAAGGTGGTTTTGGCCTTCCACCTCAATCAGGATGTAGTTCTCCCTTCCTTGTATCCTAAGCCTAGTAATGACAAGGAGAGGACCTTACATTCTTTGGATGTGGTTCGATGTGTGAAATATTATTTGGTGGCTACTTCTCCTTTTCGTAAGACGGACGCCTTTTTCGTGGTGCCCTCCGGGCCCAGGGATGGTCTGGCGCCCGCTAAGTCTTCCATTAGTAAATGGATTTGACAGGCCATTGTTGGGGCCTATTCTGCCAAGGAGAAGGTTCCCCCCTTTCGTGTTACTGCTCATTCTACTCGTGCTATTGGAGCATCTTGGGCTTTTCAGCATCAGGCTTCTGTTGAACAAGTTTGTAAGGCTGCTACTTGGTCTTCTGTTCATACTTTTTCCAAATTTTATAAGGTTGATGTGCGGGCCTCAGCGGATGCTGTTTTTGGCCGCAAAGTTCTGCAAGCTGCAGTAGTTTAAGTTTGCATTATTGCCTTTTTGGGATCCCCACCCATTATGGGCACTGCTATTGGATGTCCCAAGTGTCATGAATATTCGGAAGCGGGGTGTGTGACATAATGGAAATAATACCATTTTGTGATTACTCACCTGTAAAATGGTTATTACAAGTATGTCACACACCCCGCTTCATCCCTCCCTTTTTTGGTTTTCTGGGATCCTTTATATGGTGAACCTTTTTCTTTGCTGTTTACATTTGGCTCTTCTTGGTCCCTTTACTGCTGTCTTATACTGGGGAATGGTGGGAGGTCCCAGGTATTTTTGGGCCAGGAGGGGCTCCTTTTTTCATGTCATCTCTGCAAGATCGCCCTCTACAGGACGGTTACCCAAGTGTCATGAATATTCGGAAGCGGGGTGTGTGACATACTTGTAATAACCATTTTACAGGTGAGTAATCACAAAATTGTATTCCTCATGTACGTCCACCGCATAAGCCTATGCTACCAGTGTGGGATTTGAATTTTGTGCTTTCCGCTCCAGGGCCCTCCCTTTGAGCCTTTGTGGTGCTTTATCCATTTTGACTCTGAAGGTGGTCTTTTTGGTAGCTATCACTTCGGTGCATCGCGTCTCAGAGCTGGCGGCGCTTTGTATGAAGCCTCCTTACTTTGAGCGGCATCAGGATAAGGTGGTTTTTCGTCTTAAACCAGATTTTCTCCCTAAGGTTGTTTCTGCCTTTCATCTCAATGAGGACATTGTCGTGCCTTTTTTGTGTCCCGCACCTTCTAATTCTAAGGAGAGGACTCTCCATGCTCTGGATGTGGTTAGAGCCCTTAAGTACTACCTGTTGCTACGGAATCTTTCAGGAAATCGGATTCTCTTTTTGTCCTTCATGACGGGCCTAGGAAGGGCTTGCCTCCAGCCAGATCCACTATCAGCAGGTGGATCAGACAGGTGGTGGTGCAAGCTTATTCTGCCAAGGGGAAGGAACCCCCTTTTCGGATCACAGCTCACTGTGATCACCAGAGCTATTGGAACTTCCTGGCCTTTCAGCACCAGGCCTCGGTTGAACAGGTTTGTAAGGCCGCTACTTTTTCTTAATACTTTTTCAAAGTTTTACAAGGTTGATGTTAGGGCCTCAGCTGATGCTGTTTTTGGCCGTAAAGTACTTCAGGCGGTAGTGTCTTAAACTACATGCTGTTGGTCTTTGGGGATCCCACCCTTCTTTTGGACACTGCTTTTGGATGTCCCACTTGTCAAGAATGGAGCGACCTTGAACAGGACACCAGGAAAAATACAATTCTGTGAGTACTCACCTGTAGAATTGATTTTGGTGGTGTCCTGTTCAGGTCGCTCCATCCCACCCTTGTTCTGTTATCCTCTTTTGCCTGTTATGGTGATTACTGTTATATTGTTTTTTTTCTTGAGAGAGTTCATGCTGAAGCTGTGTGAAGTAACCTGGTTTCTGGCCTCCCGGCATGTCTCTGTTTTTTACTGCTTTTCAACCACTGGGGATTTTTGGGGAGACAGATGCCTTATATGGGCCGGGAGGAGCCACGATTTTCATCTTTCAGTCACTGTGCCACCTTGTGGCGGATAACCGACTTGTCAAGAATGGAGCGACCTGAACAGGACACCACCAGAATCAATTCTACAGGTGAGTACGCACAGAATTGTATTTTTGTATTTACATGCTGTTTTATTTTGCTCTAAACATGTTTTATTTGGACAGTTTTTCCTTCATGTTAGCTCTGCTGCAGTATCTCAGTTTACTATTTTCTCTTTCATATTCTTACAACACATTTTTCCAAGTATTCTTTCTTTCAGCTTTGTGTGTTTTGAGACACAACCACAACCCAGGATTTTCACTACCTGGAGTTTTGTTTTGTGCCCCCAGGGGCAATCCCGACTTGAAATGCTTCGCTATGTGAAATCCCCAAGTTCGCCTGTCAAGTCGTTTTCAGTCAGTTTAGTTTATTTTGTAGAGATTTTACATATTTGAATCACCTGGTGATCTCATCACAAAAGCAGCACCTCATACACACAGCTGTTACTGCAGAGTACAGCGCCTGCTTGTGAGGAAAGCTGTTGCTAGGAGACCAGTGGGCTAAATGATGCGGCTCACTAAATACAACCCAGCAGATCCCCCCCCATTCATAAAATGGACTAAGCCATTGTCATTATACAATTTAAAAGTAAGGCATATATTTTTTCCTTTTTCTATTGCCACATTATTTATACACGTTAGAAGCTATTGTGTGGCATTTAATTACTTATTTATTTTATCTTTTTGAATGCAAATTTTCGCGATAGTGCTCCTTTAACTATGCCAGGGTTTGCATGTCCATTTTAATGATGCCAAAAAAGTTTAACGGATACCCACCTCGTTGGCCAATCGTTTTGTTCAATTTTTATGTATGACAGCAATCCCTACCGGTATGACAAGCGTATACTGAAATAGTTTTTTCCATGGGGTCACATGAGAAACTAAAAATATTGTGGAGGGCCGGGCCAAAAGGCTGAACTCAATTCTGCATAATATAATTGTATTTCTTTATAAAAAGCAATAAATAGCCTTGTTGTGACAAGCTGGTACGAGTATATGTTATAGTTAAACAATGAAAAAGTGAGGTTGGATGTAATTTATTAAATAAACCACATTTTGTGTGTCCAGTGAGGTCTCACACAGCAGGATGCCCCAGAGGCATGATGCCTGTGACCCAGCCCTGGATTCCTTCACACTCCAAAGGGCTGGGTTACATTGGTTTTGGTCTGCATTAAAACATCATGACCAAATCAGGTTAGGATGGAATATCCTTTACATTATTATTAAAATAACAAGGCACTGCTCACACTTTTTACTCAGTAGCAATGTGAAAAATTGCGGATTCCCTCACATAAAGAAGAACAAAACCCAGAGCGGCCACTGGTCTTCCCCCCTGGAAATCCCAGATCGGGATGCCCCACTGTGTGAAACTTTTTTTACTCAGTAGCAACATGAAAAATGGCAGACTCCCTCCCTTAAAGTGTAACAAAGCTCCGATCTGTGATGCCCAGCTGGAAGACCAGTGGCCGCTCTGGGTTCATTTCCACTTTAAGGGGGAGTCCACCATTTGTCAAGTTGCAAATAAGTAACAAGGGTTTCCAACAGTGGAGCATCCCGATTTGGGATGCCCGGGGGGGCCTTGGATAAAAGGCTGTGTGAAACTCTTCCCACCTTTCAGCATGGTCCCCCCGCCCTCCCAGAGGCATTGGTCTGGCCAGAAATGGACTACGAGAGCCAGTGCACCATCAGGCGCTGTGTATGACATTTGGTGTGGACTACAAGTGCCAGCAGCACGCAACGTGAGGCACAGACAAGTGGCTGGAGTATCTTGCTCTCCGCCGTTAGCTCCGCAGCAACTGACACATGCCACACAGTACAGGCCAAGGGCGGGAAGGGCATCTCCGCCCACAGCCAAACCTGCAGGAGGGAGCTTTCCAATAGGACAGCAGGCTCTAATCCACACACGCCCCCGCTACATTAGACTCACTACAGAGGGGCAAAAGTGCTGTTCAAACCCGGCACTATCTTTTCTGGCAAGACTGCACGGACAGTGGGCGGGATTGAGCGCCGGGGGCGCCAGCAGCGTATGGCCGCTCACCTTACAGGGAATGCTGGTCGCGGGCCGGTCAGAGCCAATCAAAGGGCCGTATGTGGCCCTGGGCCTTACAATGCCCAGGTCTGCCCTAAACCCTACCATTATGAATGGCAGTCTACCTTATCTTCTATTTTCAAGTTTGCTCTTAAAACTATTTTCTCTTCTATTTTACTTCAGGCCATGAGAATAATTCAGAGACGAATGGGTTAACCTTTCCTGAAGGGCGTGGACTGCAAGAACAAAGGTGTGTCTCCACCTCCCAGCCCTATATCTTCCTGGCTGACTTGCTCCACTTCAGTTTTCTTTCTTGCAGTGGAACTCCCATTTACTTTTTGTTTTTAAAGGAATTATGCCTTGGAAGCATAGGTATTGGAAACCTGACTGTTCCTGGGCCCTTATACTCTGATCTGAATGGACCCACTTTGCCTCTGCAGCTAAGCTGCATTCGGATCAGGACCCCTGTGGGGTGACACCTTTTTGTTTTTTAAAAAAGAGTGACACTCCTGGCTGAGAATTCCGCCACTGGAAAAAAAGGAGCCACAGGTTTTTGTCTGGTGAGCATGATTGGGGGTGACCAAGGGAATTATTTTCCCTCTTCTATTGCTCTTTCCCATGTGTTAGTTGTGTTTTACTGGTTGTAAAATGCTAAAATTTGCGCGCCTTTATGGGGGCGAAGCTAAGGCGGCAGCGAGGGAGGATCGTTTTCTGGGCCGCAGCCGTGGAAAGATTTTCGACTTGGCAAAGTAGCTAGCACCGCCGTCATCTCTGCTTCTTCTTAGGGGCTCAGCGATTTTTCTCGACCCGAGGCCATGGAACGATTTTTGGCTTAGTGAAGTGCCAAGAACCGCCAACACTTTCGGTTCTTCTTAGCAGCTCAGCGCTCTTACTCGGGCCGAGGCCGTGGAACGATTTTCGGCTTAGCGAAGTGCTGAGAACCGCCGACACCTTCTGTTCTTCTTAGCAGCTCGGCACTCTTGCTCGAGCCGAGGCCATGGAACGATTTTCGGCTTAGCCAAGTGCTGAGCACCGCCGAGGTCGTCGTGTCTTCTCCACTGCCCGGGCGGACACTCGGGCTCCTCCAAGCCACTGCATGCCCACCCTCATGCGGATCTAAACCAATATGGTATTTTATGATTATTAATATTAATATAGTTTTAATAATATTTAATCTATATTTTTATAGTTTAATATTGTTTTAATTTATATTTTTATATTTTGTGGGAAAGGGCAGGTAATATATATTAAAAAAATATATGGTGGTTACCCCCCAGAGGACGATTTGTCACTTGTGACTGTCGAGAACTGTTCACATACTAGGTCTTAGATCCCCTGGTGATCTAGTATTAATCACCATGCAGGAGGCATCTGGGGTAATCGGATCTGGTCTTTTAACGGATAGATTTACTCCAGGTCCAGTATGCATGCAGGTGGCATTGGACAAGGATAGCACGGTGTGCAGGGTTATGCTACTTTAGTAGTGGATATGGAAGACGGTTCGTCTCCTCCCTGCTGGGGCTTTGACCCCCATTGCCTTAAAGAGGACCTAAACCTTTAGTGAGTCGTACCGGCTACTAAGAAAGTTTTTTGGGAAAAAAAAATTCCTCTAAGTTTTTGGAGAGGATTTTGTGGCTGCCATAGTCTCCCTCTGAGTCTTTAAACTCTGTCGGCAGCCGTCAAGTGGTCCTAAACCTGTGGAGAGTCATTAAGAAGTATCAGCTACTAAAAAGCTTTTAAAGAAAAGATTTTTTCCTCTGAGGTGCAGAGGATATTGTGGCTGCCAAAGTCTCCCAGGAAGTTGTCCGTTGGGGAGGATTTATCAAGTAGGGACTCGGATTCAGAGTCCTCTACACAGTCACTGAATTTAAACATGCCTGGGATAAGCATACATCTATCCTAAGATAAAGAGTACATACAGTTACATAAGGGCTGACTAGATGGACCGTATGGTCTCCTTCTGCCTTCAACCTTCTATGTTTCTACACAAGGGGGTGCTCCGTTAAGGAGAAGATGGACGGTTTGATTTCCTCCATTCTGGAGGATATTGCGGAGCATAGGCATTATTCTAATCTGATCAGTAGGGAATGGCAGAAGTCAGGTTGTCTTTCAACCATTCCCAAAGTACTAGATACTATGTATCCCTTTCCTCCATATCAGATTTATGGTCTCACTCTCCTGTGGTGGACGCTCTGGTGCCAGGTCTTTTTAAGATTTTGGTTATGCCATCCTCTGATAGTACTTCTCCAAAAGCTCCAGCGGATAAGCGTGTGGATCAGGTGGCATGTCATGTTTATTTTATTATGGGGTCAACCTTGCGGCCGGCCTGTGTTACATCCATAGCATTTTTGGGAGCAGGAGGTTAATTAAGACAACTGGATTCTAAGACTCGTACGGGTCCTTCACAAAAATCATGCTCCCAGTTGATCGAGACCAGTTTGTACAGGTATGTGAGCCTGGCTATGGAGGATTTGATCTGGTTAAGTTCCCAGGCCTAGCTCTGGTGGTAGCCTTAATGTGTGCTTTATGGCTTAAGCAATGGCCAGCTGACATAGCCTCTAAAAAGATTCTGACGGGACTCCCCTTTAAGGTGGGGCGTCTGTTGGGGAGTGCTTGGTTGACATGGTAAAGCATGCTATTAGTGGTAAATCATCTACTCTTCCACAGAAGCCGAAGTTTAATACTGCTTTCCGCAGGGCCTCTAATCCTCGGGGGTTCCAGTTAGAGGTTCAGCCTCTTCGGGATGCCGAAGAGATTTTTTTTGGAATAAGATAAAAGTCTCAAATTAAGGCAACAGGTGTCTGTCAGAATGAAGCCAGACCCCCTTCAAATCCTGCTCAGGCGTGAAGGGACGCCCCCATTCTTGCAAGTGGGGGGAAAGCTTCTGCATTTTGCTCATATTTGGAGGCTTCATGTAACAGATATTTGGATACAGGAAGTTGTATCCTCAGGTTACAAGATCAAATTAGGAGCCAGACCTCCTTGGAGATTCTTTTGGTTCGGGATATTCCTAATTCTGCAGAAAGCAAAAGCATCGAGATCTGCCGTATTTCGACTTTTTACAGATTGGAGTTGTTTGATCCACTGATGTTACCACCACTTTGATGTTACTCCAGCCGGGAGTTTTTATAACCACAGTGTATATATAAGGATGCATACCTGCATTGATGTAGGGGGCCTACATCTTCAGTTTGTGGCGTTACCTTTCGGTCTATCATCAGCACCAAGGGTGTTTACCAAGATGTTGGTAGGTCTCATGTTTTCTCTAAGTCAGGATATACATATAATCCCTTACTTAGACTATCTGTTGTCAGGGCCCAGAAGGATACACAGACTGTCTGATCGACATTGGATAACGGACTATCCAGTCGAATTCTTCTTAAAGCGGACCTTCACCCTGAATAAGAGTCTATCTTATATGTTTCCCACACCCTGTACATACAGATTGCTCACATTAAAAATGATCCTACCTGCATCGACTGCATGTTATGAGCCTGTAATCCTTTAAATGCCAAGCACGTAACACCTACGTGCTGGCTTGTCTGGGCCTTAAGTGCCAAGCCCGTAGGTGTTACGTGCTTGAATTTCCCCACTGCTAGTTAAAAAAAAATAAAAATAAAAAATACTCACCTGTCCCCTCGTTGGATCCGGCCGGGCTCCTCTTTAATTTGGTGCCATCCGATCCCCCGTGGGAGAGCCCCCGGAATAGGACGCCCCCCCCCCCCCCCCCCGCTTCGGCAGCAGCAGCTGCTAACTGTAAAAAGAAAAAAAAAAAAAAATGACATTTACTTACCTGTGGCTGCGCTGCCTCCCGCCGGGTCTTTTCTTCACTGGCGGGGCCTCCGATCGCCCCCCCCCCCCCCCAGCTCTTCAGCTTCAGGGGAGAGCCCTCCTCTCCCGACGGGCGCCGCCATCTTGCCGTTAAGCCCCGCCCCTTTGGGGGCTTATGACATCACTCACCGGGTGTCGTCCAGGCTCCCTGCTGCTGTTCTTTCAGATGCGATCATGCTGGCCACAGGAGCAGAGGGGCAGGTGATCAGATCATCCCCTGCCCCTCTGCTACTGCAGCCAGCATGATTGCATCTGTCATCACATCGAGGGACAAAGGAGCTGACGATCAGAGGTAAGTAAAGTAAAAAAAAGTTTTAATTTTTTAATAAAACTCATTTTTTCTTATGTGTCAGTGTGTTTTTTTTTTTTTTTTTTTTACTGTTAACCCCTTGTGAACTGGTAAGGGGTCCATGAGACCCCTTATACCAGTTCACCAGGCTGGGGGCTGGCAAGTCACCTGCTAGCCGCAGGTGACTTGCCATTAACCCCCGGCACCCCCAATTACCTGCCTCCCCAAAGCCCGGGGGGGGGGGGGGCAGAAGAGCCCGGGCCCACATAGGCTATGTGGGCTCGTATGTGGCCCCCCTACTCTATGCCTACAAGTCCCCATAGCTGGTCCCGGGCTGGTTATGACGGGTAAGGGGGACCCCATTTCATTTTTTGGGGGGATTTTTAAGGCTTTTTAACCCTTAAAATTCCCCAAAAAATGCCCCCCCCCCCACCCTGGGAGGGCGGATCCTATGTAATTTCTTTTTTAAATTAACCCCTTATGCTTTGTCACCCAGCAGCTATAAAAGGCTTCCAGCTGCAGCAGGAGAGCAGAAGCCAGATTGATCAGCGTGGGACACAGGGATGGATGGGAGGTAAGTATAAAAAGAAAAAAATAATAAAATATTTATTCTTAGTATACAGTACGTCCTGCTCCAGATATAGTACTTACACTTGGGTTATCCTCCGCCAGATGGCGCTGCACTGCAGAGACATGCAAAACAGGCTCCTCCCGGCCCTCAAATACCCGGGGACCTCCCACAAATCCCCAGATTTCTCTGCAGTGCTGACTGCAAAAACATGAAGTATCACTCTCTCGCAGGTGAGCGGGGCTATCAAAGCCTGCGGCCCTGTTGGACTATTCCCACCCGTCCTCCCTGTGATGTGCCTCCCAGCCTGGGCTGCGCTGGTCGGGTGAAGGTAGGCAGCACCATGCGTGCTTATGGAGCCATGCTCCACCGCAGTCCCCCACCAAAGGGTAGGCGGTTTAGGCTGATGGTGAACCTCTAGGGGATACCCCTCCCGCACTATTGCCCCATGCCCCGTGTAGCGGTGGGCCCTGTACAAAGGGTCGCCATCCTCCCACGTTCCCCCTCGGGGGGAAAGAAAGGGGCGGGTGTGTGGTGGTCTCAGTGTATGGTGTTTAAACGCTTATGGCCTTAGTATTGTCCTTTGACTGGTATTCCTGGTGTCAGAGCCGCGCTGTTTGCATTTTTATTGTGTATCTGGCGCCACCGCGCGCACCTCTTTCCTTTACTGGATGTGCTGCACCGGGCGGCGACGTCGCCTCAGACATTGGCAAATCATTTTTCTAAGTGTGTCATACACTTCGCTCCTCATGACAACGTTGTAACTATCTCAGAGCTTCGCGCTCTCTTCGGGGGGGGGGGCGGGGACCTGGTTTGGCGCGCTCCGCGTCACAGCCCGCTCTGGCCCGCCCTTCGAGGTTCGCTTGGCGCCATTTTGATGCTGGTCGCACGCACGCGTGGTAGCGGTCCTCCTCCTCCCTTGGTCTGTAAGTGCCCTCGTGGGCGATTTTCATGATCCTGGATTTCTGCGCATGGTTCTGACACCCTTTATTCCCATTATGTCTTTCAGACTGGTGAACACCATTGGCTTTTCCCGGCCAGGTGTAATTATAGCGGGCCTTGTAAATCTACTCCCACTTTCCTAGCGGGCTTTGGGGCATCCAGGGTTGCTTATAGTGTAAATCCCTACTGGCATATTGTGCCTTAAATAATCACCATATGGAGGCATCTCAGAATTATGTGACCGGGTCCCTCTGGGACAAGACCGGCTGTGTATAGCGTGTGGACAACCCCATTCTGATGCTGACAGGGCACGGGTCTGCGGACCCTGTGCCGAGCAAGCACTGGCTCTGCAATCAGGTCTGCCAGTTGCTGCACCTCGCTTCATTTCACCTATTTCCCCATCCGTAAATCTCACTCCTGCTGATTCGCATATAAAGGGGGAGTCGAAGCCTGTTGCGTCTTCCAGACTGCCCACGGCTGAACAGATCATTGTGAGGTTGTCAGAGCGCAAGGGCCCTGGTAAGAAGCGGCACTTGACGTCTCCTGTTTCTGTTTTTCCTATGGGAACTGAGGAGTTTTCTACTCCGTGTGACTATTCCCCTTCTGATGAAGGAGAGGTATTCTCTGACTCAGGCTCATCTGAAGAGAGGCAGAGGAGTCATGACGATTCTGGACCTGAATACTGGGCCCAGTATGACACTGGCGATTTGTTGATTAAGGTATTTGAGGCTCTGTCTATCTCTCTCCCTGGTGAAGCTTCCAAGCCGAGAGGGGAACGTTTCCATACAGCAACAGCACGTTTGGAATTCCTAGAACAGGCTCACTTCCATGCTATTGTCCTCAAGGAATGGGAATGTCCCAGTAAACTCTCAGGGGTCCCAGGGGACTGGGATAGGAAATACCCCTTTCCTCCTGAGGTGGTTAATTGCTGGTCATCACCCCCCGTGGTGGATGCCCAGATCATAGGGGTTCCTGACCCCCCCCCCCTTTATTACAGCCCCTGCTCATAATACCCTTCGGGATGCTGAGGACCGGCGCATTGAGCTGCTGGCCTCCCACGCCTTTTCTTGTGCAGGGACGGCGTTGCGCCCGGTCTGTGCCACGGCTATTACTGCGGTGGCCACTAGAACCCTCATCAGAAGGATGCTTGATCATCAACCTGATAATCTCCCCTGGGATGTGTTTAATGCACTCTCCAGCTGTGATCTGTTTTTAAAATGTATCCTATTAGCGTTGGACGACACCATTAGAATGTGTGCAAGAACTTCTGCCCTTGCGGTGGCTATACGTCGCTTGGTTTGGCTGCGACTGTGGGGTGCTGACAAGGCTACAAAAAAGACTCTTACTGGGCTCCCCTTTAGAGGGCTACGCTTGTTTGGGGCCCGTCTAGACCTGTTTGGAAAAAAGGGTAAGTCACCCCAACACAGGCGGCCGTCTAGGCACCCTCGGGGCAGGGGCACCCCTATTTCCCCCTTCCTTAGTGTTAAACAAGAACCAGGGGTGTCCTTCGTGGGGGCTCGCGCAGACTCCGGTCCCGGAAGCAGCAGACACCGCTCTAGCCCCTCCGGCGGGGCTAAGCCTAAATCTTCCACCAATCCCCCTCAAGCGTGATGGGGCGCCCTCGCCCGTCTGGGTGAGGGGATGGCTGCGGCACTTTGCTCTTGTCAGGAGGCTTTACTCCTCATACTGGTGATTCAGGAGGTTGTGTCCTCCGGATACAAGATAGAGTTTGCTGCGCGGCCTTCCCCAGTTTTATCAGGGCCCAGGTACTCCTGGTCCCTGCCGCTGTTCAGTTGCTGGCACAGGCCATGCGAGGTCTGAGGGTCACTTGCAGATTGCCCGTAACAGGCAGAGGCAGGGGCCGCTACACCAACCTTTCCACAGTCCCTCAAGAGGATGGGTCAGGTTGGCCCATTCTGGATTCACAGCAATTTTCCAATTACAGGCAGTTTCTGCATGGAAACTCTGAGATGGGCCATCAGCGCCTTGCGCCCAGGGGGCTTCTTGCCGTCTATGGAGCTCTAAAACGCTTATGTTCACATCTCTGTGCCTTCAGGACACCGAGGCTCTTCAGGTTCGTGTTGGAAGTCCAACACTGCCAATTGTGGCCTTGTTATCTGGCCTCTCTTCAGCTCCCAGAGCGCTCACCCAGGTGCTGATGGCGGTGATGTCTCTGAGGAGACCAAGGGGCGTCCGCGCGATGACCTACCTAGACGTCCTTTTTCACATACCAGTCTCTTCGTCAGGCTAAGTTGGATACCCGGCTGATGGCGTCCATTGGGAGTCATTTGGATGGGTGATCATTCACCCCAAGTCCTCATTGTCCCCTTAATTGGTAACTCCATTACTAGGAATAAATCTGGATTTGATTCAAACGAGAATCTCCCCTTCTCAGCAATAAAGTGGACAATCTGGTCACATGGGCTCAGTCCCTCATTGCTGTCCCGATCCCTTCACCAGGCAGGGATGCAGCTGGTGGGCCCGTTGGTGCCTTGCTCGGAAGAGGTCCCTTATGCTCAGTTCCCCTTGGGCCCTTCTGCGACTTTTATTGTTAATACAGGACAGGGATCCAGCATCCCTGGAGCAGGGTCTGTGGGCCTTCCCACCTGGTAAGAAGGTTTCTCTTGGTGTGGATGAACTCAAGGAACCTGTCTGGGGGCAGTTTCTTCTTGCCCCTTCCTGGAAACGGTCACCATGGATGCCAACCTATCAGGTTGAGGGGGGAAGGTTTTCTTCTGAAACTCCCTGCGATTCTGGGGGTGGTGGGGCCCTTAGAAGGTCCTTACGCCTATTGATGTTTGAAACAGTGAGCGTTTTCAGTTGGGTCTGTCTCGCTTGAATACTTCCCTTCTGGGCCTGCCAGTTTGGGGACGCCCGGTCTGTCTGACGACAGTGTCTTACATTAATCATTGGAAGGGGCCTGGAGCTGGTGGACTCTCCAGGAAGTGTCTATGTTCCTAATCTGGGTGGAGACAATGTTCCCTGCATATCAGTGATATTCACTCCGGTGGAGCCCCTCTGCGACAGGATGTGCTAATCCCTGTGTCACTATGGGGTCCAACCAGTTGTGGATCTGTTTGTGTTCCGTCACTAGCACAGGCTCTCGGCCTTTGTTTCCCTGTCCCAGGATTCTCTGGCAGTGGTCCGGATGCCTTAGTAACGTCATGACTGGACGTTCGGTTCTGTATGTCTTTTCTCCATTCCCCTGCTGGGCAGGGTTCTGCTCAAGATTGCTCTGGTAAGGGGACCAGTGATTCTGGTGGCCCCCTGGTGCTCTAGTAGAGTGTGATTTGCAGACAGTAGTTTTCTGTACCTTTTGCCAGGAGTGCCAGCTCTGCTCACTCAGGGCACCCTTTACGTCACTCCAATCTACAGACTCTGGCCTAGTCGGCCTGACTGCTGAAACATCCATCTTGATGGAGACAGGCTTATCTGTCTCGGTGATTGAGACTATGGGAAGGCTAGGAGCAAGCTTCTTCTTCTTCTATCTATTATAGGGTATGGCATACCCATATTGATTGGTGTGAGTCTAGGTCTCTTCCCTGTTGGGCGTTCTCGGTTCCCAGGGTTCTAGAGTTGGTTTCAGCATGATTGGAGTTGGTTCTCCAACTCAGTACTCTGATGGGTCAGGTTCTGCCCTGTCCACCTTGCCTTAGTAGTCTCTGGCTCAGTCTTCCTTGGTTAAGACTTCTTTCAGGGGGTACTCGTGTGAGTCCCCCATGTAATCCTATGGTACCTGCCGGGATTTGAATTTGAATTTCATTCTGTCTGCTTGCAGGGTTTTGTCCCTTTGGCCCTATTCAGGATGCTGTCTGGCTGTTCTTACCCTCAAGGTTGTCCTTCTTGAACGGGTGTTGGAAGTTCTTTCCTTGGTAGTCACTGTGTCCTTTAGGAGAACTGATGTTCCTTGGGGCTTATGGTCACTACATCCTGAATGTGCCCGATCTCGTCTGCTCTCGGGGAGTTGGGCGGCTTTGGCCCTGGTTATTACTTGAATGGATGTTCCTTCTGGTACTTGGAAAGGTTTTTTGGCTTCTGCCAAGTCTACGGTTAGCGATTGGATTCGTCAGGCTGTTACGCCTATTCCAACAAGGGGTAGAATCTTCCTTTTCGTTTTGATTCTTATTCTACTCGTGCCTTGATGCCTCTGGGGCTTTTCAGCACCAGGCTTCTGTTGAACTGGTTTGCTAGGCCACTACCTTGGCCTTCTGTTCATACCTTTGCAAAGTTTTACAAGGTTGATGTTAGGGCCTCAGCTCATGCTGTCTGGTTATGCCGTATGGTTATGCAGGTGACAGTGGTTTTAAACTGTCTGCTGTTGTCGTTTTTGTTGGGGATCCCACCCTACTTTATGGACACTGCTATTGGATGTCCCAAGTGTAAGTACTATATCTGGAGCAGGACGTACTGTATACTAAGAATAATACAATTCTGTGAAATACTCACCCGTAGAATTAATATTATTTGTATACAGTACGTCCTGCTCCACCCCACCCTGTTTTTTCGCATTATTCTGGATTCCCTGTATGGTTATTGTTACCATTGTTATAGTTACCAGTTTTTGTGGTTAATTCTCCCGGCTTCTTGTTCACTGCTTTTCAATGCTGGGGATTTGTGGGAGGTCCCCGGGTATTTGAGGGCCGGGAGGAGCCTGTTTTGCATGTCTCTGCAGTGCAGCGCCATCTGGCGGAGGATAACCCAAGTGTAAGTACTATATCTGTAGCAGGACATACTGTATACAAATAATATCAATTCTACAGGTGAGTATTTCACAGAATTGTATTTTTCTCTCTGTTTTTTTTTACATTTAACCCTTTGTGAACTGGTAAGGAGTCCATGAGACCCCTTATACCAGTTCACAAGGCTGGGGGCTGGCAAGTCACCTGCAACTAGCAGGTGACTTGCCATTAACCCCCGTCACCCCCAATTACCTGCCTCCCCAAAGCCCGGGGGGGGCAGAAGAGCCCGGGCCCACATAGGCTATGTGGGCTCGTAGGCTGCAGGGTGGGGGGCCACAAAAGCTGGCCCCCCCACTCTGTGCCTACAAGCCCCCATAGCTGGTCCCGGGCTGGTAATGCTGGGTAAGGGGGACCCCATTTCATTTTTTGGGGGGGATTTGTAAGGGTTTTTAACCCTTAAAATTCCAAAAAAATTGGGTTCCTTCCCCTGGGAGGGGGGACCAATTTTTTTTTAATTAACCTCTTATGTTTATAGTGTGGATAGTAGTAGTAGTTTATTTGTAAATGTTATAAAGTGCTATTTTCAGTTTGGGGGGCTACCGATACATATGTGGTACCGTTGTAATCGGAAGAAATGGGGCTTTCACATTTTCTCTAATAAATTAAATGTTTTATTTAAAATAAAGGAGACAATTTTCTAAAAAATAATTTTTAATTTTATTTTGTTCTTTCTACGCAAAAATATTTAAAAAAACAGTAGAAAAATTACAAACAAGACATTTCATGTTAAAGCCTAAACCCTGCTTCAAAAAATATATCTATAATTTTCCTGGAAATTCCTCCAAAAATCACGGTTAAACATGGTGCAAAATGGTGAAAAATTACCTGTCAACAGAGGGTGAAAAAATTTCAAGTAGACGGGCAATTAAAAGGGTTGTTAGTACATATGCATGTGGGGTATTGTTCTGCTTGGGGGACCTTGCTCTTTCAGATTTAGCTTGTTTTTTCTTGTTTGCATATTGATTTTTTTAGAAAATGTGTTTTTTATTCAGTTTTTTTATAATTTTTTTGAGGGAAACCTTGTGCAACCTAAGAATTCTTCAAGGGATTACTTCTAAAATGATGAGCCCACTACAACACGCTGGGTACGCTTAGAAAGCTTAACATATGTTCTCTCAGGGAATATATGGTTTCTGGGGGGTATTCCAAATGTAAAGGGTTGTTTTGGTAGAAAAAGTACAAGATGCGCACTTTGTCTGCAGAGCTGAAATTTTCAAGTAAAATTACCCTTACGCACATGCTTTACTTTGAGGTGTTTGACAACTATTTCCTTGACAGTAGCTATGCATGTTGGGTATTGTTCTGTTCGGGGCATGTTGCTTTTTCAGATTGGGCTTGTTTTTTTTTGTTTGCATATTTTTTTTTTTCGGAAAATATGAGTTTGATTCTGCTTTTTAGTCTTTTTTAGTGAAACTCTGTGCTACCAAAGAATTCATTGAGGAATTACTTCCAGAAAACTGCACCTATGTAAACAAGTAAGCCTGAGGTGTATACTTTTAGGGAATATATAGTTTGTGGGGGGTATTTCAAATGTAAAGGGTTGTTTTTCTTGAAAAACTGCAAGGTGCTCCTAGCGCATATTTGTATTTTATCTGAAAATCTCCTAAAGCGCTGTTTCAGTTTGGGGGAGTCTCCTGGGCAGGAAAGGGTGTCTACCTATACATATGTGGTATCGCTGTGACCGGGAGAAATTAGGATTTCACATGCAATAAGATTTTATTGACAAAATTACTTTTTTTATTACAAAAAACACTACAAATTGTAAAAAAATAGATTTTTTTTGCACATATTTCACCCCAAAATATTGAGAATACACCTAAAAAATGACAAAAAAGACATTCCATGTTAAAACCCAGATTCTGCTGAAAAAAAGAATATATAATTCCCTGGGAAATCCCTGGAAATTCCTTAAAAAATCACAGTTGGGGGGGCGTGGCTTGGCCGGGAAGCGAGATGGCTGCTTGATTTATGAGCTCCCGGTGAGGTCTCCAGAGAAGCTTTGGATTTAACATTTTTCCCTGACCATGGGTCGAATCAACCAGGGTCCTCGACTAAGACCCCCAGGTCTCTACAGACCCCAAAATCGAGTGGAAAATGGCTGCCAGAGATGTTCCAGAGCCAGAGGCCAGAGAACCCTCGTGGTCCCAAAATGGCGGACGCAGCCTCCCCCTGCAGCTCTCCAGAGAGAGACGACACGGTGGCTTCAGAGGGCGAGGAGAGTGACCTGGCGGCACAGCTGAGCCAACTGCCCACCCGCAGCGAGCTAGCACAGTTTGCGGGGGAGATCAAATCCTCCATTACCGCAGCAATAGCGGACTTAAAAGGGGACCTACAGCAGCTATCCCAACGTGTTGAGCAAGTGGAGAGAGCGGAAGCGATTCATACGGCCAGGCTAACTGAGGTTCGAGATGTGGTCCGGGTGCACAACAGACACCTTTTGGAGTTCCACAGACATCTGGAGGACCTCGAGAATCGCAACCGAAGGAGCAACATTAGGGTGCGGGGTGTCCCTGAAGAAGTGTCTCCAGACCAGATACAGGAGGCACTTACCTCCATTTTTAATTCCCTCCTGGAGAGACCACCAGGCACCCAGATCGACCTCGTCCGGGCACACAGAGCCCTCCGCCCAGGGAGTGTAGGTGAAAACACCCCCAGAGACATTGTGTGCTGCCTGCAGAGTTTCCCCCTGAAGGAAGAGATTCTACTTAAAGCTAGAAGCCGGGACAGTATTCTGTTCAACAGTTGTGAGATCCAGCTCTATCAGGATTTATCTAACATCACTCTCCGGGATGTTTCCATTCCGAGGCTGGTGCGGAGTAGAGGAGGAAGAAACCGCCAGGGAGGCTCTCGAGTGGAGGCCCGGGATCGCTCCCCGTCGGCTGATGGAGCAGAAAGAAGCCGCTCGAGATTCAGGAGCTGAGGAGCTACCGTGGGAGGCAACGATATTCTAAAGAGCTAAGAGTTTTAACTTTGGGGATTTACCCCCCTAGTCCCTAACTAAGCCCCCATTCATTAGCCGACAGCCTGTTATCGTTATTATGTTTAGCAATGCAGACCGGTGGAGTACTGCTTGGTCATAGCCCATAACTGCTCGATCCTTGTAGCGACACATTCCTAGTCCTCGCAACGGGCGGGAGTGTCGCTGGAGGGATGCAGAATTAATGCATAAATAGGTATTACCCATAGAAATGGGGATGTTCAATTGCTCATTTGCTTTATTGTTAACTGAGGTGTGTTTCATGAATCTCTGCAGCACCATAGACACAGGACAAACATTCTGATGATGGTCCCTCCTCGCTCGTTCCCTCTTGCGATGCATCCCTATTCCATATAACTGGCGTGGGCGTCGTGGGGGGGGGCGTAGTGATGAGACATGGTGCGGCTCTGCACAAAGGGGTGGGAAGGTTTGATCGTGTTTATTAAATGAAGTTGGTTTCTTAGGCTGCACTCCACGCGCCCCACAAGTCGCTATTTGTTACTTTTAAAAGCACGCTTGCACCATGCGGCGGAACCTCACGTGCTCGACCCTGAGATCTCGCGCCATGCGGGGCCTCAGTGGTTGGTGAGGGGGCGGTACCCGAGGAGTCGGAGGTGTGGTCGGTTGGTGCTTAAGCGAAAGAGACTTGTGTAGGCTCACAGGCCCAAATTGGGAGGGTAGCGCTTGCCCTGTAATGCGGTGCAGCAATGTGGACCCACAACATACTGCCATGAGGGAATTTCTCCTCGCTCGTCCTCCACTGCGATGCGTCCCTAATCCTTGCTACCGACAGGGACGTCGCAGGGGGGGGGACGAGACAGACAGACATAGATAACTACTGAAGCAGAGGTGCGAGGGTGCAAGTGTTTCTTTTTACTGTTTTTACTGTTAACCGTTACTCGTTCCAGGCCTTGCCCTGTGCGCCCTAGAAGGCGCTCGCTCTTGTTTTTGTTGAGCATAGATGCTCTTATCCAGGGAACCTTATGAGGACTTCCTCGAGTCATTAGGCCTGGCGGGGGGCCAGCTGGGGTCAAAGGGACTCGCCCTGGAAGTTAAACAGGGGGACTGAAAAATGTCATTTCTGGCGAATACTTGGGCCTAGAGATCCAGAGGGGGAGGGGCGGATCTGGCGCTAGGTTCGAGAACGGTCACTGTTGACATGGTAGCGACGTGTTACCCCGGGACCTGTTGTGGGAATTGGAGAGGAGCTGATGGGGGGATTGGGACTGTTATTGTTAATTCACTTAGCTGGCGTTGGGATGTCTGGCAGGTATACTAGAGATGGGCACGCGCACCATATTCACTATATGCTGGCGGGGAGACGGGGTATGGTGCGCTCCCATCCCAATCAAGAGGCAGAGGGGAGAAAATAACCCGCTATATAAGGGAATATAAGGGAAAATAAGAGAGGTGGGCAGGCCAAGAGAAGCGGACCTGGGTGTCCGCGGCCCTCGCGGTCTGCGCACACCGGGGACCATGGTCACATGAGGAGTAGAGGGTAATCAAATCACAGTATTGGGGACCTCGCCGGGGCCATGGTTCTGACAGCTGCTGGTGCATTTTGTGCTGGTGCTGGACTGTGGCCTGGCTCCTTGGCCTTCCACGATTTTCCCCCAAAGGGGACGGGTTCTCAAAGGGGGATACTGAGGGTGCTCGGCCTGAGTGCTTCCTCACATTGACCTGAGAGGTATACCTCTGGGGCCACGGGAGACAACTGCAGAGAGGCTATTCCTCTCTGGGACGTTGCCTCGACACCCCCCATTAATTTGAGTGAGGGGATAACTTATTCTGATCCCCCCCGCCCTTAAGGCGTGTGTAGTGAGGTGTGGTAGTTGTGTGTCTTGTGTTTGTGTAGTGTATTCCTTTTGTGTCTTCTTATCTGTTATCCACATTCCCCTAGTCCTCCCCGTCCTTTCCTCTTTTCTCGCTTTTCTTCGGGGGAGGGAAGGAGAGACCCCAACTAGGGCAGGGTCCTGATCCACATTTATAATTTTGTGAGTCCGGAGCTCACCTTCCTGCGGAGATGGCTCCGCTCTGTCTTAATGTACTTTCCATTAACGCCAAAGGCCTAAATACTCCGGTAAAGAGACATGCCTTGTTTAGAGAACTGGAAAAAAAACAGAGCCCCATACCTGGGAAGCAGGATCTACACGACCTGTCATTCTGCGTACTCCCATAATAACAAAGCTAAAGGAGTTTCAATTCTGATAGACAAATCTCTTGCATTAAAAGTAAAAGCTATTGAAAGAGATAAAGAGGGTAGGTTTGTCTTTCTGTAGGGTTATCTCCCAAATGGACAGGCTATAACCCTGGCGAATGTATATGCCCCGAATAGGGACCAACATAAATTCTTCTCCTCTGTGCTGACCAAACTAGAGGGTTTTCGGGAAGGAATGCTACTGATGGGTGGTGATCTGAACTGGGCATTGAACCCACTGGTGGATACCTCTGACGCTAAGACTGCCATATCGTACAGGGCCTTGAAACAAATAAAAAAATCGTTGCGGGGACTTGAACTGGTAGATGCTTGGCGTCTGATGAATCCTGGGGAGAGGGATTATACCTACTACTCGCCCCTTCACGCTAAATACTCCAGAATTGACTACATTTTCCTGTCGCAAAGAGATCTAGGGAGGGTGGCACGGGCCCAAATAGGAAATATCACATTTTCTGATCATGCACCTGTCGCAATTTCTCTGGAGTTCCCTTATAGGGAACAGAAGGAATGGTGCTGGCGACTTAATGAGGCAATGCTGAAAGACCCCAGGGTGGTGGAGAAGCTTACAGAAGCTCTGAGCAATTACGTCAAGGAAAATGTCTCTGAAGGTATGGACCCAATGATAGTATGGGAAGCCCAGAAATGCACGATGAGAGGCTTGCTAATTCAAGAAGGATCGAGACTCAAGAGGGAGAGGTTACAAAAGCTAAATGATTTGATACAGAAAGTGGCTGACCTAGAGTCTCAGCACAAACAGTCTCTCCAGGAGAGACACTTGAGGGATTTGGAAGTGAAGCGGCAGGAGCTAAGAGACCTGATGTCTAGGGAATCTACTAGGTGGTTCACTAAACGATTTGGATTGTTTTATGAACAGGGAAACAAATCAGGCAGATTACTGGCTAGGGCCTTACGTCCTAAAACAACACACACTACAGTAGAATGTATTAAGGGACCAGATGGGGCAATGCACCAGAAGAATGAGGAAATAGCAGGGGCCTTTGGAAAATTTTACTCTGCACTATACAATCTACAAGGCTCTCATGACACAGGATATTTAGATACTCTTATGAATACCTACCTCTTGGAATCTGGAATGCCGGTCCTGTCCCAGGGGGAGACGGCTCATCTGGAGTCTCCGATCTTGGTAACGGAGCTACAGGAAGCGTTGAAATCAACCAAAGCAGGGAGAGCCCCGGGTCCTGATGGATTTCCCACGCAGTATTACAAGTCGTTCTCAGACTTGTTGCTCCCTATGATGAAACGCGCATTTGAGTCCACCTCCTCCTCGGGCAGTCTCCCTAGTACAATTTTAGAGGCCAGGATAGCGGTGATCCCGAAAGAGGGAAAGGACCCGAAGGACTGCCGTAGCTACCGGCCGATCTCCCTCCTAAATGTCGATGTAAAATTATTTGCAAAGGCCCTAGCCACGAGGATAGCTGCCTCCTTGCCAAAACTAATTACTCAGGATCAGGTGGGGTTTGTCCCGGGAAGGGAAGCCCGTGATAACGTCATCAAAGCTCTAAATCTGCAATGGTGGGCGAGAGCGAAAAGGGTGCAGGCCATTATGCTTTCTACAGACGCCGAGAAGGCATTTGATCGGGTTAGGTGGGACTGGATAAAGAAGGTATTGGAGTATATTGGGTTGGGCGGGGAGATGAGGAATAGGATCCTGGCCCTATACTCAGACCCTGTAGCCAGGGTCAGGGTGAATATATGCATGTCCCCTGTATTCCACATCCGGAATGGCACTCGCCAGGGATGTCCGCTATCCCCATTAATTTTTGCCCTTTCACTAGAACCCTTTTTGAGAAAGATTAGCTTAAATGATGGCATCAGGGGGTTGTCAATAGGACACAGAGAAAGGAAGGTTGCTGCTTATGCGGACGATATGCTCTTTTTCCTGAGCTCCCCTAGGATCTCTGTGCCTAACCTGCTGAAAGAATTTGAAATATTTGGGCGTATTTCGAATTTAAAGATCAATTTTAGTAAGTCATACGCCATGAATGTCTCGATGCCAGAGCGAGAAGTGGCGGCGATGAAGGAGATTTTCCCCTTTAGCTGGGAAGAGAAGAGTCTGGGATATTTGGGCATCCGGATTCCGGCGTCCCCCCTCCACCTATTTCAGTTTAATTTTGCCCCCATGGGGTCCAAAATTAAACAGGACTTGGAGAGATGGAATAAATTGATCTTTCATGGTTTGGTCGTATAGCGGTCATTAAGATGAACATCCTCCCGAGACTGCTGTATCTATTACAATGCATCCCCATTAAAATCCCTAGCACATTTTTTGGAGACCTGACGAAAACTTTTAGAAGATTCGTGTGGGCTGGTAGACCCCCTAGGATTAGGAAAAATATCTTACACATGTCCAGGGAAAGGGGGGGGGGGACGGGCCTGCCCTGCGTGCTGTCCTACTATAAAGCAGTTCATATAGGCAGGGTTGTAGATTGGCATTTTAATGGCGCACAGAAGGACTGGGTGCGGGTGGAGGGGGAGGCGGTAGGGGGGTGGGACTAGACACCATTTGCGATTTGAGGAGTTGCGACATCCCCTCATCGGCAAAAAAACACCCGTTTGTCGGGGCCTCCCTAGATGCCTTGGCCCCACTGCGCAATAGAGGGGAGGGACTGTCATCCCAGCCCGGACCTTTGACACCGATCAGGAGGAATCCAGCGTTTCCACCTGGCAGGGACCCCTCTTTTCTGAGAGGGTGTGAGGGCCCCGCTGTCCTACGAGTGTATCATGTGCTGAACAGGGGCAATCTGATAGAGAGGCAAGAGCTACAGACCAGGGTGGGGAGAGAGGTGCCGGTCCTTTCCTATCTCCAACTGCGGCATTTTCTGTCGACAGACGAAATGAAAATAGGAATCAGGAGAGAAGCTACGGATTTTGAAAGAGCCTGCTTGGGGTTGGGCCCAAAGTCGCACCTCATATCCTGGGCTTACGGGCTGCTCTGTAACAGGGGCAAACAGGAGGGCAGACCATGGGAAAAGAGATGGGAGACCGAGGTAGGCAGGTCATTCTCGGAAGAGGAATGGGAGGATATATACAGGAATGCTCATAGGGGCCTGATTAGCAGCTCAATGCAAGAGACAAACTACAAATTGATTACGAGATGGTATCGGACCCCAGAACTGCTGCATTCCTTCTATCCCTCGATCCCAGACGTCTGCTGGAGATGTGGACATAGTGGGGCATCGATGATTCACATCTGGTGGTCTTGTCAGACTATAAGGGGGTTCTGGGGGGAAATTAAGACAATCTGCGACCAAATAATGGGGGAGTCCTTGGATTGGAGGGCGGAGAGTGTTTTGTTGGGGTGGTCCCCCGATGGAAGGGGTGCAGCGGGAGGAGCCCCACTAGCTAGACACCTGTTAAATGCTGCTAGAGTGCTCATCCCCAGAAACTGGAGGTCCCAGAGGTCCCCCACTACTAGAGAATGGCTACGCCAGATCAACCATGTGGAACAAATGGAGGAGATATGCTATGCGAAACAGGATAGGCTTGAGGCGTTTCGGAAGATATGGACACTATGGGTTACTTTTAAAAATACGGATGTATACAAAGGGATCTGGACGGACTAAACTGGTGAGACCTTAAGCCGTAGGCCGCCAAACGGGGGGTCTGCATCTGCAGGCTCACTGCAAAAGGAACACCCCGAGGGGTAGCTGGTGGGCTGGTCCCCCCCCCTTCGGGACGAATCAAGAACGCAGCGGTCTCTCCTTCTGTCCATCTTTCCCTCCCCCTTTCTCTCCTTCTCTTCTTCTCCCCCTTCCTTCCAGCTCTTCTCTGTTATTCCTACCCTTCTCCATCCTGTCTCTACCCCACACCTTATTGGACCACCCTGGTCCAAACCCCTGATTTGTCTGGTCATCCCGTAAGTCACCCAGGTACCTTCTGCTCCTGGGCTGTTATGGTCTCTTGTTCAATGTTTTTTGTGTTACTTATATGTATTGGACCGGTTTAGTAGGGGCGGCCGCAGAGGGGGGCATGGTGGAGGGGCACAAAACAGATTAAAGGGGAGTTGGCTCCCCAAGGAGCTGAGGTTTCCCCCCCCACACAGGCAGACTGCAAGGAGGCGGTACAAAGCCAATGTAGAAATGCTCATTTCCCATTCCATGTTTGAATTTGAATTTAAAGTAGAGGATTTAGTTAACTTTGCACAGTCACCTGTCCTCTCGGAAGCTTATTGATGAAAGAATGTGAACTTGTAAAACCATGTAAGGATCGGTTCATGTCTGTACTATGTCTGTACTATGTTTGTGAAATGTTTTCTGTATCTCTTGAAAATTCTTCAATAAAAATTGAGTATGTTAAAAAAAAAATCACAGTTGAACATGTGGAGCGCAAAATAGTGCACAATGGTCTGGCAACAAAGGGTGACAAAAACTCCAGGTAGCCTGGCTGCGAAAGGGTTAAACATCCAAGATGGCGGCTCATGGACGTGCAGGCTGCCTGCAAACAGGAAGTGTCCTCTGACTGTGTCGCTCTGCATTCTGTGATTGCTGACCTTTTACTGACCCCAGCTCTGCTCTGTTTGTGCAAAGCACAGCTATAACCCCGCCCCCTGTACTTTTGACCCCTCTCAACTTCTCGGTATGTGATGCTACTGAGCCAAGATGGCGGTGCCCGTATCCTAGAGTCCTGAACAGAGTTGCAGCCCAGTTGGGGAAAGAATAAAAAGTAAGGGACTAAAAACATTAAATATATTAATTTTAGATGCTGGGGAATAGTTTAAGGGTTTGGGTTTTTCATTAAATCATGGTGAAGGTCCGGTTTAAGTCAAATATCATATCATACCTTCAAGAGTTATTCTTTACTGGGAATGGGACGATTCATCAAGGAATGTGTCTGTTGGACCTGATGGTATCTTGCTTCGAGGCAGTACTTTTTGCACTGTTCACACAGACCCCTGCAGAATTGCTCATGGAATTGCTCATGATCTGGGATCGAGACCAACAGACTCTGGATCACTCTTTTTTGCATGACACAGTTAACAAGGCAGTCTCTTCAGATTGGCAGATCTTTTCATCCAGTACCATGGAAGGTCATCACCATGGATGCCAGTCTATCTGGTTGGGGGAATGTCATGGAGTCACAAACGATCCAGGGACCATGGAGTGCAAGGGAGAGCAGACGCTCCATAAATATCCTGGAACTGAGAGGGATACTAATGTGTCTCAATCACAATCGGACAGCAGTGGTATATATCAATCACCATGGGGGCACCAGAAGCAGTAAAGCCCCTGTGGAAATGAGCTGGTTTTTCTTCCAATCCATTCCAGGCATTCCTTACGCTTGGGGATTACCTCCTTGCTGATCACGTGACTGCAAGAAAGAAAACAGGTGTGGCCTCTCCCAGCCCATAAGTAGCAGCTGCCTCCTCACCAAGATCAGTTATTCTAAGTGTGCCATACACTCCACTTCGATCTTCATGACATATGGGTAATCTCCAGTAGAGGGCGAACTTCTGCAAAGATGAATATGCAAAAAAAGAAAGCCCCTCCCGGTCCATATATACCTGGGACCTCCCACCAATTACCCAGTTCCTTCTCTGCAGGGAAGGCGACAAGACAGAAGATGAAGACTTCTTTACTTACAGGTAAGCCGGGCTCGCGCTCGGCCGTCTATTATCCCTATTACTACCCTTTCTAAATTGCCCCTATATTGAGCCTCCCAGCTTAGGCTGCGGGTCCTGGTGAAGGTAGGAGCACCCTATGGGTGCAGAAGGAGCACTGCTCCATCGTGAGACCTCACTATGGGGTAGGCGGTTATCCAGGTTTTTTGGTGATCCTGGTGTGGGATGCCCCGTCCCTCTATGCTTATGGCCGGATTCTGGCAGGGTTCCCCCCCTTCTGGGTCCCTTATTCCCCTCCGGGGGGGGGTTGCCTGGCCTGGCCGTTATTTCTTTTTTCCCACATATGCGCCTGTGTGTGTTGGTGTGTGATTCACTGTGTGTGTGTGCGTGTGGCAGACAGGGAGTGTTTTACTTGGGCCATGTCAGGGCTGTGGCAGCCTGGGGGAGCTTCTCCCCCTCAGGCTGTGTTCGGGAAGGGGGCGGGGCCGGGCTCTCTAGGTGCGGCCGTGGTAGCCCTGCCCCCTTCTTTGGCGCGATTTCTGTTGCTCGTTTCTAGGGGATCTGCATTGCTCGGAGGGGGCGTGGCCTCGGCAAGCGCGCGGACTGCGCTGGCCCGCCCTTCCCCTGCTCTCCCTCTTCATGCATGAGGCACTTCTCGGGGGCCATTTTCAAACAGGATCTGAGCTGCTTTCCGTGTGGTAAGGGCCGGATGGCCACTTCCTTAGCTTGTATGGGGGCTCCTCTCTAGCGGGGGGCCCCCACTGGTCGCGGGCACGTGTGTGTGTTTTCGCATGTCTGGCTGGGATACAGTTAGTATATATATATATATATATATATATATATATATATATATATATATATACTGTTATTGCCATATTTATCTAGCATTGCACTTATGTTGCCTGTTTTGTGTGTTACAGATTGCCCTGTATATGTGCATATTAAGGGGTTCCTCCTGGTCCTGGGGTCCCTAGTGTAAAATTGTTCACCTCAAATCCTCCCACCGGGATTTTTAAGGGGCATCCCGGGTTGCTTAGGCGTAAATTCCCTGCGGTCTTGCGACTGACCACAAAAATTCACCATATGGAGGCTTCGCAGGATACTGGGCTCGGGCTCCCTCTGGGACAATCCGGGCCATGTGTGGGGTGTGGGGTATCCCTTACGGGGGAGAATGTGCTGATCTGTATATCATGCGAACAAAGGCCATAACGTGACAGTCTGGTACCCAGCCTTCTGGGTCGGCTGCTCCCGCTTCATCGCCCTTCCCCTCCCCACCTTATCCGTACCCCAAGTGACTTTGGTACCAGTGGGGAGTCGCTTTCTGATGTTTGGGCTAGGTTGGCCAGCATCGAGAAAATTATTGCTAGCACGGTGGGCAAGAAGGCCCAGGCTAAAAAGAGACATTTGTCGTCGGCCCAGCCCTTGTGGGATGTTGACGATTCAGCTGATTTGTCAGATTATTCCCCGTTAGAGGAGGGGGAATTGTATCAGGAAACAGAGGCTGACTATGTTCTGTCTGGGAATGCCAATGTCGGGCAGGTGCTGGGGGATGCAGTAGATACGGCCACTGTTTTGTCACATTTATTGGAGGTGTTGGATATTGAACCGCCTGAGGCGCCCCTCTCAAGAAGGGGGAATTTTTTGGAATTCCCTACCCAGGGTCATTTTGATGCGCTGATCCTTAGGGAATGGGAGAGGCCCAGTCGGCTTCCTGGTGTTCCTCAGGGATGGGATAAGAAGTATCCTTTTCCGGTGGAGGCGGTTAAGCGCTGGTCTTCTCCTCCCGAGGTCGACGCGCCAGTATTAGGTTTGACCAACTCTTCTGTGCTGAACACCCCTGACGCCACTTCCCTTAAGGATGGCGAGGATAAGCGCCTTGATCAGATGGCGTGCCACGCATTTGCCAACGTGGGCTCGGCCCTGCGGCCTGTTAGTGCATCTGCTCTGGTGTCGCTTGCTACCAGGTCTCTTATCAGGGACTGGCTGAATAACGCTCAGTTTGATCCAGCTGGCGCTGAGTTCGCTATCCTTAAGAAATGCGAATTGTTCATGGATTTTATCATGGCTGCGATGGAAGATTCTATTGTCGTGTGTAGTAGGACTTCAGCCTTACTGGTGGCTATGCGCAGATTGGTCTGGCTCCGCCAGTGGACAGCGGACGTTGGGGCCAAGAAGTCGCTCACAGCTCTTCCCTTCTTGGGTTCGTGGCTGTTTGGAGATAAATTGGATGCTGTTGCTAAAAGAGGTAAGTTACCTCAGCGGAGGAAACAGCGCCGCCCTTTTCGGGGAGCGGGCTCGTTCACCTTTTTCCAAGGGGTCGCGCATGTGCGGCCCCCTCAGAAGGCTGTAGTTCCTGTTTGGGATTTGAATTTGGTTCTTTCGGCTCTGCAGGGTCCTCCTTTTGAGCCGTTACAGGATATTGCTCTTTGGTTCTCACCAGGATAAGGTGGTTTTTCATTTTAAGCCGGATTTCCTTCCTAAGGTGGTGTCTGCTTTCCACGTCAATCAGGATATTGTTCTCCCTTCCTTGTGTCCTAAGCCTAACAATGACAAGGAGAGGGTTCTGCACAATTTGGATGATGTTCGCTGTGTGAAGTACTATTTGGTGACTACTTCTTCCTTCCGCAAGACGGACGCTTTTTTCGTGGTGCCCTGCGGGCCCAGGAAAGGGTTGGCGCCTGCTAAGTCTACGATTAGCAAATGGATTTGTCAGGCCATTGTTGGGGCCTATTCTGCTAAGGGGAGGACTCCCCCTTTTAGGGTCACTGCGCACTCTACTCATGCTGTTGGTGCATCCTGGGCTTTTCAACACCAGGCTTCTGTTGAACAAGTTTGTAAGGCTGCTACTTGGTCTTCCGTTCATATTTTTTCCAAGTTTTACAAGGTTGATGTGCGGGCTTCAGCGGATGCTGTTTTTGGCCGCAAGGTTCTGCAAGCTGCAGTGGTTTGAGTTGGTACATTCTTTACTGTTTCTGGTTCCCACCCATGACGGACACTGCTATTGGATGTCCCATATGTCATGAAGATCGAAGTGGAGCGCATGGCACACTTAGAATAATATCGTATTATGAGTGTGCCATACACTCCACTTCGCCCCACCCCTTTTTTCAGATATTCTGGGGCTTTTATATGGTGAACCATTGGTTTTGATTGTTAAGGGTATAATTGGTTTTCCTGGTCCCCTTACTGCTTTTATACACTGGGGAATTGGTGGGAGGCCCCATGTATATATGGACCGGGAGGGGCTTTCTTTTTTTGCATATTCATCTCTGCAGAAGTTCGCCCCCTACTGGAGATTACCCATATGTCATGAAGATCGAAGTGGAGTGTATGGCACACTCATAATACCCGTTTTAAAGGTGAGTTCTCACAAAACGGTATTTTTTCTTTCTTGCAGTGGCAAGTGACTGTAAAGGTTATTCAAGAGATTTGCTCTCAAGGATTGGCAGCAAGCGGGGGACTGAACGCTGTCGGCTCTCTGTGTAGCCTTATTCCCACGGATCCCTCAAGACCCAAGTTTATGCCTCCACAGCGTTGGCTGTTTTGGGGTCCGTGAAGGTAAGGTGGAAGCGCCGGGGTCTTGGGGCGCTTACAGAGTGTATATGCTCTGGGCTGCAGGCTTTTTTGAAAAGCAAGTCAGCCGCAGGTTTTTCTCTGGTGTACCTGCTGAGGAATGTTTTTTTATTTTTTACCCAACCCTTCCTTCTTCCAGTTAGGTAGGTTTTTTATCTTAAAAAAATAAAATAAAAAAAATGAATTTTTATGTATGCCTTTAAGGGATGTGGCTGACGTCACGCAAGGGGCAGAGTTTAACCTGGAATCACAAGGCCGTGTATTCAGTTGTCTCTCTCCCCGGGCGAGGAAATAGCATATTGCTAGGTGTGTGTGTGTGTGTGTATATATATTTATATATATATATATATATATATATATATATATATATTGCACCGGCGGCGGCCAGTGCCTTGTGATTAGGATGGCTTTCGGGGGTTCCGCTGGTTTATTCATATTGCTGCCTCAGGGCAAGCTGATTTTGCCGTTGTTTGCACTAAGCTATGATATATATATTATGTGTTTGATCGTTTCTTTTGTATAGCGGTAAAGAGAAGAGCGGTGGTGATGAGTGGATATCTCCATTATCAATTTTTATATCAATTTTTTTGATTAATTGCATTATCAATTTCATATTTCAGTTATATTATTTATATTGTTATTATATATTTTTATAATATATATATATATATTTTTTTTTTTTTATATTTTACTATCTGTATGAATATTTATTTATTTTTTTAATTCTTTATTTAGAATTTTCATAAGTACAGACATGTCATATACAGTGTGATTATAGAACAACAACACTTGTATACAGTAGCAGTTGGAACAAACATATCCAGATAATGTCAAATATCACAGTCAACAGTTAAATTCCGGTCTCACTAAGCAACTATCGATAAGGGGGCCCGGGGGGTGTTGGGAAGGTGGTGGGCGGGCTGGGGGATGGTGGGGGGGGGTTGGCCTTCTGACCTCACCCTCAGCCAGCAACATACGACACTCATCCGAGTCAGAGAATTTTAACCAGTCAAACCAAGTGCATGTGAAGTTCTCAAACTTATTATCCCGGGAGAGGATCACATGCTCAAATCGCATAAGCTCATTGACCCTCTGGATCCACATTGCGATCGAGTGGGGGTCTGGGCTTTTCCATTTCTGGGGAATACAGATTTTAGCCGCGTTTAGAAGATGGCACAGTAAGGATTTCCTATATGATTTCAATGGAGCAGCCGACATGTGAAGGAGACAGACAGCTGGGTCATCGGCTACCTCCATTCCCGTCACCTCACTCGCTAGGCGTCTCACTGAAACCCAAAAGGGCCTAAGGACGGGGCAGTCCCAGAAGATGTGCATCATATCCCCCTTCGCCATGCCGCACCTCCAGCAATTATCTGGAGCGTCCTGGTTCCACTTGCTCATTACCGCTGGCACTCTGTACCATCGTGATAATAGTTTATAATTGCACTCCTGATAGCGAATGCAGATGGAAGTCTTGTGTGGCATAGCGAGCACTCTCTTATGTTGGTCAGGTGTGAAGGAGATGCCGAGATCGCTCTCCCATTTCTCAATAAAGGAGGGCACTGCTCCCTCTGGGGGGGAGGCCAGTAATTTGTGTATGTAGGACAGGGTATGCTTCACCGCTTCCTTCCTGGAGCAAAGGTTCTCAAAGAGCGTCAACTTCCTCATCCCATCAGAATATTCCCGGAGTGAGTGCAGGAAATGTGTCCACTGGTTTCTCTGCCTGCCTCCCTCCATTCTTTCGCCTTTGACCCTTCGTTTCCCGGGGGGAACCTAGGATTACCCAGAATCGGGACCATTGGGGAAGGGGTAGGGGAAATGTCCCGGTGTTCCGAGTGTCTCTGAAATACTTTAAGAGTGGCCCCTATTGTGGGATGTCTAGCCGCCGGAGGGATATCTGAAAGTCGTAGCCAGGGGGCCGCATTAATCGGGACTTCAAGGAACCCCTGCTCCAGACTCACCCATTGTTTATGACTATTATGTAGACACCAGTCTACTATCCTGCCAAGGTGGACCGCAGCATGATACCTAATAGGATCAGGAAAGACCAGCCCCCCATTTTCCTTGGACCAAGAAAGTAGGGATCTGTTAAGTCTTGGCTTCTTGCCCCCCCAGATGAACCTGATAAATAGCGCTCTCGCCCTCCTTAAGTAGCTCTGGGGGATTGCCACCTGGAGAGCCTGTAACACATATAACAGGCGCGGGAGTAGATTCATTTTGGTGGCATTGCATCTGCCAAACCATGACAACCTGGCCTTCCCCCACCTCGCTATTTCTTCTTCGAATTTCCGCAGAAGTGGCGGGAAACTTAACTCGAAGATTTTTGTCAGGTCACTTCCTATCTTTGTGCCTAAGTAAGTGACGCTTTCTCTCGCCCACTTAAACGGAAATGAGTTCTGTATGGCCCGGAAACGTGTTGAGGGGATGTTGATGTTGAGAACCTCAGACTTTTGATAATTAATTTTATAGCCTGCTAGCTCGCCAAATAGTTTTAGCTCCGACATAAGATTTGGGAGGGATACCTCAGGGCATGTCAGGCTAAAGATTAGGTTGTCTGCGTAAGCCGCAACTTTGTAGTGGGCAGGGCCATTGGATATACCTTTTAATGTTTGAATTTCTCCTAATCCGACAGAGGAAGGGCTCCAAGGTGAGTATGAATATTAGGGGCGAGAGTGGGCACCCCTATCTTGTTCCATTAGTAATCTGAAAGGGGGATGATAGAACCCCGTTCACCCGTACTGCGGTGGACGGGGAGTCGTATAAACCTCCGATTCAGCTAGTCATGTTAGGGCCAAGCCCCACATGTCTGATCGTGGCTCGCATGAATTCCCAGTCTACCCGATCGAAGGCTTTTTCAGCATCCGTCGCAAGCAGGAGCGAAGGTGTTTTCCTCCTGTGTGCCAAATGGATCAGGTTTAGTACCTTTACCGTGTTATCTCGTGCCTCCCTGTGTGCCATGAACCCCGCCTGATCCAACCCGACCACGTGATGAAGATGAGGAGAAAGTCTGGAGGCCAAAATCTTAGCAAATAATTTTAGATCAGTATTTAAGAGGGAGATAGGCCTATAACTGGCGCACTGGGCCGGGTCCTTACCCTCTTTCGGGATAACAGAGATATGAGCTCTCAAAGTGTCTGCCGGGAATGTTTTCCCATCTTTGATGGAGTTAAAAACGCTCAAGAGTTTAGGGGCCAGGATTGGGAACAGTTTCTTATAGTATTGTGGACTCAGTCCATCGGGTCCTGGTGCTTTCCCATTTGCTGCTCCTGAAACCACCTTTTGAAGCTCGGTCATAGATATGGGGTCTTCAAGCTCTTCCAAGACCTCCCTCGGTAGCTTAGGCATTCTCGAGTCCGCTATATACTGATCTAGTCTCCCCCCAGTGTCTGGCCTCTTTTGGTCCCGGAGGTTGTACAGGCGTGCGTAGTAACTGCGGAACACTTCCCCAATTTCGTTAAACAGGTGCGTAACCTGTCCTCCCGTTTTAGTAATCTTTGGAACATATGTTTTAACCTTTTTTTCTCTTAGTGCTCGCGCCAACAGCTTCCCACACTTGTCTCCTGACTCATAAAATACTCTGCGGCAGTTGTTCAGTTGTGCCTTGATTTTGTCACAGCAGAGTATTTTGAGCTTTTCTCTCAGGGAGGTCAGCGTGGCCAAGCAGCTAGCAGCGAGAGACTCCTTGTGTTTTCTTTCCAAAACCCCAATCTCCTCTATTAGTTTTTTCACCTGTTCAGTTCGTTCCCTCTTGATTCTAGTTCCTACTTTTATGAAAAAAACCCTGATGACACATTTATGGGTCTCCCATAGGGTCCCCGGACTTATGCCCGGCGTCGAGTTAACTTGAAAAAAATCTTTAAGTTCTGTTTGCACATCTGCTAAGACGGCTTGATCGTCGAGCAGTGAAGCGTTTAGTCTCCAAGACCAACTCCTCGGGACAGGCTGCGGACAAGTAACAGTCAACGTGATGGGTGCATGATCGGAGACTGTTATGTTGCCTATAGAAGCGCTGGACACACGGCACAGGGAGGCATGGGGCACCAAAAACCAATCTATCCTAGAATAAGACCCGTGAGATGGAGAAAAGTAGGTGTAGTCGCGTTCCTGCGGATGCATTATCCTCCAGGGGTCCACCAGCTGATGTTGAGCAAGCAGGCCTTTCAACTTTTTAAGTCTGGCGTAAGATTCGTGCGGACACCCTTTGGAGGTATCTAGGAGGGGGTCCAGGGCAAAGTTGAAATCCCCGCCCAGTACAAGCTCGCCCTCCCTGAATGAAGAGAGTTTCTCAAGCACCTTCCCCAAAAAGGCCACCTGACCCGCATTCGGCACATACAGATTTGCAAACGTAAAATTGCAGGAGGCGATCTTTCCTTTAAGGAAGATCCATCTGCCTTCCTCATCCGTAAGGTAGTCGTCCAGTTCCCAGGGGAGGGCCGCATCCAGGCCCTGGAACTAGAAGAGTAACTATGGTAAGATCTCGTATAAAATCTGTTGCCGAACGAGGGTGGGTTTTTAGCTTTAAAGTGGGTCTCCTGCACAAAGGCCACCTGCGCTCTCAGACCTCTCAGGCTCCCAAGTACAAGAGACCTCTTTTCGGGACTGTTAAGGCCCTTAGCATTAAGGGACACTACTCGGATTTCGGTCATGTCGTTTAGTGGCCAGTGGCCAGAACCCCCACAGACAGTGCACTTGGCAACACCCGGGAGACCGCTCCCGGGCCAGAGGGTGAGAGGGGCTGGGTTGGGGGAAAGTCAAGGGACGGGGAAGTTACAGATAAGGGGGATGGGGGACTAAAAGAACTAACAAAAGACTATACAAGTCTAACTCACCCCACAACGGGGGCATCTGCAGTCTATGGGGTCACAAAGCGGCCCCTGGACTGAACCTACTGGGGTGCTGCGTCCGACAGAGAGAAGAGGTGCGGTCAGGAGTCTCAGCGCAGTGCTTCTCGACCCATTTTGACGCACCTGTCTCCGCAGCCAGGCGACAATAATGAGAACCCAGCCTAAACAAGGCGAGGGGTTATATATATTAGAGCCCGTGCCGAGGGAGGATCTCCCCGCCCCAACCCGCACCACCTGGCACAGCGTCTAACCAGTTATGGCCACTGTAGATCCGCCTCTCAGGCGCGCGTCTATGTGCAGGAGGGTCAGGGGTCTCCCCGGCCCGGGGCCCGTGTAACCATCAAACCATTAGGATAACGTGATAACAATACTCAGGGTAATCCCTCCTCACGGAGGAAGAGGGATGCCCTCCACAATAAGACAGAGTTCTTTACTGGAGTGTTATGGCCTAACGAGCCATTGGGCGCTCTTCAGGCCCTCGTTCCCTCTCCCTCCCCAGACGGGCGGACCAGGGGAGAGAGGGAACTTCCAGGCCCTATGTCTCCAGAGTCCATCGAGCCACGTTCAGGGGGTGTACTGCCAAGAGGGGCCCTCCCCCCAGCTCCCGCAGGACGCTTCAGCGGGCCTCTAAGATGCTTGAGATCTCGAAAGTTCCTCGGACCATTGCTCCTTTTGCTAGTAGATCGCGGCCGAGGGGGCAGTGCCCCCGGGTCCAGCCAATCTGGGACGGCCACAGGGTCACATTTCAGGAAGTCGAACAGCTCCTCCAGGTCTCGATGTCTTCAGCTGGAAGACACCTCGCGAATTTCTAACAATAAGATGAAATGCGAATCCCCATCTATATGTGGCTCCTTTGCTTATGATGACGTCGAGCAGGGGCTTCAGGACCCTTCGCATTTGGAGGGTGCACGTAGATAGGTCCTGGAGAACTTGGACCTCTTTTCCTTTGTAAAGCACAGTTCCCCTTTTCCAGGCTTTCCTCAGGATCTCTTCTTTAACTGTGAAGAGGTGCACCCTACACACTATGTCCCTAGGGAACGCAGGGTCAGCGCTCCTCGGGCCCAGCGCTCTGTGCACCCTATCCAAAACAATTGACGTGGACAGGTCCCTCTCCAGGATATTATTGAAGATGGTTGTCCCCACCGCTCTCACATCCTCTTCATTTGCGGACTCCGGGACGCCTCTTATTCTTAGGTTGTTCCGTCTGCTGCGGTTTTCCAAATCATCTAGATGTAAGTGGCAGCTTCTTGTTTGTTGCAGCGTTCCTCCAATGCTCTCATTCGATCGTCCACTGAGCTGGCAGCTCTATCCAGAACATTTACTCTAGATTGGACCTCAGAAACTTTGCGTCTAACTGCTGCAATTTCACGTTTGTGGGCTGCTTTGTATTTCTCAATCAGTTTCTCAATATCCGTTTTGGTTGGCATCCCCCTCAGTAAGGAGATCCAAGCGGATCTGCTGGTCGCTGGGGTTCCCAGATCCAGACACATCAGGCGTCAACGTGGCTCTCCACTCATTAATTTCAACCGGCGGCAATATGGGCGAAGCCCAGCGGTCCGCGGGGGACATCGGTGCGGGGCTGCCACAGGTCTCGGCCATTGACCTGGCAGGGGAGGGCAGAAGCGGGGACACAGGAAACCCCAACGGGCACGTCACCAATCACGCCTCTTGCAGCTCCTCTATCTTCTTGGGGTTTAGGCGGTCTCTGAGGGAGGCCAGCAGGTAATGCCCCAGGGGGCAATGGCTGGGAACGTGTGGGGGTGCCAGGAAGGGGCGCCCCCGTCTGATGGCCTGGGTCTGTATGCAAACTGGCCCAGGTCCATGGCGTGTCTGCCGCCGTGTGTATGGTGCGCTGCCCTTTTTTCTGTAGCTGTCTCGTCAGGATTGTAGCCTCTGTGTGCGTTTATTACATTTGGGGTCCTGTCTGGGGTACCTGTATGCAACGGGGGAGAGCCATCACTTCTCTGTATCCCCCCTGTCCCCCAGCAGCCCATGTCATGATGCTGCGGGTCCATTGGCATCTTTTGGCCAGTCTGAACAGTGGGGGTTTTCTCCTCAATGCGCCTCTGTCCCCCTCTATTCACGGTCCGGCCCTCCTCTTTCATGCCAGAGGGCCGGGACATGTTACTGTCCACGTGTGTGGTTACGGCCACCATCTTGGTGCTCTCCCCCATCAGGGTGCTGCTGCTGCTATGGCCTCCTCCTCCCCCGTGCTCCGGCTCAACCTCTCCACCCGCCGCATCACTCTCTCTGCCGCCTCCTACCTGTTCCCCCTGCCGTCCGGCGCTCTTCAGCTGGGCCTCGTCTTCGGCGGGTGCCATGTTCTGTGCGGTCTTGGCCGCTATCTTGGTGCACCTCTTCCTCCGCTCTCCTCCTCCAGTGTGGTCTGCCTCACCGGCACGCACCGGGTCTTGGGTCGCGGCGTCGCTGACATCCGACGGCTTCTCCCGCTCAGCGCCGCTCTGGACGCTGCTCTCGAAGGAAGCGGAGTCTGCCTTCACTCCGTCTTCCTCACTGCTGTCCCGGGACGCGCACACCGCCGCAATCTTGGATAGCTCTGCTCTCTCCATCCTCCTCGATTTTTCAGAGGTATGACGGCCTGATGCACCTCTGCTGTCCTCTCTGACGCCTGTGGCTCTTCATGCGTCTGGTCATCCTTTGGCTGCTCAATTCGCCCGGTAAGTGATCTTTCTGTGGGGTCAGAAAGCCGGAGCTCAGTCACACGCTGCTCATCACTCCAAGGTCGGGACACGCCCCCCTATATTTTATTATTATAATGATTGTCAGTTTTATCTTTTTATCAGTTAAAAAAAAAAAAGAGAGGGAGATTATTAATGCTCTTTTTTCTCCTGTTCTATTTTTTAGAATTTGGAAGAAGGATAGAAAAGGGTTGTGGTTCCTCACGGTCCCTTTTGGGATTGGTTTTAGGCTTAGGGCCTGATTGCCAAATTTAAAAAAAAAAACACCACGAGGGAGGCATCAGGGGATAGTGATTCGGGCATCCCATTTGAGCAGGGCTGGCTCTGCCCCTTATGTAAGCAGGATCCCCGGGGTAGTTTCAGCACGGTTTGTTCTGCTTGCGCCATGAGAATTGGGTAGACCATAATAGAGTTATTGCTGGTGGGAGCGCAACGGCTCACCCATCCCTTCCTTCCCCTGGAGAGGGGGAAGGCAGCGAGGCGCAGTCAGATGTGGTGCACAGGTTGGATAACCTGGAGAGACAGTTATCCTTGGTTATTCCAAAGAAGGCCACCTAAAAGAGGAGGCATTGGAACCTGTTGCGGAGGAAAGAGCTTTATTTGCCTCTTTTGGAGAGTGGGAGGAAGAAGAGTATATAGATGAGCAGCTCTCAGAAGGAGAGTTACGCTCTGGTGAGGAAGATAGTAACTCTATTTTTTTTTCTCTCTTCTGATGAGGACCCCCTCCTCGCAGGTGAAACACAGTGTCTGCTCTCTTCGGTTTTTGAAACTTTGAATATCACTCTCTCCCATATTGTATCTTGTACTCAGAATATCCACTGTCAAATCTGTAAAACTGCGTTTGAAATAGTGTATGTACTGTATGTTCTACCCTGTCTGTAATTACTACTTTGTAAAGCTCTACGGAAGATGATGGCGCTATATAAATGAACAATAATAATAATAATATCACCCCTCCTGAGGTGGCAAAAAGAGGGAAGGATGATCTGTTTAAGCCAGTAAGGCAAAGGCAGGTGGTCCCGGAGCAGCCGCACTTTTCTAAAATGGTGTTAAAGGAATGGGAAAATCCTAACAAATTACCGGCTGTTCCTAGGATACTAGACTCTAGGTATCCCTTTTCGGCGGGCATGATTAAGCTTTGGTCTTACCCACCTGAGGTGGATTCTCCAGTAGCAGGCTTGTCTAATACTTCCATCATGCCGTCTGCTACTATGGGATCTTTAAGAGATCCCACGGAGAGACGAATGGATCAATTGGCCCGCCATGCTTTTGCTATGAAAGGATCCTTTCTACGTCCTGTCTGTGCCATGGCCATTGTGTCCCTGGCTTCAAGGAAGAAGATGAAGAAAAAGTTTAGCCAGGGCTAAGTCTCACAAGCTTATTCAAGAGTCCAAAGATTTTAAGGATTGTTTGGACTTTAACTCGTTCGCTATCACTGCGATGGATGATGCAGTCAGGCTAGCTGCTAGAACTTCTGCTCTGCTTGTGGCCTTGTGCCATTCCTTATGGCTAAGACAATGGTTGGCGGTTGCCGCCACTAAGAAAGCTCTTATAGATCTACCTTTTTTAGGGAGCAGATTTTTGGGAGAAAACTGGACGGTATGGTGAAGGATGGCAAACTGCCTTAGAGGAAGATTACGACTCGGCCTTTTCAGAGGACTTTATCATATCGACTCTTTTGGACTGGCAGAGGGGCCTTTCGCCCTTGCCCCGTAGAGATTTGAGAGGTAGAGGCAGAGCGCGTAATAGGGCAGGAGGGGCCTGGAGAAGTGGGCCTAATCCTCCAGCCAAGCCCACTCCAGCATGAGGGGGCGCCCACACCCGAGAGGGTGGGGGGACGGCGTTTGCATTTTGCTCATATCTGGAGGCACCACGTGGCGGATCTTTGGATCCTAGAGGTGGTGTCGTCAGGCTACAAGATCAAGTTTGCAGCCAGACCACCCTCAAGGTTCCTTCGGTCAGGGGCATCCCGGAACCAGTCAAAGATAGATGCCCTGAGACCCGCAGTTCAGCATCTCCTTTAAAAAGGGATAATTTGTCGGGTACCCTTTCAGGAGGAAGGTCAGGGGTTTTACTCCAACCTGTTCACAATCCCCAAAAAGGACGAGTCGATGCATCCCATTTTAGACTTAAAGGGTCTCAACAGGTATATCCGCGTGAAACCTTTCCGCATGGAGACGCTAAGGTCAGCGGCAAGAGTAGCCCGGGGATCTTATGACTACTATAGACTTAAGGGACGCGTATCTGCATGTTCCAATTTTTCCAGGGCATCAGAAGTTCCTGAGGTTTGCCCTGGAAGACCAGCACTTCCAGTTTGTGGCACTCCCATTCGGGATATCCTCGGCTCCAAGAGTGTTCACCAAAGTTTTGGCGGGTCTCATGGCCATTTTCAGGAGCCAGGGGATATGCATCATTCCATATTTGGACGATCTTTTAATTTCAGCGGGTCTCTTCAGCGGATCATGAAAGATACGCAGATGGTCCTATCAACTCTGGAAGAGTTCGGCTGGGTGATCAATTATCCGAAGTCCCATATCACTCCGGCGCCAGTAAGGAATTTATTAGGAATGATTCTGGACACGGTTCAGGTCAAGGTGTTTCTGCCAGAGCAGAAGGCTCTGCTAATTCGAAATCAAATAGTACTTACTGGCTTGCCGGCAGCCGACCATTCGGCTAGGGATGAAGCTAGTAGGCCTTATGGTAGCCTGCTTCGAGGCCGTACCTTTTGCCCAGTTTCACATGAGGCTTCTTCAGTGGAATCTGTTGGCAAACTGGGATCGAGCCCCACAGTCGCTGGATCAAGTTTTTTGTTCTGACACCCTCGGCCAGGCAATTTCTTCTGTGGTGGATGGACCCTCTCCATCTGTCTGTAGGCAGGTTCTTTCTGACACCACAGTGGCAGATCGTTTCCCCGGATGCCAGTCTCACAGGTTGGGGGGGGGGGGGGCATCTGTCAGACACAGAAGATCCAGGGACAGTGGGGCCCGAAGGAGTATCAGCTTCTCATAAATGTATTGGAACTAAGAGCAATCCAACTAGTGCTTCAGTATCTGACCCCCAGCTTAAAGGGGCAGGCAGTCCAGGTCCAATCGGACGGCAGTAGCCTATATCAATCATCAGGGGGGCAAGAGTGCTCTAGAGGAAGTAAGCCGGATTCTGACTTGGGCAGAGGAGAATGTTCCCTGCATCTCGGCAGTTTACATCCCGGGGGTAGAAAACCAGGAGGCCGACGCTCTGAGCGGGAAGGTTCTGCATTGGGGACAATGGTCCCTCAGTCGGAAGGTCTTTCAAGCCCTTTGTCTTCGCTGGGGATGTCTGGAAGTGGATCTTTTGCATCCAGACACAATCACAAACGGACGAATTTCATGTCCCTATCAAGGTCTCTTGGGCAAGGTTCAAGCTTCTGTACATTTTTCCCCCGCTTCCGCTACTGAGCCGTGTATTTGGAAAGATAGCTCAGGAGGGGGTACCTACCATTCTAGTAGCTCCTCATTGGCCAAGAAGAAGTTGGTTTTCAGACATAACAAGGAGGTCGGCAGACCATCGGCACCTACCGGTCAAGCCAGATCTCCTCACTCAGGGGGCACTTCGGCGCCCGAATTTACAGATGCTGACTTTAACGACTTGGCTATTGAAACCTCGATCTTAGCAGAGAAGGGTTTATCGGCCAAGGTTATTCATACCATGATTCAGGCCCGGAAGAAGTCTTCTTCCATGATTTACTACAGGGTCTGGCGGTCGTTCATATCCTGGTGTGAGGCTAGGAATTTTTCGTGCAGAAAGTATTCAGTTTCTAGAATTCTAGAATTCTTACAAGATGTCTTAGAAATGGGCCTACAGTTAAGCACTTTAAAAGGGCATGTCTATTTTTTTCCAGAAGTCTATCGCTAGTAAGAGGCTCATTAAGACTTTTTTCAGGGGGTCACTCATGTCCGACCACCGCGCAAAGCTATTTTACCAGTGTAGGACTTAATTTTAATTTTTCAATTTTTAATGCATAGATGGCCATTGTATGCTTGCGCACACATAGGAATTCATCCTCCGCATTTGACCCATCCGTGCAGTGAGTGCACATGCTCGGAGCGGTGGGTCGCCCTAATTGTGGCGCCCGGGGAGCAGTTGCGGGGTTGGGTGCCTTGCTCAAGAGCACTTCGGTCTTGTCCCAGGACCGGGATTCGAACCTGCGCTCCCCTTGCCTCTAGGCCACAACTGCCCCTTAATCTGGTGTTGACGGCTCTGCATGGTGCTCCCCTTGATCCTATGATTGACGCTCCATTGGGCATTTTGACGCTTAAGGGGTTATTTTTGGTGGCAATCACCTCTGTGCGGCGTGTTTCTAAGTTAGCCGCCTTATGTATGAAGTCTCCTTATGTTGAGTTACACAGAGACAAAGTGGTTTTTCGGTTTAAGCCTGATTTTTTTTACCTAAGGTCGTCTCTCCCTTTCACCTTAATCAAGAGGTAACTTACCTTCTTTATGCCCAGTTCCGGCTAATGCTAAGGAAAGGGCGCTTCATTCTTTAGATGTAGTCAGAGCCGTAAGATATTACTTGGCAGCTACAGATTCCTTCCGCAAAACGGGTTTCCTTTTTTGTTATATCGGAAGGGCCGAGAAAGGGGCTTCCGCCAGCTAAATCCACTGTCAATAAGTGGATTAGGCAGGCAGTAGGAAGAGCCTACTCGGCCAAGGGGAAGGAACCCCCTTTTCGGGTCACGGCCCATTCCACTAGGGCCATTGGTGCTTCTTGGGCTTTTCAGCATCAGGCTTCGGTGGAACAGGTTGCAAAACTGCCACCTGTCTTCGGTTCATACATTTACCAAATTTTACAAGGTGGATGTTAGAGCCTCAGCTGACGCTGTGCTTGGTGGAAAGATTCTTCAGGCAGTAGTGAAATGAACTACCTGCTGTTCTGCGTCAGGGGATACCGCCCATAGATGGCACTGCTTTTGGAGATCCCAAGCGTAAGGAGTGCCTGGAATGGATTGGAAGAAAAAACATAATTCTGTGAGGTACTCACCTGTAGAATTGGTTTTTCTGGGAATCCATTCCAGGCACTCCGGCCCACCCGTTTTGGGTCATGATCTATCTTTTGATGCTTTTTTTGATTTTTTTGATGGTGTTTAGTCCATTTATTTCATTAGCATTAAAAAAAAAAAAAAAAAGAGAAAATAGAAAAAGTGTAAGAGAAAGTGAAAAGAACAAAACTTAATTTCTGAGAGTATTTTCGTCGAGTTCGGTGTAAAGTAACATGGACTCCTATATAGGCCCTCCCGGCCTGCTTCTGTTTTTCTGTTTTTTACTGCTTTTTAAGTAAACTGATCTTGGTGAGGAGGCAGCTGCTACTTATGGGCCGGGAGGGGCCACACCTGTTTTCTTTCTTGCAGTCACGTGATCAGCAAGGAGGTAATCCCCAAGCGTAAGGAGTGCCTGGAATGGATTCCCAGAAAAAACGATTCTACAGGTGAATACCTCACAGAATTGTGTTTTTTACTTTGGGCCGAGAAACGGGTTCCATGTATTTTGGCTGTACTCATACCTGGAGTGGACAACTTACAGGCCGATCATCTCAGCATAACAGTCCTGCATCAGAAGGAATGATCTCTTAGTCAGAGGGGTTTTCAATCCCTATGAATGCGCTGGGGGATCCCAGACGTAGATCTCTTTGCATCATGGCACAGTCGGAAGGTCCGAAGTTTTGTGTCCCGGTCCAGGGATCCTCTAACAATAGCAACAGATGCCCTGACTCTTCAGTGGTCAGCATTCAAGCTTCTTTATGCATTCCCTCCGATTCCATTCCTGGGTCGAGTGCTAAAAAAGGTTAGCTCATAAGGCATTCCCAACCATTCTGCTGGCTCCTCCGTGGCCAACAAGAAGCTGGTTCTCAGACATAGTAAGGATGTCAGAGGGCAACTCGTGGAGGTTACCCGACGATCCAAATCTCACACAGGGGCCTTTAAGGCATCCTAGTTTACAAGTTCTGGCTTGAACGGCCTGGCTATCCCAATTCACAAGTTCTGGCTTGGACGCTGTGGCTATTGAATCCTTTATCTTGGCAGAAAGGGGGTTTTCTGCCAAAATCATCCAGACTATGATTCAGGCCAGGAAGAAGTCTTCATCAATGATCTACTATAGAGTCTGGCAAGCATTTATTGTTTGGTGCAAATCCAAAGAGTTAGCTGGTAGAATCTTTTCTGTTCCCAGAATATTGGATTTTTTGCAGAAGGGTCTTGATGAAGGTTTCAATTGAGTACTTTAAAGGGGCAGATATCTGCTTTATCTATCTTTTTCAGAAACCCATTGCTGAGAATGTATCAAAACTTTTGTATAGGGAGTCGCTCATGTGCGGCCTTTTCATAAGCCACTTCTGCCGGTTGGGACCTGAACTTAGTTTTGTCAGCTCTTCAGGGTCCTTCTTCTGAATCATTGGCAGATACGTTAAGTTTATTGACTCTTAAGGTTATCTTTTTTAGTGGCAATAACCTCAGTAAGGAGGGTTTCTGAATTAGCAGCTTTATCCGTTAAGTCTCCTTATTTAGTGTTACATGTGGACAAGGCCGTCTTCTGCTTTAAACAGGATCTTCTTCCTAAAGTGGTTTTCATCTTTTTTTTTTTTTAATTCTTTATTTATGGGTTTTTGCATATAAACATTCACAAGAGAGTTATAAAACACCATTCAGTACAATACAATACACAGTAGGGCAGTGGGGTAAGGGTCGGATCAGCAAGGTTCGGGTGTGGGGAAGGGCGAGGTAGCAGCTGAGTGACCTATGTGGCATGCAGGTCTACAGGCCAGTATCTCAACAACACGAAGAGGCCGCCGGGTGGGTCTGCCCTCATTGGGCGCTAGAAGCTCTCGGCAGGTCCCAAGATTCCGGTGTCTCTCCCCGCCGGGCACTCACAGGGCCCCCTGGAATTAAAATAAAGACCCGCCGCACATGGGACCGAAAGGGAAGGGGGTGGGGGCACGGGCGAACCCCTATTACAGCACATCAGCGCAACGGGACAAGCCTTAGTCATTGGTTCTCTGGCTCATTGAATAACTGCTTGAACGCCTCAGACTCCTGGTAGATTAACCAGGGCATCCATGTTCGCCTATATTGCTCGTCTCTATCATGTATAGCCAGTGTGAGGTCCTCCACCTCCGAGATGTTTGATACCTCCGTGGCCCAGTCCCTCACCGTGGGGGCTCTTTTTTGTTTCCAAAATCTTGGAATTACTAGCTTAGCTGCATTCAACAAATGAGCCCGCAATGTTTTCTTATACTTGCTTACGGAGTGATTCGTCGAATGCAGCAAAATCTGAGCTGGGTCAGTGAGGATCTGGCCCCCTGTGAGTTGAGAGACCACGGCCAGGACTCCCTCCCATTATGCCCGAATCCTGGAGCAGGACCACAGGATGTGTATCAGGGTGCCCCGTTCGACCCCGCACCTCCAACAATGTGGATCCACCGAGGCACACATCCTGCTGAGTCTGTCTGGAGTATAGTACCATCTGGTCAGAACCTTATAGTTAGATTCCTGCACTCTGGTGGCAATCGAGGATCTGTGGGCGAGGGATGCAATCTTCTCTCTCTGCTCCTCATCAAACTCCATCCCTAAGTCGGCCTCCCATTCTCTCCAGAACGTCGGGGGGCTAGCCCGCTCCCCCACCAATAACGAGTATAATTTGGAAGTCAGATGGCCGTTCGGTGACCCGCCCAGGCAAATCCTCTCGAACTCGGTATGGGACCTGCACCTTTCTCTCCTCAATCCCTGCCCAGCCACAAAAGATTGCAATCTAACCAGGGTCCACGGGTCGAGGTCAGCATTTTCCCATCTGGATCTCAAGTCTGACAGCGATGTCCACCCTCTCTCTGTAATCAGATCCCCCGCTCTCAACTGGGTCAGCCCACTCCACTACCTGAGGTCCGCTCTGGATGATCCAGGGGCCAGTAGGGGGTTAATGATCACAGGGACCATGGGGGAGGGCCACGGAGAGATCTCTGTATAGGATCTGTACTTCCCAAAGACCCAAAGCGTTGCTGCGATGGTCGGGTGCCTTTTTAGGACTAAGGGCAGAGCCCCCCTGTTCCACATCGAGACGTCCGGCGGGGTAGGGGTCACGGCACGCTCCAACTGAACCCACCTCTTCGTATCCCAGCATGTCGCCCACTCACAAGCTCTCTGTAAATGTGAGGCCGCCCAATAGAGCTTAATGTCTGGCAGGGACATACCCCCCTGATTCTTGGGCCTGTATAGTGTGCTCTTCCCAATTCTCGCTCGCTTTTTGTTCCAGATGAAGCGCAAGAGGGACCTGCTAAGGTCAGCGAAGAAACCCGCAGGGATCTGGATTGGCAGGGCCTGGAACAGATACAAAAGTCTGGGCAGTATCGTCATCTTTATTATGTTTACCCTCCCCATCCAGGAGAATGTGGGAAGGTCCCACCTCTCCAAGTCATCTCTAATTCTTCTGGCCAGGGGAAGGAAATTCAGGGGCACTATTTTGTGCAAGGAGCGTGGCAACTGGGTTCCCAGATATGTCAAAGAGGCCTTGGCCCACTTAAAGGGGAAGGACTGCTGCATGGTCCTGATTAGGTCTCCTTGAAGGGAGACATTCATGGCCTCAGACTTGTCAAAATTGATTTTTAGGTGCGAGAGCCTCCCGTATGCCTCAAATTCCCTCATCAGGACAGGAATAGTTACGGAGGGGTTAGTGATAAAAAAGAGCAGATCATCCGCGTAGGCGGCGACCTTGTGGGTACTCTCACGGGAAACGAGTCTCTGGATGTCAATGTTATTTCTAATTCTGCACAGGAATGGTTCAAGTGACAGGGCAAAGAGCAGGGGCGACAGGGGGCAGCCCTGGCGGGTTCCGTTTTTAATCCACACCGGGTCCGAGAGGTGGCCATTGATTCTTATTCGTGCCGAGGGAGTGGTATATAATGCTTCTATGAGCAGTCTCATTTTGTCCCCCAGCCCGATGTACCGAAGAGTCTTTCAGGAAAGGCCAGCTCACCCTGTCAAAGGCCTTTTCGGCATCAGTAGAGAGAAGCATCAGGGGGTCCCCGAGGTGTTGGCCGCGTGAATGACGTTAATGGCTCGGATAACGTTATCTCTGGCCTCTCTATGGGATACAAACCCAGTCTGATCCAGATGCACAAGGTGAGGGACTAGAGGCGCTAGCCTATTAGCCAAGACTTTGGGGCAGAGCTTCATATCTGCGTTGAGCAGAGAGATGGGCCTATAGCTTTTACAGAGAGATGGGCCTATAGCTTTTACTGGATAGCGGATCCTTTCCCGGCTTATGTATAACCGTGATGTGGGCTTCTAATTCCCTGCATGAAAACGCTCCCGGGTTCTCCTCATCCAGTATTGTGTTCCAGGCCCTTACCAATCGCAGGTCCAGCAAGGCCTCAAAAGTTTTGAAGTACCTAGACGTGAAACCGTCTGGTCCCGGCGCCCTGCCTGCGGGTGTAGATTTAATGGCCTCGGCCAGCTCCCGTGTGCTAATTGGAGCCTCAACTAGGGCCGCGGCCTCCTCCAAGATCTTAGGCATGTTTGAGCCCGCAAGGTATTGCCTAATTCTCTCTAATTGCCTCGACCCCGATGTGTCCCCACGTAGCCCATATAGACCCGCGTAATAGTTCCTAAATGTGCCCGCTATTGACTCTGAGGTGTGTTGTTTCTGTTGGGATTCATCAATAATTTCAGAAATAAAGTTCTGGGCCTGCTGCTGTTTAAGGGCTCTCGCAAGGAGAGCGCTGTTTTTGTTGCCAAACTCGTAATACCGCCTTTTACATTTCCTGATCACATGCTTGGCTTTTGTGGTTTTCATCTTAATGAAAAGGTGAATTTGCCTTATGTCCTACTCCAGTGTCTGATAAAAGGATTCTTCTTTCACTGGATGTAGTGAAAGCACTAAGATACTATCTCACTACTACACAATCTTTCTGTAGATCGGACTCCTTACTTGTCATACCTGAGGGTCCATGGAAAGGTCTTCCACCATCTAAGTCTACCATCAGCTGATGGATTAGACAGGCAGTGGTAAGAGCCTATAGCCCTAAGGGGAAGAATTCTCCCTTTTATGACTGCTGCTCCTTCGACAAGAGCTATTGGAGTAACTTGAGCCCCAGGTGGGAAGGAATTACATGCAGTAGTAATTAGATGGTTTTTGGAATATCTTATTCCTGAAAGGAATAAGGGTTTATTCTAAGTATGTCACACACCCCGCTTCAAGACATTCATTACACTTGGGTATACTGACCTGTAGATGGCGATCTTGCAGAGATGTCAATAAAAAAAGGTAAGACCCTCCCGGCAATACCTGGGACCTCCCACTCATTCCCCAGTCTTTCATCTCTGCAGTGGCGAGCAAGTCAGAAGATGTCTCCTCCTTGCAGGTAGCCGGGATGACTCCCGGCCTTCTATTCCTGCCCGGATCCCCTTATTTAACCCTTTAAACGCCAGCCACGTAAATTTTACGTGGCTGCCTCTCTAACCGTTAAACGCCAGCCACGTAAAATTTACATGCCTGACTTTCCCCATTAATAAAATAAAAAGTATAAAAAAATATCACTTACCTGACCCCTTGTTTGATTCATCCGGGTCTCCTCTTCAGCCAGAGGGGCTCCGATCGGCGATTGGAGGTCCTCCGGCTGCAGGGGAGGGCCCGGAATAGGGTGCCCCCCCCGTTTCAGCAGCCGCCGGCATTTGCCTGGAAAAAAAAAAAAAAAGACATTTACTCACCTCCGCTCCCGCCGCCTCTCCTCTTCATGGGGGGGGGCTCCGATCACCCCCCCCCCCGGCTCTTCCGTCTTCTGGAGGAGGGCATAACAGCCCTCCTCCCTTTACCTCCTCCGATGGCGGCCGCCATCTTGGATTCTGGCACCGCCCCTTCGGGGCGGGGGCGATGACGTCACCGCCGGGTGTCATCGGGGCACCCGGCAGTTCAGCTCTCAGATGCCGGTGATGGCTGGACAGGGAAGGAGGGAGGTAGGCGATCCTCCGATCGCCTGCCTCCCCCCTCCTCTGCCCAGCCGTCACTGACAGCAGATCGCCGAGGGACACAGGAAATGAAGATCGGGGGTAAGTAAAGTAAAAAAAGTTTTTTTTTTTTTAATAAAGTGTTTAAAAAAAAAAAAGTGTCTAACTTTTTTTTTTACTTTAACCCTTTGTGAACTGGTAAGGGGTCCATGTGACCCCTTATACCAGTTCACAGGGCTCGGGGGTCTGGCAAGTCACCTGCACAAGCGGGTGACTTGCCATTAACCCCTGGCCCCCCAAATTACCTGCCTCCCCAAAGCCCAGGGGGGGCAGAAGAGCCGTGGCCCTAGGCTATGGCGGCTTATAGCCGCAGGGCCAGGGGCCACTAAAGCTGGCCCCTGCGCCCTGTTCTACAAGCCCCCATAGCTGGTCACAGGCTGGTTACGCTGGGTAGGGGGGACCTCACGCCATTTTTTTTTTGGATTTTTAAGGGTTTTAACCCTATGTCATTTTTTTTTTTAATTAACCCTTTCTTACCTGTAACCCAGTAGGTATAAAAGGCTTCCAGCAGCAGCAGGAGAGCAGAAGCCTAAGTGATCAGCGTGGGACACATGGATGGATCGGAGGTAAGTATTAAAAAAAAATATTAAAAAACATTTATTTTTTTTTAATAAAAATATTTTTAAATAAGTGTGTCTGTGTGTTTTTTTTTACTTTTAACCCTTTGTGAACTGGTAAGGGGTCCATGTGACCCCTTATACCAGTTCACAGGGCTCGGGGGTCTGGCAAGTCACCTGCGCTAGCGGGTGGCTTGCCATTAACCCCTGGCCCCCCAAATTACCTGCCTCCCCAAAGCCCAGGGGGGGGCAGAAGAGCCGTGGCCCTAGGCTATGACGGCTTGTAGCCGCAGGGCCAGGGGCCACTAAAGCTGGCCCCTGCGCCCTGTTCTACAAGCCCCCATAGCTGGTCACAGGCTGGTTACGCTGGGTAGGGGGGACCTCACGCCATTTTTTTTTTTGGATTTTTAAGGGTTTTAACCCTTAAAAATCCAAAAAAAAAAATGGGGTCCCCCTCCCTTCGAGGGGGGACCCTATGTCATTTTTTTTTTAATTAACCCTTTCTTACCTGTAACCCAGTAGGTATAAAAGGCTTCCAGCAGCAGCAGGAGAGCAGAAGCCTAAGTGATCAGCGTGGGACACATGGATGGATCGGAGGTAAGTATTAAAAAAAAATATTAAAAAACATTTATTTTTTTTTAATAAAAATATTTTTAAATAAGTGTGTCTGTGTGTTTTTTTTACTTTTAACCCTTTGTGAACTGGTAAGGGGTCCATGTGACCCCTTATACCAGTTCACAGGGCTCGGGGGTCTGGCAAGTCACCTGCGCTAGCGGGTGGCTTGCCATTAACCCCTGGCCCCCCAAATTACCTGCCTCCCCAAAGCCCAGGGGGGGGGCAGAAGAGCCGTGGCCCTAGGCTATGACGGCTTGTAGCCGCAGGGCCAGGGGCCACTAAAGCTGGCCCCTGCGCCCTGTTCTACAAGCCCCCATAGCTGGTCACAGGCTGGTTACGCTGGGTAGGGGGGACCTCACGCCATTTTTTTTTTGGATTTTTAAGGGTTTTAACCCTTAAAAATCCAAAAAAAAAATGGGGTCCCCCTCCCTTCGAGGGGGGACCCTATGTCGTTTTTTTTTTAATTAACCCTTTCTTACCTGTAACCCAGTAGGTATAAAAGGCTTCCAGCAGCAGCAGGAGAGCAGAAGCCTAATGATCAGCGTGGGACACAGGGATGGATGGGAGGTAAGTATTAAAAAAAATATTAAAAAACATTTTTTTTTTTTTAAATAAAGATATTATTTAAAAAGTGTGTCTGTGTGTTTGTTTTTACTTTTAACCCTTTGTGAACTGGTAAGGCGCCATTAACCCAGAGACCCCCCATTACCTGCCTCCCAAAAAAAACTTAAAATTCCCCCAAGAAATGGTGGACCCCCCGTGAAGGGGGACCCCACACAAATTTTTTTTATTTAACCCTTTATTATGTGGATAGTAGTTGTATTTTATTTGTAAATGTTATAAAGTGCTCTTTTCAGTTTATGGGATCACCTGGACAAGAACAGGGGGCTACCGATACATATGTGGTATCATTGTAATCGGGAGAAATGGGGCTTTCACATGCAATATGGTTTTCTTTAATAAAATAAATGTTTTTGTTTAAAATAAAGGAGACAATTTAAAAAATATATTTTTTTTTATTTTTTTATTTTTTAAAAAATATTTAAAAAGTAGAAAAAATACAAACAAGACATTTCATGTTAAAGCCTAGACTCTGCCACAAAAAGAAAATATGCCATTTTCTTGGAAATTCCTGCAAAAATCACAGTTAAGCATCACGTAAAATGGTGAAAAATATCCTGTCAGGAGAGGGTGACAAAATCTCAAGTAGACTGGCAGTCAAAAGGTTACAGGTACCTATGCATGTTGGGTATTGTTCTGCTCGGGGGACCTTGCGCTTTCAGATTTAGCTTGTTTTTTCTTATTTGCATATTGATATTTTAAGAAAAGGTGTTTTTTATTCTGCTTTTTTATACATTTTTTTGTAAAACCCTGTGCAACCTAAGAATTCTTCGAGATATTACTTCCAGAAAGATGAGCCCACTACAACAAGCTGGGTACGCTTAGAAAGCTTAACATGTGTACTTTCAGGGAATATATGGTTTATGGGGGATATTCCAAATGTAAAGGGTTGTTTTGGTAGAAAAAGCACAAGGTGCGCACTTTGTCTGCAGAGCTGAAAATCTGAAGTAAAACTACCGCTATGCGCATGCTTTACTTTGGTGTGTTTGGCAACTCTTTCCTTGACAGAACCTATGCATGTTGGGTATCGTTCTGTTCGGGGGATGTTGCTTTTTCAGATTTTCTGTTTTTTTCTGGTTTGCATATAGGTTTTTTTAGGAAAATGTGGTTTTGATTCTGCTTTTTTATTCATTTTTAGGGAAACCCTGTGCAACCTAAGAATTCTTCGAGATATTACTTCCAGAAAGATGAGCCCACTACAACAAGCTGGGTATGCTTAGAAAGATTAACATGTGTACTTTCAGGGAATATATGGTTTATGGGGGATATTCCAAATGTAAAGGGTTGTTTTGGTAGAAAAAGCACAAGGTGCGCACTTTGTCTGCAGAGCTGAAAATCTGAAGTAAAACTACCGCTATGCGCATGCTTTACTTTGGTGTGTTTGGCAACTCTTTCCTTGACAGAACCTATGCATGTTGGGTATCGTTCTGTTCAGGGGATGTTGCTTTTTCAGATTTTCTGTTTTTTTCTGGTTTGCATATAGGTTTTTTTAGGAAAATGTGGTTTTGATTCTGCTTTTTTATTCATTTATAGGGAAACCCTGTGCAACCAAAGAATACATTGAGGGATTACTTCCAGAAAACTGCACCCATGTCAACAAGCCTGGTACGCCTAGAAAGATTGGGGTGTGTACTTCTAGGGAATATATAGTTTGTGGTGGGTATTTCAAATGTAAAGGGTTGTTTTTCTTGAAAAACTGCAAGGTGCGCATATTGCATAGCATAGTTGTATTTTATCTGAAAATCCCCTAAAGCGTTGTTTCAATTTGGGGGAGTCTCCTGGGCAGGAAAGGGTGTCTACCTATACATATGTGGTACTGCTGTAACCGGAAGAAATTGGGGTTTCACACGCAATAAGATTTTATTGACAAACTTACATTTTTTATTACAAAAAAACACTACAAATTGTAAAAAATAGTTTTTTGTTTTTATTTTTTTGCACAATTTTCACCCAAAAATATTGAGAATACACTTAGAAAATGACAAACAAGACATTTCATGTTAAAGCCCAGGCTCCGCTGAAAAAAACAATATATCACTTTCCTGGGAAATCCCTGGAAATCCCTTCAAAAATCACAGTTGAACATGGGGAGCGCAAAATAGGGCAAAATAATCTGGCAACAAAGGGTGACAAAATCTCAAGGTAGGCTGGCGGTTAAAGGGTTAAATTACTTGCCTCCCAGCCTAGGCTGCTGGTCCGGGCAAAGGTAGTTGGCACCCCTGGTGCTTAGGAGCCGTGAGACCCCATAACAAGGGGTAGGCGGCTATCCGGGTTGGTGATCCCGGTTTGGGATTACCCTTAGAGGGGGGGGGGGGGGTTAGCTGGGTCCCTTATGGATTCCTCTCATTTATTGTGTGTGTGTGCTTAACTGTGTGTGTGCTTTTACTTTTTGACTGGCGCCGGCGGTCCCGCGGCGTGCTGCAATGACGGTGAGCGCCAATGAGGGCTTCTTCTCCTCTGGGCGGGGGTGCTGCGGGCGCGTTTTCATGTCCCGGCTTCTGGCCGGGAGGGACCGGGCACGACGCGCGAACCGCGCCGGCCCGTCCTCCCTCCTCCTACTGCACACTGCACGTCTTCACTGTGCCTGGCGTGCGGTACTGAAGGTCGGGTGAGTGGCCTGATGGCCATCAGATTCATCTGTTTTAACTCTTTATACATTCTAGCATGGTCTGAGCGTGTGCTTGTGTTTTGTGTTCCAGGTGGACCATTGACCATATTAAAGGGGGGTTCTCCCAGTCCAGTGTCCCTGGTTAAAATTTTAGCTGGCTTAAAATCCTCCCACTCGGGACTTAAAGGGGCATCCCGGGTTGCATTATTGCGTAATTCCCTCGGAGCATTATATATATATATATATATATATATATATATATATATATATATTAAAAAATCACCATATGGAGGCTTCCCCGGATACTGGGCTTGTGCCCCCTTCGGGGCAATCCAGGCTGTGTTTTGGGTGTGGGGTAACCCTTTTGGGGATGATGTATTTTTATGTGTACCCTGTGCACAGCGGTTTATTACGCGGCAGACTGGATCTCAGGCGTCCGGTTCTGCTCCGCCAGTCTTCTCTCCGTCTCCCCCTCGCTTGACATGTACCCCATGTGGCGTGGTCATTGGCGGGGAGTCGCAATCTGTGGTGTGTGCCAGATTGGCCAATCTTGAAAAATTGTTTTACAGTGCCGTTGCTGAAAAGGCCATGGCAAAGAGAAAACATTTGTATACGGCCGCGCAGGGCCTTGATAGGGAGGATTTTGACTCCCTGGACTGTTCCTCGCATGAGGAAGGGGAGCTGTATGAGGAGTCTGAGGGCTCCGATGATCAGCAGTTTGTGGGCGCTGATACAGAGCAGGGCCAGGGGGACTCCTTGGATACCTCTAGGGTCCTGGCTCATATGTTTGAGGTCTTGGCTATATCCCTTTCAGTGCCAAGCACGTAGTTTCTACGTGCTCGCTTCCACTCCACTTAAGTGCCAAGCACGTAGAATCTACGTGCTTGAGTTTCCCCCCTGCTAGCAAAAAAAATAAAAATCAAAAATACTCACCTGATCCCTCGTTGGATCCGGCCGGGTCTCTTCTTTAATTTGGTGCCATCCGATCCCCCGTGGGGGGTCGGATGGCTCCAGGAGAGCCCCCGGAATAGCCCCCCCCCCCCCGTTTGGCAGCAGCAGCTGCTAACTGTAAGATAAATAAAAAATAAAAATGACATTTACTTACCTGCAGTCGCGCTGCCTCCCTCCGGGTCCCTAACCCTTAAAATTCCAAAAAAATTACATAGGGTCCCCCCTCTGGGGGGGGGGGGGGGGGGGGGCCTCCCCGTTTTTTTGGGGGAATTTTAATTTTTTTATATTTTTTTATTTTTAAGGGTTAGGGTTAGCCTAACCCTAACCCTTAAAATTCCCCAAAAAAATTACATAGGGTCCCCCCTCCCGGGGGGGGGGGGGTTCCCCATTTTTTGGGGGGAATTTTAATTTTTTTATATTTTTGTATTTTTAAGGGTTAGGGTTAGCCTAACCCTAACCCTTAAAATTCCCCCAAAAAAGGGGTCCCCCCCCTTGGGAGGGGGGACCTTATGTTAGCCTAACCCTAAACCCTTAAAATTACCAAAAAAATGCCCCCCCCCCTCGGAAGGGGGGACCCTATGTCATTTTTTTTTTAATTAACCCCTTATGTTTGTAGTGTGGATAGTATTTTATTTGTAAATGTAATAAATTGCTCTTTTCAGTTTGGGGGATCTCCAGGGCAAGAATGGGGGGGCTACTGATACATATGTGGTACCGTTGTAATCGGGAGAAATGGGGCTATCACATGCAATATGGTTTTCATTAAAAAAAAAAAAAGGTTTTATTTAAAATAAAGGAGACAATTGTCTAAAAAATATATATTTTTTGTTTTTTTTTTTGTTTTTTTAAGCAGAAATATTCAAAAAACAGTAGAAAAATTACAAACAAGACATTTCATGTTAAAGCCTAAACTCTGCTGCAAAAAATGTATATGTAATGTATATAAATTTTCTGGAAGTTCCAGCAAAAATCATGGTTAATCATGCCGCAAAATGGGGAAAAATGACCTGTCAACAGAGGGTGACAAAACTTCAAGTAGGCTGACAATTAAAAGGGTTAATAGTAACTATGCATGTTGGGTATTGTTCTGCTCGGGGGACCTTGCGCTTTCAGATTTAGCTTGTTTTTTCTTGTTTGCATATTGATATTTTAGGAAAACATGGTCTTTATTCTGCTTTTTTTATAATTGTTTTTAGGGAAACCCTGTGCAACCTAAGAATTCTTCAATGGATTACTTCCAGAAAGATGAGCCCACTACAACAAGCTCAGTACTCTTAGAAAGCTTAACATGTGTACTTTCAGGGAATATATGGTTTATGGGGATATTCTAAATTTAAAGGGCTGTTTTGGTTGAACAATCGCAAGGTGCGCACTTTGTCTGCAGAGCTGAAATTTTTAAGTAAAATTACTGTTATGCGCATGCTTTACTTTGGGGTGTTTGGCAACTCTTCCCTTGACAGTACCTATGCCTGTTGGGTATTGTTCTGTTCGGGGGATGTTGCTTTTTCAGATTTTACTTCAGGTTACTACAGGTTTTTTTCTGTTTGCATATAGTTTTTTTAGGAAAATGTGGCTTTGATTCTTCTTTTTTATTCTTTTTTAGGGAAACTGTGCAACCAAAGAATTGATTGAGGGATTACTTCCAGAAAATTGCGCCCATGTCAACAAACCTGATACGCCTAGAAAGCCTGAGGTGTATACTTCCAGAGAATATATAGTTTGTAGGGGTATTTCAAATTTAAAGGGTTCTTTTTCTGGAAAGACCGCAAGGTGCGCTTAGCGCGGTGCATAGTTGTATTTTATCTGAAAATCTGCTAAAGCGCTGTTTCAGTTTGGGGGAGTCTCCTGGGCAGGAAAGGGTGTCTACCAATACATATGTGGTAACGCTGTGACCGGGATTAATTGGGGTTTCACATGCAATAAGATTTTATTGACAAACTTACATTTTTATTACAAAAAACACTACAAATTGCAAAAAATAGATTTTTTTTATTTTTTTGCACATATTTCACCCAAAAGTATTGAGAATACACCTAAAAAATTACAAACAAGACATTTCATGTTAAAGCCCAGACTCTGCTGAAAAAAACAATATATCATTTTCCTGGGAAATCCCTGGAAATCCCTTCAAAAATCACATTTGAACATGGGGAGCGCAAAATAGTGCAAAATGGTCTGGCACCAAGGGTGACAAAAACTCCAGGTAGGCTGGCAGCGAAAGGGATATTCTAAGTATACAGTACGTCCTGCTCCAGATATAATACTTACAATTGGGTTATCCTCCGCCAGAGGGCGCTGTGCACTGCAGACATGCAAAAACAGGCTCCTCCCGGCCCTTCATATACCCAGGGACCTCCCACAAATCCCCAGATTTCTCTGCAGTGCTGACTGCGAAGACATGAAGTATCACTCTCTCGCAGGTGAGCGGGGCTATTACAGCCTGCGGCCCTGTTGGACTATTCCCACCCGTCCTCCCTGTGATGTGCCTCCCAGCCTGGGCTGCGCTGGTCGGGTGAAGGTAGGCAGCACCATGTGTGCTTAACGGAGCCATGCTCCACCGCAGTCCCCCACCATAGGGTAGGCGGTTTAGGCTGATGGTGAGCCTCATAGTGGATGTCCCTCCCGCATTCTTGTCCCATGCCCCGTGTAGAGGTGGACCCTGTGTAAAGGGTCGCCGTCCTCCCTCGTTTCCCTCCGTATTCGGGAGAAAAGAAGGGGGGTGTGTGTGTGTGTCCGTTGGCGGTCTCGGTGTACAGTATTGTCACGCTTATGGCCGTGCTTTTGCCCCTGACCGGCAACTGGATGTCAGAGCCGCGCTGCCTTTCTAGTTTGACCCTCTCAATTTAACATGCAATAGTGTACTGCACGTCCTGCGTTATTATACTACATCTTGGGCAGGAAACTAATTTTGTGCACGCCTACGAGCGTCAGAATGGTGGCGGTCTATTTAGACTTCACGAGTATCCACTAGCAGATGCCTTTACTGGCACACTCTATGCTTGGCTTGCCGAGCTTTTAACGGCTGCTTCAGAGCTTCGCGCTCTTTGGGGGAGGCAGGGACCCGGCGTAGCGCGCTCCACGTCACGCCCAGTTTAGACCCGCCCTCCGAGGTTCACTCTGCGCCATTTTGTTTATCCCCGCGCGCGCATGTGTTGGCGGTCCTTCTCCTCCCCAGGCCGGTGAGTGTCCTCGCGGGCGTTTTCATCATTAGTATTCTTTCTGTTGCGCATGGCCCTGACACCCCTTATTCCTCTTCTGTCTTTCAGACCTTGAAGATTCCAGGGGCTTCTCCCAGCCTAACATATATTGTAGCGGGCTTACAAATTCTCCCACATTAACCTAGCGGGTCTTTGGGACATCCAGGGTGGCCTATTGCGTAAATCCCTACTGGTATATTACATTAACAATCACCATATGGAGGCATCTCAGAATTATGTGACCGTCCGGGACAAGACTGGCTGTGTACAGCGTGTGGACTGCCCCACGCTGATGCGGACAGCACGGGTCTGCGGACCATGTCCTGAACAAGCACTGGCCCTGCAATCAGGGTTGCCAGTGGCTGCGCCTCGTTTCAATACACCTCTCTCCCCGTGCTTAAATCTCACTCCTGATGAGTCGCACTCGAGCGGGAATGAACAGCAAGTCGTGCCGAGCAGGTGATTTCGAGGTTGGCAGAGCGCTTGGGCCCTGGTAAGAAGCGGTCCCTGACGCCTCCTGTTTCGCCCATTCCTTCTGAATCTGAAGAGTTCACTACTGAGCAGGATTTTGCTCTTTATGATGAAGGTCGGCTATTCTCTATTCTCGGGCTCATCGGACAAGGGGCTGAGGAGTCATGATGATCCGGGCCCTGGTTCTTGGGGCCTGTGTGACACAGACGAATTGCTGATAAAGATCTTCGGGGTCTTGTCTATCTCTATCCCTGGTGAGGCCTCTAGGCCTAGAAGGGAGAGTTTCCATACAACGCCGCCGCATTTGGAATTTCTGGAGCAGGATCACTTCCAGGCTCAAAGAATTCAAAGAATGGCAATGCCCTAGTAAACTTCCAGGGGTTCCAGGGGACTGGGATTGGAAATACCCTTTTCCCCCTGAGTTGGGCAACTGCTGGTCATCACCTCCCGTGGTGGATGCACCGATCATTGGGGTTCTTAACCCCCCCTTTATTGCGGCCCCTAGTTATCGTACCCTTCGGGATGCTGAGGACCGGCGCATTGATAGACTGGCTTCCCACGCCTTTTCTTGTGCAGGGACGACTCTGCGCCCGGTCTGTGCCGCGGCTATCGCTGCAGTGGCCACTAGGGCCCTCATCAGAAAGCTGATTGATCATCAACCTGAGGATCTCCCCTGGGAGGTGTTTAATGCGCTCTCCAGTTGTGATGTATTTGTAAGATTTATCCTTTTGGCGCTGGATGACACCATCAGCATGTGCGCTAGAACTTCCGCCCTTGCTGTAGCTATACGCCGACTGGTCTGGCTGCGACAGTGGGGTGTTGATGATGCTACGAAAAAGATTCTTACTGGGCTTCCCTTTAAAGGGCGACGCCTATTCGGGGCCCGTCGGGACCTGTTTGGAAAAAAGGGCAAAACACCCCTTTACAGAAGGCGGCCTCGGCCTTCTTGAGGCAGGGGCACCCCTCCACCCCCCTACGTTAGCGTCAAACCAGAACCAGCGGTGTCCTTACAGCTTTTTTGGTATAGATCCCTGCCCCAGGAGTGGCAGACAACGACCTGGTCCCTCCGGCAGGACTAAGTCCAAGCCTGTTACCAAAACCCCCCAAGCATGATGGGGGGGTTTTGGTATGGCCGCAGCATCAGGAGACTGCAGGCCTCGTTCTAATGGAGTCAGGAGGAAGTTTCCTCTGGTTGCAGGATAGTGTCTGCTGGGCGGCCCCTTCCCGAGATATTCAGGATGCTTCTAGTCCCTGCCTCTCTTCTTGTGTTGGAGCAGGCCACGCGCGATCTGCGAGGTCTGGGGTCACCTGCTGGTTGCCCTTAAAGTGGACCAACACCCAGGATTTTCACTATCCTGGGTGTTGGTCCACTTCAGCGGGGCATCCGAGATCAGGATGCCCCGCTGTGTGAAACCCCCCCCAAAAGCCCCCAAAAATGTACCTTTTCGTACCTTTAACAGACAGAGGCAGGGGCCTCTACACTAACCTTTCCACATTTCCTCCAAACGGATGAGACATTATGTCCATTATGGCCTTCCATAGGTGAGGCAATTCACATTCACAGGCGGCCTTATTGCATGGTTTCTCTGAGTTGGGCCGCCAGTGCCCTGTGTCCAGAGACCTCTCGCTGTCGGTAGGGACCTAGGACGCTTATTTCCTTGCCATTGTGCCTTCCGGGCACCAAGGACCTCGCAGGTTAGTGTTGGTTCTCCAACACTGCTGATTGTGGCCTTATTTTCTGGCCTTGGTTCTGCTCCCCGAGTGATCGCCTAGGCGATGACGGGTGATTTCTCTACTGAGACCAAGGAGGCGTCCGCACGAGGAACTGCTTGGCCGTCCCTCTTTGCTTCCCAATCCCTGCGTCGGGCCGGGCTTGTTACTCCGTTGGCGGTGTCCTTTGGGAGTCTTTGGATGGGTGTTCACCCACCTCAATTCCTCCCTTTTCCCTTGGTGGTATCTCCCTTCCTAGGGATGAACTTGGATTCGGTTCATACAGGAACCTGCTTCCTTGACTATAAATGGACAATCTGTTTGCAGGGGCTCGGTCCCTCTTGCTGTTCCCGTCTCTTCGCCAGGCTGGATTGCAGCTGGCGGGCCTGTTGGTGGCTGTTCAAAGGTTGTCCCCTATGTTCAGTGCCCCTGGGCTCCTCTGCTACTCATATTGTAAATGCTGGACTGAGGTGCCAGCTTCCCTGGAGCTGGGTCTGTTTACCCTTCCACCTTGGTACGGTGGTTACCCTTGAGACTGAGGTACTAGGGGCGCCCCCTTCCTTGCATCTTCCTGCGGTTGGATTCCAAATCTATCAGGTCAATGGAGGGGGGACTTTTTTCTCCTAAATTCCCCTGTGGTTCCGGGGGTCGTGGAGCCTTTAGGGGTCCTTCCACCTGTCTATTTTGGTAGAGGTAGGCCTTCAGGTTGGCTCTGTATCGCTGGACTTCTCCCTTGCGTTATTGGTCTATTTGGGGGCCCCTTGATCTGTCTGACGACAGTGGCCTGTATTAATTACCTGCGTGAACTTGGAAGCGGATGATCCCCCGGGAAGGTATCTGATCCTGATCTGGGTGAAGGGCAGAGTTCCCTGCATATCTGCATATCTGCAATGTTCACTCCAGTGGATGTCCTTCTGCGACAGGATGTGCTATTTCTTGTGTCTCCATGTGATCCGTCTAGTGTGGATCTTTCTGGGCCCGCCACCTTCAGGGGTCCTGGGGCCTTGTTTCCCTGTCTCAGATTGTTCTGTCCTTGGTCATGAGGCTTCGTGACTTTATGCTGGACATTCTGTTTCTATATGTTTTTATCCTCATTCACCCTGCTGGAAACAGGGTTCTGTGCAAGTTGCTGCTGGAAGGGGGAACCAGTGATACTGACGGCCCTTGGGTGGCCTAGTGGAGTGTGGTTACAGATGTAGTTATGTGGACAGCGGACCTGTACGTCCTGTCAGGAGTGCTGACCTGCTCACTCAGGCCCCCCCTTTTTCTATTTCACCCCTATCTACAGACTCTGGTCTGGATGGTCTGACGGTTGGTTTATCCACCTTGTTGGAAGTGGGTGCACCTTCATGGGTGTCTGTGACTTCTGGGAGCCTAGGATTTGGCTTCTTCTGCCTCTTTTTCTGTCTATTGTGGGATATTCTTATCCATATTGATTGGGTTTAGTTTTTGGTCTCTCCCCTGTGGGCGAGCTCTATTCCCAGGGTTATATAGTTATTACAACATGGGTTGGAGTTGGCTCTCCTACTTCGTGCCCTGGTGGTTCAGGCTCTGTTCCTGGCTGTTTTCTGCAAAGTCTTACTCAGTCCTTGCCTGGGTTGACTTTCTTTCAGGGATTGCTCAGTGACATCCCCCACGTAGTTCTAGGGTCCCTGTTGGGATTGATTTCTATTCGGTTTGCCTTGCAGGGTGTTCCCCTTTGGCTCTATTCCAGATGCTGTCTGACTGTTCTTATCCATAAGGTTGCCCTTCTGGGGCTGTTACCTCAGTCGGCCGTGCGCCTGAGCGGGCGGATCTGTTTGGCTAGCCCTCGTTTTTCCTTACTGTATCTTCAACGAGATGAGGTGGCGTTCCGCCTTACTCCGGTTATTCTGCCTTAGGTTGTGTCTTAGGCTCAGGTATTAAGACATTATCCTTCTTCTGGGATTTATTCCTTGTAATGCTGAGGCACGGGAATCTATTTTCCCTCAATAGGTGCCGGAATTTTTTTCCTGGATTGTCTCCTGTCCCTTAGGGGACTGATGTTCCTCGGGGTTGTGGGCACTTACATCTGGATGTGCCTGATCTCGTCTGCCTCTAGGGGTTCGGCAGCCTTGGGCCTGGCCTTTACCTGTATGAGATGTCCCTTCTGGTCCTGGGGAAGACTTGGCTTCTTCCTGGGCTACTTTTAGTTTTTGCTCTTGTTAGGCTTCTACTCAAGCCTATTCCTTCAGGGGAAGAGTTCTTTTCATTTTATTCTGATTACACTGGTGCCTTGATATCTTGGGACTTTCAGCACCAAGTCTTGTTGCACAGGTTGCTTGAACGCTACTTGTTTTCTTGTTCGTACCCTTTCAAGGGTTGTTTTTTGTTGACGTTAGAGCTTTTGCTCGTGTCGCTCTTGGTAGTGAGGTGTTGCAGGTGACAGTGCTTTCAACTGTCTGCTGTGGCCTTCTTTGTTGGGGATCCCACCCTGTTCTATGGACACTGCTATTGGATGTCCCAATTGTATGTATTATATCTGGAGCAGGACGTACTGTATACTTAGAATAATACAATTCTGTGAAATACTCACCTGTAGAATTGGTATTATACATATACAGTACGTCTTGCTCCACCCCACCCTGGTTTGCATTATTCTGGATCCCCTGTTTGGTGATTGTTGTTATTGTTATCATTACCAGTTGTTTTGGTGGTTGGTTTCTCCCGGCTTCTGGTTCACTGCTTTTCAATGCTGGGGATTTGTGGGAGGTCCCTGGGTATATGAAGGGCCGGGAGGAGCCTGTTTTTGCATGTCTGCAGTGCACAGCGCCCTCTGGCGGAGGATAACCCAATTGTAAGTATTATATCTGGAGCAGGACGTACTGTATACGTATAATACCAATTCTACAGGTGAGTATTTCACAGAATTGTATTTTCTCCCCCCGAGGCGGCTCCTCCGCTGAAGGGGGAGTTCTTTGAAGTGACCAAGCCGCGCTTGGAATTTCCTTATCAAAAGCATTTTGATGGTATCATTCTTAAGGAATGGGAGAGGCCGACTTGGCTTCCGGGTGTCCCACCGGGTTGGGACAGGAAATATCCCTTTCCAGCGGACGCGGTGAAGCACTGGTCGTCCCCCCCCCCCCCCCCCCGAGGTGGGTGCTCCTGTTTTGGGGTTGTCCAGCTCCTCAGTCCTCCATTCTCTCCAAAGTGCACTACTCTCAAGGATGGTGAGGATAAACGCATTGACCAGATGGCTTGTCATGGTTTTGCCAGTGTTGGTTCGGCCTTGCGGCCGGTTTGTGCTTCTGCGCTTTTATTGGTAGCTGCCAGGTCGGTTGTTAGAGGACCCGGCTAGTGAGGAGTTTGCCGACCTTAAGCGATGTGAGTTATTTTTGTCCTTTGTGCTGTCCGCCTTGGACGACACATTGGTGATGTGTAGCAGAGCTGCGGCCCTGCTTGTGGCTATCCGGCGGTCGGTTTGGCTACGCCAGTGGGCGGCTGATTTTGTGTCCAAAAGGTCGCTTACGGCCCTTCCCTTTGTGGGGTTGCGGCTCTTTGGAGAGAGATTGGATTCGGTGGCAAAGGGAGGTAAGTTACCTCAGCGTAAAATGCAGCGTCGCCCCTTTGGGGGGGCGGCTTCCTTCTCTCAGTCCTTTCGTGGGGCTAGAGTCGGCAGGGGTTCGGCTTTCCCCTCGTCCAGAGGTGATTCCTGGACCAGGGGCAGGGGTCGGGCCCGTCCAGGACACAGTTGGGGCTCCAAGCCTAGAGCCGCTGCCAAGCCGGCTCAGCAATGAGGGGGCACCCTCACCCTTGCGGGTGGGGGGACGGCTGCTACTCTTCTCCAAGGTTTGGGTCCAAGAGGTCTCGGACAGGTGGATTCAGGAAGTGGTGTCTTCCGGTTACAAGCTGGAGTTCGAGTTCCGGCCTCCTCCCAGATTCTTCAGTTCTTGGGTGCCGTCAGATCCTCTGGCCGCCCAGGGGCTTCGGGCTGCAGTAGCAAGTCTTTTGGACATGGCTGTCATCTGTCTGGTGCCCCACTCAGACGGGGGCCTGGGCTTCTATTCCAATTTGTTCACGGGGCCCAAGAAGGACGGATCCGTTCGTCCCATTCTGGATCTGAAGTTGCTCAACAGGTTCGTTCGTCCCTCGAAGTTCCGTATGGAAACTCTGCGCTCAGCCATCCACTCACTTTGTCAGGGGGACTTCATGACGTCCATAGACATCAAGGATGCTTACCTGCATATTCCAATATTTCTGGCACACCAGAGATTCCTCAGGTTTGTCGTGGACAATCGACATTTTCAGTTTGTGGCTATTCCGTTTGGCCTTACCTCTGCTCCAAGGGTTTTTACCAAGGTGTTGGCAGGAGTGATGGCCATCCTCAGAGCCAGGGGTATCCCAATCATGCTCTGTCTGGACGATCTTCTCATCATGGCGTCTTCTCTCAGTCAGGCGCAGCTGGATAACAGGACAGTGGTGTCCACTCTGGAGAGTTTCGGTTGGTTGATCAACTATCCCAAGTCCTGCCTCACTCCCTCTAGGGTGGTGGAGTTCCTGGGAATGTCTCTGGATACTTCTCAGGCCAGGGTGTTCCTCCCCCGAGCCAAGGTTCTTCTGATTCAGGAATTGACTCAGCGTCTCCTATCCATTCCCCGCCTGTCCATCCAGCTAGGGATGCGACTAGTGGGATTGATGGTGGCAGCGTTCGAGGCAGTTCCCTTTGCTCAGTTTCACACAAGGATGCTCCAGCTCCATCTCTTGGCGGCCTGGGACGGGTCCCCGTTGTCATTGGATCAGTCCTTTCTGATGTCCCCCCGGTTGCAGCGTTCCCTTCGGTGGTGGCTGAAACTGAGCAATCTGACGAGGGGCAGGTCTTTTCTGACCTCTCGTTGGGAGACGGTCACCACGGATGCCAGCCTGTCAGGTTGGGGGGGATTTTGGAAGGATCTTCAGTTTCAGGGGCTGTGGGGGCCTCAGGAGGCTCACAATCCCATCAATGTTCTGGAGCTGAGAGCCATCAGGTTGGTTCTGGCTCACTTGACTCATCAGTTACGGGGACTACCGGTTCAAGTTCGGTCGGACAATCGGACGGCGGTCGCCTACATCAATCACCAGGAAGGGACTCGCAGCAGGCGTGCCCTCAGGGAAGCGTCTTTGACTCTGGATCGGGCAGAGGGCAATGTCCCATGCATCTCGGCAGTGTACATTCCGGGAGTCGAGAACACGGAGGCGGACTCCCTGGGGGGGGAATGGTCGCTCTGCCCCAAGGTTTTTCGGTCGCTTTGCCTCCGGTGGGGGACTCCGGAGGTGGACCTCTTTGCCTTTAGTCACAATCACAAGCTTCCGGCATTTGTGTCTCTCTCGCGGGATCCACTGGCTCTGGCTGCGGATGCCATGTCTCTGAACTGGAGGGATCTGGGGTTTCTATACCTGTTCCTCCATTTCCCATGGTGGGCAAAGTGGTGCACAAGCTGGCCCTAGAGGGTGCGTCAGCAATTCTGGTGGCTCCAAGGTGGCCAAGACAGGTTTGGTTCGCAGACGTGGTAAGGTTGGCAGACGATAAGTTAGTTCTGCCCTTTCTGCTGGATCTACTCACTCAGGGTCCCCTACTCTACCCCAATTTACCAACGCTGGCTTTGACGGCGTGGCTGCTGAAACCTCCATCTTGAAGGAGGAAGGTCTTTCTGATGCTGTCATTCAGACTCTGGTTAGGGCTAGGAAGCCAGTCTTCCTCTGCCATCTACTATAGGATTTGGAGGTCTTATATTGATTGGTGTGAGGTCAGGGCCTTGCCTTGCAGGGCGTTTTCTATCCCTAGGATCTTGGAATTTTTGCAACATGGTCTGGACCTAGATTTGAAGCTTAGTACGCTGAAAGGGCATGTTTCTGCCCTGGCGGTTTTCTTTCAAAAGTCTTTTGCTCTTCATCCTCTGGTTAAGACCTTTTTCCAGGGGGTTACACATGTGCGGTCTCCTTTGCTCACAGTTTGGGATTTGAATTTGGTTTTGTCTGCCTCGCAGGGTCCTCCTTTTTGAACCTTTGCAGGATATTGCACTTTCTACGCTTACTCGGAAGGTTGTTTTTCTGGTTGCCATCACTTCGTTTCGGCGTGTTTCTGAGTTGGCAGCCTTGTCCATTAAGGCCCCTTACTTTGAGAGGCATCAGGACAAGGTTGTTTTCCTCTTCAAGCCAGATTTCCTTCCTAAGGTGGTCTCGGCTTTTCATCTTAATCAGGATATTGTTCTACCCTCCTTGTGTTCTAAGCCTAGCAATGACAAGGAGAGGGTTTTGCATTCTTTGGATGTGGTTCGCTGTGTGAAGTACTATTTGGTGGCTACTTCTCCTTTTCGTAGGACTGATGCCCTTTTTGTGGTGCCCTCTGGGCCTAGGAAGGGTTTGGCTCCTGCCAAGTCTTCCATTAGTAAATGGATTCGCCAGGCTATTGTTGGGGTCTATTCTGCTAAGGGGAAGATTCCCCCTTTTCGTGTTACTGCTCATTCTACTTGTGCTGTTGGGGCGTCCTGGGCCTTCCAGCACCAGGCTTGTAAGGCTGCTACTTGGTCTTCGGTTCACACTTTTTCCAAGTTTTACAAGGTTGATGTTCGGGCCTCAGCGGATGCTGTTTTTGGCCGCAAAGTTGTTTAAGTTTGTGCTTTGTTTTTTTGGATCCCCGCCCTTTATGGACACTGCTATTGGATGTCCCAAGTGTAATGAATGTCTTGAAGCGGGGTGTGTGACATATTTATAATACCCATTTTACAGGTGAGTATTCACAAAATGGTATTTTTTGGAATGTCTTATTCCTGAAAGGAATAGGGTTTTTTTGGAATGTCTTAATCTTGAAAGGAATAAGGGTTTTTGGAGTGTCTTATTCCTGAAAGTAATAAGGTTTTTGGGGATCCCACTCGAATTAAGGGTACTCCTATTCGTCTCTGAATTCTTCTGATGGCCTGAAGTAAAATGGAAGAGAAAAGAAAATTATGTGAGTACTCACCTGTAGAATTAATTTCTCTTCAATTATTACTTCAGGACATCAGACCCTCCCTGTCTGCTAGGTTACTATGTCCATGTCTTGGATGGATATAGGTATGCCTCCCGGACCGCTGGTTTAATTCAACTGAAATGGAGCAAATCAGTCAGTCAAGAGTATATAGGCCTGGTAGGTGGAGACACACCTTTATTCTTGCAGTCCACGCCGTTCGGGAAAGGTTAACCCATTCATCTCTGAATTCTTCTGATGCCCTGAGGTAGTAATAGAGAATCTAGAGAATAGAAATTAATTCTACAGGTGATTACTCACAGAATTTTCTTTTTATATATACAAGGTATATATTCTGTACTGAAGCATGTTGTATAAATTATGCACCAAGAACACCATAGAACTATGGGCTATTTTATTTGAAATGTAATTTAACTTATTTATTTTTTGTTTTTATTTTTGTAGCAATTTTTTCTTTGCATATTGCACAATTTTAGAGTTAAGCATTTCTATATGTAAGAACATGAAATACTAACTACAATTTTTCTAACCACAGGCCACAAACAACAAGAAGCTGTGCTTTAAAAGACCAGAAAGCTGTGAAAGGAAACCATCTACCCATCAGCTGATATCAAGTTTTGTGAGAAAGCAGGTTACTGGCAAAGGAACACTTAAGAGTTGCCAGCCTATTGTGACTTCTGAGGAGAAGGTCCAGGATACAAAGATTACGCTCTCAGAGACTTTTAACTCTGATTTTAATAGTTCAAGCACAAATACTGGTTGTGCCAAAACTTCACCAAGCACAGGTATCTTATTTTTTATAGATAAATACTGAATTCTTCCTTTTATGTTGCTGCCTTTGCTTTGTACCACCCTAGAATCTATAATATTTTAGGGCTGATGGTCTGCTTGTGCAGCATCCTGATTCAGGATACCCTGTTGCATAAAATCTGTGGGATTGCTGGTGATCCCACGGCACACTGCATCCCCGCTATACCTGTGTTTAAGGTATGTACCCACACCACACATTTCTAAATTGTGGGCATGGAGGAGCAGGCGCTGCAGCCACTGACACACACTTAATACAGCTTTTACTGCCACTCAGACTTGAAATACATGAAATACAGGTGCCGCAGCATAATATATTGGATTCCAACATAGTAAAGGCTAACTATTCATCGTTGGTGCAATATATTAACACTATCTAATCATCAAGAACGAGAAATTGCTTATTTCCCAACACGTCCTCCAGGATGGCCCAGCCGAGTAGCTCCTCCCACCTACAGGAAACACAACTGAACACCATTAAATACCCCTCCCCTTCCTCCAGGCCCTCAGTGTTTTTGTGTTTCCTCCTGAGGATACAGGACTGGACATTTTTTGTTTTATTCCCTAGGGAGAATGGCCGGCCCGGACTCCCTCTCCGTGCTCTAGCAGGCCGTCCAGGTGGCCCATGGCCTGCTACAGGCGGAGATTCCCCCCCTGGAACCCGATCCCGAGGGAATTCCTCATCCTGGAGCTAGTCCCGGTGGCAGTCTCCAGGATGGGACCCCATTAGGGGCCTAGGATCCCATCTAATCCGCTACCGGTTAGTAGGATTACGGGGTTTGGGTAAGGACCCCCCCCGATCCCAGGGACTCGCGTGAGGAAGAGGTAAGTATGGGGCCTGGGAGGACGTAACCTGTTCCTTCTAGGCTCCGGGTCGGGGTCCACTGGAACCCTGCTGCAGCTGTTCCAGGTGATCTTCTGGCCGGCTGGAGCACACCTGCAGAAGCTGACGAGCGTCGGCCATACTGTTTCTGGTTTTGGGGGGGGGCCATACGTTCCAGTGACGCCCCCTCACAGTGCATTTTGCGGCCAGCAGGGCCTCAGGATACACTGGCCTTGTGTTGCTGCACAACGACAAAGCGCTCCGGACTGGCCAAATCGCTACCGGCAGCACCCCCGGTGGCTCTGCAGACGTCGATGGCGGGAGACGGCTCATTGGAAGGGGTACGTCGGGGAATCATGGGGGGCATTCAGGTTCTCCAGGGTACCCCCAACCCCCCTTCCACCCCCCCACAGCAATTAATTGGGATGTTGTATTGTGTCATTTTTTAGGCTAAAGAGCCCAAGGGAAAGGAGGCTAAAGCCACAAAGGACCCTAAAAGAGACTCCAGAGATTCTAGGAGGCATAGACAGCCCAAGGAGCCCAGGGAAAGCAGAGTGGGTTACCCTAGATTATGCTCCAATTGTCTGGGTCCTCTCCCTGAGGGTCACTCCAAAATGTTATGCTAAGAATGTTTGGAGGAGGCCGCAGGGGATAGCGTACCAGGGGCCCTCAAAAGATATTTTGACAACTTTGATTCAAAGTTAGCAGACACTCTGGAGCAGTTTAGGTTCGGATTATTGCAGGCTCCTGGGGATAGCTTGGTTGCTGGGCCATCTGATTCGCTGTTACCGCCGCTCAGGAGCTACCTTCCGCTCAAGTTCCGAAAGAACCCAGTAGAGTTCTTTCGGAGGGTGAGGAGCAGCGGGGGGTATCTTCTGATGAATCTAACTATTCTTCTGCCAGAGAGAATGTATCGGAGGTCTCACTGCTGGATCAGCCGGGAAGATTTAATTTCTGTCTGGAGGACGTTCCCGATCTAGTTAAGGGAGTTCGGGCCTCCCTCAGTTTTGGAAATGAGTGTAGAGCCCTTTCGCTTCATGATTCTCTGTATAGAGGTTTAACTGTGAAAAAAGAGCCGTGTTTTCCTATACACCAATCTCTTAAGGACATTTTGGTCAGGGAATGGAGAGCTCCGGAATCTCGCTTATTCTCAGTGTGTCACACACCCCGCTTCCCCTTTAATTCTTACGATAGGGTTACTCCACCGGCAGGTGGCGACATTGCAGAGAGAAGTCTTGAAAACGAGCCCCTCCTGGCCTACATATACCTGAGACCTCCCACTTAACACCCAGTGTTTTCTCTCTACAAGATGCGACAAGACAGAAGAAAGAAGTCTCCTGCTTTCAGGTAGCTGGGGTCAAACCCCGCCATCCCCCCATGGTCTATTTCTGCCCAGCTATTTGTTTTTTGTTCACTGAGTTGATATTGGAAGCCTCCCAGCCTAGGCTGCTGGCTGGGCAATGGTAGACGGCACCTCATGGTGCCTAGGAGTGCCGCTCGTCCACACGCGTGGGGCAACGCGGTTATCCGGCTGGTGATCCGGATTTGGGATGCCCCGTCCCGGTCCCCCCTTTAGCCTGCCTTTCCCTCGCCTGGTCCCTTCTCCCTTAGCGTGGGGGGGGGTGGCGTTTGGGGGTATTTTTTAATATTATGCTGGCCATGATGTGTGGTATGTTTTTTTTTCTGTGAGCTAAAACCGGCAGTCCTGTTACAGGACAAGGTTGGCAGTCCACTGAGCAGGGGAGGACATGCTCTTGCATGTGAGTAGCCATGTTGTCCGCAATGCTCGTTGTCTAGGGGCGGGCTGCGTTTTTTTGTGCTGGGGCTGTGTTGTGCTTAGGTGGTGCTGTGCGGCTGGGCGGGGTGCCTGTGTCTGGCTCCCGCCTCGCTCGTAGTGCGGCCGCAATGCTCGTTGTCTAGGGGGCGGGGCCACGCTCCGTCGCGGCCCACGCCGTGCTTACGTAAACGGGGGGGCGGGGCTGGAGCGCTTCGTGCGCTTTGCCGGCCTACCCTTCGTCTCATCGCTCCGGTGTGGAGCGTCTGGAAGTAATCCCTCAGGTGCGTGCTCGGGCCGTCTGGGGTCTGCTGGTGCCCACAGAGGGCACTCTACAACAGGTCAGCAAGGGCGGTCTGGCAAGTCTTCTTTTTGATGCTTATATGGGGATATGGCCTATCTGGAAGTAATTCCTCTAGATTGGTTGCACTGTTAGAGGGATGCATTTTGAGATATATATATATATATATATATATATATATATATATATATACATATATATATATATATATATATATATATATATATATACATATTTTTGGGTGTTTAATGCTTATTACGCTGTGTGTGTGTGTTTGTTATACTTGCTGCATACCTTTTTGTACTTTCTGGAGGCTGATTGTGTCTCTTTCTTACAGGTCTGGGGATTCCCGTGCTGCGGTGGATCTCCCGGTCTGATATACCTGGCTAGTCTTATTGTGTAAAAATCCTCCCACTCCTGGGACTTTAATTATAAAAGGGACATCCCGGGTTGCTTTATGTGTAAATCCCTGGGTTATTGCGAATACCATAAATTCACCATATGGAGGCTTCCGATGTTACCGGAAACGGCTCTTCGGGGCTATCTAGGCTGTGTGGGGGTTGTGGGGCTCCGCTCCCAGGCGATGTCATCTTATGTATTCCATGTGCACGGCAGAATATTGCGCGCCAGTCCGGCACTCCGGCTGCTGGCTTCTCGCAACCTCCGTCATCTCCTACCCCCCCCCCACCTATTCCGGACCCCGTGTGACGAAGGAGGGGATTCGCAATCCGAGGTGTGTGCACAATTGGCCAGCCTCAAGAAAATAGTTTCCGCCGCGGTAGCTCAGAAGGCTACGGCTAAGCGGAAGCACCTTTCTCCGGCATCGCCTGTTCCGGAGGATAAGGTGTTTGAAGTATTGGATTGGTCTGATTGTCCCCCGGCTGAGGAGGGGGAGCTCCTAGAGGAGTCGGACGAGCCTGCAGACCAGCAATTGGTTGCTACCGCTGGCGATCAGGCTGCAGGGGTGTTCCTTGACACTCCTTCCATTTTGGCTCAAATGTTTGAGATTTTGGCTTTGGATCCGCCTGATGCGGTCCCCCCGCCAAAGGGTGAGTTGTTTGATGTGCCCCAGCCGCGTTTGGTGTTTCCCAGGCAACAACACTTTGTGAGGGTTGTCCTTAAGGAATGGGAACAACCCACGCGCCTTGTTGGGATTCCTCCTTGTTGGGATAAGTGTTCTGATGGCTGTTAGGTCCATTATTAGAGATTTGTACGCAGATCTTGATCCCACTTGTGATGAGTTCGGTTCTCTCAAGCAGTGTGAGTCGTTTATTTCCTTTGTCATGACCGCCCTGGACGATGCGCTTACGATGTGTAGCAGGACCGCTGCCCTGTTGGTTGCTATTCGTTGGTCGGTGTGGCTGGGCCAGTGGACGGCAGACTTTAACTCTAAGAAGTCGCTTACAGCTCTTCCTTTTGTAGGTTTGCGCCTGTTTGGCGACAAATTGGATTCTGTTACCAATGGTGGTAAGTTGCCTCAACGCAAAAGGCCGCGTCGTTCCTTTCGGGGAGCGGCTTCCTTTAGCCCCTCCTTTCGGGGAGTCAGAGCAGGCAGAGGGGCCTCCTTTCCTGCTACCAGGGGTGCAGGTTGGACCCGGGGGAGGGGCCGTGGCTGTCCCGGTCAGTCCTGAGGCGCCAAGCCCAAGCCTGCTGGTAAGCCCGCTCAGCAATGAGGGGGTTCCCTCACCCGTGCGGGTGGGGGGACGATTGCGACACTTCTCCCTGGTTTGGGACCAGGAGGTTCCGGACAGATGGATTCGGGAGGTGGTGTCGTCCGGTTACAAGCTGGAGTTTGAGTCTCGCCCTCCTTCTCGTTTTTTCCGGTCTCGGGTGCCCACCGATCCTTTGGCCGTGCAGGGGCTCCTGGCGTCTGTGAAGAATCTTCTGGAAATGGCGGTCATCCGGACGGTGCCGCACTTAGAGGTGGGCCTCGGGTTTTACTCCAATCTTTTCACAGTCCCAAAGAAAGACGGGTCGGTTCGCCCCGTTCTGGATCTAAAGCTCCTCAACAGGTTCATCCGTACTCGGAAGTTTCACATGGAAACTCTGCGATCGGCCATCGGTTCTCTTCGACGGGGACTTCATGACATCAAGGACGCTTACCTTCATGTTTCCATCTGCCAGGCTCATCAACATTTTCTTCGGTTCGTAATGAAGGATCGGCATTTTCATTTCGTGACACTTCCGTTTGGCCTTACCTCGGCTCCAAGAGTGTTCACCAAGGTGCTGGCAGGGGTGATGGCCATTCTCAGATCTCAAGGCGTTCACGTCGTACCTTATCTGGACGACTTTCTCATCATGGCTCCTTCTCTCAATCAATCGGAGACAGACACCAGGACGGTGGTCTCCGCGCTGGAAAGCTTCGGTTGGGTGATCAACTTTCCCAAGTCCTCCCTCACCCCGGCCAGGGTGGTGTCCTTTCTGGGAATGCGGTTGGATTCTTGTCAACACAAGGTGTTTCTGCCTGAATCCAAGATTTGTCTGATTCAGGAATTAGCTTGGTTCCTTCTTTCCAATCCTCGACCGTCCATCCGTCTGGGGATGAGACTGGTAGGGTTGATGGTTGCCTCTTTCGAGGCAGTTCCTTTTGCTCAATTTCACACAAGGATGCTTCAGCTTCATCTGATGGCGTCTTGGGACCGGCGACCACGGTCGTTGGATCGCCCCTTCCAGTTGTCCTCCCGGGTCCTGCAGTCCCTTCAATGGTGGTTGGTCTCGACCAATCTCTTGAGGGGCAGGTCTTTCCTGACTCCTTTCTGGGAAATTGTCACCACGGACGCCAGTCTTTCGGGATGGGGGGGATTCTGGAAGGATCTTCAGTTTCGGGGGCAATGGGGACCTCGAGAGGCCCACTTGCCCATCAGTGTTCTGGAACGGAGAGCCATCCATCTGGTTCTTGTTCATTTGACTCAGCATGTTCTGGGCCTTCCGGTTCAGGTTCGCTCGGACAATCGAACAGCGGTTGCTTACATCAATCATCAGGGAGGGACTCGCAGTCTGGGTGCCCTCAGAGAGGTCCCTGATCCTGACCTGGGCAGAGGCCCATGTTCCTTGTCTCTCGGCAGTTTACATTCCGGGTGTGGAAAACAGGGAAGCGGACCTGTTGAGCAGGGGCTCTTCCCGTCTGGGAGAATGGGCTCTCCATCCTCAAGTTTTTCGGTCGCTGTGTCTCCGGTGGGGGACACCGGAGGTGGACCTGTTTGCCTCTCATCACAATTGCAGGCTTCCGACCTTCGTGTCGCTCTCCCAGGATCCTCTGGCTCTGGCGGTGGACGCATGTCCCTGAGCTGGGGGGATCTGGGTTTTCTGTACCTTTTTCCTCCGATACCCATGCTAGGCAGGGTGGTACGGAAGCTGGCTCTGGAAAGGGTGTCCGCCATTCTCGTGGCTCCAAGGTGGCCAAGGCGAGTATGGTTCGCAGACATCGTTCGGCTGGCGGAGGATCAGATCGTTCTGCCTCTTCGGCCCGATCTGCTCACTCAGGGTCGGCTGTGTTACCCCAATTTACCAACTCTGGGTTTGACGGCTTGGCTGCTGAAACCTTCATCTTGAAGGAGGAGGGTCTTTCTGACTCGGTTGTTAAGACTCTGATCTGTGCCCGGAAGAGTTCTTCTTCTACCATCTACTATAGGACTATATTCTATATCACCTATATCACTTGGTGTGAGGTTAGATCTTTGCCTTGTAGGGTCTTTTCAGTTTCCAGGATTCTGGATTTTTTGCAATCAGGGCTGGACTCTGGTCTCCAGCTGAGTACTCTGAAAGGGCAGGTTTCCAGGGGGTTACGCATGTGCGGCCGCCCAGGGAGCCATTGCTCCCTGTTTGGGACTTGAACTTGGTTCTTTCTGCTCTTCAGGCCCTTTGAGCCCTTGCAGGATATTGCTCTGTCTACCTTGACTCAGAAGATTGCCTTCTTGGTGGCTATCACTTCGGTTCGGTGTGTCTCGGAGTTGGCGGCCTTGTCGATTCAGGCGCCCTATTTTGAGAGGCATCAGGACAAGGTGGTTTTTCGTTTCAAACCGGACTTTCTTCCTAAGGTTGTTTCTGCTTTTCATTTAAATCAGGATATTGTTCTTCCCTCCTTGTGTCCTAAGCCTAAGAATGACAAGGAGAGGATTTTGCATTGTTTGGATGTAGTACGCTGTGTTAAGTACTATTTGATTACTATTTCTAAATATGGTGCACCACTAATAATTGATAAATATGGGCGTGCTCACTGATACAAGTAACAATGGAAAAACAGAGGTGGACCCGTTGGTCAATCAGACCCAGGGGTCACACAAAGGAGCACAACCAATATAGATTCATACAAAGTTTATTATAATAATGCAAAAAACAAATACAGTTAAAAACCACAACAACAACACATTTAAATTTTAAACCACCTCAACCTGCCCTGAAAAAGTGCCTATGCACCTGTCCTGGAAATGCCCATATATAACATAGTATTTCAAGGGAAAGGTAGTCCCTATGCATCAAAGAATACTCCCTTTTATTCAGAAAAAACACAAAATACAATTATATATAAAATATACTAATGTCCTACCAAAAATCTACACCGAATATAAACCAAAATCCTCAAAGTGACATGTGCATTGTGCAAATTAATATCAGCAATTCATTCACCCAGTTTAAACCAGATATAACAAAATATCAAGTGCTTCAAATATCATGACACAAAACAAAACTCAAAATAAAATAACCATCATGGCTAAACAGAGTGTAACAGTGTAACAGAATCAAGATAAATAAGTAACAAAAAAAGGAGAGATACTTAGCTGTGTGGGAACATATGAATCAGTCACCAGGGAGGACAGTCAGGGCGGGAGGCTGCTCCACCTGCGCTTCGCGGTTTGAAAACCGCTTCTTGCTTGGGTGCGGGGATAGGTGTTGTGAGCTCCCGCTCTTAAATACCCCAGAGAGAGGAGGGAGGGAGGGGAGGGGCAGGAAGTCCAGCACCACACACCTGGTGTTGTGGAGCGCATCACCGCATCACGGAACATGCGCCTGTGTCCGCCGCCGCCGCCGCCGTCGAGCATGACGTCAGGCGCGGGGAGCCCGTTACTACGGACGCTCCCGCCCCTGGCAACAAGCAAGCCGCGGCCAGCCGGACCGCCCACCACATCCCCCACCCCCTGTGACACAGCAACGGGCCGGCGCGCACACCCCTATGCAAGACACCAGCTGGTGCGTGCGCCCAGCCCGTGTAAACAGAGCACTTAAGGCACAGTGCCTGTGTCAGCTGGAATGTCACATTAAGGTGTGTCAATCCCTCTGGAGCGCAAGAAGGAGCAATTAAAACTACACTAAAACATGTCCATAGTTAAACTGTATATTTACATGAAATAACCCAGTATCAATTATAAAGTTTTAACTTAGAGGACCCATGAACAATATTGTATATCAATCAATATGTCAGTATATCAGTATCTCTGACATTTTCCGCCCTTGTTAACTATTAATTAAGGGGACAGTCATAAACAAGAAATACATAGTACCCAGCAAAATGTTTGCATTATAATTCTCAAACGTCATCAAATTTACACAGAATCTGGATCAACAGAAAAAGCCCATATCACACTCTTTTGTGAGTGATGGCTTAATGGCATCCATTCTTCTTCCATAGGTGAGCTTCTATAGTTGGTATCTCCATCTTTTCTTCCTTAGGTCCTTACACCCTCTCTGGCCAAACACAAACCCGATTCGAAATGAGTTCCGTTCATTCCCCAATCCTGTGAAAACACAAACATAAGGTCAGTCGTTATATCCTGGCTGACCCATTATACCGTGTGCAGGGCCGAGCGAAGGGCACCGTAGGTGTCCAAGCGCCCGGACCCACCCTATAGTGAACAAAAAAAAGCCTCATTTGCATGCATATAAACTACAGTCTCACATAAAAAATTATTTTTGATTGTGTATACATAAACTGACAAAGAAGAAAAATATATAAATAAAATTAAAAATAAAAAACAGTGCAAAAACACGGGGTGGCCGAAGCCACGTGGAGGTTGGAGTGAACCCCCCCAACCGTGAAAAATACCAAGTGAATCAGAGAGATAATTTTTCTCTCCTGCACTTTGTGAAATAAGGTGAGTGAATTAACACACAAAACAAGAATGTCACTCTATTCCCCATGGGTGATGCAAAGGTGTTCCTTCTGTTCAGAGAGGATGGGACCACATGATTTATATCAAAAATGATGACCCAACCAGTGTATCCCCATCTATCCCAGAAAGGGAGAAAAGGACCAATCCTTGTTCATCCCCAATGGAGATCTACTGCTTAGTTGGAAGATCCAACGTAGCTCCCTTTGGAGTAGAAGTTTTTTTAGGTCCCCTCCATGGTGCCCCAGGGAAACTTTCTCGATGCCTACCACCCTTAGGGTAGAGAGGTCCCCCCCATGTACTTCCAAGAAATGTCGTGTTTCAAAGCAGACTATTGCTTTAGTGGCCCCCTCCCCCCTTCCCCGCTGGCACTGTATGTAGTTTATTCGCATAGGCTGCGCTATGCAGTCTTTATTGTCCTCCCCCCTCCGCTGCCTGGGCGCACGTGTAGTGTCCCATCTGGTGTAATCCCCAGCTGAAAGGCTGTACTGATCGGCGTATGGGGCGGGTCCCGGTGACGCGGCATCGGGGGCGCGGCATGCGGCGTTGTGCGGCGGGCCCAGCATTCACTTCCCTTCAAAGGGGGAAGTCACGTGGGCGCGCGGCCACACTTGGTCTTCTGTGGTGCTGGCTGCGGTCTTGCTCTCCGGCTGCTGCCTTCGCTTGGTCCAGGTAAGCGGCCCCACCTAGTGGGGCCGTTAAGTGGGAAGTGCATATCTTTTTGTGTTGGATATGGTGGGGAGTCATATTTTAGTAGGGGGCATGATTTTGCTCATTTTTAAAGGCATTTTGGTGCTATGCCTATATGATTCTTATACACATGTGAGGATCTGATTGTGGTTTCTTTTGCCTTACAGATCCCGGGATCCCTGCTTATGGGGCCCTCCGGCTCTATGTTGCCTGGCTATTTATTGGGATATTTATTAATGCTTGTATATATAATCTATATATAGATATATATATATATAGTTTATTAAAGGGGACCTTAACTTAAAAAAAAAAAAAAAAAAATCCTCCCTTCCGGGACATTTACAAATAAAGGGGCATCCCGGGTTGGCTTATGCCTTAAAAGACCCAAGTATTGCGAATACCATAAATCACCATATGGAGGCTTCCGTTATTGCCGGAAACGGTTCTGCTGAACCCTTCGGAGGGTGCGTAGGTTGTGGGGCCCTACTCCCAGCTGATGATATCTTTATTTGCATCCCTTGTGCAAAACAGACTATTGCGCGCCAGTCCGCTGCTTCGGCGGCGGGCCCATCGCATCCTTCATCATCTCCTACCTCTCCCTCCCTGTTCCGGACCCCGCATGACACTGTCAAAAGTGGGGATTCGCATTCCGAGGTGGCGGCACAGCCTAGCCCCCGGAAAGTAGTGCCCGTTGAAGCAGCGTTAAAGGCCGCTGCAAAACGGAGGCACCTGACTCCGGTACCTTCGGCTCCACAGGACGAGCTATGTGAGCCTGTGGAATGGTCCGATGGATCCCCGGATGAGGATGAATTCCTGTTGGAGTCAGATGAGCCTGCAGGTCAGCTTGAGGCTGATGTGATTGGCGATTGGTCGGAGGGGGTTGTTTTTGACACCCCCTCCATTCTGGCTCAAATGTTTAAAATTTTGAATTTAGATCCACCTGAGGCGGCCGCCCTGCCAAAGGGTCAGTTGTTTAAGGAGCCTCAGCCGCGTTGGGTTTTTCCCAAACAACACCACTTTGAGAGGGTGGTTCTTAAGGAATGGGAACATCCCATGCGGTTATCTGGAATTCCTTCCAGTTGGGAAAAGCGTTATCCTTTTCCGCCAGAGTTGGTAAAGCTTTGGTCTGTCCCTCCTGACGTCGATACCCCTGTGCTAGGGCTCTCCAGCACGGCTATGGTACAGTCTGCTGAGACCACTGTCCCTAAGGATGGGGAAGATCGTCGGATTGACCAATACGCTCGCCATGGTTTTATTTATTCTGGGTCAGCGTTGCGCCCGGTGTGTGCTTCAGCCCTTCTTCTATTGGCAATTAAGTCTTGCATTCAGGGGCTATATGAGGATCTTAATCCCGCTTGTAAACGGTTCACTGCGCTTAAGCAGTGTGAATCTTTTGTGTCTTATGTCCTGGCCGCTCAGGACGATGCGCTGGCTATGAGTAGCAAGGCAGCGGCTATGCTGGTGGCTGTTAGCAGGTCAGTATGGCTGCGTCAGTGGTCAGCGGACGCGGCTTCCAAAAGGGTGCTCACAGCTCTCCCCTTTTTGGGGTTGCGTCTGTTTGGGGAGAAAATTGATTCAGTCGCAAAGGGTGGTAAGATGCCACAACGCAAGAGGCCTCGTGTCACCTTTAGGGGGGCAGGTTCCGTTAGGCCCTCCTTTCGAGGATTCAGAGCGGGCAGGGGTGCTTCCTTTCCCGCTACCAGAGGTACAGGTTGGACTCGGGGGAGGGGCCGTGGTCGGCCCGCTCAGTCCTGGGGCACCAAGCCCAAACCTGCTGATAAGCCCACTCAGCAATGAGGGGCTGCCCTCACCCGTGCGGGTGGGGGGACTATTGCGACACTTCTCCCAGATTTGGAACCAAGTGGTTCCAGGCAGATGGATCCAGGAGGTAGTGTCGGCCAGTTACGACCTGGAATTCGAGTCTCACCCTCCTTCACGGTTCGTTCGGTCTCGGGTGCCCATCGTTCCTTTGGCCACGCAGGGGCTCCTGGCGTCGGTAAGGAATCTGTTAGAGATAACGGTCATCCGGCCGGTGCCGCGCTTAGAGATGGGCCTCGTTTTCTACTCCAATCTCTTCGCAGTCCCCGAGAGAGATGGGTCGGTTCATCCCGGCCTGAACTCTCATCAACACAGAGTGTTTCTTCCTTTTGCCCAGGTTCACACGAGAACGCTTCAGCTTTTTCTGTTAGCATCTTGGGACCAGCAACCTCAGTCGCTGGCTCAGTCCTTCCAGTTGTCCTCCCGTGTACGGCAGTCCCTCCTGTGGTGGTTGGTCTCGACCAATCTTGTGTAGGGCAGGTCGTTCCTGACCCCCCTTTGGGGAATTGTCACCACGGACGCCGGTCTGTCGGGATGGGGCAGATTCTGGAAGGAGCTGCAGTTTCAGGGGCAGTGGGGACCTCAGAGGCCCCACTTACCCTTCAATATTCTGAAACTGAGAACCATCCGTCAGGTGCTTGCTCTCCTGACTTAGCACGTTCTGGGCCTTCCGGTCCAGATGTGTTCAGACAATCAAACAGCGGTTGCTTACATCGGTCTTCAGGGAAGGACTCGCAGTCTGAGTACTCTCAGAGAAGTGTCCCTGATCCTGACCGGGGCGGTGTTCCATGTTCCTTGTCTCTCGGCGGTTTACATTCCAGAGGTGAAGAAACAGGTAGCGGACCGGTTGAGCAAGGGCTCTCCCCGTCTGGGAGAATAGGCTCTCCATCCTCGGGTGGGTCGCTCACTGTGTCTCCAATGGGGGACCCCAGAGGTGGACCTGTTGGCCCTCATCACTATCACAGGCTCCCGAGCTTCGTGTCGCTCTCCCAGGATCCTCTGGCTCTGGCAGTGGACGCCATGTCCCTGAGCTGGGGAGTTCTGGGATTTCTATACCTGTTTCCTCCGATACCCATGCTGAGCAGGGTGCTTCGGAAGTTGGCTCTGGAAAAGGTGTCCGCCGTTCTCGTGGCCCCAAGGTGGCCAAGACGAGTGAGGTTCGCAGACATCGTTCGGCTGGCAGTGGACCAGTTCGTTCTGCCTCTTCGGCCCGATCTGCTCACTCAGGGTCAATTGTGTTACCCCAATTTACCAGCGCTGGGTTTGATGGCCTGGCTGCTGAATCCTCCATCCTGAAGGAGGAGGGTCTTTCTGATTCAGTCATTAAGACTCTGATCAGTGCCCGGAAGAGGTCTTCTTCCATCACCTACTATAGGACTTGGAAAGCCTTTATTGCTTGGTGTGAGATAAGATCTTTTCCTTGTAGGGTCTTTTCGGTCTCCAGGATTCTGGAGTTTTTACAATCAGGGCTGGACTCTGGTCTCCAGCTAAGTACGTTAAAAGGGCAGGTCTCTGCCTTATCTATCTTTTTTCAGAAGCGTGTTGCGCTTAAACCTTTAGTTAAAACTTTTTTCCAGGGGGTTACGCATGTGCGGCCTCCCAGGAAACCATTACTCCCGGTTTGGGATTTGAATTTGGTTCTTTCTGCTCTTCAGGCTCCTCCTTTTGAGCCTTTGCAAGATATTGCTTTGTCTACCCTGACTCAGAAGATTGTCTTCTTGGTAGCGATCACTTCGGTCCGGCGTGTCTCGGAGTTGGCGTTCTTGTCTATCCAGGCGCCTTACTTTGAGAGGCATCAGGATAAAGTGGTCTTTCGGTTCAAGCCAGACTTTCTTTCTAAGGTTGTTTCTGCTTTTCATTTGAACCAAGATATTGTTCTTCCCTCCTTGTGTCCTAATCCTAAGAATGACAAAGAGAGGGTTTTGCATTGTTTGGATGTAGTACGCTGTGTTAAGTACTACTTGATTATCATGTTTCCTTTTCGTAGGACGGATTCCTTTTTTGTTGTGCCCCATGGGCCTAAGAAGGGTTTGGCACCAGCCAAATCTGCCATTAGCAAGTGGATACGTCAGGCCGTTACTGCGGCCTATTCTGCTAAGGGAAGAGTTCCCCCTTTTCGTATCACTGCTCATTCTACTCGCGCCGTTGGGGCGTCTTGGGCTTTTCAGCACCAAGCTTCTGTTGAACAAGTTTGTAAGGCCGCCACTTGGTCTTCTGTTCACACTTTTTCTAAGTTTTACAAAGTTGATGTGCGAGCCTCAGCGGATGCTGTTTTTGGCCACAAAGTTCTGCAGACTGCAGTCATTTAAGTTATGCTTCACCTGGCCTTGAGATGCCCTTCCCTTGTGGACACTGCTTTTGGATGTCCCATTAAGTGATGAATATTTAGAAGTGAAGCGGGGTGTGTGGCACACCAAGAATAATACCATTTTGTGAGTACTCACCTGAAAAATGGATATTGTTGGTGTGCCACACACCCCGCTTCACTCCCACCCTTTTCGGTATTACCGAAGCCTTTATATGGTGAAGCCTTTTTATTTTATATCAAAATTGATTTTTGAGGTTACCGGTGGAATACTGGTACCTTGTCTTTCTGCTTTTTAATATACTGGTGATTGAAGGGAGGTACCAGGTATATATAGGCCGGAAGGGGGCTCGTTACAAGACTTCCTCTCTGCACAGCGTCACCTGGCGGCAAGTTAACCTATTAAGTGATGAATATTTAGAAGTGAAGCGGGGTGTGTGGCACACCAACAATATCCATTTTTCAGGTGAGTACTCACAAAATGGTATTTTTGTTGTGCCCTGTGGGCCTAGGAAGGGTTTGGCTCCGGTCAAGTCTTCCATTAGCAAATGGATTCGTCAGGCGGTTGTTGGGGCCTATTCGGCCAAGGGGAAGGTTCCCCCTTTTCGTATCACCGCTCATTCTACTCGTGCTGTTGGAGCGTCTTGGGCTTTTCAGCACCAAGCTTCTGTTGAACAAGTTTGTAAGGCTGCTACTTGGTCTTCTGTTCATACTTTTTCTAGGTTTTACAAGGTTGATGTGCGGGCCTCAGCGGATGCTGTGTTTGGCCGCAAGGTTCTGCAGACCGCAGTCGTTTAAGTTATGCTTCATTTTGCTGTCGGATACCCACCCCTTGTGGACACTGCTTTTGGATGTCCCTATCGTAAGAATTAAAGGGGAAGCGGGGTGTGTGACACACTGAGAATAATACCATTTTGTGAGTACTCACCTGTAAAATGGATATTGTCAGTGTGTCTGGTATACAAAGGCTAGCACATAGGCTGCTGATATTTTCGTGTACATTTAGACGTAGTAACTCTCATCACAGATCAATAACAGGGTAAAATTATTTCTTGGTGTTTGATAAAACATGTGTTCTACAGTAGCTAATGAAGCAATTATTATGCAATTATAGCATGAAACATTATGAAACTGAATATCTGCAAGGAGCTTATTATATATTCTCATGGGGACAGAATGTACTATTATTTGCCATACCAAGCACATACGCGTGCGTCAGCAAACATCAGTTTAGGGAACTTGAAGAGAAGGATTAGGGTTGGATGCACGAGGAGGGAGGGGAATGAGGGGGAGGGGGTGGGGGGGATTAGGACACCTGGAAATATAGTCGTGTGATATGACAATAAGTTCGGGGGGCGGGGGTGTGATTAGGGGAAGGGTGTAACCCCTAAATTCCTGAACGTCATACAGGGAACACAGGGTCCGTCTGACCTATCAGCAGTTTTATACAACTCAGCCAAGGGTCCCAAATCTTCCGAAAGTTATCATATCTATCCTCAGAAATTGCTGTGATCTTTTCATTGCACATAATATCTGAGATTCTGCCCAGAATCTCAGGCCAGGATATGTTGGGGGACTTCCAGCTCCTAGCTATCGTGGACCGTACCGCTGATAACATATTTTGGACTAGTCGCCATTCTGACTTAGAAAACGGGCCAGATTTAAATGAAAGGAGGGCCCCCCATGGGGTTCCCACTACCGGGAAGTCCAAAATGTCCGATATAAGTTTATAAATTTTATCCCAGGTATTTCGGGCAATCGGACAGTTCCACCACACATGGAGCATTGTGCCCTTATCCGGACATCCTCTAAAACATGAGGGGGAACTGGATGGAGAGAATCTATGCACTCGGTCCGGAGTAAGGTACCATCTAAACCTAAGCTTATAGGCACCCTCCTGAATCAAGGCATTGCGGGATGTTTTGCTTGTATGCCGCCATATAGTTTCCCAGTGTTCTATCTCTCTCTCCAGTCCCAGCTCTCCCTCTCACTTGACCACATATCCATGTTTCATTGATTGGGGGGGGGGAGATATTAGCACCGCATATATGCTAGAGATTAGACTCCCTGCAAAGTGATCCCGAAGGCACCTGCTCTCAAAATCTGTTGTCTTATAAGGTGGAGGTGCTCTATTCAATATGCTTTTTACATAATGTTGCACCTGTAATAGCCTGAATGTTTCAGAGGGTGGGAGGTTTTCCCCAGGCGTCAAGTCTTGAGGAGATTTTATGCCATAAGGGGTACAGAGTGTGTCTATCGTTGTGAGCCCTCTCTGCTTCCACCATTTGTATCGCGGTTGATGTGAAAGGCCCGGGGGGAATGTCGGGTTACCTAACAGTGGGGAGGCCGGTAAGTGTGGGGAAGTGAAGATGTGATTTATTTTGTCCCAGATGGATAGGGAAAAATCAAGGATCCTGGGTGTAATTCTGGGCTTTTTGGTTTTAGGGATCCATAGGAGTGAAGCTGGCGATACTGGGTTACAGCTAGCTATATCGTTATTAACCCACAATGGTTTGTAGCATGGGGTGTGTAGCAGTACTAGAGGTGCTACCTGGGCTGCGATATAATACTTATGAAGAGAGGGAAAGGATAGGCCTCCAACTTCTTTCCTACAGTATAAGGTGGTCTTCTTAATCCTGGGTCTAGTTTTATCCCAGGCAAAGGCCAACATTTTCTTTTGGAGGGTATCTTAACACTCGCTTCGGGACCTGAACAGGGAGCACCCGGAAAAGGTATAAGATTTTAGGGAGGAAAGTCATTTTTAGAGCGGATATGCCTCCAGGAATGTAATAAATTATCTAACGATTTAATCATTTCCGGATAGTTAGCACCATAAATTCCATCATAATTGGCCGTCAATTTAATTCCTAGATATGGTAACTTTTTTGCCCATGTCCAGGAGAAGTTCTGTGATAAGGTCTGTCTAGTCATAGCCGATAGTGACACGTCCAGGGCCATAGATTTGGATGAGTTGAGCTTAAGTCCAGAGATTTTACTGAAGGAAGATAGTATCCTAAGGGCATTAGGGACAGAGGTGTGCGGAGATGTAAACATGAGCAACATATCATCAGCAAAAAGGGACAATTTGTTCTCCATTCCTCCCCCTTGTATACCTTTGATTGAGGGGTCCTGTCTCAACTTCTCAGCAAGTGGTTTGAGTGCTAGGACAAACAAGAGTGGGGACAGCGGGCAACTCTGTCTGGTACCCCTTTTAATTTGAAAATCTGGAGAGCTGTAGCCTAAATATTTAACATGAGCTCGTGGATTGGCGTAAAGGGACGAAATCCACGATAGTAACCCTAGACCGAACCCCCATCTCTGCAGGGAGAAACGTAGGTACTGCCAAGACAAGGAGTCAAACGCCTTCTCTATATCTAGAGAGAGGAGCATTCCTCCCAGTTTCCGGGCATGGACCCCTTCCAGAAGTTGCAGAATTCTCCGGACTCCGTCGCCTGCCTGTCTTCTAGGGACGAATCCCACCTGGTCCCCATGTATGATGTCCCCCAAAAACACATTTATTCTATTAGCCAGGACCTTCGTCAGAATTTTCAGATCTATATTTAACAGAGAGATAGGTCTGTAGTTTATCCAGTTTTGGGAATCTTTCCCCAGTTTAGGAATCATTACTATAGATGCTCTCAGCATCTCCGGATCCATAGGGTTACCTTTCTTTATGTAATTGAATATCCTTGCCAATCTAGGGGCGATAATGGGGGCTAATTTCTTATAAAAAAGGGGGGTAAAACCATCAGGCCCTGGCCTTTTACCAACTTTCAGGGTCTTTATTGCTTTCAGGATCTCTTCCACCGTGATATCCTCATCTACCTCCTGGCTATGTGCATCAGAGAGAAGAGGGATGTTGACATCCGTAAAGAAGGCCCGAAGCTGATGTTCATCTAAAGGGGGGGGGGGGGCATCATATAATTTAGCTAAACCAGTTGAAAATTCTCCCACTATTAAAGCAGGGTTGTTTGTAATCACACCCTTCCCTATCTTTAGTCTTGTAGGTTTAATTACTTGGCTCTGGCATTTTAGTTGTGAAGCTAGCAGAGATCCAGGTTTGTTTGCTGAAATGTAGAACTTCTGCTTGGATCTTCTGTATCTACCTTCAGCCTGTTCTGACTGTAGGAGGTTTAGCTTCGTTCTGGACAGCTCCAGGAGGCGTAGGTTATTTTGAGTAGGACGAGACTTAAAGTCACCTACGGCCTTTTCATATTGGACCTGAAGTTGCCTGGACATGGCTGTCCTCTCTTTCTTTTTCCTGGAGGCCAGGTCTATAAAGTATCCTCTCATCACAGACTTGAAGGCCCCCCATACCATGGTTGGAGCTACCCCTGAGTTTTCGTTCTGACGAAAGTACTCTGTAGCCACCTTGTTGGACTCTTCCACCAATTGCTTAGAAGAGAGCAGGGAGTCGTTCAGGAGCCATGAGGAGGGTTTGGGTTTAATGATCAAGGACCTACAGGTGATAGCAACTAAGTCATGGTCAGACCAAGGGACTGGGTGTATACTGGCGTGCTCCACCTGTGGGAGGAAGGCGGACTGTACGAATATGTGGTCTATTCTGGTTGAGGGCTTATGCGGAGCCGAATAGTGAGTATAATCTCTTGAGTGTGGATGTAATTCCCTCCAGGCATCCGACAACATATTTTTTCCCATCAAACTCGCAAAAGTTCCGCTATCCTTCACAACCTGGGTACCAGGGGGAAGGGACCTATCGAGGTGGGGATGTAACGTTAGGTTAGAGTCTCCACACAAGAACGTCACCCCTTTTTGATGATCACTCAACAGGGAGCATATGAACCTCAAGAAGGGAAGTTGTCCAGTACTGGGGGCATAATAGGTAAGGAATGTTACATCATCGTCCTGCAAGGAGCCTTGCATTAGGAGATATCTGCCCTCTGGGTCTGCTATCTGTTTATGGCACGTGAACGGGATGCCGTTACGAATTGCGACAAGGACCCCTCTCTGTTTACTTTTGCTAGTGGCTTGGAAGAACTGGGAATATTTATAATGGACCCTTTTCGGGGATGATTTAGTTGTAAAATGAGTTTCTTGAAGGCAGACTACATCTGCATGTATAGAATCAAAAAATTTGAAGGCTCTAGACCTTTTGTTAGGGGAGTTGAGGCCCTGGACATTCACCGAAGCTATCTTAAGTGCCATGGTCTATAAGAAGTGGTGTAAGATACCATAAGCAGGATGATACAGAGAACCAGGTGGACCTTTCCCACGGGGGATAAAGGCACATAGGGGGGTAAATAGGTACAGTGGAAGGTAGGGGGGGGGATAGTAAAAAAAAAAAAAAAACTGTAAGATGAAACATCATAAACAATGAGCATACACAAAACAATTTGTGAGAAGTCTTCCAGACCTCTGGTAGGAGTAATTCCTCCATACTGGAAGGTTTGGAGTACGCTGGGCCTGACGGGAGGCCATACTGATATCGACTCTAAAGATGGTGAGTATTTAGCATTACATTTTTAAGAGAAAGAGAAACAGTAAACTGTGGTGTCACAAGGGGGGGGGGCACAAAAAATGGGCTGGGTATGAACAGCCAGTTCCAAAGAGAACTGAGTTCAATCCTGTGAGGGAAAACCACCCCCACAGTGCAACACCTTTAAATCGGAGAAAATCAACAGGTTGTATAACAGTTATAAAACAGCTAAGGGAAACATATTACCAGCCAGTGGGCGGACTAGGAGATAGAGGCACCGGTATGAGTTGGAGTTCAACCGACGTTTCTAGGTGATAAACTTGAAATTTCAAACGTTCAGCTCAAACAAACTAGAGAAGCCAGCCTAACGGGTGACCCCTAGGCCTCTCAAATCTGGAGGTGGTGTTTAGCCTGGAATAAAGCAGGAAGGTCATCCCAAACCGGCACGGGATAACCCAAGGGGCGCTGGGTCACCAGGATGGCCCTCCAGTCCCGGACCCGGCAAAAACAGCTGCACATGAGGAAGTCTCATCCATTCTGGACCAGGTGAAACATCTGGGATAGGAGGCGCTTCATCGCCTGGGAGTCGGCTGTTTGTTTGCTCTGCTTCGAGGAGGGGGTAGCTTGTGTGTTGCTGCGGCGAGCTGGTTTAGGCGTTCTGGGCGTAGTGGGGAGCGAATGGGCAGTGGTGTCCACTTCAGGGAGTCCAGTGATTTGAACTTGTCTGCTAGCTCGGAAATCGAGGAAGCCTGGATGAACCTACCTTGTGCTGTAAAAGAAATTCTGAAGGGGAAGCCCCATCGATAACGTATACCTCGGGCTTGAAGGACTTGGAGGTATGGTCTAAAGGATCTTCGCTTGAGAATGGTAATCTGAGAGAGGTCTGCGAAAATTTGGTAATTGTGACCTTGGAATGAGAGGCGTGCCTTATCTCTAGAGGCAGCCAGCACCGCTTCCTTTGTGTGGAAATAGTGAAACCTCACTATGATGTCATGGGGGGGGGGGCGTTGGTGGGTCTTTTTGTGTGCCCTATCAAGTTCCAGGCGTTCCACTGGAATGTCCGGGACAAGCTCTTGTAGGAGTGCAGTTATAGATCCCATAGCGTCCTACATGGTCTCGGGTAGGCCTCTGAACCGCAGGTTTGATCTTCTATTACGATTCTCAAGTTCCGCGTTCTGGCCCTTTAAGACCATTATCTCTTCCTGCATGTGCTCTAATAGGGAAGCCTGGGCGTTAAAACTGTCGTTGCATCATCCATCCTGGTCTCCAGAGCATCAGTTCTGCCCCCCAGGTCTCTGATTTCTTTCAAGACAGCCTCCGTTTGCTTAAAGTCGTAAAAATTTATAAGATTCCCGGACCGATCAGATCCCTCCCCGCGGGGCATCCGAAATCGGGATGTCCCGCGGGGAGGAACCCCCCAGGAGGCCCACAAACCTTACCTTACCGGCGATCCAACGGCGCATGCGCGAGACGCGGCCGCGTCTCTCGCTTCGCTCTAGCAGGGCGCGCTCCCGCGCCGGCCGTTTTGTGAATGGCCGGCGCAGGCGCGCTCCCTGTTAGAGGGAAGCGAGAGACGCAGCCAATGACAGCGCTCAGAGCCGCTCTGGTATGTGCGTCCAAGCGGCTTTGGACGCGCATACCAGAGCGGCTCTGAGCGCTGTCATTGGCCGGACGAGGTCACGTGGGAGCGGGGAGAGGTGAGTTTTTGCGGCGATCGGGGGGGTTTCAGACAGCGGGGCACCCCCGATCGGGGTGCCCCACCTAAGTGGACCAACACCCAGGATAGTCAAAATCCTGGGTGTTGGTCCACTTTAACCGTCACCGCTGTTATCTCCTCTCTGACTATGCTTCTGAGCTGCGTCAGGATGTCAGAGGTGATGGGGCTCTGCTGGGCCTGCTGAGGTAAGCGCTGAACTGTCGTGGGGGATCTGGGCCAGCTGTCTGCTGAGTCCAGGGAGAGCTCTTCGGCTATGTGTCTTCCCCTGCATTCCTCCTTGTCAGATTCATCGGGGTCACGCTCCATAGAGTCTTGTGACAGGGCATGCTCTGCAGCGAGAGCGCCGCCATCTTGCCGCCTGCGGCCATCGATTTACGACCTTCTTTCGGCCCCTTCCTCTGCCCGCCAAGTGCCTGCATCTTGTCTCCCCGCTTGCCTGGGGGGGGGTGCCGTCTTCCGGAGCTGTCACGCTGCAGCCCGGGCTGTATTTTATGCTTTTATAAAGCTCTTGGCCTCCCGTCTGTGCGGAGCTGAGGAGCTACACGTCCATTACCCTCAGCTGCGCATGTGCACTCCTCCCTCCCTGCTTTAATTTTTTGTCCTTTCTTGCTTCTTTTATTTATCCCTTCCTTCCCTTTTTCTCTTCCTCTATCTTTCTCCCTGTGTCCTTCTTTTTTTTTTTCTCCCTTCTTCCCTGCCTCTCTTTCTCTCTCTCTCCACCACACTTTATTCTATCTCTTTCTCAACTTTCCTTCTCTCTTTCTCTTGTTCTCTTTCCTTCATCCTTTCCCTCACTCCTTCCTTTCATCCTTCCCTCTCTCCCATCCTTTCTGCATTTCCTCTCTTTTTTCTTCTCCCACTCCTTCCTTCCATCCTCTCTTTTTCTCACCTTTTCTTTCTTCCTTAAATTCTTCCCTTTCTACCTTTCACTCTCTTTCTCCCTCACTCCCATACTGCCTTCTTCCTTCCTTTTGCTCTTTCACTCCCCCTTCCTCCTCCTTATTCTCTGTCCTTGCTCTTCTCTCTCTCCCTTTCTTCAGTTCTCACTTCCTTCTCTCCCTCCTTCCCTTCCCTCCCTGTTTCTCTTACTCCATTCCTCCTTTCCTCTTTCCATCCTGCCTTCTTCCCGTCTCTTTACTCTCTCTCATTTTTATTTATTTATTTCTCACTCCCCCTCTCCCTCCACCTCTTTTTTTCCTTTCTTCTTCCCTTTCTCTTTTCTTTCACGCACTATTGCTATACATTCTTTCTCTCTTTTTTTCATTACCTCCCCCACTTCTGTTTTCCCTCTCTTCCTTGCTTCATTCACTTCCTTCTTTTTATTTTCCCTTCTCTCTTTTTCTCACCTTTTCTTTCTTCCTTAAATTCTTCCCTTTCTACCTTTCACTCTCTTTCTCCCTCACTCCCATACTGCCTTCTTCCTTCCTTTTGCTCTTTCACTCCCCCTTCTTCCTCCTTATTCTCTGTCCTTGCTCTTCTCTCTCTCCCTTTCTTCAGTTCTCACTTCCTTCTCTCCCTCCTTCCCTCCCTGTTTCTCTTACTACATTCCTCCTCTCCTCTTTCCATCCTGCCTTCTTCCCGTCTCTTTACTCTCTCTCATTTTTATTTATTTATTTCTCACTCTCCCTCTCCCACTTCTGTTTTCCCTCTCTTCCTTGCTTCATTCACTTCCTTCTTTTTATTTTCCCTTCTCTCTATTTCTCACCTTTTTTCTCTCCTTTTCTTTCTTTACTCTTCTTCCCAACCTCCTAACTTTCTCCTTTTTTTTCTCTTACTTTCTTTTTCTCTGTTCCCCACCCTATGTTCCCTCTCTTTTTTTCTTCCTCCATTTTCTCCTTGCACCGCCCCCAGCCACACCCCCAGCTGCACTAAGGGATTACTGCACTAAGGGATCCAATGGATAAAAGAGCAGATATCCTCCTCAAAAGAGCCTGGGGTACAAATTATTTTTCACTCAGTTACAAAGGGGAAGGTAGGAAAGAAAGTGACAGTGGGTGTAGACATGAAACTGGGGGTGGAGAGGGGGAAAGGGGTAGCACCTCTAGGAGGAATAAGGGCAGTATACAAAATTATCGTAAGCATTTGAAATGCATGATCACAAATGCTAGAAGCTTGACTAATAAAATAGATAAACTAGAGCTGATAATAACAGAAGAACAATATGACATAGTGGGGGTAACAGAGACCTGGCTGGATGAAAGCTATGACTGGGCAGTAAATCTACAGGGCTACTGTGTGTTTAGGAGGGACCGTAACAAATGCAAATGGGGTGGAGTGCTTAATTGTAAAATCCTCTCTACAGCCCGCTCTGCGGGAGGATATATGTGAGGGGAATGACCATGTGGAGACCCACGGAGGGAGAAACAAAAATAAAATACTGATGGGGGCTTGCTACAAACCTCCAGATATATCCGGATCCACAGAAATTATGATGCTAAGGCAAATAGATATAGCCACTAAACTAAATGAGGTAGTTATTATAGGTGACTTTAATTTCCAAGATATAGACTGGGACATTGAAATGTGGTTCTCATAAAAGTAATAGTTTTTTATCTAGAACAAAAGATGGCTACCTTTCCCAACAAGTTCAAGCTCCCACAAGGGGGAGAGCCATATTGGACCTAATACTAACCAATGTACCAGACAAAGTAATAAAGGTACAGGTTGGGGGACACCTTGGAAACAGTGATCATAATATTGTTAATTTCCACTTGGCAGTCACTAGGGTGCCCTATCAAGGAGCCACAAAAACGCGGAACTTCAAAAAGGCAACATTTGACCAACTTTGAGATGTTCTAAACTGCATTGACTGGGAAAATGTCCTTAAAATCAAAAGCATTGACACTAAATGGGATACTTTCAAAGGAATCCTTAATATTCTTAGTATACAGTACGTCCTGCTCCAAATCTAATACTTACATGTGGGATATACTCCGCCAGATGGCGCTGGACTGCAGAGACATCGAAAATAGGCTCCTCCCAGCCCCTCAAATACCCAGGGACCTCCCACAAATCCCCAGAATTTCTCTGCAGTCTGGTTGCGAAGGACGAGAAATTGGCTCTCTACTCGTACCCACTAGTAATATGCCTCCCAGCCTTGGCTGCGCTGGTCGGGTGAAGGTAGGTACTGCTGTCAGGTGCTTAGGAGCGCTGCTCCACCGCAATCCCCCACCAAAGGGTAGGCAGTTCAGGCTTATGGTGAGCCTCTATGGATGCCCCTCCCGCACTATTGCCCCTTGCCCCTGTCTATCGGTGGGCCCTATTTAAGTGGCCGCCGTCCTCCCTCATCCTCCTTATAGTCTTCGGGGGAAAAGAGGGGGGGGGTGTGTATGTGTATAGATATGTAGGTTATGAAGTCTGTGCTTTCACCTTTCACATGTCTTTATTCTTGTGTCAGCCGCCGCGCTGACTTGTCTTTATTGCTTTTAAATTTACCACCGCCGCGCGCTGACTTGGTTCCGCGCTTGGCGGCGGCATTACCTCAGGCGCTGGTGTGCCATCATTGGCTGTTGGCCTTCTGGCTTCGCGCTCTTCAGGGGGGCGGGGCCCGCCTTCCGTGTCATCGCTGTTACTGGCCCGCCCCTCGAGGTATACCGACGCCATCTTTTCTGACTTGGTTGGCCTATGCACGACGGACTACTACCGATGCTGACAATGCTGCCAAGAAGGCCCTCACTGGGTTTCCCTTTAAAGGACTGCGTCTGTTTGGAGACCGCCTGGACCTTTTTGCTAAGGGAGGCAGGTTACCCCAGCACAGGCGGCAACCTCGGCCCTTTCGGGGTCAGGGTTCCTTCTCCTCCCCTTACCGTGGTGCAAGACAGGGAAGGGGGGTTTCTTTCCCTGGGGCTCGGGGAGATTTCTGGGGTAGAGGCAGAGGACGTGAATGTCCTGGCTCCTCCTGGGGTCCCAAAGCTAAATCCTCTCCCAAGCCCCCTCAGGCATGATGGGGCGCCCTCACCCATCCGGGTGGGGGGACGGCTGTAGCACTTCGCTCACGTCTGGAGGCTTCATGTTTCAGACCGGTGGATTCAGGAGGTAGTGTCCTCCGGTTACAAGTTGGAGTTTGCTGCCGATCCCCCTCCAAGATTCATCAGATCCCGGATTCCTCAGGACCCTGTGTCAGCTCAGGAGCTAGTGCAAGCAGTGCAAGGCCTCCTGGAGCTGGGGGTCATCTGCCAGGTCCCTTTAAGAGAAAAAGGCAAGGCCTTTTATTCCAACCTATTCACAGTACTCAAAAAGGATGGTTCTGTCAGGCCCATCCTGGACTTAAAGATTCTCAACAAGTTTGTCAGGGGCAGGCGTTTTCGCATGGAGACTGCGCTCTGCCATCAGTTCCCTGCGCCAAGGGGATTTCATGACTTCTGTGGACATCAAAGATGCTTACCTTCATATTCCTGTGTTCCCAGGTCATCAAAGGTTCCTCAGGTTCGCTCTGATGGATCAACATTACCAATTTGTGGCCTTGCCCTTCGGCCTCACTTCAGCTCCCAGGGTGTTCACCAAGGTGCTGGCTGGCGTGATGTCTCTACTCAGATGTCAGTGCATCTGCATGCTTCCCTATCTGGACGACATCCTCATCACTTCCCAGTCTCTACATCAGGCAGTTGGGTACTCAGCTGGTGGTGTCCACTCTGGAGTCATTTGGATGGGTGATCAACCACCCCAAGTCCTCACTGTCCCCTTCCTTGGTAACTCCATTCCTAGGAATGAATCTGGATACAGTTCAGGCAAGGATCTTCCTTCCTCAGCAGAAGGTGGACAATCTGATTGCACAGGCTCAGTCCCTCCTAGCTTGTCCCCATCCCTCTATCAGGCAGGGGATGCAGCTGGTGGGCCTTATGGTGGCGTGCTTCGAAGTGGTCCCTTATGCTCAGTTCCACTTGAGGCCTCTGCAACTTCACCTATTGTCTGTATGGGACAAGGACCCAGCGTCCCTGGACAGGGTCTGTGTGCTCTCCCCCCTGATCAGGAGGTCCCTCTTGTGGTGGATGGACCCAAGGAACCTGTTGGGGGGCAGATCCTTTCTTGCCCCTTCCTGGGAGACGGTCACCACGGATGCCAGTCTGTCAGGTTGGGGGGGTTTCTGGAAGTCCCTGCGGTTCCAAGGCAGGTGGGGCCCTCAGGAGGCCCACACTCCTATCAATGTCTTGGAGCTGCGAGCGATCAGGTTAGTTCTGGCTCGCTTGACTACTCATCTTCAGGACCTGCCTGTTCAGGTGCGCCGGAGCAAGGGGGCCCTCCAGGAAGCGTCTCTGATCCTGACTTGGGCGGAGGCCAATGTCCCCTGCATTTCAGCTGTGCATATCCCGGGGGTGGAAAATCGCCTGGCGGACTCTCTGAGCAGGGGGACCTCTCGCCAGGGAGAATGGTCCCTATGCAGCAGGGTGTTTCAATCTCTGTGTCACCATTGGGGCCAACCAGGATCTGTTTGCGTCCTGCCACAATCACAAGCTTCCAGCTTTTGTCTCTCTGTCCAGGGATCCTCTGGCCCTGACCTTGGATGCGCTAGCAATGTCATGGAAGGACTTTCAGTTCCTGTATGTCTTCCCCCCCAATTCCCCTGGGCAGGGTTCTGCGCAAGTTTGCTCTGGAAGGGGTGCCATCAATTCTGGTGGCTCCCAGGTGGCCAAGAAGAGTGTGGTTCGCAGACGTGGTACAGCTGGCAGTAGATCAGTACGCTCTGCCCTTGGTGCCAGATCTGATCACTCAGGGCTCACTACGCCATCCCAATTTACAAACTCTGGCTTTGACGGTTTGGCTGCTGAAACCTCCATCTTGATGGAGAAGGGGCTGTCTTCCTCAGTTGTGGATACTTTGATTAAAGCTAGGAAGAAGTCTTCCTCTTCCATTTATTACAGGGTTTGGCGTGCCTACATTGACTGGTGTGAGTCTAAGTTTCTTCCCTATCGTGTCTTCTCTATTTCCAGGATTCTGGAGTTCCTGCAGCATGGGTTGGAGATGGGGCTCCAACTCAGTACTCTGAAGGGTCAGGTTTCTGCCCTGGCTATTTTTTTCCAGAAGTCCTTTGCTTAGCACCCTCTGATCAGGACTTTTTTCCAGGGGGTCACTCATGTGCGTCCCCCACGTAAACCTATGGTGCCTGTTTGGGATTTGAACTTGGTTCTGTCAGCCTTGCAGAGTGCTCCCTTTGAACCTGTGCAGGATGCTGCCTTGGCCATTCTTACGCTCAAGGTTGTGTTTCTGGTGGCTATCACTTCTGTCAGGCGTGTGTCTGAGTTGGCGGCGCTGTCCATTCAACCCCCCTACTATGAGAGGCACCAGGACAAGGTGGTGTTTCGTTTCAAACCTGACTTTCTGCCTAAGCTAGTGTCTGCTTTTCATTTGAATCAGGATATTGTTCTTCCTTCTTTGTGCCCTAATTTTAGCAATGCTAAGGAGAGGGTTTTGCACTCTTTGGATGTGGTTAGGTGTCTGAAGTACTATCTCGTGGCTACTGAACCTTTCAGGAAAACTGATGCTCTTTTTGTGGTCCCTTCTGGTCCTAGGAAGGGTTTGGCTCCTGCCAAGTCTACTATCAGCAAGTGGATTCGTCAGGCTGTGATTCAGGCCTACTCTGCTAAGGGGAAGAATCCTCCCTTCCGCCTTACTGCTCATTCCACTCGTGCTATTGGTGCCTCTTGGGCTTTTCAGCACCAGGCTTCTGTTGAACAAGTTTGCAAGGCCGCTACTTGGTCTTCTGTTCATACCTTTTCAAAGTTTTACAAGGTTAATGTTAGGGCCTCAGCTGATGCTGTTTTTGGCCGCAAGGTTCTGCAGGCGGCAGTGGTTTAAACTGCCTGCTGCTAATTTTTCTTGGGGATCCCACCCTACTTTATGGACACTGCTATTGGATGTCCCACGTGTAAGTATTAGATTTGGAGCAGGACGTAATGTATACTAAGAATAATACAATTCTGTGATTACTCACCTGTAGAATTGGTATTATGAGTATACAGTACGTCCTGCTCCAACCCACCCTTGGTTTGCATTTTCCTGGATCCCCTGTATGGTGATTGTTATCATTGTTATAGTTGATCATTTGAATTGTTTAATGCTCCTGACTTCTCCTTAACTGCTTTTCAATGCTGGGGATTTGTGGGAGGTCTCTGGGTATTTGAGGGGCCAGGAGGAGCCTATTTTCAATGTCTCTGCAGTCCAGCGCCATCTGGCGGAGTATATCCCATGTGTAAGTATTAGATTTGGAGCAGGACGTACTGTATACTCATAATACCAATTCTTCAGGTGAGTAATCACAGAATTGTATTTTTCATTGTGATAGATACATACCTTACAGGAATAAAACTGTTAGACACACGTGTAAACCGATGTGGCTAAACTAAAAGGTTAAGGGGGAAATAAACAACAAAAAAAAGGCATTTAAACTTTTAAAGCAGGAAGGGACAGCGGAAGCGTTTAAAAAAATTATAAAGAAGAAAATAAACAATGTAAACAACAGATAATGGCAGCTAAGCTGCAAAAAGACTGATCGCAAAAGAGAGTAAAACTAACCCCAAATTATTCTTTAGCTACATAGACCGTAAAAGGTACAGACCTGAGGGTGTGGGCCCCCTGAAAAGCAAGGAGGGGACACCTATAGAGGGAAATGAGGAGAAAGCAAATTTGCTTAACAACTTCTTTGCATCTATATTCACAAAAGAATGTGACATGCCGAGTGAAATGCAGGGGAATAACCCAAACCCTCCATTAAATGTCACTAGTCTAACCAAGGAAGAAGTCTGGCACCGTCTCAAGCAGATAAAAATCGATAAATCACCGGGACCAGATGACATACATTCTCGTGTTTTAAGGGAGTTATGTACAGTAATAGACAAGCTGTTATTTCTAATATTTGTGGATTCAATAACTACAGGGTCTGTTCCAAGGCATTGGCGCTTGGCAAATGCGGTGCCAATATTCAAAAAGGGATCTGGGGGGGAACCTGGGAACTACAGACCGGTAAGCTTAACATCTGTGGTGGGCAAGCTGTTTGAAGGTTTCTTAAGGGATACTATCCTGGAGCATCTTGGGGAAAATGACCTTATTACTCCATATCAGCATGGATTTATGAGAAATTGCTCCTGCCAGACAAACCTAATCATCTTTTATGAGGAGGTAAGTTCAAGATTGGATCAGGGGGAGTCATTGGATATCATATATCTTGACTTTTCTAAAGCATTTGATACTGTGCCACATAAAAGGCTGGTACAAAAGATGAGAATGCTTGGACTGGGGAAAAATGTGTGCAGATGGGTGAGAAATTGGCTTAATGATCGGTAGCGGAGGGTGGTTATCAGTGGTACACACTCAGATTGGGTCACTGTTACTAGTGGAGTACCACAAGGGTCAGTTCTGGGACCAATTCTCTTCAATATCTATATAAATTACATTGGGTATGGATTAAACAGTAAAGTCTCAATCTTTGCAGATGATACTAAGCTGTGTAAAGTAATTAAAACAAAAGCGGACAGCAGGCAGCTACAATGCGATTTAGATAAATTGGAAGCATGGGCAGTTAAATGGCAAATGAAGTTTAACACAGATAAATGTAAGGTTATGCACATGGGAAGGAGAAATCTGTGTCATGATTACACACTAAATAAACACTTGGTAAAACAACAATGGAAAAGGACCTAGGGGTTTTAGTTAACAAAAAGCTCAACTGTAGTAATCAATGCCAGGCAGTTGCTGCCAAAGCAAATAGGATCATGGGGTGCATCAGGAGGGGCATAGGTGCTCATGACCAGAGCATCATTTTACCCCTGTACAAGTCACTGGTCAGACCCCATATGGAGTGCTGTGTACAGTTCTGGCCACCTGTGCTTAAAAAGGACATATCAGAACTGGAGCGCGTTCAAAGAAGGGCAACAAAGTTAATATAAGGATTGCGGGGACTAGAGTACCCTGAAAGATTGTCAAAGTTAGGTTTATTTAGTTTAGAAAAATGACGATTGGGGGTGATCTAATAACTATGTATAAATATATTTGGGGTCAATACAAAGATCTGTCCCACAATCTATTTATACCCCGGAGTATAACTACAGGTCCTTCTCAAAAAATTAGCATATAGTGCTAAAGTTCATTATTTTCCATAATGAAATGATAAAAATTAAAACTTTCATATATTTGAGATTCATTGCACACCAACTGAAATATTTCAGGTCTTTTTTTGTTTTAATACTGATGATTTTGCCATACAGCTCATGAAAACCCCAAGATCCTATGTCAAAAAATTAGCATATTTCATCCGACCAATAAAAGAAAAGTGTTTTTAATAAAAAAAAAGTCAACCTTCAAATAATTATGTTCAGTTATGCACTCAATACTTGGTCGGGAATCCTTTTGCAGAAATGACTGCTTCAATGCGGCGTGGCATGGAGGCAATCAGCCTGTGGCACTGCTGAGGTGTTATGGAGGCCCATGATGCTTCAATAGCGGCCTTAAGCTCATCCAGAGTGTCGGGTCTTGCGTCTCTCTACTTTCTCTTCACAATATTCCACAGATTCTCTATGGGGTTCAGGTCAGGAGAGTTGGCAGGCCAATTGAGCACAGTATTACCATTGTCAGTAAACCATTTACCAGTGGTTTTGGCACTGTGACAAGGTGCCAGGTCGTGCTGAAAAATGAAATCTTCATCTCCATAAAGCTTTTCAGCCGATGGAAGCATGAAGTGCTCCAAAATCTCCTGATAGCTAGCTGCATTGACCCTGCCCTTTATACAACACAGTCGACCAACACCAGCAGCTGACATGGCACCCCAGACCATCACTGACTGTGGGTACTTGACACTGGACTTCAGGCATTTTGGCATTTCCTTCTCCCCAGTCTTCCTCCAGACTCTGGCACCTTGATTTCTGAATGACATGCAAAATTTGCTTTCATCAGAAAAAAGTACTTGGGACCATTGAGCAACAGTCCAGTGCTGCTTCTCTGTAGCCCAGGTCAGGTGCTTCTGCCGCTGTTTCTGGTTCAAAAGTGGCTTGACCTGGGGAATGCGGCACCTGTAGCCCATTTCCTGCACACGCCTGTGCACGGTGGCTCTGGATGTTTCTACTCCAGACTCAGTCCACTGCTTCCGCAGGTCCCCCAAGGTCTGGAATTGGTCCTTCTCCACAATCTTCCTCAGGGTCCGGTCACCTCTTCTCGTTGTGCAGCGTTTTCTGCCACATTTTTTCCTTCCCACAGACTTCCCATTGAGGTGCCTTGATACAGCACTCTGGGAACAGCCTATTTGTTCAGAAATTTCTTTCTGGGTCTTACCCTCTTGCTTGAGGGTGTCAATGATGGCCTTCTGGACAGCAGTCAGGTCGGCAGTCTTACCCATGATGGCGGTTTTGAGTAATGAACCAGGCTGGGCTTTTTTAAAAGCCTCAGGAATCTTTTGCAGGTGTTTAGAGTTAATTAGCTGATTCAGATGATTAGGTTAATAGCTCGTTTAGAGAACCTTTTCATGATATGCTAATTTTTTGAGATATGATTTGGGGGTTTTCATGAGCTGTATGGCAAAATCATCAGTATTAAAACAAAAAAAGACCTGAAAAATTTCAGTTGGTGTGCAATGAATCTCAAATATATGAAAGTTTAATTTTTATCATTTTATTATGGAAAATAATGAACTTTAGCACTATATGCTAATTTTTTGAGAAGGACCTGTATAACCCTAGGGAATCCACTATGGTTAGAAGAAAGGTGCTTTTTCCACCAACATAGGAGGGGATTTTTCTCTGTAAGAGCAGTGAGACTATGGAACTCGCTGCCAGAGGAGGTAGTAATGATGGATACAGTAAAAACGTTCAAAAGTGGCCTTGATGCCTCCAGCTATGGCTACTAGACCACTGGAAGGAGATAAACAGGCTGAACTGGATGGACTAAAGTCTTTATTCAGCCTTACATACTATGTTACCATGTTAGATTAAACAGAGATATCCGTTACAAAAGGTTACGAATGGAAACACTTTTTACCATCAAGGAAATACTATTCAAGGGGGCCTGGATGGCCTCCTTAGACCCTCAGGATGCTTATCTGCATATCCCAATCCTTCCGGCTCACAGAAAATTTCTAATGTTTGCAGTGGTGTTAGGTGGAGTAACCTCTCACTGGCAATGCAGGGCAATGCCCTGAACATTGTCTCTTTTGACAGAGCTAGGGTCGATAATAAACAAAGAAAATTCAAGTTTGTTTCCTCAGACAGATTGTATAGATCTGGGGTATTTGATCAACAGTTTAGAGGAGAAGACTTACCTGTCTCCTCCAAAGATACAAGATTACCTTTTGTATCTTTGGATGGATGACTCCAGCCATTCCATCAATCAGCTGGGCTCAGTTTCACTCAAGGCCCCTTCTTCTTAAGTACATGGAACAAAGATCAGAAGTCATTAGATATGATTACAACTCTCCCAGAACGAGTTTGGAGATCTCTTCAGTGGTGGACGGTTCAGGGAAATCTGGCAAGGGGGAGACCTTGGCATCAGGTAGATCCCATCAGGATCACGGCCGATGCAAGCACTTGGGGATGGGGGGCCAATTGGTCCCAGCATCACATTCAGGGTGCATGGTCGGATGATCTGTCCCAAAGATCATCACATTTTCGAGAACTAAAAGGTGTGGATCTAGCTTTAGACCACTTCAGAGACAAATTAGTCAGGATGTCCTGATTGTGTCGGACCATGCCACTGTTGAGGCCTACATCAATCATCAGGGCGGCACCAGGTCAGTAGAGCTAGAAGCTCTCTCCAGGATCATTTGTGCCAAAATGGAAAATTGGGTAAGGTCTCTGAGAGCGGTACATATCAAGGGACAGTTGAATGTACTGGCGGATCTACTCAGTCAGGGTCAATAGAAGCCTTCAGAATGGGAGCTAAACCAGAGAGTCTACAAGCAGGTAGTAGACTTGTGGGGCACACCAGAGAAAGATCTGTTTGCCACAAGGAAGAATTCAAAATGCCAAAACTTCTTCTCGCTGTACCAGGGCCAGGGAGCCTTAGCAGTGGATGCATTCTCCCAGGATTGGGGGAGATTCAGCCTTTGCTATGCATTCCCTTTCAACTGCTTCCCAGAGTGTTGAGAAAGATAAAAATAGAGGGAGCAAGAGTAATTTTGGTGGCTCCTCATTGGCCCAGTAGGCTGTGGCTCTCTCTCCTGATTCAGATGACCACCGTTCACTCTACCAGAGTTAGTAGACTTGCTTCAGCAAGGCCCCATTCTTTATCCTCAGGTCCAGAACCTTCGGGTGACAGCCTGGATCCTGAATGGAGCCTGTTAAGGAGTAAGGGCCTATCAAGCAGAGTTGTCAAGACTCTGCTTCAGAGTAGAAAGGTGGTCACCAGGAAGATTTATGGTAAGATCTGGAAGAGATTCAATTCTTTCTGTAGGAGCCATAACCTAGGTCGCTCAGAGGTGGCTTCGGTATTGGAATTCTTTCAGGAAGGGGTAGAGATGGGCTTAGCCATAAGCACTGAAGGTGCAGGTGGCGGCTCTATCAGTATTTTTGTACAAAAGGCTTAGAGCCAATAGACTGATAGATTATTCTAAGTATGTCACACACCCCGCTTCAAGATATCCATAACATGTGGGTAATACCGACCTGTAGAGGGCGATCTGCAGATGATAGGAAAAAGAAAGCCCCTCCCGGTCCATAAATACCTGGGACCTCCCACTCATTCCCCAGTCTTTCATCTCTGCAGACAGCGAGCAAGTCGGGAGATGATGCCTCCTCCTTGCACAGGGGATTTCAGGTAGCCGGGATGACTCCCGGCCGCTTTTTTATATATTTCCGCCCGGATCCCTTGATAATTCCCACACATGCTTCCCAGCCTAGGCTGCGGTCCGGGTGAGGGTAGAATGGCACCTTTTGGTGCTCAGGAGCTAATGCTCCACCGTGAGACCCTGTACTAGAGGGTAGGCGGTTATCCGGGCTGGTGACCCCGGTTTGGGATGCCCTGTCCCTCGGCCATTTCCCTGCTGCGGGGACGTGAGGTGAGGAAGAGGCCTGCGGGACACATAACTGATCCGGCTGCTGGGCCCTGTTAGCGAGGGGAAGTGAAGCCAGGGGGGATCTCTCGGGCCCCCAGACACCACCGGAGGCCCCCTCCCCAAATACTGGAGTAGCTGGGTGGATCCCTTGGGCTCACCCGGGACGGCGCGGGGACTGGCCTTTGTGCCCCATACTGCCAGGTCACCCCTGACACCTTCGCACCCTGAGTATCCAGCGACCGGGGGCAGCAACAGCGTTGTCCCTGGAGCCTACGCCTGTGCGGGGGCCGCGGATTACCTGGAAAGGAAGATTTAACGCCACCCGGCGACTTGGTGCGGCAGCGGCAGGCCCTTCCGAAATCCCACGCCTGTGAGGCGTCTGTAGCCGGAGTGTCCCCCCTTTCTGGGCGGCTGCGCGTGGCCCTCTGAAACTGCGCTGGTGCTCCCCGGGGGGCTCCCCCTCCCCAGCGCCTACATATTATTTGCGGGACACCTTGGACCCCACATCTGTGAGCTCCTGGAATCTTATAGTTGGGCTATATACCCTGTCTACCTGATATCTGTGTAGCAAGTGCTCCCTGAACCCTATATCTGTACACCTGGCACCCTGTACGCCTTTTTCTCCACGCATGTCAGGCAATAGGAAACGCAAATCTACAGTGGTCAGTTGTAGCACGCAAACAATGGAATCCCCAGGCGGACCTGGGCAGGAGCCCTCTAATCCGGATACAGCGGCAATCATGGCTGCCATAGCCTCTTGTCAAAACGTCCTTACAACTAAATTTGACACGCTTCAGGAGCAGTTCAACTATTTTCGCCATGACCTGGATAAGATCCGGGACCGCACGGGGGAGAATGAGAGAAGAATTGGGGAGGCGGAGGATCGATTGTCTGTGCAGGCCGGGGAGCTGGCTACCTTACGACGACAGGTGACTGTTCTATTGGGAAGGGCCGAGGACTCTGAAAACAGAAACAGGAGAAACAATGTGAGAATTTTGGGACTGCCTGAAAAAGCTGAGGGCTCTTCCCCGGAGGAGTTTACTGAAAACCTCATACGGGACGCCCTTGCTCCTAGGAATCTAACCAAATTCTTCACTATAGAAAGAGCGCACAGAATCCCGCTGAAATCCCCCCCGCCCGGGGCCCCGCCAAGACCATTTATATTTAAAGTGCTCCATTACAAGGACAGAGACGCTATACTCGCCGCGGCCAGGACGAAAGGTGTGGTGTCCTATGAGAACGCCCGGCTGTCTTTTTACCCGGATTTTACATCGGAAGTTCAGAAATTGCGGCGCTCATTCAACGGGGTCAGAGAGAGACTCAGGAAGAAAAAAATCAAATACGCTATGCTCTTTCCGGCACGGCTGCGTGTTCAGGATGGGGAGTCTGTCAAATTCTTTACATCGGCTGAGGAAGCCGACATATGGCTGGACTCACTGCCGGGAGCCTGATGGACTGGGCCCCGATTGAAGCGTATAGCCTTGCTAATTTCCTGACCAGCGTTAATTTGATTGATGGTCTCCTTGCCTTTTCCTCTTGGTGACGGGGGCCCGCCTCCACTGGTCCTATGGGGGCCCCTCTGGGGGGCAATTTGGTGGAGCCCGAGTTGGTGCTCTGTTAAGCACCCTGTTTACAGTTAAAGTTGTTGTGTTGTTTTTTGTGATGCCTAAATAGCCAGAATATCCTGTCGGCTACTGTTGCGGGGGGGCCACGGCTCCGGATCCCCCGAGGCGCGACCGGGCTTCCGTCTCCCCTTCCACCCAGCCCCTTATGCCTTCCTCGTCCCCCCTTTCCCCTCCCCCCCCCCCTTTTTTCTTTCCCCCCCTTCTTCCCTGGATCCCCATTCGCTGGCTCGGGGAACCCGCGGCGGATTTTCCGCTGACCCGCAACTGTTTAGCAAGCTTGTTTATGCAGACCCCTAGGCAACGGGCCTGCGCGTTCCAATTGCACATAGTTAAACCAGTGTTGTGTTACTTAGTTACTTCGTTTGGGTTATGATGCTCGCCAAGGTTGGGGGGTGGTGGAGCGGGGTGGGGGGTGGGTTTTGGGGTGGGGTACTGTTCAATTGTTGTACTATCTGTTATATCATCTGTTCTGTATGTGGTTGTTTGTATGTGGGCTTGACTGTGTTGTTTGTTCGCTGGACTCGAGGGATAGGGAGATCTTTGGGGGAGGGGTGGTGCCATCTGGGGGTGGCTATTGATAGTAATTTTTTATGCAATAACAATGGGTGAGTGTAGATTTCTCTCCTGGAACGTTCGGGGGCTTAATGATAAGATCAAGAGGGCCACTGTCCTCCAGTTTATTAAGAAGTACAAACCAAACGTAGTTATTCTCCAGGAGACCCATTTAGTGGGCCAGAGGGTGCTGGCTTTGAAGAGACCTTGGATCCAGAGCTCCTTTCATGCCCCTTTTTCGGCCTACTCTAGGGGAGTATCGGTGTTGATCTCGAAGGGTACCCCGTTTGTGCTGCTCTCAGTTCACGTTGACCGGGAAGGCTGTTATGTTATTCTCCATGCTAAGTTAATGGATACTGTTGTGATAATAGTCGGAGTATATGTTCCCCCACCATTTTCGGCAAGTATTCTAGATAAAATAATGGAGAAAGTGCTCTCTTACCCTCCGTCCCCGATACTGCTGTTAGGGGATTTTAATATGGTTTTGGATACGGCGCTGGATAGGATGAGTAAGAACCCGGGTCCCAAGACCCACTTGGCTAACTGGGCGGAAACGCTAGGGCTGCAGGAGCTTTGGAGGTGGAAACACCCCACCGACAGGGCGTTCTCCTGCCACTCGGTTACACACAAGTCTCTGTCTAGAATTGACCTGGCGTTCTCCTCACCTGACGTTCTACCGAGAGTGACAGCCTGTAGCTACCTCCCGAGAGGGGTTTCGGACCACTCGCCCCTACTGATCACGGCTGAGCTGTCGCTAAGGCGGGAAAATTGGGTGGGATGGAACTTGAACCCTTTATGGTTGGAAACCCCCGACATTATGAATAGTTTGAAATCCTCGGCTGAGGCGTTCTGGGACTGTAATACGGGGGAGACGTCGGTGGAGGTCAGCTGGGATGCCTTTAAAGCTGTTACTAGGGGTGCGGCCATTAGTGCCATAGCTGCTGCTAGGAAAAAAAAAGGGAGGGAAGTGGCAGATCTTGAATGTAAGCTGGCACGGGCAGAGGAGAAGTTTAGCGCGAGCTCAGATAGCAGAGACCATTCAGCACTGTTGGCATTAAAGAGGGAATATAACCTGCTTCTGACCGATTCGGCTAGAAAATTACTGCTATATAAGCAGGCAACTATTTTTGATAAAGGGGATAAGAATGGTAAGACCCTGGCCTATCTAGCGAGAGCCGAATGCCAATCCAACCACATTGCCGAAATTCGGGATAATGGTGCGAGGGTGACGGATGGGGAAGAGATTGCTCAGAGGTTTCTGGAATACTACTCGGCCTTATACTCCTCGAGGGTGAGTTATGGGACGTCTGAGCTAGATAACTATCTGGACCAGATTTCCTTCCCTAGGTTGGCTGTGGAGGACCGGGAGGCTCTGGGCTCCCCTATCACCATGGACGAGGTCTCCGGCGCAATTAAGATGCTCTCTAGCAGGAAGGCACCGGGGCCTGATGGTATACCGGCCGAGTGGTATAAACAGGACCTTGAACAAGTGACCCCCCGGCTGTGGGAAGTGCTGAAACAAGCGCTTGATAGTGAGCGCCTTCCGGCCTCCTTTTATGAGGCACACGTGGTCCTCATTTACAAGGAGGGGAGACCCCCTGATTCTTGTGCGTCCTACCGCCCCATATCCCTATTGAATCAGGATGCAAAGATACTCGCCAAAATACTGGCCACTAGGCTAAACAAAGTTATACTACGTTTGATTGGGCCGGATCAGTCGGGGTTTATGCCCGGACGTACCACGGGTGTAAACCTCCGCAGACTGATGTCCAATCTGCAAATTATACATGATAACCACGGGGAACGGGTAGTCATATCATTAGATAATGAAAAGGCCTTCGACTCGGTAGAATGGGATTATCTCTGGGCAGTCCTAGAAAGATTTGGATTTCCTCCCAGCTTCATCACGTACGTCAAACTGTTATATAGACAACCTACGGCCCGGATACGGGTCAATGGATGCTACTCTAACTCGTTCGCTTTGCATAGAGGGACAAGACAGGGGTGCCCGCTATCACCGTTGCTTTTTGCTCTGGCTATCGAGCCTTTGGCCATTATTGTCCGGAATTCTCCGGATATCTCTGGGTGGAGGCTGGGGGCTGTAGAGGAAAAGATATCCCTATATGCAGACGACACACTGCTATACCTGGCGGACGGCCGCGGGTGTTTAGACGCAGCCTTGGACGCTATTGGGGTGTTCGGAGGGTTCTCTGGATTGAGGATCAACTGGGATAAATCCAGCCTAATGTTAGTGGCGAGCTTGCTGCCTCTGACATTTCTCCGAGGTCTCAATTAAAAATAGTCCAGCATTTTAAATACCTGGGGATCATGGTTAGTAGGCAACCAAGTGAGTTCTTGACTCTGAATATTTCCCCTGTCGTGTCAAGGCTGAGGCAGCGGACTGCCCAATGGGCAAACCTGCCCCTTTCAGTCATGGGCAGAATCAATATTTACAAAATGATATTCCTTCCTAAATTTCTGTATATATATCAGGCCTCGCCGGTGTTGCTGCCCATTTCCCACTTTAAGATGTTGGACTCAATTCTGTTTGGCTTTATCTGGGGACAGTCTCCACCTAGGCTTAACAGACAAATTATGAAGGCGCAGGTGGTGGAGGGGGGTCTAGCGGTCCCGCATATGCTAATGTATTTCTACTCCACGCAGCTTCTGTTTGTACACTGGTGGATCTGTCAACCGCAAAACAATCCAGTGGTGAGTCTGGAAGCGGCGGTGCTAGGTTCAGCTGAGAGGCTATCACTCTTGGTGTATAGGGGGTACGGGGGGTCCGGGAGGCCACCGGATGCGTGCGGGCGGTGTGCAACATATGGGGTAGAGTGGCCAAGCTGATTGAGAATCCGGACGAGGTCCAGTATTGGTCCCCCTTCACTCCTCTCTGGAAAAATCCCAAGCTCCCTGAGCTGATCTCCATGCAAGACCCGCATTTCTGGGAAGGAAAGGGCCTCCGGACGCTGGGTCAGGTGTACAGGGAGGGAGTGCTTATGGCGTTTGATCAGGTCCGAGAGACCTTTCGGGTCTCCCACCGGGATTTCTTCCGATACCTGCAACTCAGGCACGCTCTGCAAACTCAGTTCTGCGGGACCAGCCCGAACTTGTCGGTGTCCCCGGTGGAGAACGCGGTGAGAGGGATGGATCTGAGGAATCCTGTCTCTACGTTGTACAGGTGCCTGGTTGCTGGGTTGGAATCCCCTAGGGGGAGGATTGAAAGCAGATGGCGAGCCATGGACCAGACCCTGGATCGAGACGAATGGGAGGAAATTTTAGATAATATACACTCATCGGTCATAGAAGCCAGAGACAGATTTATTCAGACCAAATGGATACACCAAGCTTACATTACGCCGGTACGGTTGCATAAGATGGGACTACTGGCCAGTGACTTATGCCCCAGGTGCGAGAGGGAAACTGGTACATGGGAACATGTGACCTGGTCCTGTGAGGTTTTGGTGGGATACTGGGGTGAGGTAATGGACGTGATTGGCGAAGTGGTGGGCATCCGGATTGCCGGCTCGATCTCATTATGTCTTCTAGGGGTGGTTGACTCACTGTCGCTGTCGTGCCCGCTGAAATCATTATTCAGACTACTGCTCTTCTATGCCAGGAAATGTGTTCTGCTTAATTGGAAACACCCGGCCAAACCATCAGCGCGGGCGTGGAGGTCTCTAATTAACCAGAAGCTCACTATGTACAAACTGACATATACGGCCAGGGGGGTGTCCGATAAGTTTGAGAAGATATGGGGTCCCTGGCTGCAAAGCCAAGATACAGCCTCGGAGGATGATTAGCCCGGGTTCAAATCCATGTCAAAAGTATAGCTACTTACCCAGGTAACTGGCACTAAAGGAATGAGAGCAGTATCCTGGAAAAGGGCTCCCCCGATTGGCTCTCCCATACCGGTGAACATCTGTTTAGACTTTCGAGTCCAGAAGTATGTGTGTGAATGTGGTGTGTGACTGGTGTCGTGTCTATATGTTAATCGAAACTATGCTACTGAGCTGGGTGCTGGCGTCACCCTCATGTGATATGTGACTTGTACTTGTATCTAATGTTTGTTTAATTGCAAATGCAAATGCAAATAAAAAGAAACTTTAAAAAAAAAAGAAATGGTGAGTAGGGGGCGGGACCGGGCGGCGTCGCCGCGGTCCGCCCCCCTGTCTTTATTTTTTTCATTAACCGCGGCGCCGGTCCCTGTCATGGCAGAGGAGCAGTTGTGAGGGGAGATCTCCCCTCACGCGCTGGGTACGGGGGGCGGGGCCGGGCATTGGCGCGTCGCCGCGGCCCGCCCCCCTGTCCTCGTTTCTCCATTACTGGCGGCGCGGCGCCGGTTCCTGTCATGGCAGCATTGCGGTGGTGAGGCGAGATCTCTCCTCACGCGCTGGAAATAGGTGCGGCAGGCTCCACTGCGGAGCCTGGTCTCCGTCCTGAAAGGGGGGCGGAGCTATGGTCACCGCGCGCTCCGCGCTGGCCACGCCCAGCTTCTCCTCTCTCCCTCAGTAGGCTGCTGCTGCTGCTCCCTCGGCTCTGAGGTGGTGGACGCCATTGCCCTTGCGACGGTGGACACAGTGAGTGGCCCTATGGCCCCCCTCTATATATATTTTTTCCCTATTGTGCTGTCATTTCCTCAAACTTATACTGTTTTTTCGGTTATGTCTACCAGGTAGACCTACATTAGGTTTTAGGGGGTTTCTCCCAGTCCTAGGGTCCCTGAGTTAAAATTGACTATTCCAAATCCTCCCACTTGGGACATTAAAGGGGCATCCCGGGTTGCTTATATGCGTAATTTCCTTGGTCATAGCGACTAACTGTAAGTTCACCGTATGGAGGCATCCCCGGATACTGGGCTCGGGCTCCCCTCGGGGCAATCCCGGAAGTGTATGGGGTGTGGGGCATCCCTTACTGGGGATGATGTACTTCTGTGTATACCATGTGCACAGCAGACTATTTCGCGGCAGTCCGGACCCCAGACGTCTGGGTCAGCACCGCCGGTCGCTTCTCCTCTCCCTCCCAGCTTGGTCATGGGTGGGGAGCTGCAATCTGAGATGTGCGCCAGATTGGCCAACTTGGAAAAATTATTCTCCAGCGCGGTCGCCCGAAAGGCTCCGGCTAAGAGAAAGCACTTGTCACCGGCCTCGCCGGTGGTTGACCTTGATGATGTTGATAACCTGGATTGGTCCGATTACTCCCCACTGGAGGAAGGGGAGGTATATGAGGAATCAGATAATTCAGACGATCAGCAGTTTGTTGGCGCTGATACCGAGCGGGACTTGGGGAGATCCTTGGATACTCCTAACGTTCTGGCTCAGATGTTTGAGGTTTTGGCTATTTCTCCTCCTGAGGTAGTTCCACAGCAAAAGGGGGAATTTTTTTGAGGAATCCAGGCCGCGCTTGGAATTCCCTAATCAAAAGCATTTTGATGGAATTATTGCTAAGGAATGGAAGAGGCCTGCTCGGCTCCCAGGTATTCCTCAGGGTTGGGACAAAAAATATCCCTTCCCTTCGGATACGGTTAAGCGTTGGGCATCCCCTCCCGAGGTGGATGCACCGATTCTGGGGTTGTCCAACACTGCTGTTTTAAATACCCCTGATTGTTCCACTCTTAAGGATGGTTAGGATAAACGCATTGACCAGATGGCTTGTCGTGGTTTTGCCAGTGTTGGGTCAGCCATGCGGCCCGTTTGTGCTTCAGCGCTGATGGTGGTGGCTACCAGGTCGGTGGTCAGGGACCTGTTGACCTCTTCCGGACTTGATCCGGGTAGTGACGAGTTCCTTGGCCTTAAAAGCTGTGAATTGTTTTTGTCATTTGTACTAGCCTTGGATGACACTCTGTTGATGTGTGGCAGGACGTCGGCTCTGCTAGTGACTATTCGGCGTTCGGTTTGGTTGCGCCAGTGGGCGGCCGATTTTGTATTAAAAAAGTCGCTGACGGCTCTCCCTTTTGTAGGATTAAGGCTCTTTGGAGAGAAATTGGATTCCGTCGCCAAAGGCGGTAAGTTACCTCAACGCAAGAAACAATGCCGTCCCTTTCGGGGGGCGGTTTCCTTTGCTCCTTCCTCTTGTGGGGCCAGAGCTGGCAGGGGATTTGCCTTCCCGTCATCCAGAGGAGATTCCGGGAACAGGGGCAGAGGACGTTCCCGTCCAGGATACAGCTGGGGCTCTAAGCCCAAACCCGCTGCTAAACCAGCTCAGCAATGAGGGGGCGCCCTCACCCATGTGGGTGGGGGGACGGCTGCAACACTTCTCCCAGGTCTGGGATCGGGAGGTCTCGGACAGATGGATCCGGGAAGTGGTGACTTCCGGCTACAAGCTGGAGTTCGAGCTCCGGCCCCCTCCCAGATTCTTCAGGTCTCAGATGCCTTCGGACCCTCTGGCCGCGCAGGGGCTCCAGGCGGCAGTAAAGAGTCTTCTGGATATGGCTGTCATTTGCCCAGTGCCCCCCTCAGACCAGGGCCGGGGCTTTTATTCCAATCTGTTCACGGTACCCAAGAAGGACGGCTCGGTTCGTCCCATCCTGGACCTGAAGATACTCAACAGGTTCGTCCGCCCGCGGAAATTCCGCATGGAAACACTGCGTTCAGCTATCTACTCTCTGCGTCAGGGGGATTTTCTGATGTCCATAGACATCAAGGACGCTTACCGGCATGTTCCGTTTTTTCCAGCGCACCAGAGGTTTCTCAGGTTCGTGGTGGAGGATCAGCATTTTCAGTTTGTGGCACTCCCTTTCGGTCTTACCTCGGCTCCACTGGTTTTTTTCACCAAAGGGCTGGCTGGGGTAATGGCTCTACTCAGAGCCCGGGTTATACGCATTGTGCCTTATCTGGACGATCTTCTCATTATGGCGTCTTCCTTCAGCCAAGCAGAGTTGGACACCAGGACGGTGGTATCCACTCTGGAGAGGTTCGGCTGGGTGATCAACTACCACAAGTCCTCCCTTTCTCCGTCCAGGGTAGTGACCTTTCTGGGAATGTCTCTGGATACTTCCCAGGCCAAGGTGTTTCTTCCTCAGTCCAAGGTTCTTTTGATTCAGGAGTTGGTTCGGCTTCTCTTGTCCATCCCTCGTCCGGCCATCCGGCTAGGGATGAGACTGGTGGGATTGATGGTGGCCTCATTCGAGGCAGTTCCCTTTTGCTCAGTTTCACACAAGGACGCTCCAGCTACATCTGTTGGCGGTTTGGGACAGGTCTCCACTATCGTTGGATCAGTCCTTCCTGATGGCCCCGGGGTTCAGCGCTTCCTTCACTGGTGGCTGAATTCAGTCAACCTATTGAAGGGCAGATCCTTTCTGACTCCTTGTTGGGAGACGGTCACCACGGATGCCAGTCTATCAGGATGGTGGGGTTTCTGGAAGGATCTTCAGTTTCAGGGCCTGTGGGGGCCTCAGGAGGCTCACAAGCCCATCAATGTACTGGAATTGAGAGCCATCAGGTTGGTTCTGTTTCGCTTGACTCATCAGTTGCAGGGCTTGCCAGTTCAGGTTCAATCGGACGGCAGTTGCATACATCAATAACCAGGGAGGGACTCGCAGCAGGAGTGCCCTCAGGGAAGTGTCGTTGATTCTGGACTGGGCGGAGAGCCACGTCCCGTGCATCTCGGCAGTTTACATTCCGGGAGTGGAGAACACAGAGGCGGACTCTCTGAGCAGGTCCTCATCGCGCCAGGGGGAATGGTCTCTCAGTCCCTAGGTGTTTCGCTTGATTTGCATCAGGTGGGGGTCACCGGTGGTGGACCTCTTTGCCTCTCGTCACAATCACAAACTTCCGGTATTTGTGTCTCTCTCGAAGGATCCACTGGCTCTAGCAGTGGATGCCATGTCCCTGAACTGGAGGGATCTGGGGTTTCTGTACCTGTTCCCTCCATTCCCAATGTTAGCCAGAGTGGTGCGCAAGCTGGCCCTGGAGGGCGCGTCAGCAATTCTGGTGGCCCCAAGGTGACCAAAACAGGTTTGGTTCGCAGACGTGGTAAGATTGGCAGAGGATCAGTTCGTTCTGCCCCTGCTGCCGGACCTGCTCACCCAGGGTCGGCTACGTTACCCCAATTTACCATCGCTGGCTTTGACGGCATGGCTGCTGAAACCTCCATCTTGAAGGAGGAAGGTCTTTCTGATGCGGTAATTCGAACTCTTATTAGCGCTAGGAAGCGGTCTTCCTCTACCGTTTACTATAGGACCTGGAGGTCTTATATTGACTGGTGTGAGGTCAGGGCTTTCCCTTGTAGGGAATTCTCTATTTCCAGAATCCTGGAGTTTCTTCAACATGGTCTGGATCTGGGGCTCCAGCTTAGTACTCTGAAGGGGCAGGTTTCTGCCCTGGCAGTGTTTTTTCAAAGATCCTTTGCGCTTCATCCTTTGGTCAAGACCTTTTTCCAGGGGGTTACGCATGTTCGGCCTCCTAGGAAGCCTTTGGCTCCAGTTTGGGATTTGAACTTGGTTCTTTCTGCTCTTCAGGGTCCTCCGTTTGAGCCCTTGCATGATATTGCTTTGTTTTTGCTTACGCAGAAGGTGGTCTTTTTGGTAGCTATCACTTCTGTTCGGCGTGTCTCTGAGTTGGCGGCTTTGTCCATTAAAGCTCCTTACTTCGAGAGGCATCAGGACAAGGTGGTTTTTCGTTTTAAACCGGATTTCCTTCCTAAGGTGGTTTCTGCTTTTCATCTTAATCAGGACATTGTTCTGCCCTCTCTGTGTCCTAATCCCAGCAACGACAAGGAGAGGTCTCTACATTCTTTGGATGTGGTTCGCGTTGTGAAGTACTATTTGGTGGTAACGTCTTCCTTTCGTAAGACTGATGCTTTTTTTGTGGTGCCCTTTGGGCCTAGGAAGGGTTTGGCGCCCGCCAAGTCTTCCATTAGTAAATGGATTCGTCAGGCCATTGTTGGGGCCTATTCTGCTAAGGGGAGGAGTCCCCCTTTTCGTGTTACTGCTCATTCTACTCGTGCGGTTGGGGCGTCCTGGGCTTTCCAGCACCAGGCCTCTGTTGAGAAAGTTTGTAAGGCCACTACTTGGTCTTCTGTTCACACTTTTTCCAAGTTTTACAAGGTTGATGTTCGGGCCTCAGCGGATGCTGGGTTGGTCCGCAAAGTTCTGCAAGCTGCAGTGGTTTAAGTTGTGCCTTATTTACCTTGTTTTGGATCCCCGCCCTTTATGGACACTGCTATTGGATGTCCCACATGTTATGGATATCTTGAAGCGGGGTGTGTGACATACTTACTGCTATATTTATACTGGGGAATGAGTGGGAGGTCCCAGGTATTTATGGACCGGGAGGGGCTTTCTTTTTCCTATCATCTCTGCAGATCGCCCTCTACAGGTTGGTATTACCCACATGTTATATCTTGAAGCGGGGTGTGTGACATACTTATAATACCCATTTTACAGGTGAGTATTCACAAAATGGTATTTTTCATTTCAATTGCTAGGAAAAAGCCAGTGAATCCTAAGGCCTTTCCACTCTGGGATCTGTCCATCGTTCTTAACGGATTGACTAAGACACCCTTTGAGCCAATTGCTGACACATCTATTAAATTTTTGACGCTTAAGGTTGTATTTATTCTTGCGATTACTTCAGCAAGAAGAATTAGTGATTTATCTATCTATTATCCTTATCTACTAAGGAGCCCTATTTTCACGTATTTCCGGATCATCTTTCAATCAGACCCGATCCATTTTATTTGCCTAAGATTTCTTCAGAGTTCCACAGGTCCCAGGAGATCTATCTCCCTGGACTCAGGCCTGATGATATTGGTGACCAGCAGGAAATTGTATTAATGTATTTGGACAGATCTGTGGGGTGGATAAAGTCAGATAATTTATTGATAGCCTTTTTAGGTAGGAATAGAGGGTTACAAGCTTCTAAAGCCTCTATTACTAGGTGGATTAGGAAAGCCATACAGGTAGCCTATGGTAGTGTAGGTAAACAGGTCCCTGGGTTATTAAAAGCTCACTCTACTAGGGCAATTTCTGCTTCTTAGGCTAATCAGACAGGAATATCTCTAGACGAAATCTGCAGAGCAGCAACATGGGCTTCCCCACACACGTTTTTGAAGCACTACAGATTGGATTTGTCTTCAGACACCAAGCAAGCTTTTGACAGAAAGATACTTCAGATGGTTTCTCCTCCCTGAGGTAGGACGCTAATATAATTACTCGCTGATCAGCGGCTGGGCCGTCCTGGAGGACGTGTTGGGAAAATCCCAATTAGCTTACCGGTAATAGGATTTCCGGTAGTCCTCCAGGATGGCGTCCTACTTCCCGCCAAAGATAAGTATGCTTAGTGGTTGAGTATTTTTGTTATATTACTGTTTCCTTCGAGTTTTCTTGGTTAAAACACTGAGGGCCTGGAGGAAGGGGAGTGGTATTTAATGGTGTTCAGTTGTGTTTCCTGTAGGTGGGAGGAGCTACTCGGCTGGGCCGTCCTGGAGGACTACCGGAAATCCTATTACCGGTAAGCTAATTGGGATTCTCTGCACAGAGAGACATCAAGCATGTTTTATGTGAGGGTCCTATAACAGTTTTCCTCCTCCGCTATGTTCCTGGATGCTCCTCCCATTCAGCAGGACAGGATGCACATAGCAAAGAGGCCAGAAAAAGAAAAAAGTTTGGAATGCTCCTTGGCATAAATAATAGGATCATTGTGTGGAGCTGCAGTGTGTGGGGGTTGACTTAACTTTTAATCTATGTAGTTAAAAGGCAAAATTCTGCGCTTACAAGGTTCAGGCATTCCTGCACAGCCGACCAGCAACACCCTGTATCAAGCCGATATCAATTGTTAGCACCAGCGCCTTATTTGTAATGCCAGGGAGGGATCACCCGATGAGTCTGCTCCATTCAGTGCAAAGGCCTAGCCAAGGGGTGGGCAGATATAAAATATGCTTGCGTATTGATGTGATAATGGACAAATAGGCCATCTTGCCAACAATATATGGCAGATACCAGGGATAATATGTTCGGCGGAGATAAATAATGTCTTGTTAGTATTATGACCTGAAACTTATAGGTGGGCAACCCGTGAGGGAAACTGATCATGCTTTTAAATATAATATTAAGCCGCGCACATGGAGGGGAAGGAAAACCGCCAAGGCTGGGAGCAGCCGCACACAGCATGATAGGTGACAAGCCCCTATTGTAACCCTGCCCAAATGTCAAAATCACATGTAAACAGAGATGCATGGCTGTCAGCACTGCAGGACAAGTGCAGGGAATAAGAACGAAAGTGTAAAGTGCAGGGAAGCTTAATGGGGATTCTCTGTGATAGGAACCCTGGATGAAGTAGCTTTTGCCCTGGTGTGGGTACTGCTTTTCCCTTTGGATAAACGTAAGTGACTCTAGGGGGTTTGCTCATCTCCGGTTAGGTCATATTGACTGTGAACCTGATTTGGTTAGAATCTCCCATCCGATACAATATCCGTCATTCACCACCCATCCCCAGCCCACCACCACCCCCTGGTAGTAATAATTGTTGTCATGGCAATCATATTTAAGATATGTGCCCATCTCTGCCTAGGTCAGAACTCTCCCTGGCTGGGTCTCAATGAATTGGTCCTAATCAGCTGTCCTGCATGAGAAGGTTGAGGGTAGTGGCATTAGAAGTATCTACTGGAAAGTAGGGGCCCAGAACTAATGAATCAATAGGTATAAAACGGCACACTGCACCAATTCTAAAGTTGTGATCAATCCTGATTCTAGCTGACCACCAATCCCTCGGTCCTTAAGGGCTTGGAGTGCCCCTCCTCTTCTAAACTGGGTGTGGATGGCATGAGTGCCCTTCTCGCTTGGGTAGGATCTTCATAAACATTTGGTTTACCACTCACCATCTGTCGTATATTTGCTGAGTAGAAGAGCGTAACCCGTACACCAGTTTCCACCAAGTACTAACAAACCAGGCAAATTCTTGCCTTTTTTAGATTTGCTTAAAGAGGACCAAAACCCACCCTGGAGTCTTTTAGACTCCAGGGCATACATACACTCTCCCCCCGGCGCACCCCAGTGAGGGGTGCCCCACTGTGTGAAACCCCCTAGGTTGACTGGAGAGGATCCGAGCACGCTGATTGGCCGAGGGGCTGCGGTGAGTTCGTTCAGGCGACGTAGGGGGCACCCTGTAGGGGACACAGCGGGCACCCTTGATTGGGACAGCCCAAAGACCAAAACCCAGGATGGTCAAAATCCTGGGTTTTGGTCCATTTTAAAAGACTTGGAATATCAATATTCTCTAAACTTCACTTCTTTGAACTGGAAAAATGGACTCTCTTTCCATGTACTTGGCTAGTACCAGCCTCTTGCAATTTGGAGTCGCAGATTGTCTTTCATAAACAATTGTATGCAATCTCTCAATTTTTCTTGGCCCTATTGCTTGCATCTTAGGACTGTCATCAGGTAATTCATAAGGGAAGTTGCTAGGGTTGTGCTTTTATAGGATTCAGGAATTCACACAAATCGAAGATTTGGTATTCTACTTCTATTTTCCAAATAATCTGTTTAATCATTTGGAGTGGAATTTGACTTTCCTGGGTTTCGTTCCGAGCCCCCAGAGCATCGACGTTTGGGATGCTAATCTACTTTGGTAATAATTGACCTGATCTTCCAAGTCGCTTACCCTTTGTTCTAATTCGCTTACCGTTTTTGTATTGGGTTGATTATTTAAATAGAGTTAGCTATGGTTTCATATTCTTAGTAATCCTGGTGCCTCTTGGGCAATGTTTTTATGGTATGTGTCTGGGTTTTGCTTTGTCTGTTCTTGTTGCACTAGGTGGTACTTATTTATCTAACTATCCAAACCTTTTCTAGTATTCTGGCACATTGTTGCTTTTTAGTAGTTGAGTTAATGTTTATCCGCCTTTTTAACTGGCAGTGCGAACTGAAGTGTCTGGTATGTTCCCTAGTCAGAGAAAAAAGACACATGAAAGGTCTTTACCGGGGTACCAAGGAGGTAGACTATCAGAGAGAAGGAAGAAAGAAAGATTTTTTGCCCCGGTTTTTCTATTACAGTAAATTTAAGCTAAACCTGGATTGGAGAAAAAGTGTGTTAGATACATATAATTAATATGACAGTTTAAAATCAACAAAATAGGGGACCCCACAATCCCCTGCCAACCACCAGGACATTAATAGCACCACCAAATAGAGTTAAAGGGTAATAACACTACAGTTTATTATTCAGAATGTCACATAGTACAGACATTTAAAACACAATTAAAATACTTATAAAGACCACCGGGGGGCACTGTGGGTCAGCTGAATATGCTATCAAAAATACATTACATATAAAATATGATCTCAAAATCTCCTAATATCAAAAACATAATATTCTTAGTATACAGTACGTCCTGCTCCAGAGAAGAATCATTACACTTGGGTATTACTCCGCCAGATGGCGCTGGACTGCAGAGACCGCGAAATTGGCTCCTCCCAGCCCCTCAAATACCCAGGACCTCCCACAAATCCCCAGAATTTCTCTGCAGTCAGGACTGCGAAGGACAAGAAGATGGCTCTCTCTCTCTTCTCGCAGGTGAGCGGGGCTATTAGCCTGTGGCCCTGTAGGACTATTCCCACCCGTTCCATTTTTAATGTGCCTCCCAGCCTTGGCTGCGCTGGGCCGGGTGATGGTAGGCAGCACCGCTGGCAGGTGCTTAGGAGCGCTGCTCCACTGCAATCCCCCACCAAAGGGTAGGCGGTATAGGCATATGGTGAGCCTCTGTGGGATGCCCCTCCCGCCCTATTGCCCCTTGACCCTGTCTTCAGTGGGCCCTATTTTAAGTGGCTGCTGCCCTCCCTCGCTCTCCCTTGTAGCTCTGGGGGGGGGGGGGGGTGTATATGCCTTGGTGCTTACATAGTAACATAGTATGTAAGGCTGAATAAAGACTTTAGTCCATCCAGTTCAGCCTGTTTAACTTCTTCCAGTGGTCTAGTAGCCATAGCTGGAAATGTTATTACATGCCAGGAAGGCATCAAGGCCACTTTTGAACGTTTTTACTGTATCCATCATTACTACCTCCTCTGGCAGCGAGTTCCATAGTCTCACTGCTCTTACAGAGAAGAATCCCCTCCTATGTCGGTGGAGAAAGCACATTTCCTCTAACCTTAGTGGATGCCCCCAGGTTATGGTTACACTCCGGGGTATAAATAGATTGTGGGACAGATCTTTGTATTGACCCCGAATATATTTATACATAGTTATTAGATCACCCCTCAATCGTCTTTTTTCTAGACTAAATAAACCTAACTTGGACAATCTTTCCGGGTACTCTAGCCCCCGCACTCCTTTTATTAACTTTGTTGCCCTTCTTTGAACATGCTCCAGTTCTGATATGTCCTCCTTAAGCACAGGTGCCCAGAACTGTACACAGTATTCCATATGGGGTCTGACCAGTGACTTGTACAGGGGTAAAATGATAATCTGGTCATGAGCACCTATGCCCCTCCTGATGAACCCCATGATCCTATTTGCCTTGGCAGCAGTTGCCTGGCATTGATTACTACAGTTGAGCTTATTGTCAACTTAAACCCCTAGGTCCTTTTCCATTGTTGTTTTACCAAGTGTTTATTTATTTAATGTGTAATTATGACACAGATTCCTCCTTCCCAGGTGCATAACCTTACATTTATCTGTGTTAAACTTCATTTGCCATTTAACTGCCCATGCTTCCAATTTATCTAAATCTGTTTGTAGATAAATTGGAAGCATGGGCTTCACTGTATTATGTGCTTCTGGTTGGTGTCAGTCTCCGTGCTGACTTGGTTGCACTGGTTGCGTTTTTTGAATATGCCACCGCCGCGCTTCCACTGTGTTCCGCGGTTGGCAGGGGCATTACCTCAGGCGCTGGTGCGCTGTTATTGGCTGCTTGTCACGTGTGCTGCTTCGTGCCCTTCGGGGGGGGGCCCATGGATGGCGCGTTCCGCGTCACTGTCTCTGCGGCCCGCCCCTCGAGGTATACCCAGCGCCATTTTTTCTCAGCATTCGGCTACTGCGTGGCTGGCATCTACCTACCACGGTCCGTGAATGCCCTCGCGGGCGGCTTTATTTACCCTATGTCATTATACATGTCACTTATGGGGTTCTCTTCGCTTATGTCTTTCAGACGGGTCAAACTCTGTTGGTTTCTCCCGGCCCTACTACCTCTATTTAGTTATTAAACTTGTGAGGCCTAGTGTGTAATTTACTCCTACTTCCCTAGCGGGCTATTGGGGCATCCCGGGTTGCTTTTTTAGCGTGAATCCCTATCGGCCTATTGTGCCGCCATAATCACCATATGGAGGCGTCTCAGGATAATGTGCTCAGGGTTCCTTCGGGACAAGCCCTGCTGTGTGTAGCTTGTGGGGTGTCCCCTACTAGTGCTGACAATGTGCGGGTCTGTATACCTTGTGCCCAGCAGGTGCTTGCGCTGCAGCCTGGTTTACCAGTAGCTGGGCCTGCACCTCGTATGGCGTCACCTACTCCCCCAAGCTTAAATTTGACTCCCATTGAGTTGCATACCAGTGGGGTTTCTCAGCCTGATGTGTCTTCAAGACTGGCTAGTGTTGAGAAGTTGCTTGCTAATACCTTGGCGCGTAAGGCCTCTGCTAAGAAGCGGCACTCGACCCCTGATGTCACTCTTTTCCCTATGGAGGCTGATGAGTTCTTGGAACTGTCTGGTTATACCCCTTTGGAAGAAGGGGAGTTATTCTCCGACTCGGAGTCATCTGATGAGAGGCCCAGGGGTCATGATGATTCTGGCTCTGACCCCTGGGCCCCAGATGATACTGATAGACTGTTGGCTCAGATTTTTGAGGTACTGTCTATCTCTCCCCCGGTTGCGGCCCCCAGGCCGCAGGGGGAATTGTTTCATACTGCTAAGCCACGTTTAGAGTTTCCTGAGCAAGCCCATTTTAATAATCTCGTGTTCAAGGAATGGGAGCGTCCCAGCAGGCTTCCGGGTGTCCCTAAGAGCTGATGTGGTGAAGCGTTGGTCATCCCCTCCAAAGGTGGATGCCCCGGTCCTAGGGTTATCTAACACCTCTGTCATGCATTCCCCTGACTCTTACTACACTGTGGGATGATGAGGACCGACGTATTGATCAGCTGGCGTCCCATGCCTTTGCCTGTGTGGGGACGGCGCTGCGCCCGGTCTGTGCTTCTTCCATTACGGCTGTGGCTATTTGGACCCTGCTTAGAAGTGTCCTAGATGGTGCTCCTGGTGATGTGTCTAGTGAGAAGTTTAATGCACTCTCTCGTTGTGAGGTTTTTGTGACTTATGTCCTCTCTGCCTTGGATGATACCATTAGGATGTGTGGCAGAACCTCTGCCCTTGTTGTGGCTATACGCCGCTCTGTTTGACTGCGCCAGTGGGCTGCTGACAACGCTGCCAAGAAAGCTCTCACTGGGTTTCCCTTCAAAGGACTACGCCTGTTTGGGGACCGCCTGGACCTGTTTGCTAAGGGAGGCAGGTTACCCCAGCGAAGGCGGCAGTCTCGGCCCTTTCGGGGACAGGGCTCCTTTTCTTCCCCCTACCATGGAGCCAGACGGGAGGGGGGTCTCCCTTACCGGGGCCCGAGGAGATTTCTGGGGTAGGGGCAGAGGACGTGGACGCCCTGGCTCATCCTGGGGCTCCAAGCCGAAGTCTTCTCCCAAGCCCCTCAGGCATGAAGGGGCGCCCTCACCCATCCGGGTGGGGGGACGGCTTCAGCATTTTGCTCACGTCTGGAGGCTTCATGTCTCAGACCGGTGGATTCAGGAGGTAGTGTCCTCCGGTTACAAGATAGAGTTTGCTGCCTGACCGCCCCCAAGATTCATCAGATCCCGGATCTCTCAGGACCCTATGTCAGCTCAGGCTCTGGTTCTGGCGGTGCAAAGCCTTCTGGAGCTGGGGGTCATCTGTCAGGTCCCCTTACGAGAAAGGGGCAAGGGGTTCTATTCCAACCTTTTCACCGTGCCCAAAAGAGATGGGTCAGTCAGACCCATCCTGGACTTGAAGATCCTCAACAAGTTTGTCAGGTGCAGGCGCTTTCGCATGGAAACTTTGCGCTCTGCCATCAGTTCCCTGCGTCCAGGGGACTTCATGACCTCTGTGGACATTAAGGATGCTTACCTTCATATTCCTGTTTTTCCAGGTCATCAAAGATTCCTCAGGTTCGCTCTGGAGGATCAGCACTACCAATTTGTGGCATTGCCCTTCGGTCTCACTTCAGCTCCCAGAGTGTTCACCAAGGTGCTGGCAGGAGTGATGTCTCTGCTCAGGTCTCAGGGCATTCGCGTGCTGCCCTATTTGGACGACATTCTCATCACTTCTCAGTCCCTCCAACAGGCAGAGCTGGATACTCAACTAGTAGTGTCCACTCTGGAGTCATTTGGCTGGGTGATCAACCATCCCAAATCTTCCCTGTCTCCCTCCTTGGTGACACCCTTCCTTGGGAAAGAATCTGGATACAGTTCAGGCAAGGATTTTTCTTCCTCAGCAGAAGGTGGACAGTCTGCTAGCGCAGGTTCAGTTCCTGCTATCTTGCCCTCATCCCTCCATCAAGCAGGGAATGCAGCTGTGGGCCTGATGGTGGCGTGCTTTGAGGCGGTCCCTTATGCCCAGTTTCACATGAGGCCTCTGCAACTCCACCTCTTGTCAGTATGGGACAAGGATCCTGCATCCCTGGACCACGTCTTTGTGCTGCCCCCCCCCAGTCAGGCGGTCTCTCTCGTGGTGGCTGGACTCCTGGAACCTGTTGGGGGGCAGATCCTTTCTGGCCCCCTGCTGGGAGACGGTCACCATGGATGCCAGTCTGACAGGTTGGGGGGGGGTTTCTGGAAGTCCCTGCAGTTCCAAGGGAGGTGGGGCCCTCAGGAGGCCCACACACCTATCAACATTCTGGAACTGAGGGCGATCAGGTTGGATCTGGCTCACTTGACCCAACGGGGCCGGCCTGTTCAGGTACGCTCGGACAACCAGACGGCGGTAGCCTACATCAATCATCAGGGAGGAACCCGGAGCAAGGGTGCCCTCAAGGAAGTGTCTCTGATCCTGGCCTGGGCGGAGGAGAATGTTCCCTGCATATCAGCTGTGTACATTCCAGGGGTGGAGAATCTGCAGGCAGACTCTCTGAGCAGGGGGACCTCTCGCCTGGGAGAATGGTCCCTTTGCGACAGGGTGTTTCAATCTCTGTGTCACTGTTGGGGCCAACCAGACGTGGATCTGTTTGCGTCCCGTCACAATCACAAGCTCCCGACCTTTGTCTCCCTGTCCCAGGATCCTCTGGCCTTGGCCACGGATGCCCTAGCAATGTCATGGCAGGACTTTCGGGTCCTGTATGTCTTTTCTCCATTCCCCCTGTTGGGCAGGGTTCTGCGCAAGATAGCTCAGGAGGGGGTGCCAGCAATCCTGGTGGCCCTCAGGTGGCCAAGAAGAGTGTGGTTCGCAGACGTCAGTAGATCAGTACGCTCTGCCCAGGGTGCCAGACCTGCTCACTCAGGGTCACTTAGGCCATCCCAATTTACAAACTCTGGCTTTGATGGCCTGGCTGCTGAAACCTCCATCTTGATGGAAAAGGGGCTGCCTGCCTCTTTTGTTGATACCATGATAAAGGCTAGAAAGAAGTCTTCTTCTTCCATTTACTATAGGGTTTGGCGTACCTACATTGACTGGTGTGAGTCTAAGTCTCTTCCCTGTCGTGTGTTCTCTATTCCAAGGATCCTGGAGTTCCTGCAGCATGGGTTGGAGCTGGGGCTCCAACTCAATACACTGAAAGGTCATGTCTCTGCCCTGGCTGTTTTCTTCCAGAGGTCCTTTGCCCAGCATTCTCTGATCAGGACTTTTTTCCAGGGGTTTACTCATGTGCGTCCCCCACGTAAGCCTATGTTGCCTGTTTGGGATTTGAGTCCATAGCAAAGGTATGCCAGCTACATGGTTTGGTTAGTTAAAATCATCCTCCTTTATTGAACATCGTGGTTAAAAGCCATTACAGCAAGTAAGACAAAAAGCACATGTAAAGAGCCGACCCCGCGTCTACGCGTTTCGAGCAAACGCTCTTAATCATGACAGTGGGGCTGTTGTACAGATTCAATGAAATAGACACACAAATTACTTATAATTCACTACACTTCAATGGGAGCTCAAGGTAGGTTATTCAAATGAACTAATTACATGCGCCGGTTCTGTTTGTTTTCCCCAGGTGTAGTGAATTATAAGTAATTTGTGTGTCTATTTCATTGAATCTGTACAACAGCCCCACTGTCATGATTAAGAGCGTTTGCTCGAAACGCGTAGACGCGGGGTCGGCTCTTTACATGTGCTTTTTGTCTTACTTGCTGTAATGGCTTTTAACCACGATGTTCAATAAAGGAGGATGATTTTAACTAACCAAACCATGTGGCTGGCATACCTTTGCTATGGACTTTGATCTCTTCAGGAGGTGAGCTCTCCTTGCCTGGTGCCTATTGTTTGGAGTTTGCTGCATAAACATTTGGTCTGAGGCTGGCATCTAAGACATTTACTTTGGGATTTGAACTTGGTCTTGTCTGTCTTGCAGGGTGCTCCCTTTGAACCTGTGCAGGAGGCTGCCCTGGCCATTCTTACTCCCAAGGTTGTCTTTTTGGTGGCTATCACCTCTGTTAGGCGTGTGTCTGAGTTGGCGGCGCTTTCCATCCAGCCCCCCTACTTTGAGAGACACCAGGACCAGGTGGTGTTTTGCTTCAAGCCAGATTTTCTGCCTAAAGTGTCTGCCTTTCATCTGAATCAGGACATTGTTCTTCCTTCCTTGTGCCCTAATCCTAGTAATGCTAAGGAGAGGGTCTTGCATTGCTTGGATGTGGTTAGGTGTCTGAAGTATTATCTGGTGGCTACTGCACCATCCAGAAAAACTGATGCTCTTTTTGTGGTCCCTTCTGGTCCTAGGAAGGGTCTGGCTCCTGCTAAATCTACTATCAGCAAATGGATCCGTCAGGCTGTGATTCAGGCCTACTCTGCTAAGGGGAAGAATCCTCCCTTCCGCCTTACTGCTCATTCTACTCGTGCTATTGGTGCCTCTTGGGCTTTTCAGCACCAGGCTTCTATTGAACAAGTTTGCAAGGCCACTACTTGGTCTTCTGTTCATACTTTTTCAAAGTTTTACAAGGTTGATGTTAAGGCCTCAGCTGATGCTGCTTTTGGCCGCAAGGTTCTGCAGGCGGCAGTGGTCTGACCTGTCTGTTGTTACCTTTGGGGATCCCACCCTACTTTATGGACACTGCTATTTGTCCCAAGTGTAATGATTCTTATCTGGAGCAGGACGTACTGTATACTTAGAATAATACAATTCTGTGATTACTCACCTGTAGAATTGTTATTATGAGTATACAGTATGTCCTGCTCCACCCCACCCTTGGTTTTGCATTATCCTAGGATCCCCTGTATGGTGATTGTTATCATTGTTATAGTTACTAGTTGGTTCTGTTTTCTTTCTCCCGGCTTCTCGTTAACTGCTTTTCAATGCTGGGGATTTGTGGGAGGTCCCGGGTATTTGAGGGGCCAGGAGGAGCCAATTTCACGGTCCAGCGCCATCTGCCGGAGTAATACCCAAGTGTAATGATTCTTATCTGGAGCAGGACGTACTGTATACTCATAATAACAATTCTACAGATGAGCAATCACAGAATTGTATTTTCATTGCTATATTCAATGTGCAAAACAACATTTATCTGTGCAAAAAATTGCATAAAGTGCAAAGCATTATTGTTAACCTAGAGTCTCTACTAGGACAGCCGGGTGTGAAAACGAGAAACAATCAAAAACATGACCACAACACCAATGAAAATATACAATTACCTGCAGACTATCAGCATACACACGTGGCACCCCCGCCCCAGGCCGACTCGTTTCGTAACGGCTGATCCCGTTACTTCAGCTGGGCAGAACAAGGTCCTAATCTGAACCCCACCATGACCCCTTTAAATACACACCTGCCCCGCTCCCACGCCAATGAGTGGTATGCTCCGGTGCCACCGCACGCACCCCGGTCGGAAGTGCGTCGGCGGCCCCAGAAACCACCTCGAGGCTGGGGCCGACCGACGCATCCCGGCTGGAAGTGCGTCAGCTGCCCCGTCCGCCTAGCAGCATTGGCCAATGCCGGAGGATGGTACAGCGCGTGGGACAGAGACCGGCCGCCGGGCGCACCAAAGTGCTACCCGGCGGTCCGCATCACCAGCACGGAACGAGGCAGGTAAGTAAGGGGGCACAGATGTAAAATGGGGACGCTAAATGTGAAAGTAAAAACAAAAACAAACATTATGCTAAGCATGCTATACGCTCTGAATTTATCAATATCCTATCCGTCGGTCACATATCCAGAAAAACATCTATCAGCATTAACCTAGAGACACTACTGAGCTCTCGGAAAACATACATCCAGCCCTGACTAATACTCAGGAGCCAGCCCAGCATTAAAGGAGGCCTCAACTGAAGGGAATAGGTGAAAAAAAGATCCAGAGACCCCCATGCTTGATAGGGTATTAAAAAATACTCATCACGATAAATACAACTCAATCTAGGGTGCCCCCATTATTTAACCCCATGAATGTGGGTCCAGATCTATATGCTGCCCCTGGTTAATCTACAATCACGCAAGGACTGCGTGATTGTAGATTAACCAGGGGCAGCATATAGATCTGGACCCACATTCATGGGGTTAAATAATGGGGGCACCCCATTAGATGTTATTAAGTATACAGTACGTCCTGCTCAAGATATAATACTTACACTTGGGTTATCCTCCGCCAGAGGGCGCTGTGGCACTGCAGACATGCAAAAACAGGCTCCTCCCGGCCCTTCATATACCCAGGGACCTCCCACAAATCCCCAGATTTCTCTGCAGTGCTGACTGCGAAGACATGAAGTATCACTCTCTCACAGGTGAGCGGGGCTATTACAGCCTGCGGCCTCCTTGTGATGTGCCTCCCAGCCTGGGCTGCGCTGGTCGGGTGAAGGTAGGCAGCACCATGCGTGCTTGACGGAGCCATGCTCCACCGCAGTCCCCCACCATAGCGTAGGCGGTTTAGGCTGATGGTGAGCCTCATAGTGGATGTCCCTCCCGCTTAATTGTCCCACGCCCCGTGTAGCGGTGGACCCTGTGTACAGGGTCGCCATCCTCCCTCGTTTCCCCCCTAGCCAGGGGGAAAAGAAAGGGGGGGGAGGGGTTGTGAGTATGGCGGCCTCAGTGTACCCTATCATACGCTTATGGCCTCGGTGTAGTGTTTGACTGGGAATGGATGTCAGAGCCGTGTTATGTACTTTACTTATTGGTAGCCGCCGCGCCCTTTCTATATTGCATGGACGGCGGTGGTTTTGTTGATGCTGCGGCGTCTTCTTTTCCTAATCTGTAGCGACTCCGCTGCGGTAACACCAATCATCCTTCAGGGGCTTGTCTTGACTTCGTCACTGCCCTGTTTCCTTCTTCTCTATTTGCTTAGCGCTTTCGGAGCTTCGTGCTCTCCGGGGGGGGGGGGGGGGTCCTGACTTGATGCGCCCCGCTCTGGCCCGCCCTTCGAGGATCGTTTGGCACCATTCCTTTTCGCGCGCGTGGTGAAGACCGCCCTCCCCCTGCTGTCTGTAAGTGCCCTCACGGGCGACCATTTTTTATCCTTATAATATATCTTATAGTTACTCCTTGCGCTTGCCTCTGACATTCCTGTCCCTCTTATGTCTTTCAGACCATGGATTCCGGTGGCTTCTCCCAGCCCGGTGTATCCCCCGGTTGAGACTATTTAAAATTACTCCCACTTCCCAGGGGGTTATTGGGGCATCCAGGGTAGCTTATAGCGTCAATCCCTACGGGCCTATCGTGCCGATACAATCACCATATGGAGGCGTCTCAGGATATTGTGAACGGGGTTCCTTCGGGACAAGCCCGGTTGTGTGTAGCTTGTGGGGTCTTACCTAGCAGCGGTGACAATGCACGGGTCTGTGTTCCTTGTGCACAGCAGGTGCTATCGGCTCTTCCCGCCTCTTCTGTGGCTGGGCCTGCACCTCGCCTCACTTCACCTACTCCCCCAAGCCTGAGTCTAACCCCCAATACAAGTGGGGATTTTCATCCTGATATATGGCTACTAGACTGGCCAGTGTTGAAAAATTGCTTGCTAGCTCGCTAGCGTGTAAGGCCACCGCCAAGAGGCTGCATTTAACCCCTGACTCTGCCCTCCTTCCCTATGGAATCTGATGACTTGTTGCAGCCTTACGTCCAACCCCCCTCGGACAAAGGGGAGCTGTTCTCTGACTCTGGGTCATATGACGAGGAGTCCAGGGGTCATGACGAATCTGGTTCCGAGCACTGGTCCTCAGATGATATTGACAGACTGCTGGCTCAGATATTTGAAGTTTTGTTTATCTCTCCCCCTGTTGCTTCTCCCAGACAAAGGGGCGAGCTCTTTCATACTGCTAAGGCTCGTCTTGAATTTCCCGAGCAGACTCATTTCAATAGCCTCGTGCTTAAGGAATGGGAACAACCCAGCAGACTGCCTGGGATCCCTAAGAGTGTGGATAGAAAGTATCCCTTCCCGGCTGACTTGGTTAAGTGCTGGTCATCGCCTCCCGAGGTCGATGCTCCTATTCTAGGGTTGTCCAACATCTCTATTATGCACTCCCCTGACACTACTACGCTACGGGACTCTGAGGATCGGCGTCTTGATCAATTGGCATGCCATGCCTTTGCTTTTGGTGGAGCGACCTTGCGCCCGGTTTGCGCCTTAGCCATTTCGGCAGTAGCGCTCAGGGCCATGCTCAGGGCTCAGGGCCATGGTCAGGAATGCACTCGACGGCACAGATGAGTTGCCCGCTGATACTGTCAATAATCTGTCTAACTGTGACGTGTTCATAAACTTCGGACGATGCTATAAAGATGCGTGCCAGATCTTCTGCCTTGGCAGTAGCTAAAGAAGAAAATAAACAATGTAAACAACAGATAAGGGCAGCTAAGCTGGAGACAGAAAAACTGGTCGCCAAAGAGAGTAAAACTAACCCCAAATTATTCTTTAGCTACATAAACCGTAAAAGGTACAAACCTGAGGGTGTGGGCCCCCTGAAAAGCAAGGAGGGGACCCCTATAGATGGAAATGAGGAGAAAGCAACTTCTTTGCTTCTATATTCACAAAAGAATTTGACATGCCGAGTGAAATGCAGGGGAATAACCAAAACCCTCCATTAAATGTCACTGGTCTAACCAAGGAAAAAGTCCAGCACCATCTCAAGCAGATAAAAATCGATAAATCACCGGGACCAGATGACATACATCCTCGTGTTTTAAGGGAGTTGTGTACAGTAATAGACAAGCCGTTATTTATAATATTTGTGGATTCCATAACTACAGGGTCTGTTCCGAGGGATTGGCGCTTGGCAAATGTGGTGCCAATATTCAAAAAGGGATCTAGGGGGGAACCTGGGAACTACAGACCGGTAAGCTTAACATCTGTGGTGGGCAAGCTGTTTGAGGGTTTCTTAAGGGATACTATCCTGGAGCACCTTGGGGAAAATGACCTTATTACTCCATATCAGCATGGATTTATGAGGAATTGCTCCTGCCAGACAAACCTAATCAGCTTTTATGAGGAGGTAAGTTCAAGATTGGATCATGGGGAGTCATTGGATATCATATATCTTGACTTTTCTAAAGCATTTGATACTGTGCCACATAAAAGGCTGGTACAAAAGATGAGAATGCTTGGACTGGGGGAAAATGTGTGCAGATGAGTGGGAAATTGGCTTAATGATCGGAAGCAGAGGGTGGTTATCAATGGTACACACTCAGATTGGGTCACTGTTACTAGTGGAGTACCACAAGGGTCAGTTCTGGGACCAATTCTCTTCAATATATATATAAATGACATCGGGTATGGATTAAACAGTAAAGTCTCAATCTTTGCAGATGATACTAAGCTGAGTAAAGTAATTAAAACAAAAGAGGACAGCTGGCAGCTACAAGCAGATTTAGATAGATTGGAAGCATGGGCAGTTAAATGGCAAATGAAGTTTAACACAGATAAATGTAAGGTTATGCACATGGGAAGGATAAATCTGTGTCATGATTACACATTAAATAAAGAAACACTTGGTAAAACAACAATGGAAAAGGACCTAGGGGTTTTAGTTGACAATAAGCTCAACTGTAGTAATCAATGCCAGGCAGCTGCTGCCAAGGCAAATAGGATCATGGGGTGCATCAGGAGGGGCATAGGTGCTCATGACCAGAGCATCATTTTACCCCTGTACAAGTCACTGGTCAGACCCCATATGGAATACTGTGTACAGTTCTGGGCACCTGTGCTTAAGAAGGACATATCAGAACTGGAGCACGTTCAAAGAAGGGCAACAAAGTTAATAAAAGGAGTGCGGGGGCTAGAGTACCCGGAAAGATTGTCCAAGTTAGGTTTATTTAGTCTAGAAAAAAAGACGATTGAGGGGTGATCTAATAACTATGTATAAATATATTCGGGGTCAATACAAAGATCTGTCCCACAATCTATTTATTCCCCGGAGTGTAACCATAACCCGGGGGCATCCACTAAGGTTAGAGGAAAGGTGCTTTCTCCACCGGCATTGGAGGGGATTCTTCTCTGTAAGAGCAGTGAGACTATGGAACTCGCTACCAGAGGAGGTAGTAATGATGGATACAGTAAAAACGTTCAAAAGTGGCCTTGATGCCTTCCTGGCATGTAATAACATTTCCAGCTATGGCTACTAGACCACTGGAAAGAATTAAACAGGCTGAACTGGATGGACTAAAGTCTTTATTCAGCCTTACATACTATGTTACTATGTTACTAGCTATTCGTCGTATGGTTTGGTTGCGACAGTGGGCGGCTGACAATGCCGCTAAGAAAGCCCTTACTGGGCCTCCATTTAAAGGGCTACGTCTGTTTGGAGACCCTCTAGACCTCTTCGCCAAAGGAGGCAAGTTGCCCCAGCGCAGGCGGCAGTTTCGGCCTTTTCGAGGCCAGGGTACCCTTTCAATCCCCTACCGCGGGGCTAAACATGGAAAAGGGGTGTCCTTCGCGGGGTCCTGGCACAGGAATAGAGGACGCCGACCTGGTTCCTCCTGGGGGCCCAAGCCCAAAGCCCCTCCCAAGACCCCTCAGGCATGAGGGGGCGCCCTCACCCGACAGGGTGGGGGGACGTCTACAGCACTTCGAGCACGTCTGGCGGCGCCATGTCTCAGACCGGTGGATTCAGGAGGTAGTGTCCTCCGGATACAAGATAGAATTTGCTGTACGGCCCCCACCAGATTCATTGGGTTCCGAATCCCTCAGGACCCAGCCCAGGTTGCTGCGGGCCGTGCAGGGTCTCCTGGATCTAGGGGTCATTTGCAAGGTCCCCTTTGGAGACAGGGGCACGGGGTTCTACTCCAATCTCTTCACAGTACCCAAGAAGGATGGGTCAGTCAGGCCCATTCTAGATTTAAAAATCCTCAACAAATTTGTCAAGAACAGGCATTTCCGCATGGAAACTCTGCGCTCGGCCATTGGCTCATTGCGCCCAGGGGACTTCAGTAGACATCAACCTTCACGTTCCGGTGTTTGCAGGACACCAAAGGTTTCTCAGATTTGCACTGAAAGATCAGCATTACCAATTTGTGGCTCTGCCATTCGGCCTCACGTCGGCTCCCAGGGTGTTCACCAAGGTGCTGGCAGGGGTGATGTCACTGATAAGGCTACGGGGCATACGCGTGCTGCCTTACCTGGACGACATCCTCATCACCTCTCGGTCTCTGCGGCAGGCAGAGTTGGACACCCAACTGGTAGTGTCCACCCTGGAGTCCTTCGGTTGGGTGATCAATTACCCCAAGTCCTCTCTGTCCCCATCCTCGGTGACCCCGTTCCTGGGCATGATTCTGGATACGGTTCAGTCACGGATATTCCTTCCTCAACAGAAGGTGGAAGCTCTGACTGCGCAGGCCAGGTTCCTGCTCTCGTGTGCCCACAGCCCTCCATCAGGCAGGGAATGCAGTTGGTGGGCCTGATGGTGGCGAGCTTCGAGGCGTTGCCCTTTGCTCAGTTCCATTTGAGACCTCTGCAGCTTCACCTTCTGTCAGTATGGGACAAGAACCCAGCGTCCTTGGACGGGGTCTGTGTGCTTCCCCCCTCGGTCAGGCGGTCCCTTGCGTGGTGGTTGGACCTCGAGAACTTGACAGGGGGCAGGTCCTTTCTGGCTCCTTCCTGGGAGACGGTCACAACGGATGCCAGTCTATCAGGTTGGGGGGGATTCTGGAAGTCCCTGCGCTTCCAGGGGACGTGGGGTCCGTGGGAGGCCTACTTACCCATCAACATTCTGGAACTGCAGGCAGTTCGGTTGGTACTGGAGCAGTTGACCCAACACCTGAGGGGTCTGTCGGTCCAGGTGCGCTCAGACAACAAGACGGCGGTTGCATACATCAATCATCAGGGAGGGACTCGGAGCAAGAGTGCCCTCCGGGAGGTGTCTCAGATTCTGACATGGGCGGAGGCCAATGTACAATGCATTTCGGCTGTTTACATTCCAGGGGGCGGAGAATCTGCTTGCAGATGCTCTGAGCAGGGGGACGTCCCGTCAGGGAGAATGGTCCCTCTGCAACAGGGTATTCCAATCCCTGTGTCACCGTTGGGGTCTACCGGATGTGGACCTGTTTGCGTCCCGCCACAACCACAAGCTCCCGGCCTTCGTGTCCCTGTCTCAGGACCCTCTGGCCTTGGCCACGGATGCCCTGTCCATGTCATGGAAGGAGTTTTGGCTCCTGTATGTATTTCCACCATTCCCCCTGCTGAGCAGGGTTCTGCGCAAGATTGCTCTGGAAGGGGTGCCTGTGATTCTAGTTGCCCCCCGGTGGCCAAGAAGAGTGTGGTTCGCAGATGTGGTTCAAATGGCAGTAGACCAGTACGATCTGCCAGGGGTACCAGACCTGCTAACTCAGTGCTCCCTACGCCATCCCAATTTACAAACGCTGGCTTTGACGGTTTGGCTGCTGAGACCTCCATCTTGATGGAGAAGGTTTTGTCTGCCTCTGTGGTGGGCACTATGGTGCATGCTAGGAAGAAGACTTCTGCTGCGATCTATTACAGAGTATGGCATACCTACATTGACTGGTGTGAGTCTAGGTCTCTTCCCTGTAGGGAGTTCTCTGTCCCTAGGGTTCTGGAGTTCTTACAGCATGGTTTGGAGTTGGGTCTAAAACTCAGTACTCTGAGGTCAGGTTTCTGCCCTGTCTGTCTTCTTTCAGAAGACCTTTGCTCATCATCATTTGGTTAAGACCTTCTTTCAGGGGGATACTCATGCGCGTCCCCCTCGTAAACCAGCGGTTCCCGTTTGGGATTTAAACTTGGTTTTATTTGCCTTGCAGGTTGCTCCCTTTGAGGCTATTCAAGATGCTGCTCTGGCTGTTCTTACTCTCAAGGTTGTCTTTTTGGTGGCCATAACTTCGGTTAGGCGTGTGTCTGAGCTGGCTGCTCTATCCATTCAGTCTCCATACTATGAGAGACACCAGGACAAGGTGGTGTTCCGCTTTAAGCCGGATTTTCTGCCTAAGGTTGTGTCTGCTTTTCATTTGAATCAGGACATTGTTCTTCCTTCCTTGTGCCCCAATCCTAATAATGACAAGGAAAGGGTTCTGCACTCCTTGGATGTGGTCAGGTGCTTGAAGTACTACCTGGTTGTCACTGAAGTGATGCTCCCTTCATTCTGGGCCTAGGAAGGGCTTGGCTCCTGCCAAGTCTACTATCAGCAAGTGGATCCGGCAGGCTGTGGTACAAGCCTATTCTGCTAAGGGGAAGAGTCCTCCCTTCCGTCTTACTGCTCATTCCACTCGTGCTATTGGTGCCTCTTGGGCTTTTCAGCACCAGGCCTCTGTTGAACAAGTTTTCAAGGCCGCTACTTGGTCTTCTGTTCACGCCTTTTCAAAGTTTTACAAGGTTGATGTTCGGGCCTCAGCTGATGCTGCTTTTGGCCGCAAGGTTTTACAGGCGGTTGTAGTTTAAGCTACGTGCCGTTGCCTTTTTGTTGGGGATCCCACCCTACTGTTATGGACACTGCTATTGGATGTCCCAAGTGTAAGTATTATATCTGGAGCAGGACGTACTGTATACTTAGAATAATACAATTCTGTGAAGTACTCACCTGTAGAATTGGTATTATACGTATACAGTACGTCCTGCTCCACCCCACCCTGGTTTTTGCATTATTCTGGATCCCCTGTATGGTGATTGTTGTTATTGTTATCATTACCAGTTGTTTTGGTGGTTGGTTTCTCCCGGCTTCTGGTTCACTGCTTTTCAATGCTGGGGATTTGTGGGAGGTCCCTGGGTATATGAAGGGCCGGGAGGAGCCTGTTTTTGCATGTCTGCAGTGCCACAGCGCCCTCTGGCGGAGGATAACCCAAGTGTAAGTATTATATCTGGAGCAGGATGTACTGTATACGTATAATACCAATTCTACAGGTGAGTACTTCACAGAATTGTATTTTCTGGATATGTGACCGACGGATAGGATATTGATAAATTCAGAGCATATAGCATGTTTAGCATAATGTTTGTTTTTGTTTTTACTTTAACATTTAGCGTCCCCATTTTACATCTGTGCCCCCTTACTTACCTGCCTCGTTCCGTGCTGGTGATGCGGACGGCCGGGTAGCACTTTGGTGCGCCCGGTGGCCGGTCTCTGTCCCGCACGTGCTGTACCATCCTCCGTCATCGGCTGATGCTGCTAGGCGGACGGGGCCGCTTACGCACTTCCGGACGGAGTGCGTAGGTTGACCCCAGCCTCGAGGTGGTTTCTGGGGCCGCCGACGCACTTCCGGCCGGGGTGCGTGCAGCGGCGGAGCATACCGCTCATTGGCGTGAGAGCGGGGCAGGTGTGTATTTAAAGGGGTCATGGTGGGTTTCAGATTAGGACCTTGTTCTGCCCAGATGAAGTAACGGGATCAGCCGTTACGAAACGCGTCGGGCGGGGGTGCCACGTGTTACAAGTTTGCTGCCCCCCCCCAAGATTCATCAGATCCCGGATTTCTCAGGACTCTAGTGCAGGCGGTGCAAAGCCTTCTGGAGCTGGGGGTCATCTGTCCCTTTACGGGACAGGGGCAAGGGCTTCTATTCCAACCTCTTCACCGTGCCCAAAAGAGATGGGTCAGTCAGGCCCATCCTGGACTTGAAGATCCTCAACAAATTTGTCAGGTGCAGGTGCTTTCGCATGGAAACTCTGCGCTCTGCCATCAGTTCCCTGCGTCCAGGGGACTTCATGACGTCTGTGGACATCAAAGATGCTTACCTCCATATTCCTTTGTTTCCAGGTCATCAAAGGTTCCTCAGGTTCGCTCTGGAGGATCAGCACTACCAATTTGTGGCATTGCCCTTTGGTCTCACTTCAGCTCCCAGAGTATTCACCAAGGTGCTGGCAGGTGTGATGTCTCTGCTCAGGTCTCAGGGCATCCGCGTGCTGCCCTACCTGGACGACATTCTCATCATTTCCCAGTCCCTACATCAGGCAGAGTGGGATACTCAGCTGGTAGTGTCCACTCTGGAGTCATTTTGGCTGATCAACCATCCCAAGTCTTCTATGTCTCCCTCCTTGGTGACTCCCTTCCTGGGAATGACTCTGGATACAGTTCAGGCAAGGATTTTTCTTCCTCAGCAGAAGTTGGACAGTCTGATTGCGCAGGTTCAGTTCCTGCTATCTTGTCATCATCCCTCCATCAGGCAGGGAATGCAGTTGGTGGGCCTGATGGTGGCGTGCTTCGAGGCGGTCCCTTATGCTCAGTTACATTTGAGGCCTCTGCAACTCCACCTCTTGTCAGTATGGGACAAGGATCCTGCGTCCCTGGACCAGGTCTTTGTGCTTTCCCCCCTGGTCAGGCGGTCCCTCTCGTGGTGGCTGGACTCCAGGAACCTGTTGGGGGGGCAGATCCTTTCTGGTCACCATGGATGCCAGTCTGACAGGTTGGGGGGGTTTCTGGAAGTCCCTGCTGTTCCAAGGGAGGTGGGGCCTGCCTGTTCAGGTACGCTCGGACAACCAGGCGGCAGTTGCCTACATCAATCATCAGGGAGGGACCCAGAGCAAGAGGGCCCTCCAGGAGGTGTCTCTGATCCTGGCCTGGGCGAAGGCCAATGTTCCCTGCATATCAGCTGTGTACATCCTGGGGGTGGAGAATCTGCAGGCAGACTCTCTGAGCAGGGGGACCTCTCGCCTGGGAGAATGGTCCCTCTGCAGAAGGGTGTTTCAATCTCTGTGTCACCGGTGGGGCCAACCAGATGTGGATCTGTTTGCGTCCCTTCACAATCACAAGCTCCCGATCTTTGACTCCCTGTCCCAGGATCCTCTGCCTTGGCCACGGATGCTCTAGCAATGTCATGGCAGGACTTTCAGCTCCTGTATGTCTTTCCTCCATTCCCCCTGTTGGGCAGGGTTCTGCGCAAGATAGCTCTGGAGGGGGTGCCAGCAATCCTGGTGGCCCCCAGGTGGCCAAGAAGAGTGTGGTTCGCAGACGTGGTGCAGCTGGCAGTAGATCAGTACGCTCTGCCCAGGGTGCCAGACCTGCTCACTCAGGGTCACCTACGCCATCCCAATTTAGAAACATAAAAGGTTGACGGCAGAAGGAGACCATACGGTCCATCTAGTCTGCCCTTATGTGTATACTGTATGTACTCTTTATCTTAGGATAGATGTGTGCTTATCCCAGGCATGTTTAAATTCAGTGACTGTTGCTTTTTCAACTACCTCTGCTGGAAGTTTGTTCCAAGCATCTACTACTCTTTCTGTAAAATAATATTTTCTAACATTGCTCCTGATCTTCCCCCTGACTAGCTTCAGGTTGTGCCCCCTTGTTCTATCATTAAGCTTCTTCTTAAAAACACTTCCCTCCTGAACCTTATTCAATCCTTTCACATATTTACAAACTCTGGCTTTGACGGCCTGGCTGCTGAAACCTCCATCTTGATGGAGAAGGGACTGTCTACCTGTGTTGTTGATACCATGATTAAGGCTAGAAAGAAGTCTTCTTCTTCCATTTATTATAGGGTTTGGCATGCCTACATTGACTGGTGTGAGTCTAAGTCTCTTCCCTGTCGTGTGTTCTCTATTCCCAGGATCCTGGAGTTCCTGCAGCATGGGTTGGAGCTGGGACTCCAACTCAGTACTCTGAAGGGTCATGTTTCTGCCCTGGCTTCTTATACAAAATAGCAGGCACAGCTTTTAATATTGATAACTGAGTGTGCTGCCCGACCCTTCAAGCTACTAGAACATGGGCCAAACCAAATTGACAAGGGTCATAAGAAAGGGGCACAACTCCACAAATACCATAAAATAATAATATTTTATTAAATGTTACACTATAGCAAAAATAAAAACACACATGCAACACAAAGACACTGTTAAAATCAATTAATCCACTATTCATGTGATGCTAAAATACTTAGCAATCCATATTATAGAAGACCACAAGTTATCAAAAAGTACAAATAGAAATCAGTATTAAATAGCTCCACAAATAGCCCCATATATATATATATATATATATATATATATATGTACACCGTATTTTTCGCCCTATAAGACGCACCTGCCAATAAGACGCACCTAGGATTTGGGGGAGAAAAATAAGAAAAAAAATATTTTAAACCAAAAACGCACCATTACAGTGTGGCATTCCCCTTTCCCATTGGCCGTGTGGGATGCCCCCATTCCATAGACAGTGTAGCATGCCCCCATCCCATTCCCCGTATACCCAGTTTGGCATCCTCCTCCCATTCCCTATATAGGCAGTGTGGCATTCTCCCCCCTCCCATTCCCATATAAGCAGTGTACACCCCATTATCATAAGCAGTGTGGCATTCCCCCCTCCTATTCTCCATATAGGCAGTGTGCCCCCCCATTCCCGTTTGCTGTGTGGCATCCCCCTCCCCCCATTAGTATAGGCTGTGTGGCATCCCCCTCTCCCCCCATAGGCTGTGTGGCATCCCCCTCTCCCCCATGGGCTGTGTGGCTGGCATTCCCCCTCCCCCCATTAGTATAGGCTGTGTGGCATCCCCCTCTCCCCTCATAGTAACATAGTATGTAAGGCTGAATAAAGACTTTAGTCCATCCAGTTCAGCCTGTTTAATGTGTGTGTGTGTGTGTGTGTGTATGTGTATGTATATATGTGTGTAGGCTGTGTGGCATTCCCCCTCCCCCCATTAGTATAGGCTGTGTGGCATCCCCCTCTCCCCTCATAGGCTGTGTGGCATCCCCCTCTCCCCCCATTTGTATAGGCTGCGTGGCATCCCCCTCTCCCCCCATGGGCTGTGTGGCATCCCCCTCTCCTCCCATAGGCTGTGTGGCATTCCCCCTCTCCCCCATAGGCTGTGTGGCATCCCCCTCTCCCCCATAGGCTGTGTGGCATCCCCCTCTCCCCCCATAGGCTGTGTGGCACCCCCCTCTCCCCCCATAGGCTGTGTGGCATCCCCCCCTCTCCCCCCATTTGTATAGGCTGTGTGGCATCCCCCCCTCTTCCCCCTATTTGTATAGGCTGTGTGGCATCCCCCCTCTACCCCCATTTGTATAGGCTGTGTGGCATCCCCCTCTCCCCTCATAGGCTGTGTGGCATCCCCCTCTCCCCCCATAGGCTGTGTGGCATCCCCCTCTCCCCCATGGGCTGTGTGACTGGCATTCCCCCTCCCCCCATTAGTATAGGCTGTGTGGCATCCCCCTCTCCCCTCATAGTAACATAGTATGTAAGGCTGAATAAAGACTTTAGTCCATCCAGTTCAGCCTGTTTAATGTGTGTGTGTGTGTGTGTGTGTGTGTGTGTGTATGTGTATGTATATATGTGTGTAGGCTGTGTGGCATTCCCCCTCCCCCCATTAGTATAGGCTGTGTGGCATCCCCCTCTCTCCTCATAGGCTGTGTGGCATCCCCCTCTCCCCCCATTTGTATAGGCTGCGTGGCATCCCCCTCTCCCCCCATGGGCTGTGTGGCATCCCCCTCTCCTCCCATAGGCTGTGTGGCATCCCCCTCTCCCCCATAGGCTGTGTGGCATCCCCCTCTCCCCCCATAGGCTGTGTGGCATTCCCCCTCCCCCCATTAGTATAGGCTGTGTAGCATCCCCCTCTCCCCCCATAGGCTGTGTGGCATTCCCCCTCCCCCCCATTAGTATAGGCTGTGTGGCATCCCCCTCTCCCCTCATAGGCTGTGTGGCATCCCCTCTCCCCCCATTTGTATAGGCTGTGTGGCATCCCCCTCTCCCCCCATAGGCTGTGTGGCATCCCCATCTCCCCCCATAGGCTGTGTGGCATCCCCTCTCCCCCCATAGGCTGTGTGGCATCCCCCTCTCCCCCCATAGGCTGTGTGGCATCCCCCTCTCCCCCATAGGCTGTGTGGCATCCCCCTCTCCCCCCATAGGCTGTGTGGCACCCCCCTCTCCCCCCATAGGCTGTGTGGCATCCCCCCCTCTCCCCCCATTTGTATAGGCTGTGTGGCATCCCCCCCTCTTCCCCCTATTTGTATAGGCTGTGTGGCATCCCCCCTCTACCCCCATTTGTATAGGCTGTGTGGCATCCCCCTCTCCCCTCATAGGCTGTGTGGCATCCCCCTCTCACCCCATAGGCTGTGTAGCATCCCCCTCTCCCCCATAGGCTGTGTGGCATTCCCCCTCCCCCCCATTAGTATAGGCTGTGTGGCATCCCCCTCTCCCCCCATAGGCTGTGTGGCATCCCCCTCTCCCCCCATAGGCTGTGTGGCATCCCCCCCTCCCCCCAATTCCCATAGGCTGTGTGGCACCCCTCTTTCCCCCAAGTCGGCTTAAGTAAAAAAAAAAAAGTTAAACTCACCTCTCCACTGACACCGCTCCGCAGAGCGGTCGGCTCCGTGAATGGGGTGGGCGTGGCCTGCGCCGTGTCAGCACAGGCCACACCCACCCCATTCACAGAGCTGGCCGTAAGAAGCAGCGGCGGCCTCTGTCCCGGCCCCGCCACTGCGATCGCTGTCTTTTACAGGCAGCGATGACAGTGGCGGGGCCAGAGACGGTGCCCCCGCCGCTCCTCCATCTGCTGCTTCTTCCTCCCGCAGTGTGACAGGCAACGCTGGAGCGCCGGGAATGGTGAGTTTTTTTTTTTAATGTATTTATTAAAAAAGACGCACTTATTTTTTCCCCCGACTTTTGGGGAAAAATAAGTGCGTCTTATAGGGCGAAAAATACGGTATATATATATTTCTAATCACTACAAATAATTCATCAAGACCATAAACCTGTGCAATCAATCAAATCTAAAGTGCAAATGCTAGATAAGAAGGCTATATTCACCAAGTAAAGCAGGGCATGAGACCCCCAATGCAAACCCAATACACAAAAGTGCTGTTAGTGCAGAGGGCTGTTTACCCTTTAACTGCCAGCCTACCTGGAGTTTTTGTTACGCTTTGTTGCCAGACCATTTTTCACTATTTTGCACTATGCATGTTCAACTGTGATTTTTGAAGGGATTTCCCAGGAAAATTATATATTGTTTTTTTTTTAGCAGAGTCTGGGTTTTAACATGAAATATCGTGTTTGTCATTTGTCAAGTGTATTCTTAATATTTTGTGGTGAAATATGTGAAAAAAAAAAAAAATTGTTACAATTTGTTGTGTTTTTTTTGTAATAAAAAATATGTCAATAAAATCTTATTGCGTGTGAAATCCCAATTCCTCACAGTTACAACGGTACCACATATGTATTGGTAGACACCCTTTCCTGCCCAGGAGACCCCCCCAAACTGAAACAGCACAACACAAGAGATTTTTAGATCAAATACAGCTATGCTAAGCGCTATGTGCACCTTGCAGTTTTTTAATAAAAACAACCCTTTACATTCGAAATACCCCCCACAAACTATATATTCTCTGGAAATACACACTTCAAGCTTTCTAGGCGTACCAGGCTTGTTGATGTTGCCACAGTTTTCTGGAAGTTCTCCCTCAATGTATTCTTTAGTTACACAGAGCTTCCCTAAAAATGGATAAAAAAAAGCAGGATCAAAGCCACATTTTCCTAAAAAAAACGATATGCAAACAAGAAAAAACAAGTTAATCTGAAAAGCAACATCCCCCGAACAGAACGATACCCAACATGCATAGCTACTGTCAAAAGAAGAGTTGCCAAACACCAAAAAGTAAAGCATGTGCACAATGGTAATTTTGCTTGAAGATTTCAGCTCTGCAGACAAAGTGCGCACCTTGTGCTTTTTCTACCAAAACAACCCTTTACATTTTGAATACCCCCCACAAACCATATATTCTCTGAAAGTACACATGATAAGGTTTCTAAGCATACCCAGCATGTTGTAGTGGGCCCATCTTTCTGAAAGTAATCCCTCTAAGAATTCTTTGGTCGCATAGGGTTTCCTTAAAAAATGTATAATAAAGCAGAATAAAAAAATGAGTTTTCCTAAAATATCAATATGCAAACAAGAAAAGACAAGCTAAATCTGAAAGCGCAAGGTCCCCCGAGCAGAACGATACCCAACATGCATAGGTACTATTAACCCTTTTAACTGCCAGCCTACTTGAGGTTTTGTCACCCTCTCTTGACAGGTAATTTTTCACCATTTTGCACTATGCTTAACTGTGATTTTTGCAGGAATTTCCAGGAAAATGATATATTCCTAGTATGTCACACACCCCACTTCCAAATATTCATGACACTTGGGAACCCGGCCTGTAGAGGGCGATCTTGCAGAGATGACATGGAAAATGGAGCCCCTCCTGGTCCATAAGTACTGGGTTCCTCCCACTATTCCTCAGTCTTTTCATCTCTGCAGTCGGCGAAGCATTCAGAAGATGACTCTCCTTCAAGCTGCAGGTAGCCGGGTTTGCTCCCGGCCCCTTTTTTTCTCTATTTCTATTTTTGCTTACCTTTCTAAGCTCGTTGTTTCTGCTATGTTCAGATTTAAATTTCCCTCCATTCTTGGTCATGTGATTCTGGGGGTGGGCGGGGCTTAGGCACACAGCATCATTTCATTATCAGAGCACCTGGTGTGCTCTCCTTGTCTGCCTGGCTCCTGCTGTTTCCCTATGGTCTTCCCTCATTGTGCTTGCTTAGGCAGCACATATACTAAAATTGGAACGATACAGAGAAGATTAGCATGGCCCCTGCGCAAGGATGACACGCATACTCGTGAAGCGTTCCATATTTAAAGGTGCTGTGAGTACCCCTCAGCTTTCTGAAGGGAGTTTCTGCCATTTTTTTCATGCTTTGTCATTTATTGTATTGTGTGCATTGGTGACTGTTTGTTTTCTTTGTAGGTGGAAACTCTTTATTTTAAAGGGGTTTCTCCTGGTCTTTAGCCCTTAAAGCCTTATTTGGGGGTCCATTTGTGTTAATATCCTCCCACTTGGGACTATTTAAAGGGGCATCCCTGGTAGCAATTGCGTAAATCCCATATATACTTGGCGACTATAATCAATTATAGTATAATACTAAACACCATATGGAGGCATCTCAGGACAACGGGCATGCAGTTCCCTCTGCACAGACTCTGCAATGTTTTGGATGTGGGGCATCCCTTGTTGGGGATAACGCAATTCTTTGTGTCCCTTGTGCTCATTTAACTATTATGCAGCAAACTGGGGCCCAGGCTTCGGGGTCTGCGGCTTCTGCCTTATCTCCTACTCCGCCATGTCTTGTCCGTACCCCCAGTGATATTGTCATGGCTGGTGAGTCGCATTCTGATTTATGTGCCAGATTGGCTCATCTTGAAAAATTAATGTCTAGCTCTGTGGCCAAGAAGGCCTCAGCTAAAAGGAAACATTTGACTCAGGCCGTTCCGGTAAGTGAGTTGGAAATGCTTTATTGGTCTGATCCTTCTCAGTTAGAAGAAGGAGAATTCTATGAGGATTCAGATGTTTCTGATGAACAGCAATTTGTTGGTACTGTGGATACCCCAAAGGCTCTTGCTCAGTTATTTGGGGTTTTGGTTATCACTCCTCCTGAAGTAGTCCCTCCTCAAAAAGGGGAATTCTTTGGAGTCTCTAAACCTCGTTTAGAATTTCCAAATCAAAAGCATTTTGATGAAATTATTCTTAAAGAATGGGAGAAGCCTGCGCGGCTTCCTGGCATTCCCTTGGGCTGGGACAAGAAATATCCCTTCCCAGCTGATACTGTTGAGCGTTGGTCATCACCACCTGTGGTGGATGCCCCTGTGCTTAATTTATCCAATTCTTCTGTGTTGCATTCTCCTGACTCCACTACACTTAAAGATGGAGAGGATAAGCGTATTGATCAAATGGCATGCCGATGTAAGATGTTTGCATCTTTTGTACTTTCTGCCTTAGATGATACTCTGCTCATGTGCAGCAGAACCTCTGCCTTGTTAATCGCCATTCGGCGGTCAGTATGGTTGCGGCAGTGGGCAGCTGATATTGTAGCCAAGAAATTGCTTACAGCGCTCCCTTTTGTGGGATTGCGCCTCTTTGGAGAAAAATTGGATTCTGTCACTAAAGGAGGTAAATTACCTCAGCGTAAGAAACAACGTTGTTCCTTTCGTGGAGTGGCCTCTTTTAACCCTTCCTTTCGGGGCTCTAGATCCGGTAGAGGATCGGCCTTTTCAGCCCCTAGAGGGAATGCATGGAATACAGGAAAGGGACGTGGCCGTCCAAGTCAGAATTGGGGGTCCAAAGCCAAATCTGCCACTAAGCCTGCTCAGCAATGAGGGGACGCCCTCACCCTTACGGGTGGGGTGACAGCTGCGTTTCTTCTTCCAGGTCTGGGGTCAGGAGGTATCAGACAATTGGGTTCTGGAAGCAGTCTCTTCCGGTTACAAACTGGAATTCGAGTTCTGGCCTCCTCCCAGATTTTTCATGTCCCGGATGCCATCAGATCCGGCAATTGCGCAGGGACTGCGGGCAGCAGTAGCGAATCTGTTAAACATGGCTGTCATCTGCCTAGTGCCTCCAGCGGAAAGGGGTTTGGGGTTTTACTCCAACCTATTCACGGTACCCAAAAAGGGCGGCTCTGTTCGGCCTATCCTAGACCTAAGGAGACTCAATCAATTTATCCGTTTCAGAAAATTCCGCATGGAGTCTCTGCGATCAACGATCGATGCTCCCCGTCAGGGGGACTTCATGACATCCATAGATGTGCTTATTTGCACATTCCTATTTTTCCGGGTCACCAGAGATTTCTCAGGTTCTCGATAGAAGACCAGCATTATCAATTTGTGGCCCTGCCATTCGGCCTTACCTCGGCCCCAAGAGTCTTTACCAAGATGCTGGCAGGAGTGATGGCTATATTCAGGGTCCAGGGCATCCGCATTGTGCCTTTTCTGGATGATCTTCTTATCGGTGCCTCCTCCCTCGAACAATCAGAGTTGGACACCTGGACGGTGGTCTCTACGCTAGAGAGGTTCGGATGGGTAATAGGTTACCCCAAATCCTCTCTCTGTCCGTCCAGGGAAATTCCCTTCCTGGGCCTGATTCTGGATACATTTCAGGCCAAGGTTTTTCTTCCTCGGTCCAAAATGGTTCTGATTCAGGACTTGATTCGTCTATTCTTGTCCAACCCTCAGTCTATCCGTCTAGGGATGAGACTAGTGGGATTGATGGTAGCTGCATTCGAGGCAGTCCCGTTTGCCCAGTTTCACATAGGGACGCTTCAGCTCTTCCTCTTGGCAAAGTGGGACAGGTGTCCACTATCATTGAATCAGACTTGTCTATTGTCTCCCCACGTTTTGCAGTCCCTTCAGTGGTGGTTAATATCGCTCAACCTCCAGAAGGGCAAGTCATTTCTGACTCTGTGTTGGGAACTGGTTACCACGGATGCCAGCCTGGTGGGCTGGGGGGGCATCTGGAAGAAGCATCAGTTCCAAGGATTGTGGGGGCCTCAGGAGGCTCATTCTCCAATCAATGTATTAGAGCTTCGGGCCATACGTCTTGTTCTACTTCGACTGACCCATTTCTTACAGGGTCTGCCAGTTCAGATTCGGTCATACAACCGAACAGCTGTTGCATACATCAATCACCAGGGAGGGACTCACAGTTGGGGTGCCCTCCGGGAAGTGTCTCTGATCCTTCAGTGGGCAGAGATCAATATTCCCTGCATATCAGCAGTTTACATTCCGGGGATAGAGAATGTGGAGGCAGACTCCCTGAGCAGGGGATGTTCTCGCCAGGGAGAATGGTCTCTCAATCCAAGGGTCTTTCAGTTACTGTGTCACAAGTGGGGGACTCCACAGTTGGACCTGTTTGCTTCTCGCCACAATCACAAGCTGCCAGCTTTTGTGTCTCTATCCCAGGATCCTCTGGCAGTGGCAGCGGATGCAATGTCTCTGGCCTGGATCTGTTTCCCCCATTCTCCATGATCAGCAAAGTGGTGCGCAAGTTAGCACTGGAGGAGGCGCCAGCAATTCTGGTGGCGCCAAGGTGGCCAAGACGTCTGTGGTACGCAGACGTCGTAAGGCTGGCAGTGGATCATTTCCATCTGCCTCTTCTTCCAGATCTCATCACTCAGGGTCAACTTTGTTACCCCAATTTACAAACTCTGGCTTTGATGGCATGGCTGCTGAAGTCTCCATCTTGAAAGAGGAAGGTTTTTCTGATGTGGTTATTCAGACTCTTATTAGAGCTAGGAAGAAGTCTTCCTCTGTCATTTATTACAGGACTTGGAGGTCCTATATTGATTGGTGTGAATCCAGGGCTTTGCCCTGTAGAGTATTTTCTATTCCTAGAATTCTGGAATATCTGCAACGAGGTCTGGATATGGGATTCCAGATTAGTAGTTTGAAAGGGCAAGTCTCTGCCTTGGCTATTTTCTTTCAAAGGTCGTTTGCTCTTCATCCTTTGGTTAAGACTTTTTCCTGCATGTCGCGCATGTGCGGCCTCCCAGAAAGCCTATACTTCCTGTTTGGGACCTTAACCTAGTGCTTTCAGCTATGCAGGCCGCTCCCTTTGAGCCTTTGCAGGATATTCCTCTTCTTACTCAGAAGGTTGCCTTTTTGGTTGCTATTACTTCTGTCCGCCGAGTTTCTGAACTGGCGGCTTTGTCTATTCTAGCCCCTTATTTTGAGAGGCATCAAGATAAGGTTGTTTTCCGTTTTAAACCGGATTTCCTTCCTAAGGTGGTGTCTGCTTTCCACCTAAATCAGTATATAGTTCTTCCTTCCTTGTGTCCTAAACCTAGTAACGACAAGGAAAGGGTCTGACATTCTTTGGATGTAGTTCGTTGTGTTAAGTATTATTTAGTTACTACTTCGGCCTTCCGCAAGACGGATGCCTTTTTTGTTGTGCCTTCTGGGCCCAAGAAGGGTTTTGCTCCTGCCAAATCTTCCCTTAGTAAGTGGATACATCAGGCCATTATAGGCCTTAGCCTATATGGCTAAGGGGAAGGTTCCCTCTTTTCGTGTCACCTCTCATTCTGCTCGTGCTATTGGAGCTTCCTGGGCTTTTCTGCACCAGGCTTCTGTTGAACAGGTTTGCAAGGCTGCGACTTGGTCTTCTGTGCATACTTTTTCTAAGTTTTACAAGGTTGATGTGTGGGCCTCAGCGGATGCTGCTTTTGGCCGCAAACTTCTGCAAGCTGCAGTAATTTAAGTTATGCATTATTCCTTGGGGATCCCCACCCATTATAGACACTGCTATTGGATGTCCCAAGTGTCATGAATATTTGGAAGTGGGGTGTGTGACATACTAGGAATAATACCATTTTGTGAGTACTCACCTGTAAAATGGTTATTATGAGTATGTCACACACCCCACTTCCCCCGCCCTTTTTTGTTCTAAGGGATCCTTTATATGGTGATTATTATTTTCAAACTGTTTTTCAATTATCGAATATAATTTGCTCTTCCTGGTTCTTCACTGCTTTTTAAAAAGACTGAGGAATAGTGGGAGGAACCCAGTACTTATGGACCAGGAGGGGCTCCTTTTTCCATGTCATCTCTGCAAGATCGCCCTCTACAGGCCGGGTTCCCAAGTGTCATGAATATTTGGAAGTGGGGTGTGTGACATACTCGTAATAACCATTTTACAGGTGAGTACTCACAAAATGGTATTTTATTTTTGCGGCAGAGTTTAGGCTTTAACATGAAATGTCTTGTTTGTAATTTTTTTACAGTTTTTTTTTAATATTTTTGAGTAAATTAAACAAAACAAAATAAAAAAAAATATTTTTTAGAAAATTGTCTCCTTTATTTCAAATAAAACCTTTTTTTTTTTTAAAAGAAAACCATATTGCATGTGAAAGCCCCATTTCTCCCGATTACAACAGTACCACATATGTATCGGTAGCCCCCCGTTACTGTTCAGAAGACCCCCCCAAACTGAAAAGAACACTTTATAACATGTAAAAATAAAATACAACTACAATCCACACTATAAAGGGTTAAATCAAGAAAAACATTGGCGTGGGGTTCCCCTACCCAGGGGGGAGGTAATACCCATTTTTTTTAATTTTAAGGGTTAAAAACCCTTAAAAATTCCCATAAAAATGACATGGGGTCCCCCCTACCCAGCATAACCAGCCGGGGATCAGCTATGCAGGGCTTGTAGAACAGGGCGCAGGGGCCAGCTTTGGTGGCCCCCCGCCCTGCCAAGTACAAGCCCGCACCGCCTAAATCAGCCTGGGCTCTTCTGCCCCCCTGGGCTTCGGGGAGGCAGGTAGTAGGGGGGTCGGGGTTAATGGCAAATCACCCGCACCGTAGGACCGGAGTGAGGTGAGTTACTGTGGGCGATCGGGGGGGTTTCACACAGCGGGGCATCCCCGATCGGGGGCACCCTATTCCGGGCCCTCCCCTGCAGCCGGAGGAGGTCCGACGGACGATCGGAGCACACCATCTTAAAGAGGAGACCCGGCCGAATCAAACAGGGAGTCAGGTGAGTTTCTTTTTTTTTTTTTTTTTTGCCAGTTAGCAGGGGGGAAAGCCAGGTACGTAAAATTTATGTAGCTGGCGTTTAACGTCAGGAGAGGCAGCTATGTGAATTTTACGTAGCTTGCGTTTAAAGGGATAAGGGAGCTGAGGTAGTAAGTAATCACTGGAAAGACAAAGTAAAGATCATACTATCCTTGTGGTCAAACGTGACTAATCATCAGGCAGTGGATTGAAGGCAGGAGACCCCACGCGTTCACTGATCCGCTACGGCTTCTCCAGGGGTGCTGTCTCTGAATGGTGTCTCCATGTGGCATGGCAGAGAATCAGGCCACCCTCCTCCCTCCCCCTCCCTCTCCCCCAGTGGAAGGCTGCACATAGGGTGGGGGAGGGGAGGGAAGGAGGCAGATATCTCTGCTCAGCCATGCTACCAAGGTCAACTTAAACAAAGTGTAACTCAACTATTTACATGGTATAGAGATATTCAAATCACTCACTACATAATAAAATTGTACTGGATCTAAATATATATTCAAGAAGCATGCGTTGTGTTATTTCTCTGTACAATAACAGACATAATTAAATATGCATAATAACCATCTATTCAGGTCCACCTACCCTTTTATACATATATGTAAAATACCAGAGGTGCCTCCATAAGCATCCCTCTATATATATGACCCATACAGTAGAGTAAAATGTAATGGATCTTTGGGGTGTTATAATGACGTTAAAATAATTGCAGGAGTCAACCTAACTCATGTGGGCCTAAACAAAAAAAAGACATTTTTTATATATGTTGTATCCAAGGTATCTGGGTCCTAGTTTCAGTCATCCAGCGGGCCCGTCTTCTGTCACCGGCCGCTATCCAACCACAAGGAGAGAGAATGAAGTTGTGCAGAGGGCATCCCATGCTCGCACACTGAATCCAACACAGCCGTGAACCATGCCATTGTGCTGTAAACCCTATAGGTTAAAAAAAACAAACATATGGTGACAATCATGTGTACACAAAAAGACAAAGTGCAACTCAAACTACTACTTAAGTGCTGTATATGCTGAAACAACATGTGATAGCAAAAGTGGAAAATGAAGACCCCAAACATCATGGGGATATAAAGTGCACCCCCCAACTATAAGGCTTGTGGGATAGGCCTAATAAGCAAGCACCATTCAAGCCAAAAATGGCACACAGCTTACATCTTCGTTTAGGCCAATGGGTGCCTCTGCATCCAGCTTGTGAATCCATCTCATCTCTTCTTTTAGAAATCTCCCTTTCAAATGCCCCCTCTGATACCCATCTGTATTTTCTGTACCCCCACTACTTTCATATTTCTTGGCGATCCGTCATGTTGGAGCCACCATGCCACCGGGGTTAATTGCCTACCTGCTTGTTCATCACGCGCAGCTAATCGAATATTAGAGAGATGGGCTTGTATCCACCTGCGTAAAGTGTTTTTGGTCTCTCCAACATAAATCTTGTTACACGGGCATCGCAGGATATAAATCACTGCGGTAGTGCTGCAGTTGACAAACGAATGCAGGGGAAATTTTTTTCCTGTATGAGGGTTACATATTTCCATCGTCTTTTCCACCAAGGGACAGATGGAACAATGTCCACATGGCGAGCAGCCCTTCACATTTCTCGGAGGCAACCAAGATGTCTGGCTTTCAAAATGGCTATGGCATAGCCTGTCATGTAGATTTCGGGCTCGTTTGGCTATCATCTTTGGCCCTTCCGGTAGCCAAGGACAAATATCGGCGTCGCTCTTGAGGACGTTCCAGTGGCGTTCTAGGATTGTATATAGATCCCTCCACTGCTTGTTGTAATTAGTAGTGAATCTGATTTCTCGACTTTCGGGTCGTCTTCGGCTGTGTAGAAGTTGATTACGATCCACGTGTTTCGCGCTATTCAAGGCCCTATGTATTACTTGCCGTGGATAGCCTCGATCTGAGAACCGCTGTGATAGTTTAGTTGCTTCTTTATCAAAGTCCTGATCTTCCGAGCAGTTCCGCTTAATCCGAAGAAATTGTCCAGTCTGTATTCCCTTTTTCAAAGACACTTGATGGAATGATTGGTAATGTAAGAGGCTATTGTAGGACGTGCTTTTCTGATATAAGGTACTCCCGAGTGTATCATTCTCCAACACTCTTATGGTTAAGTCCAGAAAGTTCACCTGAGAAGCAGAGATTTCGAAGGTTATCTTTATGTGCAGATCATTGTAATTGAGGTCAGATACAAATTGTTCACATTCAGAGGTAGACCCCTGCCATAAGATGAAGATATCATCTATGAACCGATACCAGGCGATGATATTGCCATGGTATCGGCTCAAGGGGTCCCCAAAGACCCACTCCCTCTCCCACCAACCCAAGAACAGGTTGGCCACTGAGGGAGCACAGCGGGCCCCCATGGCCACCCACATCTTCTGCCTATAATGTCTACCATCAAAATAAATTGTAACAACTGGACAATGAAAGTTTGTTTGGCCATCGAGGTACCAGATCCCATGTTTAGAAAATATTTTGTAACCAAATAAGCACAGAGCAAAAACAGTTCAGTGTTTCAACTAATACGCAGCTCCTCGGTATGATCCAAAAGAAGCTGTAATCCCAGTGCGCATGCACAAAGTCCACACTGTGCCCGTCACCCTTAGGAAATATTCTTACCAAAAGGTTCAAGATTAGCAGGCAGAAACATATGTCATACACTCTCCTATTACGCAGAGGTCGTCTTTCCAAAATATATGCTTGTAGGTCCTCTTTCAGTCTTTATACACCATTGGACTCAATGTAGTCCAAAAACCAAAAAAGGAAAAGAAAAGATATCTAGTGCAACTCTGTCAGTTAATGATTCAGGCTTTAATAAAACTCATATGCACTTACACAGTAATGTAGATTAATAGCATAAAAGGATTTCCCATCTGAGAGGTGTTCCCCCAAGTTCCCACACGCGGCCGTCGTTGGGAAATAGAGAAAATCACTCCAATCAACAAGGAATAACAAGAGAGCCCACACTCCCCTACCTAACGCGTTTCATTGGTAAATCCAACTTTATCAAAGGCAGAGAGTGGATAGAGTGGGGCCAATATATAGAAAAATTAAAACACACTCACCCCTCCATTTCCTGGTGTAAGAAAGGTAGCAAAGCTTGGTTCAAAGTGTGCTGCAAGCATCATGCACAATGGCCAGTGCAGTGAATGGATGCTCGATCACATCCATTGCTAATGAAGTCCAGCAAACAGAGACAGACAGCATAATCGAGCGCCGAGCAATAGCAAACAGCGCTCCAGCAAATCTGCACAATGGTAGTCAGCAAAGAATAACATACAATAAAACACAAGGGAATTACCCTAGCGATTATTAATTGGGACATAGAAGAAACATATTCAGGCCACCAAACTACAGGGAATCGCAATGGATTATGCATCACTAGTAAAAGCAGCTCGTATAAATAGAGCTGCTACAGCAGAGATAAACATAAGTCAAAGATTACTAAAACTACAAAAAGGGATTAAAAACAGATTAAAAAACAGTGGGGATCTCAGGGAAACACCACCCAGTCACAATGCAACAATAAGAGCACAAATTAGCTTGTTATGCCCAAATAAACATATATACATATAACAAAATATCCATATAAAAATACAATAAAAAATGTATTTAAAATTTGAAATGGTGCACAGTATATTAATCAAGCACTATCTATGAAACAATTCAAATCCAGTTCAACATTTAAGCCCTTAGGAGATAGGGTGTCCAATAGGAAAATCCATTTGGTCTCCCGTTGGGAAACCTCTCGCACTAAATGGGAACCTCTCCAATGTTTCTCCACCCTATCTATCCCCACAAAGGTTAATCCCTTGGGGTCACAATTATGTTTTTCTTTAAAGTGTGCCGATAGACTATGTTGGGTGAAACCCCTTCGGATGTTATACAAATGTTCCCTAATGCGGACCTTTAGTTCTCTTGTGGTCCTACCCACATAGTACAACCCACAGGGACAAATTAATAGATAAACCACAAAAGTGGAATTACAGGAGATAAACTTATTAATCCGAAACTCCTTCAAACCCTGATGGGAAATAAAGGTTTTCACTGATTTCGGTTGTCCACAAAGTAGTTTACAACCCATACAGGACCCACAACGGAAAAACCCTTCCATGGTTGCTAAAGTCACTCCCAATTTTTTGGGGGGATCTGTAAAACTTTTGGTAATTAGATCTTTTAAATTGGGTGCTTTCCTGAAAATTAATTTAGGACGATCAGGCAGAAGTGGCCCCAGGCTTGGATCACTTCTCAAAATGTGCCAATGTTTAGAAAAGGCCACCGATAGGAATGGTTATGTCCCTAGGGATAGCTGTCACCATCCTAAGTGGTTGGATGCTATCCCTAGGAGTCAATTTACTCGGTTGCGACGGAATTGCACTTCCTTGGAGGATTATGATTTACAATCTTCACTCCTGACGCAACGGTTTCTGGATAAAGGCTATAATGCCAATGAGACCTTGACACAGAGGAATCAAATTAGGGCTGTTGATAGGTCCTCCTTATTTAGCTCCACTACTAGGAACAACCATCCTTCTTCCCTTGATTTTGCATTTATTACTTCATTTAGTGCACAGCACAAAGTCTTGGGGCAACTTTTTTCTAAACATTGGCACATTTTGAGAAGTGATCCAAGCCTGGGGCCACTTCTGCCTGATCGTCCTAAATTAATTTTCAGGAAAGCACCCAATTTAAAAGATCTAATTACCAAAAGTTTTACAGATCCCCCCAAAAAATTGGGAGGGACTTTAGCAACCATGGAAGGGTTTTTCCGTTGTGGGTCCTGTATGGGTTGTAAACTACTTTGTGGACAACCGAAATCAGTGAAAACCTTTATTTCCCATCAGGGTTTGAAGGAGTTTCGGATTAATAAGTTTATCTCCTGTAATTCCACTTTTGTGGTTTATCTATTAATTTGTCCCTGTGGGTTGTACTATGTGGGTAGGACCACAAGAGAACTAAAGGTCCGCATTAGGGAACATTTGTATAACATCCGAAGGGGTTTCACCCAACATAGTCTATCGGCACACTTTAAAGAAAAACATAATTGTGACCCCAAGGGATTAACCTTTGTGGGGATAGATAGGGTGGAGAAACATTGGAGAGGTTCCCATTTAGTGCGAGAGGTTTCCCAACGGGAGACCAAATGGATTTTCCTATTGGACACCCTATCTCCTAAGGGCTTAAATGTTGAACTGGATTTGAATTATTTCATAGATAGTGCTTGATTAATATACTGTGCACCATTTCAAATTTTAAATACATTTTTTATTGTATTTTTATATGGATATTTTGTTATATGTATATATGTTTATTTGGGCATAACAAGCTAATTTGTGCTCTTATTGTTGCATTGTGACTGGGTGGTGTTTCCCTGAGATCCCCACTGTTTTTTAATCTGTTTTTAATCCCTTTTTGTAGTTTTAGTAATCTTTGACTTATGTTTATCTCTGCTGTAGCAGCTCTATTTATACGAGCTGCTTTTACTAGTGATGCATAATCCATTGCGATTCCCTGTAGTTTGGTGGCCTGAATATGTTTCTTCTATGTCCCAATTAATAATCGCTAGGGTAATTCCCTTGTGTTTTATTGTATGTTATTCTTTGCTGACTACCATTGTGCAGATTTGCTGGAGCGCTGTTTGCTATTGCTCGGCGCTCGATTATGCTGTCTGTCTCTGTTTGCTGGACTTCATTAGCAATGGATGTGATCGAGCATCCATTCACTGCACTGGCCATTGTGCATGATGCTTGCAGCACACTTTGAACCAAGCTTTGCTACCTTTCTTACACCAGGAAATGGAGGGGTGAGTGTGTTTTAATTTTTCTATATATTGGCCCCACTCTATCCACTCTCTGCCTTTGATAAAGTTGGATTTACCAATGAAACGCGTTAGGTAGGGGAGTGTGGGCTCTCTTGTTATTCCTTGTTGATTGGAGTGATTTTCTCTATTTCCCAACGACGGCCGCGTGTGGGAACTTGGGGGAACACCTCTCAGACGGGAAATCCTTTTATGCTATTAATCTACATTACTGTGTAAGTGCATTTGAGTTTTATTAAAGCCTGAATCATTAACTGACAGAGTTGCACTAGATATCTTTTCTTTTCCTTTTTTGGTTTTTGGACTACATTGAGTCCAATGGTGTATAAAGACTGAAAGAGGACCTACAAGCATATATTTTGGAAAGACGACCTCTGCGTAATAGGAGAGTGTATGACATATGTTTCTGCCTGCTAATCTTGAACCTTTTGGTAAGAATATTTCCTAAGGGTGACGGGCACAGTGTGGACTTTGTGCATGCGCACTGGGATTACAGCTTCTTTTGGATCATACCGAGGAGCTGCGTATTAGTTGAAACACTGAACTGTTTTTGCTCTGTGCTTATTTGGTTACATTCTATTGAGGACTGGTGGGATAAGTGGTCCAGCACGTTTGAGCATTTTTAAAGACATAAAGTTATCTTCATATGTAATTGAACCATCATTATAGAGATTAAGCGCAGTGTTTTCCTGTATTTGATTTTATTTTAGAAAATATTTTGTCGACCTAATAGCATACTCGTGTGTGATATTCGAGTACAGTGCCTCTACGTCACAGGTGACCAATAAACAGTCTTTGGGAAGCTGGACCATGTCTAATTTCTTAAGCAGATCTAAAGAGTCTCTAAGATAGGAGGTCAATCCAGTTACATGAGGTTGCAGGTGGTCATCTACATAGATACTGATATGCTCCGTCAATGACCCTATGCCCGATACAATTGGGCGCCCTGGTGGATTTATAAGGTCCTTGTGGACCTTGGGTAATATATAAAATGTAGGCACTACAGGATGATCCACCTTCCAAAAAGCTGACTCTTTTTTCGTAATGGTGCGATCTTCAACTGCCACATCGATAAGTTGTTCCAATTCTCGTTTATATTGAGGGTGTGTTCTCTGTCTGCATACCTCAGTTTTATATTGCTCTACTGGTAGTACAACAATATTGCCCCCCTTGTCCGCTTCCTTTATAATTATGTCTGTTCGTTTTTCCAGCGATCTAAGGGCCTCCCCACTCCTCCCTTGTGAGGTTGGAGTGTGCATGTCTAGTTGGTAGCCCTTTGATCTCATCTTTTACTAATTGGAAGAAGACTTGTATGGCTGGGCTGATAGTCATAGGTGGTGAAAAACCTATGTAAGCCTCCAAAGTGTGTACATTCCACCATAGCCTCGTATGATTAAGGTAGGAATCCTTTAATTGCTGTGAAACACTACGAAAGGAGTCAGGAACAATATTTTCAATACTATGGGTAGTGTTACCAAACACATAATGGGCCTTATCCGTCCACTGCTTCTCTAATTTTTCTATATTAAACAACATCTTAGCGTGCACCGCAAGATTGGAGCCGCCACACCCGCGGTGGGCCCTCCAACACCACCACAGTACTACTTATACAAAATAGCAGGCACAGCTTTTAATATTGATAACTGAGTGTGCTGCCTGACCCGTCAAGCTACTAGAACATGGGCCAAATCAAATTGACAAGGGTCATAAGAAAGGGGCACTACTCCACAAATACCATAACTAGAGATGAGCGAACTTTTGAAAAATTCGATTCGACTGATTCGCCGAATTTTCCGACAAAAATCGTTTCGACCCGAATAAATTCGCGACGAATCGCTATTAAAAACGGCTATTTCTGAGCCTCCTACAGCCTCAATAGGGTTGTAAACCATTCAGCCTTGCTGTAACACGCACAGGATGCGTGCTGGGTTAGTTAAATAATACTTTGAAGAAATATCACATGCAGATCAGAGGCATCGCTAATAGAATCGCAGAGCGGCACAATTGCAGAGAGTTGAAGTGGCATCACTATGAGGGGCAGAAGGAGCCCAAATATACACTGGAGTTGGCCTCAGGAGCCCAAAAATTGGATGAATCACACCCTGGAGTTGGCAGAAGTTGGCAGCAGCAGCAGCAGGAGCCCAAATATACACTGGAGTTGGCTTCAGGAGCCCAAAAATTGGATGAATCACACCCTGGAGTTGGCAGGAGTTGACACCATCAGCAGCAGGAGCCCAAATATACACTGGAGTTGGCTTCAGGAGCCCAAAAATTGGATGAATCACACCCTGGAGTTGGCAGAAGTTGGCAGCAGCAGCAGCAGGAGCCCAAATATACACTGGAGTTGGCCTCAGGAGCCCAAAAATTGGATGAATCACACCCTGGAGTTGGCAGAAGTTGGCAGCAGCAGCAGCAGGAGCCCAAATATACACTGGAGTTGGCCTCAGGAGCCCAAAAATTGGATGAATCACACCCTGGAGTTGGCAGGAGTTGACAGTAGCAGCAGCAGGAGCCCAAATATACACTGGAGTTGGCCTCAGGAGCCCAAAAATTGGATGAATCACACCCTGGAGTTGGCAGAAGTTGGCAGCAGCAGCAGCAGGAGCCCAAATATACACTGGAGTTGGCTTCAGGAGCCCAAAAATTGGATGAATCACACCCTGGAGTTGGCAGGAGTTGACACCAGCAGCAGCAGGAGCCCAAATATACACTGGAGTTGGCTTCAGGAGCCCAAAAATTGGATGAATCACACCCTGGAGTTGGCAGAAGTTGGCAGCAGCAGGAGCCCAAATATACACTGGAGTTGGCCTCAGGAGCCCAAAAATTGGATGAATCACACCCTGGAGTTGGCAGAAGTTGGCAGCAGCAGCAGCAGGAGCCCAAATATACACTGGAGTTGGCCTCAGGAGCCCAAAAATTGGATGAATCACACCCTGGAGTTGGCAGAAGTTGGCAGCAGCAGCAGCAGGAGCCCAAATATACACTGGAGTTGGCCTCAGGAGCCCAAAAATTGGATGAATCACACCCTGGAGTTGGCAGGAGTTGACAGTAGCAGCAGCAGGAGCCCAAATATACACTGGAGTTGGCCTCAGGAGCCCAAAAATTGGATGAATCACACCCTGGAGTTGGCAGGAGTTGGCAGCAGCAGCAGCAGGAGCCCAAATATACACTGGAGTTGGCCTCAGGAGCCCAAAAATTGGATGAATCACACCCTGGAGTTGGCAGAAGTTGGCAGCAGCAGCAGCAGGAGCCCAAATATACACTGGAGTTGGCTTCAGGAGCCCAAAAATTGGATGAATCACACCCTGGAGTTGGCAGAAGTTGGCAGCAGCAGCAGCAGGAGCCCAAATATACACTGGAGTTGGCCTCAGGAGCCCAAAAATTGGATGAATCACACCCTGGAGTTGGCAGGAGTTGACAGTAGCAGCAGCAGGAGCCCAAATATACACTGGAGTTGGCTTCAGGAGCCCAAAAATTGGATGAATCACACCCTGGAGTTGGCAGAAGTTGGCAGCAGCAGCAGCAGGAGCCCAAATATACACTGGAGTTGGCTTCAGGAGCCCAAAAATTGGATGAATCACACCCTGGAGTTGGCAGAAGTTGGCAGCAGCAGCAGCAGGAGCCCAAATATACACTGGAGTTGGCCTCAGGAGCCCAAAAATTGGATGAATCACACCCTGGAGTTGGCAGAAGTTGGCAGCAGCAGGAGCCCAAATATACACTGGAGTTGGCTTCAGGAGCCCAAAAATTGGATGAATCACACCCTGGAGTTGGCAGGAGTTGACACCAGCAGCAGCAGGAGCCCAAATATACACTGGAGTTGGCTTCAGGAGCCCAAAAATTGGATGAATCACACCCTGGAGTTGGCAGAAGTTGGCAGCAGCAGCAGCAGGAGCCCAAATATACACTGGAGTTGGCCTCAGGAGCCCAAAAATTGGATGAATCACACCCTGGAGTTGGCAGGAGTTGACAGTAGCAGCAGCAGGAGCCCAAATATACACTGGATTTGGCTTCAGGAGCCCAAAAATTGGATGAATCACACCCTGGAGTTGGCAGGAGTTGACACCAGCAGCAGCAGGAGCCCAAATATACACTGGAGTTGGCTTCAGGAGCCCAAAAATTGGATGAATCACACCCTGGAGTTGGCAGAAGTTGGCAGCAGCAGCAGCAGGAGCCCAAATATACACTGGAGTTGGCCTCAGGAGCCCAAAAATTGGATGAATCACACCCTGGAGTTGGCAGAAGTTGGCAGCAGCAGCAGCAGGAGCCCAAATATACACTGGAGTTGGCCTCAGGAGCCCAAAAATTGGATGAATCACACCCTGGAGTTGGCAGGAGTTGACAGTAGCAGCAGCAGGAGCCCAAATATACACTGGAGTTGGCCTCAGGAGCCCAAAAATTGGATGAATCACACCCTGGAGTTGGCAGAAGTTGGCAGCAGCAGCAGCAGGAGCCCAAATATACACTGGAGTTGGCCTCAGGAGCCCAAAAATTGGATGAATCACACCCTGGAGTTGGCAGAAGTTGGCAGCAGCAGCAGCAGGAGCCCAAATATACACTGGAGTTGGCCTCAGGAGCCCAAAAATTGGATGAATCACACCCTGGAGTTGGCAGGAGTTGACAGTAGCAGCAGCAGGAGCCCAAATATACACTGGAGTTGGCCTCAGGAGCCCAAAAATTGGATGAATCACACCCTGGAGTTGGCAGGAGTTGGCAGCAGCAGCAGCAGGAGCCCAAAAAATGGCCTAAAGACATAAATATGTTTTGCACCATTTGGAAAGTGTAAAACGTGGCACCATGCTGAATCTAGTCGCATGCATCAGGCATTGGTGGGTGGAAATCCTGGCTGATCCATCCCTGATTCATTTTGACAAAGGTGAGTCTCTCCACATTTTTAGTTGACAGACGAGTTCTCCTCGCCGTAACTATGGCCCCCGCCGCACTAAACACCCGCTCAGATGGCACGCTACTTGCCGGGCAGGACAGCTTTTCCAGGGCAAACTCTGCTAGTTGCGGCCACAAATCAAGTTTGGCTGCCCAGAAGTCCAGCGGATCCTCAAGGTGTGTTGGCATGGTCATGTCAAAGTATGACATGACCTGCTGGTTCAGGTCCTGCTCCAGGTCTTCCTGCTGCTCATGAGTAGCCTCACTATGCGGGTGTAGAAAGCTACTCATTAGCGACTGAAGACTGAGGCTGCTGCTGCTGATGGAGCTTCTGCTGCTGCTGCTGCCAACCCCCCCAGCGGCCATGGCAGTGGAAGGTGAGCGCAGAGGTCCCCTCGAGTCAGACCTGCGAGAGTATGGACCATGGCGCAGATAGGCATCGGCCAACTGCCTACGTAGAATGTCTTTGTAGTAGTTGAGTTTGTCCTCCCTCTCGGTGGGTTTAAAAAATGCCCCCATTTTGTGCCGGAAGCGAGGGTCCAATAAGGTGGACAGCCAGAAGTCATCCCGCCGACAGATGGAAACAATTCTGGGGTCACTACGCAAGCATGTGAGCATGCTTCGTGCCATTTGCGCAAGTGACTCGGATGGACTACCTGTCTCCATCTCCACTGCATACTGCCACGGTGTGCCCGGGTCCTCTGTCTCTCCTTCCTCAAAAACCTCTAGCTCCTCTGGCTGCTCCTGCTCCTCCTCTCCTGTCCGCTGACTAGATAAACCAGCCATTTCGCCAAGCCTAAACTGTGTTTCGCTGGGCAACTCCTCCTCCTCCTCTTCCTCCTCCTCCTCCTCCAGTTCAGCTCCAACGGGGTTCATGTGGCCGTAAGATGTAAACGCCATGTCTCCAGTGCCCTGACCAGCCATGGTTTCCAACATGTGCTGTAGTACATGAAGCAGTGGAATCACGTCGTTCATCCCGTAATCCTGCCGACTGACAAATAAAGTGGCTTCCTCAAAGGGCCTGAGCAAACGGCAGGTGTCACGTATGAGCTGCCACTGGTTGACATTGAAGTTACACAGGGGAGTCCCCCTATCTGCTTGGATCATCAGGAAATCCGTGATGGCTTTTCTCTGTTCATATAATCGGTCCAACATGTGAAGGGTGGAATTCCAACGGGTGGAAACATCGCAAATCAGACTATGTTGGGGGATACCATTCTGACGCTGTAGCTCAAGAAGGGTGTGTTTGGCGGTGTAGGAGTGGCTGAAGTGCATGCAAAGTTTCCGTGAAGTTGTTAGGATGTCCTGCAGATGGGGGGAACACTTCAGAAACCGCTTGACAACCAGATTGAAGACGTGAGCCATGCAGGGGGCATGGGTCAGGCTTCCTTGGCGCAGCGCAGACAAAATGTTCTTCCCATTGTCGGTAACCATGATTCCCATTTTAAGTTTTCTCGGAGTAAGCCATGTTTGGATTTCCTGATGAATACATTTAAGCAGTTCCTCCCCTGTGTGACTCCGTTCGCCAAGACAAACCATGTGAAGCACTGCGTGACACCTCCGTGCCCTGCACACATGGTAGACTGGAGGGGCACTGAGACTTGAGCCTACAGTGGAGGGTGAGGAGATGGCGGAGGATGAGGAGGCCGAGTCGCACGGTGTCACAGGCCCAATGGGCAGAGAGCGCGGAGGCCGAAGCGGCGTGACCTGTCCAAGTTGCTGCTGCAAAGGGACCACATTCACCCAGTGGGCCGTAAACGACATGTACTGCCCCTGACCGTAGTTACAGCTCCAGATGTCGGCGCTGCCATGTATTTTGCTACACACCGACAGGCTCAAGGACTGGCCCACCTTCTGTTCAACAAAAGTGTGCAGCGCTGGTACTGCCTTCTTGGCAAAGAAATGACGGCTTGGGACTCTCCACCTCGGCTCGGCACAAGCCATCAGTTCTCTGAAAGGTGCAGATTCCACCACCTGAAAAGGGAGCGACTGCAGCACCAGCAACTTGGACAGGAGCACATTCAGCTTCTGCGCCGTAGGATGAGTGGGCGCATACTGCTGTCTCTTGGACATGGCTTCGCTGATGGATTGCTGGCGGGATGCATGACTTGGAGGAGGAGGAGCAGGAGCGACAGAGGATGGGTATGACGCACAGCTGCCTTCGGCTGAGGTGCTGGAGCCTTGGCTGGCAGAAATTGGGAGCTCACTTGGTGAGGAAGCAGACTGGACCACCCCTTGGGAGCCTCGGTTCTCCCAGGTCGTTTTATGGTGACGCATCATATGTTGACGCAGGGCCGTGGTGCCAACATTTGGACCCTGGCCACGCTTCACCTTTTGCCTACATATCTTGCATGTGGCCATGTTACCCTCCTGCGGATGCCTCAGGAAAAACTGCCACACTGCCGAGTAGCTACTTTTCCCACCCCCTGGCCTCACTGATTCACTGCTGCTGTTGCCAACTCCAGGAACCCCTGCTCCACTACCTCCCGATAAGGTAGACTGCCGCACAGCAGGTGCTCTACCCCGGCCGGCTCCAGCCTTTGGAATTGTGCCCCCATGCTGACTGCTACCACCTTGCTGCCTCAGCTGCTGACTCCGGGGCAACCTGCACCCCTCTTCTCCTGATGATGACGATGAAGCCCCTTCATCACCCGGCTCCCAAGTGCGATCGGCTTCATCGTCATCATCATCATCATCACCGAGTTGTGGCTGTACGTCACTGATGTTCGTGGATTCGTCAACAGTGTCTGGCGCAGGAGCTGGAACGCTCGCAGCACCCACGACACTGTCCACATCACTATTTGTCTGCCTAGCTAAAGAAGCCACCTCCATTTCTTGGCTGGGCAGTAGCTGCTGACTGTCCTTGTTGTAAGTGATTCTTTGAATTATTTTTTCCTCAAAGAATATCGAGAGCCGTCGGTGATTTCAGCCAAGGAATTCACAAATATACATATCCGGAATTGAAGCCAAAAAATCGGTGATGGGTTTAATTAATAATTAGAATAAATGAAAAGGTAGATGCCAGTAACTTGCGTTACAAATAAATATAAAACAGAGTTCGTCAATGGATTAAGTTCAGTTGAAATGTCCAGGAATAGAGAGCAAGTCTTTCTTAGGCTGGAAATGAAATGGCGGCAAAACTTCTCCTACTGCCTTTGTCTGATGAAAAATAGCTTGCTCTTCACAGTAAAAAGGTGGGGACTGATTGTCTGTGTATGCAGGGTTGTGTCTGAAAGAAAAGAGTGCCCTGTTCCCTTCCCCCGCGTGACTTAAGAAGCCTTCTATTGAGATCAAATTCCTAGCTGGAGGTATGAACAATCACAATCCCTCCTACTATCTGAACCAATTAACGTCAAAAGGAGGTCCATGAAATATAATATTCAGCTCAACTTACAAATGACAGATGTTATATGTTAATGGTCAGTAGTTCATACATCACATTAATTACATAGACTGACATGGAGACTTAGAGTAAATAAAGACCCAGACACTATTATCCCTGTGTCTCGTTTCACATCTGGGGGCAATTTACTCCCTGCATAGGGGGTCTGATAATCAGATTCCAAAGACAGAGCAATCCATCAAATGAAATTCCAAAAGTTGACCTCTCACACACACAATTTAATCTACTGAATTTTTATGGCGCCACATATAGTTTCTTATATTCAAAATTAAAAAATATTTTAAATATAACAAACCCCCCTGATTATGATTTTATATAAATCATAATTTAATAATTAGAACATTCACACATCAGTCACTGCGTCATTCATTCCAGGTCTTGTTTTGGTTATCCATAATAGATCCCTCTATCAATGAATTCCCAACATCAGGGCCCAATGCAAGTAGTTTCCTCATAAATGTTCTGTGTAATAATTTTCCGCTTCGTGAAATTTCTTTCCTAACTAAACTATGAAGATATTTAACTCTAACTACTAAGATTAATTGTAATATCATACATATAATAATAACGATAAATAAAATAATAACAGGGTGCAATAAAACATTTCCCATCGCTGTTGCCACTGAGGATTTTGACCACATATTAATAGATTTTTTAAATTTACTCCACCAAGAAGCTCCAGAGAAACTAGACCAATCGTGTTGTATAGACTGCAACACTCCTTGTTCATGTTTAAAAACAATCTCTGCTTGCTTAATCTCTGTTTGTAATGCCCTTAAAAAACCTCTATCTTTTATAAGTTCCGCTGTCCATTCCTGCCAAGGGAATTCATCTAATTGAGAAATATTAAATTTTGGAGGGAAGCTCTTTATTTCCCTATTCAGTATAGTGGAAATATTTATTTTGATTCCATTAAAATCAATACTTACTAATTCACCCGCTATACAATATAATCCCCTTTTCAGAACATCTGAATAAACACAGGAACTCATAAGAGCTTTGATTTCTTCACCTTCTGTCATAACTTGGAAACAAAATTTCCTATGTTCAACAGGAGTAAATAACTCAAAGGAGGTTTTAACTTCCTCAATTCTTGCTGTACACAAACTATGGTTATGGAAGCAAGAATGATATATTTCTTTAATTTGACTAGGCAAGCAGACGACCTTTGACTGGAAATGTAAACATGCTGATAGGTCTAGCTGCTCCGGTTCTGTCTGGTCAACATCAATAGCAAAATCCTTATATTGCAACTGATAATACAGAAGTTGGGTGTCGCTCACTGGTATTCCTAAAACAGTGACAGATACCAACTCTTGTTGCTGGCCTGCAATAGGAATCAATGACGTGGCATAACATTCCCCTGGCACACATCCTACCCACTTATTCACCCATAAATCAATATGATTTAAAGCAAACTGATATTCAGAGGGTAGGCTATGTATGATACTCAAAGGTGTAGTGCCACCCTGAAAAGCCTGGGCTATGATCTTGAAATTAGTAGAATATTCTACTTGTACCTCAAGACATGCTCTTGCTACTTGGGAATGCTGTGCACTAGTCATTAATGCCATTGTCACTTCTTGCAGATGAAGAATGGAAGGACCCATTACTGTGGCAGTTTTAACAACCATACCTTGTAAAATCTGATTTATACTCCGCTGGGTCTGTATGCCTCTGCTTCCTAATAACCCCGCAGACTCCAAATCTGATCTCAATGTATTTATATCTATGCTGTTTGTGATACCACTAACAGCTCCTACACCACCAATGATCCCTTCCATTATTCCTCTTTTACTCTTTTTATTTAGAGGTTTACTAAACCATTGTTCAATACCCAAATCCATATTTATCAGATGCTCATGACAATTAGGATATTGCGTGGAGACCTTCCAATCGGAAATGTTAAATTTCCATACAATATTGACAAAATTCCCATCTCGCAACAAGGGTCTGGTCTGATAGTGATTGATCTGGAAGGGGCCTGCAGGTTCAAATAACCTACCCAGACATTTGGTTTTTTCCGGTGACTCAACCAGAACAATAGATGACTTACACTGTTTTCCCTGATTTTCCATCGATATGCAACAATTATAGATACCAGAGTCCTCAAGAATAGGATCTGCCTTAAAATAGACAAACCCTGCTTCAGATCTACTTACCACTCCTATGGACCCTATTTGGATCATATGAGTGGTACCTAGCCTTAGACTCCCTAGGAATGTACCATCCTTTTCCCATGATATTAAAGAATCTTGGGGAAATTGTGCATCTGCTTTGCATATCAATTTAAAATCATTCGTACCCTCTCTGATTTTAACAGATTCTGGAGAAACCTTAATCTCTGGAATTTTCTGATCTGTAACAGTAAGATTTAATACAATTCTCACTGCAGAATTATTCTTTGCAATCATAAAATCCCAGCTCTTAAACACATCTCCTCTCTCTTGAGGGTTTATTTGCAAATGACCCTGATCCAAGAAAGTCAAATAATTTTCGGTCAAAAACCATATGTCTGTTTTAGAACGGCCATTTTTTGCTGTATTGATCCGTTCCAAATCAATATTTCCCGACCATTTAGCTGGAACCTCCCCCTTTATCTCAACACTCCAAAACCCCATATCTTCCATCTTACATGCCCATGAACCTGTTCGATTGTTATGAACAAAGGTTCCATGTAATTTAGAAAATACTGCTTTGGTATCGATACGAGCTTGGATGTTTATGTCATTATTGTATGCAAATGTTATTTCGACACAACAAGTAAAACCATATCCTATACAGATGTTGCCCAAAATATCAATTGTGTCATCAACTGGGGAATTTTTCCATTCTACTATATCCCATCTTCTTTTCCTATAAAAAGAAACATTTTGTTCTGGTGTTAATAAGGTCTCCGGGTCTTCCTCAGGAATTGTAGGGATGCTCATTGTAACACCGCTGCTTAATTGAGTTCTTATAAGGATGTAAAGGAGTCCTAAGATAAAATTTTCTCCTTAGATTTTATCACATCCTGTAATTTCAATGGCTGCATGTTTCAATATGCCTGTAAAATAAAAGTGCAGTATCAGTCATTTTGGCATAAACAATTTGCATTGATCTGCATGAACCCACATTTTTTGCTGTCGCCTCACATTTTTGTTAGAATTTAGAGGCCTTTGGACTTGAATCATTACTTGTCCCATAGAATCAATTATTTCATAAGGACCTTCCCAATTGCTCTGCCAAGGACCACTCTTGCGGAATGCTTTTACCATAACCATGGCTCCCTTCACAAATTTTGATTGATGTGGAGGAACCATTTTTTGCATACGCATGGCTGCATGTGGCAGGACATTGGTTAGATTCTCCTGAAGCAACTGTAACCATTGAGACTTTGCTATAGCCTCTTTTTGTGGTGTTGAAAGAAATGGTTCATGTGGGAATGTTAAATTCATCTTTCGTCCTGTCATTAATTCAAATGGTGAAAACTGAGTAGTAGAGGAAGATGTACCTCTTACACTCATCAATATGAATGGTAATGCGTCTACCCAGGTGTTCCCTCTACTCATTAGCATTTTAGCTATCCTTGCTTTAATAGTCCTATTCATTCGTTCAACAATACCAGCTGACTGAGGATGATAAGCTACATGAAACTGTTGTTCAATTCCTAAAATTCCACACATTGCCTGCATAATTTTACCTGTAAAATGTGTCCCACGGTCTGCTTCCAACTTAAAACAAAAACCCCAGGTAGGAAAGATGTGATTTACCAAAGCCTTGGCTGTGCTTATTGCATCATCTTTCCTTACCGGTATCATTTCAACCCATTTAGAAAATACATCTACCACCACTAAAGCATACCTAAATCCATACTTCCCTGTGGGTAAGGGTCCTATGTAATCTATTTGTAGAGTTTTCCAGGGACCGTCAGCTGGTGCAATTCTTAGTAAAGGTGGCTTTTGTCCTTTTGGTCTAGGGTTTATTTGTGCACATATCAGACAGAATTGCACAACTTCCTCCACTGTTTTTTCCATTTTATCCCAATAAAATTTTTCCTTAAGAATTTCTAGCAACCTTTGCTGACCAATGTGACCTAAACTCTCATGATTGAACTTTGTAAATTCTACCTGCAAGTGTTCTGGTATGACTGGTAATAAGATTCCATTTGAATCGTGGCACAATATATCATTTTCCAAGCTAAAAGGGGGCTTAGGGTCTTGTCGAATTTTTGTTAAATTTGAATCCTTAGCCTGTTCTTTAGCAAATGAAAGAGGCTCCTGCTCTGTCTTACGTATTGCATTCACAATAGCAGGCTTTGTGTCATTGTCAGCGTCAATTCCATCAATAGTCTCCCCCTGTACTGCTGCTTCCTTAGCTAGGCTGTCAGCTGTTCTGTTCCCAATACTCAAGTCACTGTCGTCTCTTTGATGTCCAGGGACTTTAATGATTGCATGACTACAGGGATTCTTAGATGCAATTTCAAAAATTGTTTCTAAAGTTTTCTTGTGAGCTAGATTTTTATTGGAGGAATCAACAAACCCTCTTCTCTTCCAGATCGGAAGATAATCTATGAGTGATCTTACAGAGTAAGAGCTATCACTATAGATTGCTAATGGCATACGATTTCCTTGATCTTCAACAATCAAAAGCGTTTTTAATGCCTCCAATTCTGCTCTTTGTGCCGAATGATGTCCCTCTAATTTATGCTGTATTGCATAACCTCTTTTAGGATACCAAATAGCATATCCTGTGCAATATTTCCCATTTGAAAAATATCTAGAGCCATCAATGAACACTGGCTCATCATCCTTCTCTGCCTCACGTCTGAAAAGAGGTGCAATTGAATCATGACTCTCAATTGAACATTCATGGGGTTCTCCTTCATATTGCATCAATTGGGGTAGCACATACTTAGCCTTATGATCAACATCAATGTTTTTAGAAGAGAGTAGCAGTAACCATTGAGCAAATCTTTGGTTAGAAACTCCAGGAAGATTCTTCTCAAGAAGCATCTTTAAAGTAGAATGCGGAGTTTGCAATGTGATTTTGTTAAAACCAACTACATGCTCAGTAGCTTTCACTGCAAAATGTACTCCTACCAAATTTCTGATACACAGGTCAAATCCCTTTTCTACTGGTGTCAGTAATCTGGAGTAATAACCTAGTATTCTCCATGTGTCACCTTGCAATTGCAACAACACAGCTGAGATGGCTTCATCTGAGACTGACACTTGAATTGCAAATGGCCTATTCTTTTCAACTGTGGCTAGGGCTGGAGCTGACTGCAGATCTCTCTTTAGAGTCTCAAAGGCTGCCTGATGTTCATCTTTCCACATTTCAACAATCTCACCTGAGTCTTTAGTTAATAACTGATACAAGGGAGAAGCCTTGAAAGCAAAGTTCTCAATGAATTCCCTTGAGAAGTTTAACAATCCTAAGAATTGTCTTAACGCCTTGAGACTTGTTGGAACTGGAAGAGATGTGATAGCCTGCACTCTTTCACTCAAAGGTGATCTTTTGCCATGACTTATGATTAATCCTAGAAATCTTACCTCAGTTTTCATAAGCTGCACTTTCTTTGTGTTTAACTTAAGCCCTGCCTCCTGCAACAGCTGAAACATTTCAGCTAGCAGAGACAGATGTTCCGCCTCTGTCTTTGAGCTAATCAAAATGTCGTCTACAAACTGACGGACACAGTCTGGTCTAGAAAATTTTGATAAAACATTTGCTAATGCCTGATGAAATATTGATGGAGATAGGTGGAGCCCTTGGGGCAAGCGATTTAGTAAGTATTGGGTTGAATTATATATAAATGAGAACTTATATTGACAACTTTTGGCAAGTGGAATGGAAAAGAAACCATTAGAGATGTCCAAAACTGAAAAAATTCTATGATCGGCATTTAAATTGGACAATATATCGGGTGTTTCTGACATAATACAAGTAGTCGTGGGTGTGTATTTATTTAACATTCTTAGATCTAATAAGAATCTATAGGAATTATCAGGTTTCTTAACACACCAGCATGGATTATTAGTCACTGAATTTCCCTTCCTAATCACACCTTGCTTAAGGAACTCTTGTATGATCACTGAAACTGGTTCAATTGCCTCTGGGGGTAATTTATATTGCCTTTGTGGTGGGGGGTCCTTACCCTCAATATTCACTAACACATCTTTCATAAGACCCACCTCATTTCTGAATTGTGCCCACAAAGATGGAAATTTCTGAACCAACTGTTTCAAAGCTAGATTATCACCCGTGTCTGGCCATTTATGGTCGGGTGAAATCTTGTCTGTCATACAGACGCTTCCAACTTCAGCATACTGATGTGGATCAATTAATATGGGCTTACGATTAATTGAATCCTTCCAAATAACACAATTTCCTAAGTCAATCACCCATCCTCTGGTTTTCATTAAATCAGCTCCTAAAATCGATTCCGAATTATCACAATGCCAAATGTCAATATCAGTTTTCAAATGACCAGGAATTTCAAATGGTACCCGTTTACACAATGTAGCAGTGTCACTTCCTTTTTTGTTAAAACCAACAACCGTACATGTTTTAGAATTTGTCTTCATTGGTAATTTAGCACCTGTGACAGTAAGCTGTGCTCCTGTATCCAGAAGAAAATTTGATTTTTGTCCATTTAATTCTGCTGTTACAAAGAGTCTTCCACAATTATCAAGCACTAATGGTGCAACAAATTCTAAATGTGTTGGTTTTGGTATGGCAACTTCAGGACCTAGTCAGGGCTTGGGCAATAAACCTTCTGACCTTGCATTTGCCTGTATTTCTTTAGCATAGGAACTGTCACTGATTGTAAGCTCTCTAAGTTGTTTTATTAAAGGACCATAAGGTGTGTGAGATTCTACTTCCTCTATGGCTGGGGGTGCTGATGGTTCCTTAGATACAAAACCATTCTCCTTTCCCAAATTCTTCAATTTTCTACTGTTCAAAAATTTGATACAATTATATTTTATATGACCTGGCTTATTACAATAGTAACAAACAGTCTGTCTTGGCTTTACCTGTTCTCCCTTTTCATTCCTGTAGGGGGCAGCAGAGGGTGTTTTAAATCTTTGAGTCTCCTCTGCGGATCTATTTCCCTGAATCACAGAGATTTTAGCTTTCATGAGACCTGATTTTAATTGTCTCCTAATTTGTTCAATAAATTTTGCGGCTTCCAAAAGATTTGGTTTGTCACAAGCTAAAGTTTTTGAAACCGGATCAAGGTAGTGAAATTTCCTTACAAAAGACTTAACCATTAAATCAGAATCCTCATCCTCTGATAAACCCATGATCAATCTGTAAGCCTGTTCAAACTTTACCATAAAAGCAAAGGCATCTTCATTTGGCAAAGGTTTGAGACTATTCAGCATATCAACATCTGCTGAATCTCCACAGATAAATAAAATTAATTGCCGAAGTCTATCAGCCCGTGTACTGTGAACCAATTCTCCATCTATATCAACTGGAGAAGGCTCAACACGTCTGGACATATGGGTAGGAACCCAAATTTTGAATAATTTATTCTTTTGCTCATCTGTGAGATTGAATTTATCTGTGTTGGATTCAAAAATGTCTGCATTATGAAATGGATCAGCATTTTTATCATATGATGGGATATCTTTTAATGTCTTCATCAATTGTTCATGGATCTTAACATTTACTCTGGCCGATTTATCTAAGAGCTTTCTTCTCCTAAATTCTGTCTCATCTTCCTCATCCTGCAAATCCATAGAAACTGCTTCAGGTATATAAGATACCTTTGGAATGCGCATCTTTAATTCACCTTTTGATGAACCAGCCTGCTCCTTATCAGTTTTCCTAGTGTTTGCCGATATAACTTTTATTTCATTTTTAAGTTTCTCTAATATGAGTTCCCTGCTATTTAATTGATCTTCTAAATTCCCTATATACTCGGCCAATAAAGGGCAATTTTCACAATTAAAATTTATCTCAGATTGATTTTCTATCTGAACTTTTGTTTCCATAACTGCAACTTGCAGATTCTCCTTACTACCATCACCCAAATCGATATTATCACAGGGTATGGTGGCTTTACTTACTTTACAATCCTTAATGCAAGGTTTTACTGGTTCCAACATTACCAATTCACCAAATTCTCTAAACATTCTCATAATATTTTGAATTTTCTTTTTGGATTTATTAATCATAAATCTAGAATTATCTATTTCTAGATTAGCTTTGATGAGCTGAGAATGCATTAATTTCCAAAGCTCTCCATCACATTTCTGATAAATCAAATCAGTAAATTCTAGGCTGCTCTTATCTGCCATATTATTAATAAAATCCATTACTCACCGTAACCTCAGACTTTTTTCTTCAAAAACGTCTTATCACTTGGCCTTCGAATTCCACGCTTAAAGAAGGCGTCCCTTCTTCTTCCTCAAAGTGACCTTCCGACAAAACACTGACAATTCGATCGGACTCTCCTAGGTTCTGCTGGACAGCTGAAGTTTGATTATCTCTCGATGTCTTCCCCCTGATCAAACTCAGATGGATCAGTAGATAATCTTAACGTGTCCAGATTCAGGGGCTCGCCAACTGTTGTAAGTGATTCTTTGAATTATTTTTTCCTCAAAGAATATCGAGAGCCGTCGGTGATTTCAGCCAAGGAATTCACAAATATACATATCCGGAATTGAAGCCAAAAAATCGGTGATGGGTTTAATTAATAATTAGAATAAATGAAAAGGTAGATGCCAGTAACTTGCGTTACAAATAAATATAAAACAGAGTTCGTCAATGGATTAAGTTCAGTTGAAATGTCCAGGAATAGAGAGCAAGTCTTTCTTAGGCTGGAAATGAAATGGCGGCAAAACTTCTCCTACTGCCTTTGTCTGATGAAAAATAGCTTGCTCTTCACAGTAAAAAGGTGGGGACTGATTGTCTGTGTATGCAGGGTTGTGTCTGAAAGAAAAGAGTGCCCTGTTCCCTTCCCCCGCGTGACTTAAGAAGCCTTCTATTGAGATCAAATTCCTAGCTGGAGGTATGAACAATCACAATCCCTCCTACTATCTGAACCAATTAACGTCAAAAGGAGGTCCATGAAATATAATATTCAGCTCAACTTACAAATGACAGATGTTATATGTTAATGGTCAGTAGTTCATACATCACATTAATTACATAGACTGACATGGAGACTTAGAGTAATTACATAGACTGACATGGAGACTTAGAGTAAATAAAGACCCAGACACTATTATCCCTGTGTCTCGTTTCACATCTGGGGGCAATTTACTCCCTGCATAGGGGGTCTGATAATCAGATTCCAAAGACAGAGCAATCCATCAAATGAAATTCCAAAAGTTGACCTCTCACACACACAATTTAATCTACTGAATTTTTATGGCGCCACATATAGTTTCTTATATTCAAAATTAAAAAATATTTTAAATATAACAGTCCTCTATCTGATGGTCCTCCTCACTAAAGAGTGGAGCTGAACCCAAAGCATAGGATACGTCGCTGGGGGAGGGAACGGCGTAGGCCAGAGGCAATGGGAGGACAGGGACTGCTCTCGGGGCATGCCAACTCAGGGTTGTGTCAGAGGAACCTACCGACCCTAGACTGGGGGTCTCAGACGTAAGTTGTGATGATGTTGTTGATGAGCGCGTCAACCAATCTACCACGGCAGATGCGTTACTGGTGGAGACCCGACCGCTAGCAGATACTGGCAGATTAGGTCTCTCAGCGTGACTCCTGCTGCTACTGGCCCCCAGTCTGATGCGAGCTCTGCCTGCGGAATCTTGGCCTCTGCCACTCCTCTTTTCACTTCCAGGCACTTGTCTGCCCGACATAGTCTAACTGGCGTGGTAGTAGGTGATATTTAAAAAAACCCCGGGCAGCGGTGGGTCTATATGAAACAGAATATAATGCACACCAAAAGTGAGCAGTAACACTCAGCCTCCAACAGGCCTGCTTAGTGTAAATAAGAGAGCTGCTTAGTGTAAATAAAGAGGGGTATGCTATGTTACAGAATGGGATGCCTCAACAGAAGTGCACCTGGCAGGCAGCAGTAAGCCTATGCCCAGCAAAAGTGTCTTATAATATAAATATAATAAGAGCAAATGCTTATATGGTCTTAAACAGAGGCTGCTTTAGTCACAGAATGGGATGCCCTGGGCAGGAATGGACCTGGCAGGGTCCAGTAGTGCTTTGGCCAGCAAAAGTGTCTTTATCAGGCTAATTTCAAATATGATAAGAGCAAATGCTTATATGGTCTTAAACAGAGGCTGCTGTAGTCACAGAATGGGATGCCCTGGGCAGGAATGGACCTGGCAGGGTCCAGTAGTGCTTTGGCCAGCAAAAGTGTCTTTATCAGGCCTAATTTCAAATATGATAAGAGCAAATGCTTATATGGTCTTAAACAGAGGCTGCTGTAGTCACAGAATGGGATGCCCCGGGCAGGAATGGACCTGGCAGGGTCCAGTAGTGCTTTGGCCAGCAAAAGTGTCTTTATCAGGCCTAATTTCAAATATGATAAGAGCAAATGCTTATATGGTCTTAAACAGAGGCTGCTGTAGTCACAGAATGGGATGCCCTGGGCAGGAATGGACCTGGCAGGGTCCAGTAGTGCTTTGGCCAGCAAAAGTGTCTTTATCAGGCCTAATTTCAAATATGATAAGAGCAAATGCTTATATGGTCTTAAACAGAGGCTGCTTTAGTCACAGAATGGGATGCCCTGGGCAGGAATGGACCTGGCAGGGTCCAGTAGTGCTTTGGCCAGCAAAAGTGTCTTTATCAGGCTAATTTCAAATATGATAAGAGCAAATGCTTATATGGTCTTAAACAGAGGCTGCTGTAGTCACAGAATGGGATGCCCCGGGCAGGAATGGACCTGGCAGGGTCCAGTAGTGCTTTGGCCAGCAAAAGTGTCTTTATCAGGCCTCATTTCAAATATGATAAGAGCAAATGCTTATATGGTCTTAAACAGAGGCTGCTGTAGTCACAGAATGGGATGCCCTGGGCAGGAATGGACCTGGCAGGGTCCAGTAGTGCTTTGGCCAGCAAAAGTGTCTTTATCAGGCCTAATTTCAAATATGATAAGAGCAAATGCTTATATGGTCTTAAACAGAGGCTGCTTTAGTCACAGAATGGGATGCCCTGGGCAGGAATGGACCTGGCAGGGTCCAGTAGTGCTTTGGCCAGCAAAAGTGTCTTTATCAGGCTAATTTCAAATATGATAAGAGCAAATGCTTATATGGTCTTAAACAGAGGCTGCTGTAGTCACAGAATGGGATGCCCCGGGCAGGAATGGACCTGGCAGGGTCCAGTAGTGCTTTGGCCAGCAAAAGTGTCTTTATCAGGCCTAATTTCAAATATGATAAGAGCAAATGCTTATATGGTCTTAAACAGAGGCTGCTGTAGTCACAGAATGGGATGCCCCGGGCAGGAATGGACCTGGCAGGGTCCAGTAGTGCTTTGGCCAGCAAAAGTGTCTTTATCAGGCCTAATTTCAAATATGATAAGAGCAAATGCTTATATGGTCTTAAACAGAGGCTGCTGTAGTCACAGAATGGGATGCCCTGGGCAGGAATGGACCTGGCAGGGTCCAGTAGTGCTTTGGCCAGCAAAAGTGTCTTTATCAGGCCTAATTTCAAATATGATAAGAGCAAATGCTTATATGGTCTTAAACAGAGGCTGCTTTAGTCACAGAATGGGATGCCCTGGGCAGGAATGGACCTGGCAGGGTCCAGTAGTGCTTTGGCCAGCAAAAGTGTCTTTATCAGGCTAATTTCAAATATGATAAGAGCAAATGCTTATATGGTCTTAAACAGAGGCTGCTGTAGTCACAGAATGGGATGCCCCGGGCAGGAATGGACCTGGCAGGGTCCAGTAGTGCTTTGGCCAGCAAAAGTGTCTTTATCAGGCCTAATTTCAAATATGATAAGAGCAAATGCTTATATGGTCTTAAACAGAGGCTGCTGTAGTCACAGAATGGGATGCCCTGGGCAGGAATGGACCTGGCAGGGTCCAGTAGTGCTTTGGCCAGCAAAAGTGTCTTTATCAGGCCTAATTTCAAATATGATAAGAGCAAATGCTTATATGGTCTTAAACAGAGGCTGCTTTAGTCACAGAATGGGATGCCCTGGGCAGGAATGGACCTGGCAGGGTCCAGTAGTGCTTTGGCCAGCAAAAGTGTCTTTATCAGGCTAATTTCAAATATGATAAGAGCAAATGCTTATATGGTCTTAAACAGAGGCTGCTGTAGTCACAGAATGGGATGCCCCGGGCAGGAATGGACCTGGCAGGGTCCAGTAGTGCTTTGGCCAGCAAAAGTGTCTTTATCAGGCCTAATTTCAAATATGATAAGAGCAAATGCTTATATGGTCTTAAACAGAGGCTGCTTTAGTCACAGAATGGGATGCCCTGGGCAGGAATGGACCTGGCAGGGTCCAGTAGTGCTTTGGCCAGCAAAAGTGTCTTTATCAGGCTAATTTCAAATATGATAAGAGCAAATGCTTATATGGTCTTAAACAGAGGCTGCTGTAGTCACAGAATGGGATGCCCCAACAGGAATCGACCTGGCAGGGTCCAGTAGTGCTTTGGCCAGCAAAAGTGTCTTTATCAGGCCTAATTTCAAATATGATAAGAGCAAATGCTTATATGGTCTTAAACAGAGGCTGCTTTAGTCACAGAATGGGATGCCCCAACAGGAATCGACCTGGCAGGGTCCAGTAGTGCTTTGGCCAGCAAAAGTGTCTTTATCAGGCCTAATTTCAAATATGATAAGAGCAAATGCTTATATGGTCTTAAACAGAGGCTGCTGTAGTCACAGAATGGGATGCCCCGGGCAGGAATGGACCTGGCAGGGTCCAGTAGTGCTTTGGCCAGCAAAAGTGTCTTTATCAGGCCTAATTTCAAATATGATAAGAGCAAATGCTTATATGGTCTTAAACAGAGGCTGCTTTAGTCACAGAATGGGATGCCCTGGGCAGGAATGGACCTGGCAGGGTCCAGTAGTGCTTTGGCCAGCAAAAGTGTCTTTATCAGGCTAATTTCAAATATGATAAGAGCAAATGCTTATATGGTCTTAAACAGAGGCTGCTGTAGTCACAGAATGGGATGCCCCAACAGGAATCGACCTGGCAGGGTCCAGTAGTGCTTTGGCCAGCAAAAGTGTCTTTATCAGGCCTAATTTCAAATATGATAAGAGCAAATGCTTATATGGTCTTAAACAGAGGCTGCTGTAGTCACAGAATGGGATGCCCCGGGCAGGAATGGACCTGGCAGGGTCCAGTAGTGCTTTGGCCAGCAAAAGTGTCTTTATCAGGCCTAATTTCAAATATGATAAGAGCAAATGCTTATATGGTCTTAAACAGAGGCTGCTTTAGTCACAGAATGGGATGCCCTGGGCAGGAATGGACCTGGCAGGGTCCAGTAGTGCTTTGGCCAGCAAAAGTGTCTTTATCAGGCTAATTTCAAATATGATAAGAGCAAATGCTTATATGGTCTTAAACAGAGGCTGCTGTAGTCACAGAATGGGATGCCCCAACAGGAATCGACCTGGCAGGGTCCAGTAGTGCTTTGGCCAGCAAAAGTGTCTTTATCAGGCCTAATTTCAAATATGATAAGAGCAAATGCTTATATGGTCTTAAACAGAGGCTGCTTTAGTCACAGAATGGGATGCCCCAACAGGAATCGACCTGGCAGGGTCCAGTAGTGCTTTGGCCAGCAAAAGTGTCTTTATCAGGCCTAATTTCAAATATGATAAGAGCAAATGCTTATATGGTCTTAAACAGAGGCTGCTGTAGTCACAGAATGGGATGCCCTGGGCAGGAATGGACCTGGCAGGGTCCAGTAGTGCTTTGGCCAGCAAAAGTGTCTTTATCAGGCCTAATTTCAAATATGATAAGAGCAAATGCTTATATGGTCTTAAACAGAGGCTGCTGTAGTCACAGAATGGGATGCCCCGGGCAGGAATGGACCTGGCAGGGTCCAGTAGTGCTTTGGCCAGCAAAAGTGTCTTTATCAGGCCTAATTTCAAATATGATAAGAGCAAATGCTTATATGGTCTTAAACAGAGGCTGCTGTAGTCACAGAATGGGATGCCCTGGGCAGGAATGGACCTGGCATGGTCCAGTAGTGCTTTGGCCAGCAAAAGTGTCTTTATCAGGCCTAATTTCAAATATGATAAGAGCAAATGCTTATATGGTCTTAAACAGAGGCTGCTTTAGTCACAGAATGGGATGCCCTGGGCAGGAATGGACCTGGCAGGGTCCAGTAGTGCTTTGGCCAGCAAAAGTGTCTTTATCAGGCTAATTTCAAATATGATAAGAGCAAATGCTTATATGGTCTTAAACAGAGGCTGCTGTAGTCACAGAATGGGATGCCCCGGGCAGGAATGGACCTGGCAGGGTCCAGTAGTGCTTTGGCCAGCAAAAGTGTCTTTATCAGGCCTAATTTCAAATATGATAAGAGCAAATGCTTATATGGTCTTAAACAGAGGCTGCTTTAGTCACAGAATGGGATGCCCTGGGCAGGAATGGACCTAGCAGGGTCCAGTAGTGCTTTGGCCAGCAAAAGTGTCTTTATCAGGCTAATTTCAAATATGATAAGAGCAAATGCTTATATGGTCTTAAACAGAGGCTGCTGTAGTCACAGAATGGGATGCCCCAACAGGAATCGACCTGGCAGGGTCCAGTAGTGCTTTGGCCAGCAAAAGTGTCTTTATCAGGCCTAATTTCAAATATGATAAGAGCAAATGCTTATATGGTCTTAAACAGAGGCTGCTTTAGTCACAGAATGGGATGCCCCAACAGGAATCGACCTGGCAGGGTCCAGTAGTGCTTTGGCCAGCAAAAGTGTCTTTATCAGGCCTAATTTCAAATATGATAAGAGCAAATGCTTATATGGTCTTAAACAGAGGCTGCTGTAGTCACAGAATGGGATGCCCTGGGCAGGAATGGACCTGGCAGGGTCCAGTAGTGCTTTGGCCAGCAAAAGTGTCTTTATCAGGCCTAATTTCAAATATGATAAGAGCAAATGCTTATATGGTCTTAAACAGAGGCTGCTGTAGTCACAGAATGGGATGCCCCGGGCAGGAATGGACCTGGCAGGGTCCAGTAGTGCTTTGGCCAGCAAAAGTGTCTTTATCAGGCCTAATTTCAAATATGATAAGAGCAAATGCTTATATGGTCTTAAACAGAGGCTGCTTTAGTCACAGAATGGGATGCCCTGGGCAGGAATGGACCTGGCAGGGTCCAGTAGTGCTTTGGCCAGCAAAAGTGTCTTTATCAGGCTAATTTCAAATATGATAAGAGCAAATGCTTATATGGTCTTAAACAGAGGCTGCTGTAGTCACAGAATGGGATGCCCCGGGCAGGAATGGACCTGGCAGGGTCCAGTAGTGCTTTGGCCAGCAAAAGTGTCTTTATCAGGCCTAATTTCAAATATGATAAGAGCAAATGCTTATATGGTCTTAAACAGAGGCTGCTTTAGTCACAGAATGGGATGCCCTGGGCAGGAATGGACCTGGCAGGGTCCAGTAGTGCTTTGGCCAGCAAAAGTGTCTTTATCAGGCTAATTTCAAATATGATAAGAGCAAATGCTTATATGGTCTTAAACAGAGGCTGCTGTAGTCACAGAATGGGATGCCCCAACAGGAATCGACCTGGCAGGGTCCAGTAGTGCTTTGGCCAGCAAAAGTGTCTTTATCAGGCCTAATTTCAAATATGATAAGAGCAAATGCTTATATGGTCTTAAACAGAGGCTGCTTTAGTCACAGAATGGGATGCCCCAACAGGAATCGACCTGGCAGGGTCCAGTAGTGCTTTGGCCAGCAAAAGTGTCTTTATCAGGCCTAATTTCAAATATGATAAGAGCAAATGCTTATATGGTCTTAAACAGAGGCTGCTTTAGTCACAGAATGGGATGCCCCAACAGGAATCGACCTGGCAGGGTCCAGTAGTGCTTTGGCCAGCAAAAGTGTCTTTATCAGGCCTAATTTCAAATATGATAAGAGCAAATGCTTATATGGTCTTAAACAGAGGCTGCTGTAGTCACAGAATGGGATGCCCTGGGCAGGAATGGACCTGGCAGGGTCCAGTAGTGCTTTGGCCAGCAAAAGTGTCTTTATCAGGCCTAATTTCAAATATGATAAGAGCAAATGCTTATATGGTCTTAAACAGAGGCTGCTGTAGTCACAGAATGGGATGCCCCGGGCAGGAATGGACCTGGCAGGGTCCAGTAGTGCTTTGGCCAGCAAAAGTGTCTTTATCAGGCCTAATTTCAAATATGATAAGAGCAAATGCTTATATGGTCTTAAACAGAGGCTGCTGTAGTCACAGAATGGGATGCCCTGGGCAGGAATGGACCTGGCATGGTCCAGTAGTGCTTTGGCCAGCAAAAGTGTCTTTATCAGGCCTAATTTCAAATATGATAAGAGCAAATGCTTATATGGTCTTAAACAGAGGCTGCTTTAGTCACAGAATGGGATGCCCTGGGCAGGAATGGACCTGGCAGGGTCCAGTAGTGCTTTGGCCAGCAAAAGTGTCTTTATCAGGCTAATTTCAAATATGATAAGAGCAAATGCTTATATGGTCTTAAACAGAGGCTGCTGTAGTCACAGAATGGGATGCCCCGGGCAGGAATGGACCTGGCAGGGTCCAGTAGTGCTTTGGCCAGCAAAAGTGTCTTTATCAGGCCTAATTTCAAATATGATAAGAGCAAATGCTTATATGGTCTTAAACAGAGGCTGCTTTAGTCACAGAATGGGATGCCCTGGGCAGGAATGGACCTAGCAGGGTCCAGTAGTGCTTTGGCCAGCAAAAGTGTCTTTATCAGGCTAATTTCAAATATGATAAGAGCAAATGCTTATATGGTCTTAAACAGAGGCTGCTGTAGTCACAGAATGGGATGCCCCGGGCAGGAATGGACCTGGCAGGGTCCAGTAGTGCTTTGGCCAGCAAAAGTGTCTTTATCAGGCCTAATTTCAAATATGATAAGAGCAAATGCTTATATGGTCTTAAACAGAGGCTGCTTTAGTCACAGAATGGGATGCCCTGGGCAGGAATGGACCTGGCAGGGTCCAGTAGTGCTTTGGCCAGCAAAAGTGTCTTTATCAGGCTAATTTCAAATATGATAAGAGCAAATGCTTATATGGTCTTAAACAGAGGCTGCTGTAGTCACAGAATGGGATGCCCCAACAGGAATCGACCTGGCAGGGTCCAGTAGTGCTTTGGCCAGCAAAAGTGTCTTTATCAGGCCTAATTTCAAATATGATAAGAGCAAATGCTTATATGGTCTTAAACAGAGGCTGCTTTAGTCACAGAATGGGATGCCCCAACAGGAATCGACCTGGCAGGGTCCAGTAGTGCTTTGGCCAGCAAAAGTGTCTTTATCAGGCCTAATTTCAAATATGATAAGAGCAAATGCTTATATGGTCTTAAACAGAGGCTGCTGTAGTCACAGAATGGGATGCCCTGGGCAGGAATGGACCTGGCAGGGTCCAGTAGTGCTTTGGCCAGCAAAAGTGTCTTTATCAGGCCTAATTTCAAATATGATAAGAGCAAATGCTTATATGGTCTTAAACAGAGGCTGCTGTAGTCACAGAATGGGATGCCCCGGGCAGGAATGGACCTGGCAGGGTCCAGTAGTGCTTTGGCCAGCAAAAGTGTCTTTATCAGGCCTAATTTCAAATATGATAAGAGCAAATGCTTATATGGTCTTAAACAGAGGCTGCTGTAGTCACAGAATGGGATGCCCTGGGCAGGAATGGACCTGGCAGGGTCCAGTAGTGCTTTGGCCAGCAAAAGTGTCTTTATCAGGCCTAATTTCAAATATGATAAGAGCAAATGCTTATATGGTCTTAAACAGAGGCTGCTTTAGTCACAGAATGGGATGCCCTGGGCAGGAATGGACCTGGCAGGGTCCAGTAGTGCTTTGGCCAGCAAAAGTGTCTTTATCAGGCTAATTTCAAATATGATAAGAGCAAATGCTTATATGGTCTTAAACAGAGGCTGCTGTAGTCACAGAATGGGATGCCCCGGGCAGGAATGGACCTGGCAGGGTCCAGTAGTGCTTTGGCCAGCAAAAGTGTCTTTATCAGGCCTAATTTCAAATATGATAAGAGCAAATGCTTATATGGTCTTAAACAGAGGCTGCTTTAGTCACAGAATGGGATGCCCTGGGCAGGAATGGACCTGGCAGGGTCCAGTAGTGCTTTGGCCAGCAAAAGTGTCTTTATCAGGCTAATTTCAAATATGATAAGAGCAAATGCTTATATGGTCTTAAACAGAGGCTGCTGTAGTCACAGAATGGGATGCCCCAACAGGAATCGACCTGGCAGGGTCCAGTAGTGCTTTGGCCAGCAAAAGTGTCTTTATCAGGCCTAATTTCAAATATGATAAGAGCAAATGCTTATATGGTCTTAAACAGAGGCTGCTTTAGTCACAGAATGGGATGCCCCAACAGGAATCGACCTGGCAGGGTCCAGTAGTGCTTTGGCCAGCAAAAGTGTCTTTATCAGGCCTAATTTCAAATATGATAAGAGCAAATGCTTATATGGTCTTAAACAGAGGCTGCTGTAGTCACAGAATGGGATGCCCCGGGCAGGAATGGACCTGGCAGGGTCCAGTAGTGCTTTGGCCAGCAAAAGTGTCTTTATCAGGCCTAATTTCAAATATGATAAGAGCAAATGCTTATATGGTCTTAAACAGAGGCTGCTTTAGTCACAGAATGGGATGCCCTGGGCAGGAATGGACCTGGCAGGGTCCAGTAGTGCTTTGGCCAGCAAAAGTGTCTTTATCAGGCTAATTTCAAATATGATAAGAGCAAATGCTTATATGGTCTTAAACAGAGGCTGCTGTAGTCACAGAATGGGATGCCCCAACAGGAATCGACCTGGCAGGGTCCAGTAGTGCTTTGGCCAGCAAAAGTGTCTTTATCAGGCCTAATTTCAAATATGATAAGAGCAAATGCTTATATGGTCTTAAACAGAGGCTGCTGTAGTCACAGAATGGGATGCCCCGGGCAGGAATGGACCTGGCAGGGTCCAGTAGTGCTTTGGCCAGCAAAAGTGTCTTTATCAGGCCTAATTTCAAATATGATAAGAGCAAATGCTTATATGGTCTTAAACAGAGGCTGCTTTAGTCACAGAATGGGATGCCCTGGGCAGGAATGGACCTGGCAGGGTCCAGTAGTGCTTTGGCCAGCAAAAGTGTCTTTATCAGGCTAATTTCAAATATGATAAGAGCAAATGCTTATATGGTCTTAAACAGAGGCTGCTTTAGTCACAGAATGGGATGCCCCAACAGGAATCGACCTGGCAGGGTCCAGTAGTGCTTTGGCCAGCAAAAGTGTCTTTATCAGGCCTAATTTCAAATATGATAAGAGCAAATGCTTATATGGTCTTAAACAGAGGCTGCTGTAGTCACAGAATGGGATGCCCTGGGCAGGAATGGACCTGGCAGGGTCCAGTAGTGCTTTGGCCAGCAAAAGTGTCTTTATCAGGCCTAATTTCAAATATGATAAGAGCAAATGCTTATATGGTCTTAAACAGAGGCTGCTGTAGTCACAGAATGGGATGCCCCGGGCAGGAATGGACCTGGCAGGGTCCAGTAGTGCTTTGGCCAGCAAAAGTGTCTTTATCAGGCCTAATTTCAAATATGATAAGAGCAAATGCTTATATGGTCTTAAACAGAGGCTGCTGTAGTCACAGAATGGGATGCCCTGGGCAGGAATGGACCTGGCAGGGTCCAGTAGTGCTTTGGCCAGCAAAAGTGTCTTTATCAGGCCTAATTTCAAATATGATAAGAGCAAATGCTTATATGGTCTTAAACAGAGGCTGCTTTAGTCACAGAATGGGATGCCCTGGGCAGGAATGGACCTGGCAGGGTCCAGTAGTGCTTTGGCCAGCAAAAGTGTCTTTATCAGGCTAATTTCAAATATGATAAGAGCAAATGCTTATATGGTCTTAAACAGAGGCTGCTGTAGTCACAGAATGGGATGCCCCGGGCAGGAATGGACCTGGCAGGGTCCAGTAGTGCTTTGGCCAGCAAAAGTGTCTTTATCAGGCCTAATTTCAAATATGATAAGAGCAAATGCTTATATGGTCTTAAACAGAGGCTGCTTTAGTCACAGAATGGGATGCCCTGGGCAGGAATGGACCTGGCAGGGTCCAGTAGTGCTTTGGCCAGCAAAAGTGTCTTTATCAGGCTAATTTCAAATATGATAAGAGCAAATGCTTATATGGTCTTAAACAGAGGCTGCTGTAGTCACAGAATGGGATGCCCCAACAGGAATCGACCTGGCAGGGTCCAGTAGTGCTTTGGCCAGCAAAAGTGTCTTTATCAGGCCTAATTTCAAATATGATAAGAGCAAATGCTTATATGGTCTTAAACAGAGGCTGCTTTAGTCACAGAATGGGATGCCCCAACAGGAATCGACCTGGCAGGGTCCAGTAGTGCTTTGGCCAGCAAAAGTGTCTTTATCAGGCCTAATTTCAAATATGATAAGAGCAAATGCTTATATGGTCTTAAACAGAGGCTGCTGTAGTCACAGAATGGGATGCCCTGGGCAGGAATGGACCTGGCAGGGTCCAGTAGTGCTTTGGCCAGCAAAAGTGTCTTTATCAGGCCTAATTTCAAATATGATAAGAGCAAATGCTTATATGGTCTTAAACAGAGGCTGCTGTAGTCACAGAATGGGATGCCCCGGGCAGGAATGGACCTGGCAGGGTCCAGTAGTGCTTTGGCCAGCAAAAGTGTCTTTATCAGGCCTAATTTCAAATATGATAAGAGCAAATGCTTATATGGTCTTAAACAGAGGCTGCTGTAGTCACAGAATGGGATGCCCTGGGCAGGAATGGACCTGGCAGGGTCCAGTAGTGCTTTGGCCAGCAAAAGTGTCTTTATCAGGCCTAATTTCAAATATGATAAGAGCAAATGCTTATATGGTCTTAAACAGAGGCTGCTTTAGTCACAGAATGGGATGCCCTGGGCAGGAATGGACCTGGCAGGGTCCAGTAGTGCTTTGGCCAGCAAAAGTGTCTTTATCAGGCTAATTTCAAATATGATAAGAGCAAATGCTTATATGGTCTTAAACAGAGGCTGCTGTAGTCACAGAATGGGATGCCCTGGGCAGGAATGGACCTGGCAGGGTCCAGTAGTGCTTTGGCCAGCAAAAGTGTCTTTATCAGGCCTAATTTCAAATATGATAAGAGCAAATGCTTATATGGTCTTAAACAGAGGCTGCTTTAGTCACAGAATGGGATGCCTCACAGCAGACTTAAGATCAGTTCAGTATATATGCACAGTTAGTTACTATAAGCAGCCTGAAAACGCTAACAAAGGCTGGATGAAAAAAAAAAAATCTCCCTGTCAGCCAGCTCCGTTTTTCCTACCTTTCCCTGGCTTTCTGTCTGTCTCCTGTCTGTCTCCTGTCTGTCTCCTGCCTGTCTCCTGCCTGTCTCCTGCCTGTCCCTGTCTGTCCCTGTCTCCAGCCTGTCTAACTGCCTCAGCTACACAGCGTTCTGTCTGTCTGTCACGAATGCAATAGAGAAATGAGGAAAAGCAAGATGGCCGCCGTTAAATACCGCTGTGTGACGTCACCGGGCTTGCTGGCTGCTGATAGGCTGCATGTGACTGCCCCAGCTTGCACTGGCGCGGGATACATGTCCAGACATGTCCCGTCCGCCATCTTAGAATGCCTGTAAATGTAAATGAATGGATGTTAAAGGAAAACTTCGAGTGATCGAATCGCGGGGAAATTCGGATTCGATCCGAATCGAATTTTTCCTGAAATTCGGATCGAATCCGGGTACGTCCGGATCGATTCGCTCATCCCTAACCATAACATAATATTTTATTATATGTTACACTATAGCAAAAATAAAAACACACACATGCAACACAAAGACACTGTTAAAATCAATTTATCCACTATTCCTGTGATGCTAAAATACTAAAAATCCATATTATAGAAGACCACAAGGTATCAAAAAGTACAAATAGAAATCAGTATTAAATAGCTCCACAAATGCCCCCCCCCCCCCCCAAAGAAAATAATATATATATTTTTATATATTTCTAATTACTCAAGTGAGTGTTCAATGGCTCCACTTAGTGCAAAAAATACAAGTATAAAAAGCTAATCACTACAAATAATTCATCAAGACCATAAACCTGTGCAATCAATCAAATCTAAAGTGCAAATGCTAGATAAGAAGGCTATATTCACCAAGTAAAGCAGGGTATTAGACCCCCAATGCAAACCCAATACACAAAAGTGCTGTTAGTGCAGAGGGCTGTTTAAGGGAGCTGAGGTAGTAAGCAATCACTGGAAAGACAAAGTAAAGATCATACTATCCTTGTGCTCAAACGTGACTAATCATCAGGCAGTGGATTGAAGGCAGCAGACCCCACGCGTTCCGCCGATCCGCTGCGGCTTCTCCAGGGGTGCTGTCTCTTTGAATGGTGTCTCCTTTTATGTGGAATGGCAGAGAATCAGGCCACCCTCCTCCCTCCCCCCCCCCCCCAGTGCGAGGTGTAACTCCCGCCCCCTGACGCAGCGTGTCCGATTGGACAAGGACGCACCCATCAACTGTAGTGATGGATGGCGGTTAAGCACCATATGTGCAGCCGAGCCCCCTTTCAGCAAGATCAAATCAATCCTGGCCAGCCGTCAGCTGGCAGAGCCCGCCCCCCCCCCATGATGACCCGGCCGGTGTCATCAGCTAAAGGGGAGGGGCTGGGCTCCACCAGCATAACAGCCCGGACTTCAGAGAGGAAGGCTGCACATAGGGTGGGGGAGGGAAGGAGGCAGATATCTCTGCTCAGCCATGCTACCAATGGTTATCATGCATATTTAATTATGTCTGTTATTGTACAGAGAAATAACACAACATATGCTTCTTGAATATATATTTAGATCCAGTACAATTTTATTATGTAGTGAGTGATTTGAATAGCTGTATACCATGTAAATAGTTGAGTTACACTTTGTTTATGCTATATTCACAAAAGAATGTGACATGCCGAGTGGAATGCAGGGGAATAACCGAAACCCTCCATTAAATGTCACTGGTCTAACCAAGGAAGAAGTCCAGAACCATCTAAAGCAGATAAAAATCGATCACTGGGACCAGATGACATACATCCTCGTGTTTTAAGGGAGTTATGTACAGTAATAGACAAGCCATTATTTCTAATATTTGTGGACTGAATAACTACAGGGTCTGTTCCGAGGGATTGGCGCTTGGCAAATGTGGTGCCAATATTCAAAAAGGGATCTAGGGGGGAACCTGGGAACTACAGACCGGTAAGCTTAACATCTGTGGTGGGCAAGCTGTTTGAAGGTTTCTTAAGGGATACTATCCTGGAGCACCTTGGGGAAAATGATTACTCCATATCAGCATGGATTTATGAGGAATCGCTCCTGCCAGACAAACCTAATCAGCTTTTATGAGGAGGTAAGTTCAAGATTGGATCAGGGGGAGTCATTGGATATCATATATCTTGACTTTTCTAAAGCATTTGATACTGTGCCACATAAAAGGCTGGTACAAAAGATGAGAATGCTTGGACTAGGGGAAAACGTGTGCAGATGGGTGGGAAATTGGCTTAACCCTTTAAATGCCAGCCACGTAAAATTTACGTGGTTGCCTCTCCGTCACTTAACTGCCAGCCACGTAAAATTTACGTGCCTGGCATTTACCCCTGCTAGCGGGCAAAAAAAAAAAAATACTCACCTGACCCCTCGTTGGATCCGACCGGGTCTCCTCTTTAATTTGGTGCCATCCGATCCCCCGTGGGGGCTCGGATGGCTCCAGGAGAGCCCCCGGAATAGGCCACCCCCCCCCGCTTCTGCAGCTGCTGACTGTAAAAAAAAAAAAAAATAAATAAAAATGACATTCACTTACCTGCGTTTGCGCTGGCTCCCGCTGTCCCTCCTCTTCACCTGGGGAGCCTCCGATCCCCCCCCCAGGACTTACGGATCTTCAGGAGAGAGCCCGGGAGGCTCTCATCTCTTTCCTCCTCGATGGCGGCCGCCATCTTGCCGCTAAGCTAAGCTAAGCTAATGACGTCATCCCGGCCCTGATCACCGGCTTCAGCTCTCTCAGCTGTCAGATGCCGGTGATCGGTGGCAGGAGATCCTCTGATCTCCTGCCTCCCCCCCCCCCTTCTCTGGATGCCGATCACCGGCATCTGTCATCAGAGCGGCGAGGGACAAGAGCTTACAATCGGAGGTAAGTACAGTAAAAAAAACATTTTTTTTTTTAATGAAATACTTTTATTACTTGTGTGGTGTTTTTTTTTTTCACAGTTAACCCTTTAGACCCCTTATACCAGCTCACAAGGCTCTGGGTCTGGCAAGTCACCTGCGGCTAGTGGGTGACTTGCCATTAACCCCCAGCCCCCCATTACCTGCCTCCCCAACGGTCAGGGGGGGCAGAAGGGCCCGGGCCACTTAGTGGCTATGTGGGCTAGTAGCCTGCAGGGCCAGGGGCCACCAACGCTGGCCCCTGCTCCCTGTTTTACAAGCCCCCATAGCTGGCCCGGGTCGGTAATGCTGGGTAGGGGGGACCCTATGTCATTTTTTTTTTTAATTAACCCTTTTGTGTTCTGTCATCCAGCAGCTATAAAAGGCTTCTAGCAAGTGAGCAGAAGCCAGTGATCGCCGAGGGACAGAGTGCTCCAGTATGGATGGAAGGTAAGTATTAAAAAAAAAAAAATAATAATAATAAAATATTATTCTAAGCATACAGCACGTCCTGCTCCATCTATAATACTTACACATGGGTAATCCTTCGCCAGAGGGCGCTGTTCACTGCAGACATGCAAAAACAGGCTCCTCCCGGCCCTTCATATACCCAGGGACCTCCCACAAATCCCCAGATTTCTCTGCACTGCTGAACTGCGAAGACATGAAGTATCACGCTCTCGGAGGCGAGCGGGGCTTTACAGCCCGTGGCCCTGTGGGACTATTTCCACCCGTCCTCTTTATGAAGAATATGCCTCCCAGCCTGGGCTGCGTTGGTCGGGTGAAGGTAGGCAGCACCTTGTGTGCTTAACGGAGCCATGCTCCAGCGCAATCCCCCACCATAGGGTAGGCGGTTAGGCTGATGGTGAGCCTCTAGTGGATGCCCCTCCCGCGTTTTTGCCCGTGCCCCTCACAGAGTTAGTCCCTGGACGCAAGTCCACTTCTCCCTCGCTTCCTCCCGGGGGAAAAGAAAGGGGGGGGGGTATGTGTGGCAGTCCTAGTGCAATGTAACACGTTTAAGGCCTTTGATCTTTTATTGTACTTGGGTGTCAGTGTCGCGCTCCTTGCTCCACATAAGTTATGGTTGCGAGCCTGTTTGTCCTTTCATTAACATTAGTGCATCATTTTCTAGCGTGACAGCAACATTATGTATGTGCGTTCTATGCACTACTGTCTTTCTTGGTCAGAGCTTCGCGCTCTTTGGGGTAGGTGGGGGCTCGGCATGACGCGCTCCGCGTCACAGCCAGGTCAGGCCCACCCCTCGAGGTTCGCTTGGTGCCATTTTGACAATCTTCGCACGCGCGCGTGGTGCGATCCCGCCTCCTCCCTTGGTCATGTAAGTGCCCTCCGGGGCGGTATTTGTTCTATGTGTTTATTCGGCTGCGCATGGCACTGACACCACCCCTCTTGTCCCATTATGTCTTTCAGACACCAGGACTTCGGTGGCTTCTCCCGGCCTCACATATATTACAGCGGGTCCACATAACAAATTCTCCCACTTCCTAGCGGGTCTTGGGGCATCCAGGGTTGCCTATTGCGTAAATCCTTGCGGGCATACTGCTCAGATAATCACCATATGGAGGCATCTCAGAATTATGTACCCGGGGTCCCTCTGGGAGAGCGTATGGGCCCTGGAAAGAAGCGGTCCCTAACGCCTCCTGGCTCTCCGGTTCCTAACGATACCGATGACTCTGCTGATATGCAGGACCTTGATCCTTCTGAGGAAGGTGAGCTATTCTCAGATTCGGGCTCCTCGGATGAGATGCCCGAGAGCCGTGATGATTCTGGGCCCGGTTCTTGGGGCCTGTGTGACACAGATGAAATTCTTATTAAGATCTTTGAGGTTTTGTCAATCTCCCCTCCTGGAGAGGCTCCCAAGCCTAAGAAGGAGAGTTTCCACACAGCGCCGCCGTGCTTGGAGTTCCTGGAACAGGATCATTTCCAGAATCTTATGTCCCAAGAATGGGAATCGCCTTGTAAACTTAAAGGGGTCCCAGGGGTCTGGGATTGGAAGTACCCTTTCCCTCCTGATGTGGATAATTTTTGGTCAACACCTCTTGTGGTGGATGCACCAATTATAGGGGTTACTAACCCCCCCTTCATGACGACTCCTTATTACCGTCCCCTTCGGGATGCTGAGGACCGGCGCATTGACAGGCTGGCTTCCCACGCCTTTTCCTGTGCAGGGACGGCTCTGCGCCCGGTCTGTGCCGCGGCCATCACTGCGGTGGCCGCCAGGACTCTTGTTAGAAAAGTACTTGACCACCGACCTGAGGACTGTGATGTGTTTATGAGGTTCATCCTCTCAGCGCTGGATGACACCATTAAGATGTGTGCTAGAACCTCTGCCCTTGTGGTAGCTATTTGCCGCCTGGTCTGGCTGCGACAGTGGGGTGCTGACGATGCTACGAAAAAGGCTCTCACTGGCCTTCCCTTCAGAGGACGGCAACTATTTGGGGCCCGTTTGGACCTTTTTGGAAAAAAGGGTAAGGCACCCTACGCAGAAGGCCATCCCGGCCTCCCCGGGGCAGGGCCACCCCTCCACCTCCCTACGTCAGTGTCAAACGCGAACCTGAGGTGTGCTTCCAACTGTTCGGTGTGGATTTCTACCATGGGGTGGGCAGACAACGCCCTGGGCCCTCTGGCAGGACTAAGTCCAAATCTGCCAAGACCTCCCAAGCATGAAGGGACGCCCTCGGTGTGAGGGTACTGCTGCAGCAGCTGTCTCCCATCTAGGAATGTACCTTCTCCTTCTGGTGGTTCCAGGAGGTAGTTCCCCTGGACACAGGATAGCATTGCTGGGCGGTCCCTCTCAGTGGTTGTTAGGGTGCTTCTAGCCCCTGTTTTTCCCTCAGGAATTGGTGCAGGCCATACTAGGCCTACAGAGTTTGGACTTACGTACAGGTTGCCCTTAACAGAATGGGGCTATGGCCTCTATATTAACCTTCCTCCTTCCCTCAACAGTATGAGGCAGTCAGGGCCACGCTGGCCTATGGTAGGCCTGGCAATTCTACTCTCACAGGTAGTCCCTATATGACATCTCTGTCTTGGGACACAGGCACCCTGTGCAAGGGGGGCTTCCGACCTTCTGTGGAGTTCTAGATCTTCTTAGTTCCCCCTGTGTCTGCTGGACACCAAGACCTTTACTAGGCGGTGTGGCAGGACCAACCCTGCGGATTGAGGCATTGTTTGTGGCCTCTCTTTCGCTCCCAGGCTACTCGCCATGGCGCGAATGGGGGTGATGTCTCGGACATGCCTGGGGGGGGCGTCCGCATTAGGACCTACCGGGTCATCTTTCCTTACTCCCCAATCTCTACTTCAGGCCGAGTAGATTGGTCGGCCGGCGGTGTCCCCTGGGAGTTACTGGATGGGTGCTCAGTCGCCTCAATCCCTCTTGGTCCATTATCCACTATCTCCATTCCTTGGATTCGGTTCAGGCTTGAGCCTTCTTCCTTGGCAACAAGTGGACTCCTGGTTACGGGGGCTCTGTCCCCCTTTGCTGACATCTTACTTTCACCAGGCAGGATTGCAGCTGGTGGGCCCGTTGGTGGCGTATCAGATGATGTCCCTTATATACCGAGCCCTTGGGCTCTTCGGCACAGTAGGTTATTGATCCTACATGGGGTTCCAGCACCCCTGGGGCTTGGTCTGTGCTCATTCCCCCTTGGTAAGGTGGTTCCTCTTGAGCTGATCATATTCAAGGGCCCTGTCAGGGGGCACCCCCTTTTTTGCTTGCATCTTCCTGTGAATGGTCACCTTAGGTACCAAGTCTCGCAGGTGGGGGGGGACTTCCAAAGCCCCCCGTGGTTCCTAGGTAGGGTCCCTTAGAGGGTCCATCTTACCTACTGGTTGTTGCAACAGTGAGCCTTCCGTTGACTCTATACAGCTGGACTTCTCCTCTTTTAGGACCTGTCTATTTGGGGACTCTTGGTCTGTTGGAAGACAATGGCCTGTTTTATTATTGGTCTGGAGCTTGAAGCAGGATGATCCCTCTGGAGGGTTCCTGATCCTGATAAGGGCGGGGGTCTACGCCCCCTGCTCCTCAGCGGTATTCGCTCCGCTGGATGCCTTTCAGTGGCAGGTTATGCTATCCTGGTGTCGCTCTGAGAGCCAACTAGGGTGGCTCCGTCGGGTCTCGCTTATACCACAGGGGCTCCGCCCTTGTTTTTACTGTCCCAGAATATTCTGACTCTGGTCATGAGGGGCTTAGTAAAATTATGCATAGATTTTCTATTTTATATGCCTTCTCTTCGTTCACCCTACTATGTGGGGTTCTGCGCACGGTTGTGCTGATAGAGAGACCCGTGAGATTGATGGCCCCTGGGTGGCCTTGTGAACTGTGGTTCGCAGATGCTTCTGCTGAGGTCTGCTGACCTGTACGCTCTCTCTCAGGAGTGTGGTTCTGCACTTGTCAGGCCCCTTCTTTTGTCGTCTCAATCTACAGACTCTAATCTGAGGACTTGACAGCTGATTTATTCACCCCTTTGGAGACGGGTTTATCTTCTGGGTGACTTGGTCTACGGGGGACTTGGCTTCCTCTTCCTCCATCTATTGTGGTTCATGGTGTACCCATATTGATTGGCATGAGTTTTGGTCTCTTTACCTGTTGGACGTTCTCGGTTCCAAGGGTTCTAGAGTCATTACAGCATAGGTTGGGGGTTGGCTCCCCATCTAGGTACTCTGAAGGTTCAGGTTCTATCCTGGCTGTCTTCCTGTAGGAGTCTGGTTCTGTCTTCTTGGTGAGGAATTCTCTTGGGGTTTGCTCATGGGCATCTCCCAAGTAGTTCTGTGGTTCCTGTTGGGATCCATTTTCATTCTGTTTGCCCTGCGGATTGTTCCCTTGGGACTTATGCTGGATGCTGTCTGAGTTGCCTTGTAGTCCAAGTCGCTTCTCTGGGGGCTCCTGCTTCAGTCAGACGTGTGCCTGAGAAGGTGGATCTGATTACTTAGCCTGGCTCGATATATATATATATATATATATATATATATATATATATATATATATATATATATATATCATGACGTGGTGGTATTCCGTCTTACGCCGGACCTCTTTGCCCAAGTGGTGTTTTATGATCATTGTTTAAGTCCTTTTAGTCTAACTACGGACCTTATTCTTAATAATGCTGAAGTAAAGGGTCTACATTCCCTCAACAGGTGTTGCAATTTTTCCTGGTGGTTTCTTGTCCATTAGGGGGACTGATGCCCTTGGGGTCTGCGTGCGCCTCCTTATGTATGCGCCCGATATCGCTTGCTTCCAGGGCCACTGCGCCCTTTGGATTGATCTTACTTGGATGCCTTCCTGGTCCTGAGTAAAGGTTTCGGCTTCTTGCTAATGAAGGGGTCAGTATTCTCACCTGTCTGACGGGAGACCAGTTCTCATTCCCCTTAGGGAGAGTTCTAAGTTTTCCACGAGGCTTCTGTTGCCTGTGGGCTGGTTGGGCCGTTACACTGGCCTATTCCTTTAAGGAGGAAGAATCTCCCTTTTCCATTTTATTCCGTTATATTGGTGTTTGGGTACCATTGGCCCTTCAGCACCAGGTTTTTTCTGTTGAATAAGTTACTAGACTGTTGCTTGTCTCTGTTCATACCTTTCAAAGGTTTTGTTATGAGATTGACGTTAGAGCCTCTGCTCATGTCGTACCTGGCTACAAAGTTTTGCAGGTGACAGCGCCTTTACTGTCTGCTGTGCCTTGTTTTTGGGGATCCCACCCTACTTTATGGACACTGCTATTGGATGTCCCATGTGTAAGTATTATAGATGGAGCAGGACGCGCTGTATGCTTAGAATAATACAATTCTGTGAGATACTCACCTGTAGAATTGGTATTATACGCATACAGCACGTCCTGCTCCACCCCACCCTGGTTTTACATTTTTCTGGATCCCCTGTATGGTGATTGTTATCATTACTTTTGTTACCAGTTGGTGGTTGGTTTCTCCCGGCTTCTTTTCTCACTGCTTTTCAATACTGGGGATTTGTGGGAGGTCCCTGGGTATATGAAGGGCCGGGAGGAGCCTGTTTTTGCATGTCTGCAATGAACAGCGCCCTCTGGCGGAGGATTACCCATGTGTAAGTATTATAGATGGAGCAGGACGTGCTGTATGCGTATAATACCAATTCTACAGGTGAGTATCTCACAGAATTGTATTTTTTCTCTGTGTGGTGTGTTTTTTTTACATTTAACCCCTACAGAATTGTATTTTTTCTCTGTGTGGTGTGTTTTTTTTTACATTTAACCCCTACAGAATTGTATTTTTTCTCTGTGTGGTGTGTTTTTTTTACATTTAACCCCTACAGAATTGTATTTTTTCTCTGTGTGGTGTGTTTTTTTTACATTTAAACCTACAAGGGTTTAAATCGAGAAAAAAAAATGACATAGGGTCCCCCCTCCAGGGGGTGAACTGGTAAGGGGTCTCATGGACCCCTTACCAGTTCACCCCCTGGAGGGGGGACCCTATGTCATTTTTTTTTCTCGATTTAAACCTTTGTAGTGTGGATGGTAGTTTTATTTGTAAATGTTAAAAATTACTTGTTTCAGTTAGGGGGGTCTCCTGGGCAGGAACAGGGGGCTACCGATAAATATGTGGTACCGTTCTAATCGGTAGAAATGGGGCTTTCACATGCAATATGGTTTTCCCTAATAAAATACATTTTTTATTTAAAATAAAGGAGGCAATTTTCTAAAAAAAAAATATGTATTTTTTTTCCTTAATAATAAATAAAATTAATAATAAATAAAATTTACAAACAAGACATTTCATGTTAAAGCCTAAACTCTGCTGCAAAAAAAAATTCCAGCAAAAATGTCGCAAAACATGGCGCAAAATGGGGAAAAATGACCTGTCAACAGAGGGTGACAAAATCTCAAGTAGGCTGGCAATTAAAAGGGTTAATAGTACCTCTGCATGTTGGGTTCTGTTCTGTTCGGGGACCTTGCGCTTATTTATATATTCTCAGTGTGTCACACACCCCGCTTCCCCTTTAATTCTTACGATCGGGTTACTCCACCAGCAGGTGGCGACGTTGCAGAGGGAAGTCTTGAAAACGAGCCCCTTCCGGCCTATATATACCTGGGACCTCCCACTTAACACCCAGTATTTTCTCTCTGCATGAGGCAACAAGACAGAAGAAAGAAGTCTCCTGCTTGCAGGTAGCCGGGGTCAAACCCCGGCACCCCTTTTTGGTCTATTTCTGCCCAGTCTTTTGTGTTTTTTTTTTTATGCCTAGATAAGGGAAGCCTCCCAGCCTATGCTGCTGGCTGGGCAAAGGTAGACGGCAATTTAGGTGCCTAGGAACTTATCTCCTCCGCTCGACCCCACGCGTGGGGCAATGCGGCTATCTGGCATGGTGATCCGGATTTGGGATGCCCCTGTCCCGAGGTTCCCCTTGGCCACCTTCTCCCGCTCGGTCCCTTCTCCCTTCGCTTTGGGGGGGGGGGGGTGCTTGTTGCATGGGGTGCTTTTCACTTGTTATATGTTTATATGTATGTGTGAGGAAAGAGCTTAGTGTAAACAACAGCGGTGCACCGCATATATCATATAAGACTGTGCTACACTGTAACCAATACAAATACCAGACCAAGCTTAGGCTCAAGGGACACAGCCCATGGGCCTAAAAAACAGAAGCACCAAAAAACTTTTTTATAAAATCAAAAAACCATTTAGTTTATTCAGGTCAAAACATGTAAGACATAACAACAATTACAAAACTAACATATTAAAACCACTGCGACACCCCAAAATCCATCCAGTGCTGTTAAACCACAGCATGTTAATTACTGGGAAAGCTCCATAGTATAATCACATGTAAACATCCTAACAGCTACTCTTTTGTGCCGGCACAAAATTAACAAAATAGAAAATGCCTCATATAAGTGTATCAATATTTAAAGTGACAGTGCATAAATAATTACATCTATAAACAACATACAACAATGAATATCCACAATTAATAACTATTGCAACAACTGTATAAGTGCAGACAAGAGAGGTGAAGGAAGTGACTAAGTGCTAAGAAATATAATCCTAAAATGATTGATCATGGACAGCTGTGGACAGGTAAATATTAGGCATAAAAACATCCAAGGGACAAAAATTAATAGAAAGCAATCAGCATAACAAAACACGGCAAAGGATAAATAGCGTGAATATCGGAGCTGGGGACTAGCAGGGGGGAGACACCTACGTTCGCGGCCGCCCGTGCCGCTTCGCTGGGTGAAAGAGACTTGAGCAATGAGCAATCTGCCTTTAAGTACCTGTAAAGATTGAGCCAAAAGAGGCGCCATGTAACAGGTGTGTATGGGGCGCATCTGCGTTCCAGCCCTGATCGAGCGCACAGGATGTGACGTCACGTACCACCAGACGTGACGTTGCTGGATGTTGAGTGGCTGGGCCGATGCAGAGTAATAATCGTCGATGGGGGGGCGGGATTCCCGGGACTGACGGACAAACGGGGCAGGTCTAAGCATGGGAATCCGCCCATACACCACCTCACGTCATGTAACTATACACGCTGGCCCCTGGACATGGACAGTCCAAGCCCACCAGTACCCATGCCCCCCTGTTAACCCCACACCTTTGTCCCAGGAAGGAGGGGACACCATCCGAGGGCAAATTAAAGCCCACTCAATGTCCCGGGGCCTGGCATAAATATCGGCGGACGGGCGCACAGGGCGCCACGTCCACTGGGGGCGCATTACACTCATCTATATAGGGAATGTGATACATACTATATTTGAAGGCATTTGCTCAAGACATGCTAAAAACACATAACTAAACTAACTATAAGTGAAGTAAAGAGACCTTGGATATAATATTGATTGAATATACAGGACCAATGGCTAATGACCTGGTAAACCAGTTATATTCACACACGGGAATCCCAGTTATATACAGATACTTTTCAAATATACATGCTTGGGGACACATAAAGTGGTCCCTATGGATGGCTGCACTTCATAAATGTATAATCATTTAATACTCATCAGGCTGAGCAATTGCCCATTCAAGAATTTTCTACATATAGTAGATGCACGCGTATCTGGAGCTGTAAAGCCCAGAACAGTTATGCTGGGGGAACATAAGGAGCAAAAATTGCTCCACTGTTCTAAGAGCCCTGACTATTAATACAGACTGCAAGACTTGCAGTCTGTATTAATAGTCAGGACTCTTAGAACAGTGGAGCAATTTTTGCTCCTTATGTTCCACCAGCATAACTGTTCTGGGCTTTACAGCTCCAGATACGCGTGCATCTACTATATGTAGAAAGTTGGGCGAGCCGCGTCACTAGAGGGGCGGGGCCGCGCTCTCTGCGGCCTCGCTCGGTGACTCACTGGCAGGGGGCGTGGCCGGGACACGCTGTGTCCGGGCCCGCCTCACTTCCTCTGTCTCATTACTGAGACAGGTGTGCTGGAGCTGGCTGGGGGAAGAGGTGCGCGTCCAGGAGTGCGGCTGTAGCAGTGTCAGGTAAAATGTCCCCACCTCGCGCACGTGGGGCCGTCTTTGTCTGTTACTTGTGTTTAATGGCATTTTTTAGCGTTATTCCTGGAGGCACTTTTATCTCTTTGAGATATATGTATGTATGTGTATATATATATATATGTATATGTGTATATATATATATATATATATATATGTATGTATATATATATATATATTTATTTATATTTTTGTTTTTATATTGATACACTCTCTGGCTTTTTGTTGGCCCTAAACAGCATGTGTCATGTATAAATTTTATTCATGTATATACTGTTAATATATGTTTTACCATGTTTGTTTTATGTATGAGTGTGGTGCACTCTGGTTAAATTCCCTGGGGGACTGACTGTGGTCTCTTTTCCCCCACAGATTCTGGGATCCCCTCACTGCTGTGGCTCTCCCGGTCTGTTATACCTGGCTAGTCTTAGTCTCTAAATTGGGATTTTCCTAGGCTTAAAAAAAAAAGATCCTCCCACTTCCGGGACTTTAATTACAAGGGGGCATCCCGGGTTGCTTAATGCGTAATACCCAGGGTTGTTGCGAATACCATAATTTCACCATATGGAGGCTTCCGACATTACCGGAAATGGCTCTTCGGGGCTATCCAGGCTGTGTGGGGGTTGTGGGGCTCCGCTCCCAGGCGATGATGTCATATTATGCGTTCCATGTGCAAAGCAGAATATTGTGCGCCAGCCGTCGCTCCGGCTTCTGGCTCCTCGCATCTTCTGTCATCTCCTACTCCCCCTCCCTTATTCCGGACCCCATGTGACATTGTCAAGAATGGGGATTCGCATTCCGAGGTGCATGCGCGGTTGGCCAACCTCGAGAAGATAATTTCCGCTACGGTAGCTCAGAAGGCTACGGCAAAGCGGAAGCACCTTTCTCCGGCAGTGCCTGCTTCGGAGGATGAGGTACCTGAAATTTTGGATTTGTCCGATTGTCCCCCTGATAAGGAGGGGGAACTCCTTGAGGAGTCGGATGAGCCTGCAGGCCAGCTATTGGTTGACACTGCTGGCGATCAGGCTGTGGGGGTGTCTCTTGACACTCCTTCCATTTTGGCTCAAATGTTTAAAATTTTGGCTTTGGATCCGCCCGCGGCGGTCCCCCCGCCAAAGGGTGAGTTGTTTGATGTGCCCAAGCCGCATTTGGTGTTTCCCAGGCAACAACACTTTGAGAGGGTTGTCCTTACGGAATGGGAACAACCCACGCGCCTGGCTGGAACTCCTCCTAGTTGGGATAAGCGTTATCCCTTTCCGGAGGATTTGGTGAAGCTTTGGTCAGTTCCCCCTGACGTCGATACCCCTGTGTTAGGGCTGACTAACACGGCGATCCGAGGATCGTCGGATTGATCAATTGGCTCGCCATGGTTTTATCAGTTTCGGCGCTTCTTCTGTTGGCAGTTAGGTCCATTATTAGGGATCTGTACACAGGTCTTGATCCCGCTTGTGATGTGTTTAGTTCTCTCAAGCAGTGTGAGTCGTTTATTTCCTTTGTCTTGGCCGCCCAGGACGATGCTCTTGCGATGAGTAGCAGGACAGCGGCACTGCTGGTTGCTATTCGTCGGTCAGTGTGGCTGCGCCAGTGGACGGCGGACTTTAACTCTAAGAGGGCGCTTACAGCGCTACCTTTCTTAGGTTTGCGCCTGTTTGGCGATAAATTGGATGCAGTTACCAAGGATGGTAAATTGCCTCAACGCAAGAGGCCTCGTCGTTCCCTTCGGGGTGCGAGTTCCTTTAGTCCCTCCTTTCGGGGAGCTAGAGCGGGCAGAGGGGCTTCCTTTCCCGCTACCGGGGGTGTAGGTTGGACCCGGGGGAGCCTACTGGTAAGCCCGCTCAGCAATGAGGGGCTGCCCTCACCCGTGCGGGTGGGGGGACAATTGCGACACCTCTCCCTGGTTTGGGACCAGGAGTTTCCGGACAGATAGGTCCGGGAGGTGGTGTCGTCCGGTTACAAGCTGGGGTTCGAGTCTCGCCCTCCTTCACGGTTTTTCCGGTCTCGGGTGCTCACCGATCCTTTGGCCGCGCAGGAGCTCCTGGCATCGGTAAGGAATCTTCTGGAAATGGCGGTCATCCGGCCGGTGCCGCGCTTAGAGATGGGCCTCGATTTTTACTCCAAACTTTTCACAGTCCCCAAGAGGGATGGGTCGGTTCGCCCCATCCTGGATCTGTAGTTCCTCAACCTTCCCAAGTCCTCCCTCGCTCCGGCCAGGGTGGTGTCCTTTCTGGGAATGCGGTTGGATTCCGGTCAACACAGGGCGTTTCTCCCTCAGTCCAAAATTTGTCTGATTCAGGAGTTGGCTCGGGTCCTTCTTTCCAATCCTCGGTCGTCCATCCATCTGGGGATGAGGCTGGTAGGGTTGATGGTTGCCTCGTTTGAGGCAGTTCCTTTCGCTCGTTTTCACACGAGGACGCTTCAGTCTCACCTGTTTGCGTCCTGGGACTGGCAACCACGGCCGTTGGTTCTTCAGTTTCGGGGGCAGTGGGGACCTCGAGAGGTCCACTTGCCCATCAATGTTCTGGAACTAAGAGCCATCCGTCTGGTTCTTGTTCATTTGTCTCAACATGTTCTGGGCCTTCTGGTTCAGGTTCGCTTGGACAATCGAAAAGCGGTTGCTTACATCAATCATCAGGGAGGGACTCGCAGTCTGAGTGCCCTCAGAGAGGTGTCCCTGATCCTGACCTGGGTGGAGGCACATGTTCCTTGTCTCTCGGCAGTCTGCATTGCGCTCCGGTGGGGGACACCGGAGGTGGACCTGTTTGCCTCTCGTCACAATTGCAGGCTCCCGAACTTAGTGTCGCTCTCCCAGGATCCTCTGGCTCTGGCGATGGACGCCTTGTCCCTGAGCTGGGGGGATCTGGGGTTTCTGTACCTGTTTCCTCCGATACCCATGCTAGGCTGGGTGGTATGGAAGCTGGCTCTGGAAAGGGTGTCCGCCATTCTCGTGGCCAAGGCGAGTACGGTGCGCAGACATCGTTCGGCTGGCAGTGGTTCAGTTCGTTCTGCCTCTTCGGCCCGATCTGCTCTCTCAGGGTCGGCTGTGTTACCCCAATTTACCAACGCTGGGTTTAATGGCTTGGCTGCTGAGACCTCCATCTTGAAGGAGGAGGGTCTTTCTGACTCGGTTGTTAAGACTCTGATCGGTGCCCGGAAGAGGTCTTCTTCTATCACCTACTATAGGACTTGGAAAGCCTATATCGCTTGGTGTGAGGTTAGATCTTTGCCTTGTAGGGTCTTTTCGGTCTCCAGGGTTCTGGAGTTTTTGCAATCAGGGCTGGACTCTGGTCTTCAGCTGAGTACTTTGAAAGGGCAGGTTTCTGCCTTATCTATCTTTTTTCAGAAGCGTTTTGCGCTTCATCCTTTAGTTAAAACCTTTTTCCAGGGGGTTACGCATGTGCGGCCTCCCAGGAAACCATTACTCCCTGTTTGGGACTTGAATTTGGTTCTTTCTGCTCTTCAGGCTCCTCCCTTTGAGCCTTTGCAAGATATTGCTTTGTCTACCTTGACTCAGAAGATTGTCTTCTTGGTAGCTATCACTTCGGTTCGGCGCCCTACTTTGAGAGGCATCAGGGCAAGGTGGTTTTTCGTTTCAAACCGGACTTTCTTCCTAAGGTTGTTTCTGCTTTTCATTTGAATCAGGATATTGTTCTTTCCTCCTTGTGTCCTAAGCCTAAGAATGACAAGGAGAGGGTTTTGCATTGTTTGGATGTAGTACGCTGTGTTAAGTACTATTTGATTATTACTTCTCCTTTTCGTAAAACTGATGCCTTTTTTGTTGTGCCCTGTGGGCCTAGGAAGGGTTTGGCGCCGGCCAAATCTTCCATTAGCAAATGGATACGTCAGGCCGTTATTGCGGCCTATTCTGCTAAGGGGAAAGTTCCCCCTTTTCGTATCACTGCTCATTCTACTTGCGCCGTTGGAACGTCTTGGGCTTTTCAGCACCAAGCTTCTGTTGAACAAGTTTGTAAGGCTGCTACTTGGTCTTCTGTTCATACTTTTTCTAAGTTTTACAAGGTTGATGTGCGGGCCTCAGCGGATGCTGTGTTTGGCCGCAAAGTTCTGCAGACTGCAGTCATTTAAGTTATGCTTCATTTTGCCTTCGGATACCCATCCCTTGTGGACACTGCTTTTGGATGTCCCGATCGTAAGAATTAAAGGGGAAGCGGGGTGTGTGACACACTGAGAATAATACCATTTTGTGAGTACTCACCTGAAAAATGGATATTGTCAGTGTGTCACACACCCCGCTTCACCCCCCCTTTTCAGGTATCCTGGATCCTTTATATGGTGAAGCTTTTCTTTATTTTGAGGTTACCATTGGATTTCCTGGTACCTTGTCTTTCTGCTTTTGAAATCACTGGGTGTTAAGTGGGAGGTCCCAGGTATATATATATGCCGGAAGGGGCTCGTTTTCAAGACTTCTCTCTGCAACGTCGCCACCTGCTGGTGGAGTAACCCGATCGTAAGAATTAAAGGGGAAGCCGGGTGTGTGACACACTGACAATATCCATTTTTCAGGTGAGTACTCACAAAATGGTATTTTTAGGAAAAGGTGTTTTTTATTCAGCTTTTTTATACATTTTTTAGGGAAACCTTGCGCAACCAAAGAATTCTTTGAGGGATCAATTCCAGAAAGATGAACCCACTACAACAAGCCGGGTACGCTTAGAAAGCTTAATATGTGTACTTTCAGGGAATATATGATTTATGGGGGATATTCCAAATGTAAAGGGTTGTTTTGGTTGAGAAATCGCAAGGTGCGCACTTTGTCTGCAGAGCTGAAATTTTCAAGAAAAATTACCGTTATGCTCATGCTTTACTTTGGGGTGTTTGGCAACTCTTCCCTTGACAGTAACTATGCATGTTGGGTATCGTTCTGTTCGGGGGATGTTGCTTTTTCAGATTTTACTGTTTTTTCTTGTTTGTATATAGTTTTTTTAGGAAAATGTGGCTTTGTTTCTGCTTTTTTATCCTTTTTTTAGGGAAACTCTTTGCAACCAAAGAATACATTGAGGGATTACTTCCAGAAAACTGTGGCCACATCAACAAGCCTGGTACAAAGAGAAAGCCTGAGGTGTGTACTTCCAGAGCATATATATAGTTTGTGGGGGGGTATTTCAAATGTAAAGGGTTGTTTTTCTGGAAAAACTGCAAGGTGCGCATAGCGCATATCACAGTTTCTGAAAATCCCCTAAAGCTCTGTTTCAGTTTGGGGGAGTCTCCTGGGCAGGAAAGGGTGTCTACCTATACATATGTGGTACTGCTGTAACCGGGAGAAATTGGGATTTCACACACAATAAGATTTTATTGACAAACTTACATTTTGTATTACAAAAAACACTACAAATTGTGAAAAATAGGTTTTTTTTTATTTTTTTGCACATATTTTGCCAAAAAATATTGAGAATACACCTAAAAATGACAAACAAGACATTTCATGTTAAAGCTCAGACTCTGCTGAAAAACACAATATATAATTTTCCTGGGAAATCCCTGGAAATCCCTTCAAAAATCACATTTGAACATGGGGAGTGCAAAATGGTGCAAAATGGTCTGGCAACAGAGTGTGACAAAAACTCCAGGTAGGCTGGCACTTAAAGGGTTAATGATCGGAAGCAGAAGGTGGTTATCAATGGTACACAATGGGTCACTGTTACTAGTGGAGTACCACAAGGGTCAGTTCTGGGACCAATTCTCTTCAATTTATATATAAATGACATTGGGTATGGATTAAACAGTAAAGTCTCAATCTTTGCAGATGATACTAAGCTGTGTAAAGTAATTAAAACAAAAGAGGACAGCAGGCAGCTATAAACAGATTTAGATAAATTGGAAGCATGGACAGTTAAATGGCAAATGAAGTTTAACACAGATAAAGGTTATGCACATGGGAAGGAGAAATCTGTATCATGATTACACACTCAATAAACAAACACTTGGTAAAACAACAATGGTAAAGGACCTAGGGGTTTTAGTTGACAATAAGCTCAACTCTAGTAATCAATGCCAGGCAACTGCTGCCAAGGCAAATAGGATCATGGGGTGCATCAGGAGGGGCATAGGGGCTCATGACCAGAGCATCATTTTACCCCTATACAAGTCACTGGTCAGACCCCATATGGAGTACTGTGTACAGTTCTGGGCACCTGTGCTTAAGAAGGACATATCAGAACTGGAGCATGTTCAAAGAAGGGCAACAAAGTTAATAAAAGGAGTGCGGGGACTAGAGTACCCTGAAAGATTGTCAAAGTTAGGTTTATTTAGTTTAGAAAAAAGACGATTGAGGGGTGATCTAATAACTATGTATAAATGTATTCAGGGTCAATACAAAGATCTGTCCCACAATCTATTTATACCTCGGAGTATAACTATAACCCGAGGGCATCCACTAAGGTTAGAGGAAAGGTGCTTTCTCCACCGACATAGGAGGGGATTCTTCTCTGTAAGAGCAGAGACTGTGGAACTCGCTGCCAGAGGAGGTAGTTATGAAGGATACAGTAAAAACGTTCAAAAGTGGCCTTGATGCCTTCCTGGCATGTAATAACATTTCCAGCTATGGCTACTAGTAGGGATGAGCGAATCGATCCGGACGAACCCGGATTCGATCCGAATTTCATGAAAAATTCGATTCGGATCGAATCCGAATTTCCCTGCGATTCGATCGCTCTAAGTTTTCCTTTAACATCCATTCATTTACATTACAGGCATTCTAAGATGGCGGACGGGACATGTCCAGACATCAACCCCGCGCCAGTGCAAGCTGGGGCAGTCACATGCAGCCTATCAGCAGCCAGCAAGCCCGGTGACGTCACAGCGCTATTTAAGGCCGGCGGCCATCTTGCTTTTCCTCATTTCTCTATTGCATTCGTGAGAGACAGGACGCTGCTGTAGGCAGGGAGAGAGACAGTTAGACAGACAGGGACAGGCTGGAGACAGGCAGGAGACAGACAGAAAGTCAGAAAACAGGGAAAGTTAGGAAAAATCGGAGGCAGTCACAGGGAGATTTTTTTTTTTTCATCCAGCCTGAGTGTTACTGGCTGGCTGACTGGCTTTGTTAGCGTTTTCAGGCTTCTTATACACTAACTGTGCATATATACTGAACTGATCTTAAGTCTGCTGTGAGGCATCCCATTCTGTGACTACACCAGCCTCTATTTAATACCATAACCATTTGCACTTATTCTAATAGAAATTAGGCCTGATAAAGACATTTTTGCTGTGCATAGTACTGCTCCCAGGTGCTCTCTGGTTGGGGCATCCCATTCTGTGACTACACCAGCCTCTATTTACTATAACCCTTAGCACTTATTCTAAAAGTAATTTGGCCTGATAAAGACACTTTTGCTGTGCATAGTAGTACTGCTCCCAGGTGCACTCCGGTTGGGGCATCCCATTCTGTGACTACACCAGCCTCTATTTACTATAACCCTTTGCACTTATTCTAAAAGTAATTTGGCCTGATAAAGACACTTTTGCTGTGCATAGTACTGCTCCCAGGTGCTCTCTGGTTGGGGCATCCCATTCTGTGACTACACCAGCCTCTATTTACTATAACCCTTTGCACTTATTCTAAAAGAAATTTGCCTGATAAAGACACTTTTGCTGTGCATAGTAGTACTGCTGCCAGGTGCACTCCGGTTGGGGCATCCCATTCTGTGACTACACCAGCCTCTATTTACTATATCCCTTTGCACTTATTCTAAAAGTAATTTGGCCTCATAAGGACACTTTTGCTGTGCATAGTACTGCTCCCTGGTGCTCTCTGGTTGGGGCATCCCATTCTGTGACTACACCAGCCTCTATTTACTATAACCCTTTGCACTTATTCTAAAAGTAATTTGGCCTGATAAAGACACTTTTGCTGTGCATAGTAGTACTGCTCCCAGGTGCACTCCGGTTGGGGCATCCCATTCTGTGACTACACCAGCCTCTATTAACTATAACCCTTTGCACTTATTCTAAAAGTAATTTGGCCTGATAAAGACACTTTTGCTGTGCATAGTGCTGCTCCCAGGTGCTCTCCGGTTGGGGCATCCCATTCTGTGACAACACCAGCCTCTATTTACTATAACCCTTTGCACTTATTCTAAAAGTAACTTGGCCTGATAAAGACACTTTTGCTGTGCATAGTACTGCTCCCAGGTGCTCTCCGGTTGGGGCATCCCATTCTGTGACTACACAAGCCTCTATTTACTATAACCCTTTGCACTTATTCTAAAAGTAATTTGGCCTGATAAAGACACTTTTGCTGTGCATAGTACTGCTCCCAGGTGCTCTCCGGTTGGGGCATCCCATTCTGTGACTACACCAGCCTCTATTTACTATAACCCTTTGCACTTATTCTAAAAGTAATTTGGCCTGATAAAGACACTTTTGCTGTGCATAGTACTGCTCCCAGGTGCACTCTGGTTGGGGCATCCCATTCTGTGACTACACCAGCCTCTATTTACTATAACCCTTTGCACTTATTCTAAAAGTAATTTGGCCTGATAAAGACACTTTTGCTGTGCATAGTACTGCTCCCAGGTGCTCTCTGGTTGGGGCATCCCATTCTGTGACTACACCAGCCTCTATTTACTATAACCCTTTGCACTTATTCTAAAAGTAATTTGGCCTGATAAAGACACTTTTGCTGTGCATAGTAGTACTGCTCCCAGGTGCACTCCGGTTGGGGCATCCCATTCTGTGACTACACCAGCCTCTATTTACTATAACCCTTTGCACATATTCTAAAAGTAATTTGGCCTGATAAAGACACTTTTGCTGTGCATAGTACTGCTCCCAGGTGCTCTCCGGTTGGGGCATCACATTCTGTGACTACACCAGCCTCTATTAACTATAACCCTTTGCACCTATTCTAAAAGTAATTTAGCCTGATAAAGACACTTTTGCTGTGCATAGTACTGCTCCCAGGTGCTCTCCGGTTGGGGCATCCCATTCTGTGACTACACCAGCCTCTATTTACTATAACCCTTTGCACTTATTCTAAAAGTAATTTGGCCTGATAAAGACACTTTTGCTGTGCATAATACTGCTCCCAGGTGCACTCTGGTTGGGGCATCCCATTGTGTGACTACACCAGCCTCTATTTACTATAACCCTTTGCACTTATTCTAAAAGTAATTTGGCCTGATAAAGACACTTTTGCTGTGCATAGTACTGCTCCCAGGTGCTCTCTGGTTGGGGCATCCCATTCTGTGACTACACCAGCCTCTATTTACTATAACCCTTTGCACTTATTCTAAAAGTAATTTGGCCTGATAAAGACACTTTTGCTGTGCATAGTACTGCTGCCAGGTGCTCTCTGGTTGGGGCATCCCATTCTGTGACTACACCAGCCTCTATTTAATACCATAACCATTTGCACTTATTCTAATAGAAATTAGGCCTGATAAAGACACTTTTGCTGTGCATAGTCTCACTGCTGCCAGGTGCTCTCTGGTTTTTGTGGCATCCCATTCTGTGACTACACCAGCCTCTATTTAATACCATAACCATTTGCACTTATTCTAATAGAAATTAGGCCTGATAAAGACACTTTTGCTGTGCATAGTCTTAGTGCTGCCAGGTGCTCTCTGGTTTTTGTGGCATCCCATTCTGTGACTACACCCGCCTCTATTTAATACCATAACCATTTGCACTTATTCTAATAGAAATTAGGCCTGATAAAGACACTTTTGCTGTGCATAGTCTCACTGCTGCCAGGTGCTCTCTGGTTTTTGGGGCATCCCATTCTGTGACTACACCAGCCTCTATTTAATACCATAACCATTTGCACTTATTCTAATAGAAATTAGGCCTGATAAAGACACTTTTGCTGTGCATAGTCTCACTGCTGCCAGGTGCTCTCTGGTTTTTGGGGCATCCCATTCTGTGACTACACCAGCCTCTATTTAATACCATAACCATTCTAATAGAAATTAGGCCTGATAAAGACACTTTTGCTGTGCATAGTCTCACTGCTGCCAGGTGCTCTCTGGTTTTTGGGGCATCCCATTCTGTGACTACACCAGCCTCTATTTAATACCATAACCATTTGCACTTATTCTAATAGAAATTAGGCCTGATAAAGACATTTTGCTGTGCATAGTCTCACTGCTGCCAGGTGCTCTCTGTTTTTTGGGGCATCCCATTCTGTGACTACACCAGCCTCTATTTAATACCATAACCATTTGCACTTATTCTAATAGAAATTAGGCCTGATAAAGACAATTTTGCTGTGCATAGTCTTACTGCTGCCTGCCAGGTGCTCTCTGGTTTTTGGGGCATCCCATTCTTTGACTACACCAGCCTCTATTTAATACCATAACCGTTTGCACTTATTCTAATAGAAATTAGGCCTGATAAAGACACTTTTGCTGTGCATAGCCTTACTGCTGCCAGGTGCTCTATTTACTATAACCCTTAGCACTTATTCTAAAAGTAATTTGGCCTGATAAAGACACTTTTGCTGTGCATAGTAGTACTGCTCCCAGGTGCACTCCGGTTGGGGCATCCCATTCTGTGACTACACCAGCCTCTATTTACTATAACCCTTTGCACTTATTCTAAAAGTAATTTGGCCTGATAAAGACACTTTTGCTGTGCATAGTACTGCTCCCAGGTTCTCTCTGGTTGGGGCATCCCATTCTGTGACTACACCAGCCTCTATTTACTATAACCCTTTGCACTTATTCTAAAAGAAATTTGCCTGATAAAGACACTTTTGCTGTGCATAGTAGTACTGCTGCCAGGTGCACTCCGTTTGGGGCATCCCATTCTGTGACTACACCAGCCTCTATTTACTATATCCCTTTGCACTTATTCTAAAAGTAATTTGGCCTCATAAGGACACTTTTGCTGTGCATAGTACTGCTCCCTGGTGCTCTCTGGTTGGGGCATCCCATTCTGTGACTACACCAGCCTCTATTTACTATAACCCTTTGCACTTATTCTAAAAGTAATTTGGCCTGATAAAGACACTTTTGCTGTGCATAGTACTGCTCCCAGGTGCTCTCTGGTTGGGGCATCCCATTCTGTGACTACACCAGCCTCTATTTACTATAACCCTTTGCACATATTCTAAAAGTAATTTGGCCTGATAAAGACACTTTTGCTGTGCATAGTACTGCTCCCAGGTGCTCTCTGGTTGGGGCATCCCATTCTGTGACTACACCAGCCTCTATTAACTATAACCCTTTGCACTTATTCTAAAAGTAATTTGGCCTGATAAAGACACTTTTGCTGTGCATAGTACTGCTCCCAGGTGCTCTCCGATTGGGGCATCCCATTCTGTGACTACACCAGCCTCTATTTACTATAACCCTTTGCACTTATTCTAAAAGTAATTTGGCCTGATAAAGACACTTTTGCTGTGCATAGTAGTACTGCTCCCAGGTGCACTCCGGTTGGGGCATCCCATTCTGTGACTACACCAGCCTCTATTAACTATAACCCTTTGCACTTATTCTAAAAGTAATTTGGCCTGATAAAGACACTTTTGCTGTGCATAGTGCTGCTCCCAGGTGCTCTCCGGTTGGGGCATCCCATTCTGTGACAACACCAGCCTCTATTTACTATAACCCTTTGCACTTATTCTAAAAGTAACTTGGCCTGATAAAGACACTTTTGCTGTGCATAGTACTGCTCCCAGGTGCTCTCCGGTTGGGGCATCCCATTCTGTGACTACACAAGCCTCTATTTACTATAACCCTTTGCACTTATTCTAAAAGTAATTTGGCCTGATAAAGACACTTTTGCTGTGCATAGTACTGCTCCCAGGTGCTCTCCGGTTGGGGCATCCCATTCTGTGACTACACCAGCCTCTATTTACTATAACCCTTTGCACTTATTCTAAAAGTAATTTGGCCTGATAAAGACACTTTTGCTGTGCATAGTACTGCTCCCAGGTGCTCTCCGGTTGGGGCATCCCATTCTGTGACTACACCAGCCTCTATTTACTATAACCCTTTGCACATATTCTAAAAGTAATTTGGCCTGATAAAGACACTTTTGCTGTGCATAGTACTGCTCCCAGGTGCACTCTGGTTGGGGCATCCCATTCTGTGACTACACCAGCCTCTATTTACTATAACCCTTTGCACTTATTCTAAAAGTAATTTGGCCTGATAAAGACACTTTTGCTGTGCATAGTACTGCTCCCAGGTGCTCTCTGGTTGGGGCATCCCATTCTGTGACTACACCAGCCTCTATTTACTATAACCCTTTGCACTTATTCTAAAAGTAATTTGGCCTGATAAAGACACTTTTGCTGTGCATAGTAGTACTGCTCCCAGGTGCACTCCGGTTGGGGCATCCCATTCTGTGACTACACCAGCCTATATTTACTATAACCCTTTGCACTTATTCTAAAAGTAATTTGGCCTGATAAAGACACTTTTGCTGTGCATAATACTGCTCCCAGGTGCACTCTGGTTGGGGCATCCCATTGTGTGACTACACCAGCCTCTATTTACTATAACCCTTTGCACTTATTCTAAAAGTAATTTGGCCTGATAAAGACACTTTTGCTGTGCATAGTACTGCTGCCAGGTGCTCTCTGGTTGGGGCATCCCATTCTGTGACTACACCAGCCTCTATTTAATACCATAACCATTTGCACTTATTCTAATAGAAATTAGGCCTGATAAAGACACTTTTGCTGTGCATAGTCTTAGTGCTGCCAGGTGCTCTCTGGTTTTTGTGGCATCCCATTCTGTGACTACACCAGCCTCTATTTAATACCATAACCATTTGCACTTATTCTAATAGAAATTAGGCCTGATAAAGACACTTTTGCTGTGCATAGTCTTAGTGCTGCCAGGTGCTCTCTGGTTTTTGGGGCATCCCATTCTGTGACTACACCCGCCTCTATTTAATACCATAACCATTTGCACTTATTCTAATAGAAATTAGGCCTGATAAAGACACTTTTGCTGTGCATAGTCTCACTGCTGCCAGGTGCTCTCTGGTTTTTGGGGCATCCCATTCTGTGACTACACCAGCCTCTATTTAATACCATAACCATTTGCACTTATTCTAATAGAAATTAGGCCAGATAAAGACACTTTTGCTGTGCATAGTCTCACTGCTGCCAGGTGCTCTCTGGTTTTTGGGGCATCCCATTCTGTGACTACACCAGCCTCTATTTAATACCATAACCATTCTAATAGAAATTAGGCCTGATAAAGACACTTTTGCTGTGCATAGTCTCACTGCTGCCAGGTGCTCTCTGGTTTTTGGGGCATCCCATTCTGTGACTACACCAGCCTCTATTTAATACCATAACCATTTGCACTTATCCTAATAGAAATTAGGCCTGATAAAGACATTTTGCTGTGCATAGTCTCACTGCTGCCAGGTGCTCTCTGTTTTTTGGGGCATCCCATTCTGTGACTACACCAGCCTCTATTTAATACCATAACCATTTGCACTTATTCTAATAGAAATTAGGCCTGATAAAGACACTTTTGCTGTGCATAGTCTTACTGCTGCCTGCCAGGTGCTCTCTGGTTTTTGGGGCATCCCATTCTGTGACTACACCAGCCTCTATTTAATACCATAACCGTTTGCACTTATTCTAATAGAAATTAGGCCTGATAAAGACACTTTTGCTGTGCATAGCCTTACTGCTGCCAGGTGCTCTCTGGTTGTTGGGGCATCCCATTCTGTGACTACACCAGCCTCTATTTAATACCATAACCATTTGCACTTATTCTAATAGAAATTAGGCCTGATAAAGACACTTTTGCTGTGCATAGTAGTACTGCTGCCAGGTGCACTGCTGGCTGTTGGGGCATCCCATTCTGTAACATAGCATACCCCTCTTTATTTACACTAAGCAGCTCTCTTATTTACACTAGGCAGGCCTGTTGGAGGCTGAGTGTTACTGCTCACTTTTGGTGTGCATTATATTCTGTTTCATATAGACCCACCGCTGCCTGGGGGTTCTTAAAATATCACCTACTACCACGCCAGTTAGACTATGTCGGGCAGACAAGTGCCTGGAAGTGAAAAGAGGAGTGGCAGAGGCCAAGATTCCGCAGGCAGAGCTCGCAGCAGACTGGGGGCCAGTAGCAGCAGGATTCACGCTGAGAGACCTAATCTGCCAGTATCTGCTAGCGGTCGGGTCTCCACCAGTAACGCATCTGCCGTGGTAGATTGGTTGACGCGCTCATCAACAACATCATCACAACTTACGTCTGAGACCCCCAGTCTAGGGTCGGTAGGTCCCTCTGACACAACCCTGAGTTGGCATGCCCCGAGAGCAGTCCCTGTCCTCCCATTGCCTCTGTCCTACGCCGTTCCCTCCCCCAGCGACGTATCCTATGCTTTGGGTTCAGCTCCACTCTTTAGTGAGGAGGACGATCAGATAGAGGACAGTCAGCAGCTACTGCCCAGCCAAGAAATGGAGGTGGCTTCTTTAGCTAGGCAGACAAATAGTGATGTGGACAGTGTCGTGGGTGCTGCGAGCGTTCCAGCTCCTGCGCCTGACACTGTTGACGAATCCACGAACATCAGTGACGTACAGCCAAAACTCGGTGATAATGATGATGACGATGAAGCCGATCGCACTTGGGAGCCGGGTGATGAAGGGGCTTCATCGTCATCATCAGGAGAAGAGGGGGCGCAGGTTGCCCCGGAGTCAGCAGCTGAGGCAGCAAGGTGGTAGCAGTCAGCATGGGGGCACAATTCCAAAGGCTGGAGCCGGCCGGGGCCAGGGTAGAGCACCTGCTGTGCGGCAGTCTACCTTATCGGGAGGTAGTGGAGCAGGGGTTCCTGGAGTTGGCAACAGCAGCAGTGAATCAGTGAGGCCAGGGGGTGGGAAAAGTAGCTACTCGGCAGTGTGGCAGTTTTTCCTGAAGCATCCGCAGGAGGGTAACATGGCCACATGCAAGATATGTAGGCAAAAGGTGAAGTGTGGCCAGGGTCCAAATGTTGGCACCACGGCCCTGCGTCAACATATGATGCGTCACCATAAAGCGACCTGGGAGAACCAAGGCTCCCAAGGGGTGGTCCAGTCTACTTCCTCACCAAGTGGCACGCCGCTCCCAATTTCTGCCAGCCAAGGCTCCAGCACCTCAGCCGAAGGCAGCTGTGCGTCATACCCATCCTCTGTCGCTCCTGCTCCTCCTCCAAGTCATGCATCCCGCCAGCAATCCATCAGCGAAGCCACGTCCAAGAGACAGCAGTATGCGCCCACTCATCCTACGGCGCAGAAGCTGAATGTGCTCCTGTCCAAGTTGCTGGTGCTGCAGTCGCTCCCTTTTCAGGTGGTGGAATCTGCACCTTTCAGAGAACTGATGGCTTGTGCCGAGCCGAGGTGGAGAGTCCCAAGCCGTCATTTCTTTGCCAAGAAGGCAGTACCAGCGCTGCACACTTTTGTTGAACAGAAGGTGGGCCAGTCCTTGAGCCTGTCGGTGTGTAGCAAAGTGCATGGCAGCGCCGACATCTGGAGCTGTAACTACGGTCAGGGACAGTACATGTCGTTTACGGCCCACTGGGTGAATGTTGTCCCTTTGCAGCAGCAGCAGCAACTTGGACAGGTCACGCCGCTTCGGCCTCCGCGCTCCCTGCCCGTTGGGCCTGTGACACCGTGCGACTCGGCCTCCTCATCCTCCGCCATCTCTTCACCCTCCACTGTAGGCTCAAGTCTCGGTGCCCCTCCAGTCTACCATGTGTGCAGGGCACGGAGGTGTCACGCAGTGCTTCACATGGTTTGTCTTGGCGAACGGAGTCACACAGGGGAGGAACTGCTTAAATGTATTCATCAGGAAATCCAAACATGGCTTACTCCAAGAAAACTTAAAATGGGAATCATGGTTACCGACAATGGGAAGAACATTTTGTCTGCGCTGCGCCAAGGAAGCCTGACCCATGCCCCCTGCATGGCTCACGTCTTCAATCTGGTTGTCAAGCGGTTTCTGAAGTGTTCCCCCCATCTGCAAGACATCCTATCAACTTCAAGGAAACTTTGCATGCACTTCAGCCACTCATACACCGCCAAACACACCCTTCTTGAGCTACAGCGTCAGAATGGTATCCCCCAACATAGTCTGATTTGCGATGTTTCCACCCGTTGGAGTTCCACCCTTCACATGTTGGACCGATTATATGAACAGAGAAAAGCCATCACGGATTTCCTGATGATCCAAGCAGATAGGGGGACTCCCCTGTGTAACTTCAATGTCAACCAGTGGCAGCTCATACGTGACACCTGCCGTTTGCTCAGGCCCTTTGAGGAAGCCACTTTATTTGTCAGTCGGCAGGATTACGGGATGAACGACGTGATTCCACTGCTTCATGTACTACAGCACATGTTGGAAACCATGGCTGGTCAGGGCACTGGAGACATGGCGTTTACATCTTACGGCCACATGAACCCCGTTGGAGCTGAACTGGAGGAGGAGGAGGAAGAGGAGGAGGAGGAGGAGTTGCCCAGCGAAACACAGTTTAGGCTTGGCGAAATGGCTGGTTTATCTAGTCAGCGGACAGCAGAGGAGGAGCAGGAGCAGCCAGAGGAGCTAGAGGTTTTTGAGGAAGGCGAGACAGAGGACCCGGACACACCGTGGCAGTATGCAGTGGAGATGGAGACAGGTAGTCCATCCAAGTCACTTGCGCAAATGGCAGGAAGCATGCTCACGTGGTTGCGTAGTGACCCCAGAATTGTTTCCATCTGTCGGCGGGATGACTTCTGGCTGTCCACCTTATTGGACCCTCGCTTCCGGCACAAAGTGGGGGCATTTTTTAAACCCACCGAGAGGGAGGACAAACTGAACTACTACAAAGACATTCTACGTAGGCAGTTGGCCGATGCCTATCTGCGCCATGGTCCATACTCTCGCAGGTCTGACTCGAGGGGACCTCTGCGCTCACCTTCCACTGCCATGGCCGCTGGGGGGGTTGGCAGGAGCAGCAGCTCCATCAGCAGCAGCCTCAGTCTTCAGTCGCTAATGAGTAGCTTTCTACACCCGCATAGTGAGGCTACTCATGAGCAGCAGGAAGACCTGGAGCAGGACCTGAACCAGCAGGTCATGTCATACTTTGACATGACCATGCCAACACACCTTGAGGATCCGCTGGACTTCTGGGCAGCCAAACTTGATTTGTGGCCGCAACTAGCAGAGTTTGCCCTGGAAAAGCTGTCCTGCCCGGCAAGTAGCGTGCCATCTGCGTGGGTGTTTAGTGCGGCGGGGGCCATAGCTACGGCGAGGAGAACTCGTCTGTCAACTAAAAATGTGGAGAGACTCACCTTTGTCAAAATGAATCAGGGATGGATCAGCCAGGATTTCCACCCACCAATGCCTGATGCATGCGACTAGATTCAGCATGGTGCCACGTTTTACACTTTCCAAATGGTGCAAAACATATTTATGTCTTTAGGCCAATTTTTGGGCTCCTGCTGATGCCAACTCCAGGGTGTGAATCATCCAATTTTTGGGCTCCTGAAGCCAACTCCAGTGTCTCTTTAAAGTAATATTTGGGCTCCTGCTGCTGCTGCTGCCAACTCCAGGGTGTGATTCATCCAATTTTTGGGCTCCTGAAGCCAACTCCAGTGTCTCTTTAAAGTAATGTTTTGGCTCCTGCTGCTGCTGCTGCCAACTCCAGGGTGTGATTCATCCAATTTTTGGGCTCCTGAAGCCAACCCCAGTGTCTCTTTAAAGTAATGTTTGGGCTCCTGCTGCTGCTGCTGCTGCTGCTGCCAACTCCAGGGTGTGATTCATCCAATCTTTGGGCTCCTGAAGCCAACCCCAGTGTCTCTTTAAAGTAATGTTTGGGCTCCTGCTGCTGCCAACTCCAGGGTGTGATTCATCCAATTTTTGGGCTACTGAAGCCAACCCCAGTGTCTCTTTAAAGTAATGTTTGGGCTGCTGCTGCTGCCAACTCCAGGGTGTGAATCATCCAATTTTTGGGCTCCTGAAGCCAACCCCAGTGTCTCTTTCAAGTAATGTTTGGGCTGCTGCTAACTCCAGGGTGTGATTCATCCAATTTTTGGGCTCCTGAAGCCAACTCCAGTGTCTCTTTAAAGTAATGTTTGGGCTCCTGTTGCTGCTGCTGCCAACTCCTGCCAACTCCAGGGTGTGAATCATCCAATTTTTGGGCTCCTAAAGCCAACCCCAGTGTCTCTTTAAAGTAATGTTTGGGCTCCTGCTGCTGCTGCTGCTGCCAACTCCAGGGTGTGATTCATCCAATCTTTTGGCTCCTGCTGCCAACCCCAGTGTCTCTTTAAAGTAATGTTTGGGCTCCTGCTGCTGCTGCTGCTGCTGCCAACTCCAGGGTGTGATTCATCCAATTTTTGGGCTCCTGAAGCCAACCCCAGTGTCTCTTTAAAGTAATGTTTGGGCTCCTGCTGCTCCTGCTGCTGCCAACTCCAGGGTGTGATTCATCCAATTTTTGGGCTCCTGAAGCCAACCCCAGGGTCTCTTTAAAGTAATATTTGGGCTCCTGCTGCTGCTGCTGCCAACTCCAGGATGTGATTCATCCAATTTTTGGGCTCCTGAAGCCAACCCCAGGGTCTCTTTAAAGTAATATTTGGGCTCCTGCTGCTGCTGCTGCCAACTCCAGGGTGTGAATCATCCAATTTTTGGGCTCCTGAAGCCAACCCCAGTGTTTCTTTAAAGTAATGTTTGGGCTCCTGCTGCTGCCAACTCCAGGGTGTGATTCATCCAATTTTTGGGCTCCTGAAGCCAACCCCAGTGTCTCTTTAAAGTAATGTTTGGGCTCCTGTTGCTGCTGCTGCCAACTCCTGCAAACTCCAGGGTGTGAATCATCCAATTGTTGGGCTCCTGAAGCCAACCCCAGTGTCTCTTTAAAGTAATGTTTGGGCTCCTGCTGCTGCTGCCAACTCCAGGGTGTGAATCATCCAATTTTGGGCTCCTGAAGCCAACCCCAGTGTCTCTTTAAAGTAATGTTTGGGCTGCTGCTGCTGCTGCCAACTCCAGGGTGTGATTCATCCAATTTTTGGGCTCCTGCTGCTGCCAACTCCAGTGTCTCTTTAAAGCAATGTTTGGGCTCCTGCCCCTCATAGTGATGCCACTTCAACTCTCTGCAAATGTGCCGCTTTGCGATTCTATTAGCGATGCCTCTGATCTGCATGTGATATTTATTCAAAGTATTATTTAACTAAGCATCCTATGCGTGTTACATCAAGGCAGAATGGTTTACAACCCTATTGAGGCTCTAGGAGGCTCAGAAATAGCCGTTTTTAATAGCGATTCGTCGCGAATGAATTCGGGTCGAAACGATTTTTGTCGGAAGATTCGGCGAATCAGACGAATCAAATTTTTCAAAAGTTCGCTCATCTCTAGCTACTAGACCACTGAAAGGAGTTAACAGGCTGAACTGGATGGACTTAAGTCTTTATTCAGCCTTACATACTATGTTACTATGTAATACCCAAGTGTAAGTAATCTAATCTGGAGCAGGACGTACTGTATACTCATAATACCAATTCTACAGGTGAGTTATCACAGAATTGTGTTTTTTGCACTATGTTTAATAGATTTTTGCAGGAATTTCCAGAAAAATTATATATTTTACAGCCCCATTTCTCCCTATTACGACAGCCTTTTATAACATTTACAAATAAATACATCTACTATCCACACTATAAAGGGTTAAATGAAAAACATTGGCATGGAACCACATTTCTTTTTCAGATTTTTAAGGGCTACAAACCCTCTAAAATGGTGTTGGGTCCCCCCTAACCATCATAGCCAGCTGTGCGCGGCTTGTAGAACAGGGCGCAGGGGCCAGACTCTGTGACCCTGCAGGCTACAAGCCATTATAGCCTTCGTTGCCCTGGGCTCTTATGCTTCCCCTCGGGTTTTGGAGAGGCAGGGGGTTAGACCCAGAGCCTTGTGAACTGGTAAAGGGGTCTCATGGAGTTCACAAAGGTTTAAATAAAAAAAAGAGGACACAACACAGCAGAAAAAATGATTTTTTTTTTTATTTCTTAACTTACCTCTGATGTCCCATGGCGATGTGATGACAGATGCCAGGTGATCTGTGGAGGAGAGCCAAGAGATCACAGCCCCTTACCCGTTCAACCCTCCCCCCGACCTGGCACTACTAAGCGTCTTTGGGCGGGGGTCGGATCACGTCCCCAAAGGTAGAGCTTGCAACGACTGAGGAAGTAGGGGAGAGGGCCTATTTCAAGTGCCTGCCTCACCACAGAAGAGCCTGGAGGGGCGGGATCTGGATCGATTGAGGGGTCAGGTGGGAAGCAGGGGGGACGTCAAGCTTGTAACTCTCATGTGCTTGGCAATTAACGGCAGGGGTGGCAACCATGTGAGAGTTAAGTGCTTGGCAATTAAAGGGTAAGTCTAAGGGCACTGCTTCTATCTTTGCCGATGACATCAAGATATGTAGCACAGTGCAGTCCATTAAAGATGTACACAAGTTTCAGGCTGACATGGACTCTTTGAGTGTTTGGGCATCCTCTTGGGAAATGAAGCTCAATGTGGAGAAGTGTAAAGTGATGCACTTGGGGGTCTAATTATCTACAGACCACAAATGTCCTCGGGGGTGTAAAAGGCTAAATAACAGTATGCAATGCCAAACATCTGCTTCTAAGGCCACTAAGATATTATCATGCAATAAAAGAGGCATGGAATCACCTGACAGAGTGGTAATTTTGCCTTGTGCGCCCTAACTTGGAATATGCTGTCTTGTTCTGGGCAGAAATAGAAAGGAGGCTCTGATTTTGCAAAATGTGCTGTAGTCTTGAGAGGAGATTTCTAATGGGGGTCATGGTTAACTTGTATAAATATATCAATGGCCAATACAAAAAATATGGGGAAAAACTATTTCAGGTAAAATCCTCTATAAAGAAAGGGGAAAGCAAAAAAAAATCTGGCGACAATCCTTTTTTACTATAAAAACTATAAATCTGTGGAATTGCCCCCACAGACGGTTGTTACTGCATCAACAGCCGGCAGCATAAAAAAATGATTAGATGCTTTTTAGCAGAAAATAACAGTTACTATTAGCTGTTATCAGTTAAATAGTTAAATAAATAAAAATAACTTTCCACAACCCCCTCCCTAGAACGTGATGGACATGTCTTTATTCTAAGTATGTCACACACCCCGCTTCAAGACATTCATTACACTTGGGTATACTGACCTGTAGATGGCGATCTTGCAGAGATGATGACAAAAAAAGATAAGACCCTCCCGGCCCATAAATACCTGGGACCTCCCACTCATTCCCCAGTCTTCCATCTCTGCAGAGGCGAGCAAGTCAGAAGATGATGTCTCCTCCTTGCAGGTAGCCGGATGACTCCCGACCACTTTTTATTCTTCTATTTCTGCCTGGATCCCTTCTCTTAAGTTACTTGCCTCCCAGCCTAGGCTGCTGGTCCCGGCAAAGGTAGTTGGCACCCCTGGTGCTTAGGAGCCGTGAGACCCCATAACAAGGGGTAGGCGGCTATCCGGGTTGGTGATCCCGGTTTGGGATGCCCCGTCCCTTGGCTTTAACCTGGCATGGATTCCCCCTCTCCCGGATACCCTTAGAGGGGATGGGGGCCGGGTCCCTTTGGGGAGTCATTCTTTATTACTGTGTGTGTGTGTGTTGGTGCTTAACTGAGTGTGTGTTATTTGACTGGTGCTGGCAGGATGCGGCGCCGGCCTCCGGCATGTGGGCTTCTCCTCCTTGGGGCGGGGCCGGGCGCTTGCGCGCGTACCTACGGCCCACCCCCCGCGCTGCGGGCGCTGTGTGTTAGGTCCCGGCTTCTGGCCGGGAGATACGGAGGAGGGGTGGGGCCGGGCTTGACACGCGAACCGCGCCGGCACTCCCTCCCTCCTCCTCTGCTCTCTTCATGTCCCCGCGGTTCCTCTTGCCGGCGTGCGGTAATCAGGTGGGGCGAAGGTCTGGTGAGTGGCCTGTGGCCATCAGATTTTCTATCATTAACCCCTTATGGACATTGCCAGCATAGTCTGAGTGTGTGTTTTTTTGTGTGTTCCAGGTGGACCATTGACACTATTAAAGGGGGATTCTCCCGGTCCTAAGGTCCCTGGTAAATTTAGTGGCTTAAAATTCCTCCCACTCGGGACTTAAAGGGGCATCCCGGGTGGCATTGCTGCGTAATTCCCTCGGAGCATTGTACACATATATATATTTTAAAAAATCACCGTGTGGAGGCATCCCCGGATACTGGGCTTGTGCCCCCCTCGGGCAATCCAGGCTGTGTTTGGGGTGTGGGGTATCCCTTTTGGGGGATGATGTATTTCTTTGTGTACCCTGTGCGCAGCGGTCTATTACGCGGCAGACAGGATCTCAGGCGTCCGGTTCTGCTCCGCCAGTCTCCTCTCCGTCTCCCCCTCGCTTGACACGTACCCCATGTGATGTGGTCATTGGCGGGGAGTCGCAATCTGAGGTGTGTGCCAGATTGGCCAATCTTGAAAAATTGTTTTCCAGTGCCGTTGCTAAAAAGGCCACGGCAAAGAGAAAACATTTGTATACGGCTGCGCAGGCCTTTGATAGGGAGGATTTTGACTCCCTGGGTTGGTCTGATGACTCCGATGATCAGCAATTTGTGGGCGCTGATACCGAGCAGGGCCAGGGGGATTCTTTGGATACCACTAGGGTCCTGGCTCATATGTTTGAGGTCCTGGCTATTTCTCCCCCCGAGGCGGCTCCTCCGCTGAAGGGGGAGTTCTTTCGTGGGGCTAGAGTTGGCAGGGGTTCGGCCTTCCCTTCGTCCAGAGGTGATTCCTGGCCTAGGGGCAGGGGTCGGGCCCGTCCAGGACACAGTTGGGGCTCCAAGCCTAGAGCCGCTGCCAAGCCGGCTCAGCAATGAGGGGGCGCCCTCACCCTTGCGGGTGGGGGGACGGTTGCAACTTTTCTCCCAGGTCTGGGTCCAAGAGGTCTCGGACAGGTGGATTAAGGAAGTGGTGTCTTTCGGTTACAAGCTGGAGTTCGAGTTCCGGCCCCCTCCCAGATTCTTCAGATCTCGGGTGCCGTCAGATCCTCTGGCCGGTTCCATTCTTCCCATTCTGGATCTGAAGTTGCTCAACAGGTTCGTCCGTCCCCGGAAGTTCCGTATGGAAACTCTGCGCTCAGCCATCCATTCACTTCGTCAGGGGGACTTCATGACGTCCATAGACATCAAGGATGCTTACCTGCATATTCCAATATTTCTTGCACACCAGAGGTTCCTCAGGTTTGTCGTGGACAATCAGCATTTTCAGTTTGTGGCTCTTCCGTTTGGCCTTACCTCAGCTCCAAGGGTTTTTACCAAGGTGTTGGCAGGAGTGATGGCCATCCTCAGAGCCAGGGGTATCCGGATCGTTCCCTATCTGGACGATCTTCTCATCATGGCGTCTTCCCTCAGTCAGGCGCAGCTGGATACCAGGAATGTGGTGTCCACTCTGGAGAGTTTCGGTTGGGTGATCAACAATCCCAAGTCCTGCCTCACTCCCTCCAGGGTGGTGGAGTTTCTGGGAATGTCTCTTGGATACTTCTCAGGCCAGGGTGTTTCTCACCCGAGCCAAGGTTCTTCTGATTCAGGAATTGACTCTGCGTCTTCTATCCATTCCCCGTCCGTCCATCCGGCTAGGGATGCGACTCGTGGGATTGATGGTGGCGTCTTTCGAGGCGGTTCCCTTTGCCCAGTTTCACACAAGGACGCTCCATCTCTTGGCGGCCTGGGACGGGTCCCCGCTGTCATTGGATCAGTCCTTTCTGATGTCCCCCCGGGTGCGACGCTCCCTTCAGTGGTGGCTAAAACCAAGCAAGGGGCAGGTCCTTTTTTGACCCCTCGTTGGGAGACGGTCACCACGGATGCCAGCCTGTCAGGTTGGGGGGGATTTTGGAAGGATCCTCAGTTTCAGGGGCTGTGGGGGCCTCTGGAGGCTCACGATCCCATCAATGTTCTGAAGTTGAGAGCCATCAGGCTGGTTCTGGCTCACTTGACTCATCAGTTGCGGGGCCTACCGGTTCAAGTTTGGACGGACAATCTGACGGCGGTCGCCTACATCAATCACCAGGGAGGGTCTCGCAGCAGGCGTGCCCTCAGGGAAGTGTCCTTGATCCTTGCCTGGGCAGAGAGCAATGTCCCATGCATCTCTGCGGTGTACATTCCGGGAGTGGAGAACACGGAGGCGGACTCCCTGAGCAGGGGGTCATCTCGCCGGGGGGAATGGTCGCTCAGCCCCAAGGTGTTTCGGTCGCTTTGCCACCAGTGGGGGTCTCCAGAGGTGGACCTCTTTGCCTCTCGTCACAATCACAAGCTTCCGGCATTTGTGTCTCTCTCGCGGGATCCACTGGCTCTGGCAGTGGATGCCATGTCTCTGAACTGGAGGGATCTGGGGTTTCTGTACCTGTTCCCTCCGTTTCCCATGGTGGGCAGGGTGGTGCGCAAGCTGGCCCTAGAGGGCGCGTCAGCAATCCTGGTGGCTCCAAGGTGGCTAAGACAGGTTTGGTTCGCAGACGTGGTAAGGTTGGCGGAGGATCAGTTAGACCTGCCCCTTCTGCCGGATCTGCTCACTCAGGGGCCACTGCTCTACCCCAGTTTACCAACGCTGGCTTTGACGGCGTGGTTGCTGAAACCTCCATCTTGAGGGAGGAAGGTCTTTCTGATACTGTCATTCAGACTCTGGTTAGGGCTAGGAAGCAGTCTTCCTCTGCCATCTATTATAGGACTTGGAGGTCTTATATTGATTGGTGTGAGGTCAGGGCCTTGCCTTGCAGGGCGTTTTCTATCCCTAGGGTCTTGGAATTTCTGCAACATGGTATGGACCAAGGTTTGTAGCTTAGTACGCTGAAGGGGCAGGTTTCTGCCCTGGCGGTTTTCTTTCAAAAGTCTTTTGCTCTTCATCCTCTGGTTAAGACATTTTTCCAGGGGGTTACGCATGTGCGGCCTCCTAGGAAGCCTTTGCTCCCAGTTTGGGATTTTAATTTGGTTTTGTCTGCCTTGCAGGGTCTTCCTTTTGAACCTTTGCAGGATATTGCACTTTCTATGCTTACTCAGAAGGTTGTTTTTCTGGTTGCCATTAGAGATGAGCGAACTTTTGAAAAATTCTATTCGCCGAATTTTCCGACAAAAATCGGTTCGACCCGAATTTATTCGCGACGAATCACTATTAAAAACGGCTATTTCTGAGCCTCCTAGAGCCTCAATAGGGTTGTAAACCATTCTGCCTTGCTGTAACACGCATAGCATGCGTGCTGAGTTAGTTAAATAATACTGTAAATAAATATCACATGCAGATCAGAGGCATCGCTAATAGAATCGCAGAGCGGCACAATTACAGAGAGTTGAAGTGGCATCAATATGAGGGGCAGGAGCCCAAACATTGCTTTAAAGAGACACTGGAGTTGGCAGCAGCAGGAGCCCAAAAATTGGATGAATCACACCCTGGAGTTGCAAGCAGCAGCAGGAGCCCAAACATTGGCTGAAAGAGACACTGGAGTTGGCAGCAGCAGGAGCCCAAAAATTGACTGACACACCCTGGAGTTTCAAGCAGCAGCAGCAGGAGCCCAAACATAGCTTGAAAGAGACACTGGAGTTGGCTGCAGGAGCCCAAAGATTGGATGAATCACACCCTGCAGTTGCAAACAGCAGCAGGAGCCCAAATATTACTTTAAAGAGACACTGGATTTGGCAGCAGGAGCCCAAAATTGGATGAATCACACCCTGGAGTTGGCAACAGCAGGAGCCCGAACATTACTTTAAAGAGACACTGGATTTGGCAGCATGAGCCCAAAAATTGGATGAATCACACCCTGGAGTTGGCAGCAGCAGAAGGAGCCCAAACATTACTTTAAAGAGACACTGGGGTTGGCAGCAGGAGCCCAAAAATTGGATGAATCACACCCTGGAGTTGGCAGCAGCAGGAGCCCAAATATTACTTTAAAGAGACACTGGATTTGGCAGCAGGAGCCCAAAATTGGATGAATCACACCCTGGAGTTGGCAGCAGCAGCAGGAGCCCAAACATTACTTTAAAGAGACACTGGGGTTTGCTTCAGGAGCCCATAAATTGGATGAATCACACCCTGGAGTTGGCAGCAGCAGCAGCAGGAGCCCAAATATTACTTTAAAGAGACACTGCAGTTGGCTTCAGGAGTCCAAAAATTGGATGATTCACACCCTGGAGTTGGCAGCAGCAGCAGGAGCCCAAACATTACTTTAAAGAGACACTGGGGTTTGCTTCAGGAGCCCATAAATTGGATGAATCACACCCTGGAGTTGGCAGCAGCAGCAGCAGGAGCCCAAACATTACTTTAAAGAGACACTGGAGTTGGCTTCAGGAGCCCAAAAATTGGATGAATCACACCCTGGAGTTGGCAGCAGCAGCAGCCCAAACATTACTTTAAAGAGACACTGGAGTTGGCTTCAGGAGCCCAAAAATTGGATGAATCACACCCTGGAGTTGGCAGCAGCAGCAGCAGGAGCCCAAACATTACTTTAAAGAGACACTGGGGTTGGCTTCAGGAGCCCAAAAATTGGATGAATCACACCTTGGAGTTGGCAGCAGCAGCAGGAGCCCAAACATTACTTTAAAGATACACTGGGGTTGGCTTCAGGAGCCCAAAAATTGGATGAATCACACCCTGGAGTTGGCAGCAGCAGGAGCCCAAACATTACTTGAAAGAGACACTGGGGTTGGCAGCAGGAGCCCAAAGATTGGATGAATTACACCCTGGAGTTGGCGGCAGCAGCAGCAGGAGCCCAAACATTACTTTAAAGAGACACTGGGGTTGGCTTCAGGAGCCCAAAAATTGGATGAATCACACCCTGGAGTTGACAGCAGCAGCAGCAGGAGCCCAAACATTACTTTAAAGAGACACTGGAGTTGGCTTCAGGAGCCCAAAAATTGGATGATTCACACCCTGGAGTTGGCAGCAGCAGGAGCCCAAACATTACTTTAAAGAGACACTGGAGTTGGCTTCAGGAGCCCAAAAATTGGATGAATCACACCCTGGAGTTGGCAGCGGCAGCAGCAGGAGCCCAAACATTACTTTAAAGAGACACTGGAGTTGGCTTCAGGAGCCCAAAAATTGGATGAATCACACCCTGGAGTTGGCAGCAGCAGCAGGAGCCCAAACATTACTTTAAAGAGACACTGGGGTTGGCTTCAGGAGCCCAAAAATTGGATGAATCACACCCTGGAGTTGGCAGCAGCAGGAGCCCAAATATTACTTTAAAGAGACACTGGAGTTGGCTTCAGGAGCCCAAAAATTGGATGAATCACACCCTGGAATTGGCAGCAGCAGCAGGAGCCCAAACATTGCTTTAAAGAGACACTGGGGTTGGCTTCAGGAGCCCAAAAATTGGATGAATCACACCCTGGAGTTGGCAGCAGCAGGAGCCCAAACATTACTTTAAAGAGACACTGGGGTTGACAGCAGGAGCCCAAAGATTGGATGAATCACACCCTGGAGTTGGCAGCAGCAGCAGCAGGAGCCCAAACATTACTTTAAAGAGACACTGGGGTTGGCTTCAGGAGCCCAAAAATTGGATGAATCACACCCTGAAGTTGGCATCAGCAGGAGCCCAAAAATTGGCCTAAAGACATAAATATGTTTTTCACCATTTGGAAAGTGTAAAACGTGGCACCATGCTGAATCTAGTCGCATGCATCAGGCATTGGTGGGTGGAAATCCTGGCTGATCCATCCCGATTCATTTTGACAAAGGTGAGTCTCTCCACATTGTTAGTTGACAGACGAGTTCTCCTCGCCGTAGCTATGGCCCCCGCCGCACTAAACACCCGCTCAGATGGCACGCTACTTGCCGGGCAGGACAGCTTTTCCAGGGCAAACTCTGCTAGTTGCGGCCACAAATCAAGTTTGGCTGCCCAGAAGTCCAGCGGATCCTCAAGGTGTGTTGGTATGGTCATGTCAAAGTATGACATGACCTGCTGGTTCAGGTCCTGCTCCAGGTCTTCCTGCTGCTCATGAGTAGCCTCACTATGCGGGTGTAGAAAGCTACTCATTAGCGACTGAAGACTGAGGCTGCTGCTGATGGAGCTGCTGCTGCTGCTCCTGCCAACCCCCCCAGCAGCCATGGCAGTGGAAGGTGAGCACAGAGGTCCCCTCGAGTCAGACCTGCGAGAGTATGGACCATGGCGCAGATAGGCATCGGCCAACTGCCTACGTAGAATGTCTTTGTAGTAGTTCAGTTTGTCCTCCCTCTCGGTGGGTTTAAAAAATGCCTCCATTTTGTGCCGGAAGCGAGGGTCCAATAAGGTGGACAGCCAGAAGTCATCCCGCCGACAGATGGAAACAATTCTGGGGTCACTACGCAAGCACGTGAGCATGCTTCCTGCCATTTGCGCAAGTGACTCGGATGGACTACCTGTCTCCATCTCCACTGCATACTGCCACGGTGTGTCCGGGTCCTCTGTCTCGCCTTCCTCAAAAACCTCTAGCTCCTCTGGCTGCTCCTGCTCCTCCTCTCCTGTCCGCTGACTAGATAAACCAGCCATTTCGCCAAGCCTAAACTGTGTTTCGCTGGGCAACTCCTCCTCCTCCAGTTCAGCTCCAACGGGGTTCATGTGGCCGTAAGATGTAAACGCCATGTCTCCAGTGCCCTGACCAGCCATGGTTTCCAACATGTGCTGTAGTACATGAAGCAGTGGAATCACGTCGTTCATCCCGTAATCCTGCCGACTGACAAATAAAGTGGCTTCCTCAAAGGGCCTGAGCAAACGGCAGGTGTCACGTATGAGCTGCCACTGGTTGACATTGAAGTTACACAGGGGAGTCCCCCTATCTGCTTGGATCATCAGGAAATCCGTGATGGCTTTTCTCTGTTCATATAATCGGTCCAACATGTGAAGGGTGGAATTCCAACGGGTGGAAACATCGCAAATCAGACTATGTTGGGGGATACCGTTCTGACGCTGTAGCTCAAGAAGGGTGTGTTTGGAGGTGTATGAGTGGCTGAAGTGCATGCAAAGTTTCCTTGAAGTTGTTAGGATGTCTTGCAGATGGGGGGAACACTTCAGAAACCGCTTGACAACCAGATTGAAGACGTGAGCCATGCAGGGGGCATGGGTCAGGCTTCCTTGGCGCAGCGCAGGCAAAATGTTCTTCCCATTGTCGGTAACCATGATTCCCATTTTATGTTTTCTTGGAGTAAGCCATGTTTGGATTTCCTGATGAATAAATGTAAGCAGTTCCTCCCCTGTGTGACTCCGTTCGCCAAGACAAACCATGTGAAGCACTGCGTGACACCTCCGTGCCCTGCACACATGGTAGACTGGAGGGGCACTGAGACTTGAGCCTACAGTGGAGGGTGAGGAGATGGCGGAGGTTGAGGAGGCCGAGTTGCACAGTGTCACAGGCCCAACGGGCAGGGAACGCGGAGGCCGAAGTGGCGTGACCTGTCCAAGTTGCTGCTGCAAAGGGACCACATTCACCCAGTGGGCCGTAAACGACATGTACTGTCCCTGACTGTAGTTACAGCTCCAGACATCGGCGCTGCCATGCACTTTGCTACACACCGACAGGCTCAAGGACTGGCCCACCTTCTGTTCAACAAAAGTGTGCAGCGCTGGTACTGCCTTCTTAGCAAAGAAATGACGGCTTGGGACTCTCCACCTCGGCTCGGCACAAGCCATCAGTTCTCTGAAAGGTGCAGAGTCCACCACCTGAAAAGGGAGCGACTGCAGCACCAGCAACTTGGACAGGAGCACATTCAGCTTCTGCGCCGTAGGATGAGTGGGCGCATACTGCTGTCTCTTGGACATGGCTTCACTGATGGATTGCTGGCGGGATGCATGACTTGGAGGAGGAGGAGCAGGAGCGACAGAGGATGGGTATGACGCACAGCTGCCTTCGGCTGAGGTGCTGGAGCCTTGGCTGGCAGAAATTGGGAGCGGCGTGCCACTCGGTGAGGAAGCAGTCTGGCCCACCTCTCCGGAGCCTAGGTTCTCCCAGGCCGCTTTATGGTGACGCTGCATATGTTGACGCAGGGCCGTGGTGCCAACATTTGGGCCCTGGCCACGCTTCACCTTCTGCCTACATATCTTGCATGTGGCCATGTTACCCTCCTGCGGATGCTTCAGGAAAAACTGCCACACTGCCGAGTAGCTACTTTTCCCACCAACAGGCCTCACTGATTCGCTGCTATTGTCGCCAACTCCAGGAACCCCTGCCCCACTACCTCCCGATAAGGTAGCCTGCCGCGCAGCAGGTGCTCTACCCCGGCCCCGGCCCCGTTTGGCTCCAGGCTTTACAATTGTGCCCCCATGCTGCCTGCCAACCATGCTGCTAACACCTTGCTGCCTGCGCTGCTGACTCCAGGGCAACCTGCGCCCCTCTTCTCCTGATGATGACGATGAAGCCCCTTCATCACCCGGCTCCCAAGTGCGATCGGCTTCATCGTCATCATCATTATCACCGAGTTGTGGCTGTAAGTCACTGATGTTCGTGGATTCGTCAACAGTGTCTGGTGCAGGAGCTGGAACGCTCGCACTGTCCACATCACTATTTGTCTGCCTAGCTAAAGAAGCCACCTCCATTTCTTGGCTGGGCAGTAGCTGCTGACTGTCCTCTATCTGATCGTCCTCCTCACTAAAGAGTGGAGCTGAACCCAAAGCATAGGATACGTTGCTGGGGGAGGGAACGGTGTTGGACAGAGGCAATGGGAGGACAAGGACTGCTCTCGGGGCATGCCAACTCAGGGTTGTGTCAGAGGAACCTACCGACCCTAGACTGGGGGTCTCAGATGTAAGTTGTGATGATGTTGTTGATGAGCGCGTTAACCAATCTACCACGGCAGATGCGTTACTGGTGGAGACACGACCGCTAGCAGATACTGGCAGACCAGGTCTCTCACCATGACTCCTGCTGCCACTCGCCCCTAGTCTGCTGCGACCTCTGCCTGCTGAATCTTGGCCTCTGCCACTCCTCTTTGAACATCCTGGCAGTTTTGCGGTGCCCTGCGGCCTGGTTTATTAAAAGCAGTCAAAAACAAATGGGATGCCCCCACAGCAGACCTGAGATCAGTATATATGCACAGCAACAGTGTCTAAGCAGGCTCCAACAGGCCAAATTACTTGAAATAACTGTGCAGCTTAGAGTAAATACAGAGGCTAATGGTATGTTACAGAATGGGATGCCCCAAGCAGACTTGAGATCAGTAATATATGCGCACAGCAGCAGTGTGTAAGCAGGCTGCAACAGGCCAAATTACTTGAAATAACTGTGCAGCTTAGAGTAAATACAGAGGCTAATGATATGTTACAGAATGGGATGCCCCAAGCAGACTTGAGATCAGTATATATGCGCACAGCAGCAGTGTGTAAGCAGGCTGCAACAGGCCAAATTACTTGAAATAACTGTGCAGCTTAGAGTAAATACAGAGGCTAATGGTATGTTACAGAATGGGATGCCCCAAGCAGACTTGAGATCAGTAATATATGCACACAGCAGCAGTGTGTAAGCAGGCTGCAACAGGCCAAATTACTTGAAATAACTGTGCAGCTTAGAGTAAATACAGAGGCTAATGGTATGTTACAGAATGGGATGCCCCAAGCAGACTTGAGATCAGTAATATATGCGCACAGCAGCAGTGTGTAAGCAGGCTGCAACAGGCCAAATTACTTGAAATAACTGTGCAGCTTAGAGTAAATACAGAGGCTAATGGTATGTTACAGAATGGGATGCCCCAAGCAGACTTGAGATCAGTATATATGCACACAGCAGCAGTGTGTAAGCAGGCTGCAACAGGCCAAATTACTTGAAATAACTGTGCAGCTTAGAGTAAATACAGAGGCTAATGGTATGTTACAGAATGGGATGCCCCAAGCAGACTTGAGATCAGTATATATGCACACAGCAGCAGTGTGTAAGCAGGCTGCAACAGGCCAAATTACTTGAAATAACTGTGCAGCTTAGAGTAAATACAGAGGCTAATGGTATGTTACAGAATGGGATGCCCCAAGCAGACTTGAGATCAGTAATATATGCGCACAGCAGCAGTGTGTAAGCAGGCTCATACAGGCCAAATTACTTGAAATAACTGTGCAGCTTAGAGTAATTGGTTTGTTGGGGTTTTATCAGAGATAAATGGCGATCTGGTCCACATTTTATGGACATTTCCTAAGTTCTGGGACACAGTAGGGCATATTGTAGGAAGTCTGACAGATGCCAGGGTGCCTAGGGATCCTTCTGTTGGATAAAATAAGTGAATGACATAATTCGATTTGAAATAACCTTTTATTTAACTGCTACTATATGTGATTCACTCCCAGAAGCTACTTCCATTATATTCTGAAATTTGCCTGCTCGAATTGACATTCATGTTCTTGCTTTGTTATATCTAAGTATTTTTGTACATTTTTGTACATGTTTGTACATGAACATTTTTTTAAACCTCTTTTAAATAACAATAAAAAAAAAAAGAAAGACAGGCAACAGACCCGATGTGGTCCTAGGTTTCTGCCATTTCGCAAGTCTGAAACCATGTCCTCAGAGAAAAGAGAAGTGGCTGCCTTTAAGAAATAGTGCAGGTAACTCAAAATCACCCTGGCACCCCAAATTCAAACCTGACCTTAAGCCTCTGTCTGGTGGTGGGCAGGGGCACCTATGCCAGTTTACACAGGCCAAAGTGTCAGATACCTGGGTCAGGGAGGTGGAAACCTCTGGATACGAAATAGATTTCAGGAGATTGCATACACCCAGATTTTAGGCACCCAGACTGTCCCACTTGCCAGAACAGGTGCCTGCATTAGAGTCGGCGGTCGAACATCTGGTGTAATGCCCACCTGCCTTCTGTAATCTGACAACCCCCAATCTCCGCCACCACTTCCGCCTATAGACAAGCCCCCGCTCGCCGGGACACCGGATACGGTTGATCCCAGGACTTAAAAGGCGCAAAGGATGTCCGCTAACGGTGAAGGCTGATGAACCACGAGGTATCCCAAAGCCGAGGTCATACACGGGTAGTCAGTCTGAAGGTGCGTCTACTCACAAGGGTAATGCAGAGGAATGGTCAGAAACGAGCGGGGGTCAGGCCGGGTGATCAGAGGTATGCGGTATCCAAAGGGTCAGACGGAGTTCGAGGTCGGGCAGTCAAAGGTTCGGTTCAGGCAGCAGACTAGGATGGTCACAGGAACCCGGGTCAATCACGAGTAAAGCACACACACTAAATCACACCCTGAGCAATACTAGCTATAACAGGCAAAGGGGTAAGGGCTGAACTTTATTTTAAAGGGTGACTGGCCAATAGGAATACAGGGAATATTTGTAGTGATTGGTGTGACTGTGATACAACCTGTGATTTGAACTGATCCCAAGGGATGGACTGCCCTGACCTGTCAGGCTGTCCAGCTCCTGAGACACACAGGTGTAGTATACCTTTAGTTAGACAAAGCGGCATCAGCTGTGAGTCGCTTTGTCAACCAGCAGGGTGTGTGCCCGTACTACTGCAGGGGAGCGAGGAAGGCAGGCAGGGCGGCGAGTGCGCCCTGCTTCAGACAGCAGGGGAACGCTGCACCGGCCAGCAGACCCTCGACCCCGGGACAGGTGAGTTTCTCATAAGACTGAAATCTTCTCCCCAGTGATGCATGGAGTAAGATTCCAGCTTCTACTCCAATTTATTCATCAGCCTTAAGAAGGGACATGCAGTCCATACTGGACTTCAAACACATCTGCCTCTCCATGTTGGAAGCACGCAGAGTCATGCTGGACATCTTGATTGGTCAGTAATCCCAAGTCCTATCCAATACATTCGCAGCAGGGATCTGTCCTAGACACAGTTCAGGCCAAGCTTTTTCTACTGGAACCCAAACTGCAAAAACTGTAGGAGAGCATAGTGAAATCTCAGCCAATTGTGAGGCAGTGTATCCATCTTCTGGACTTCATTGTATCATCCATCAAGGATGGTTTGCGTCCAGGTGCAAAAGGAAGGTATTGAGAAGTATAGCACTTCTAGGACCCTCTAGCATTTGCAATTGCTGCTCTAGTGACTCCATGGTCCCACTTCCGTATATTCTAGGTCCTTTGACTAGTAAGGAGGGCAGTCACGGCCATTCTGGTCACCACCACACTAGTAAAGAGAGAGAAAAGGCTAAAGAAGTCATGACTACCCATAAAGAGGGTGGCACATGCATTCTAGTTGCTCCTCATTGGCCTAGATGTTTTCAGAAGTGGTGAGACTGACTGACTGACACACCAGATCTGCTGTTGCAAGGCCCTTGGTTTCATCCCAAATCATCTGGCTTTAATGGTGTGGCGATTGAACTAGGGACTGCAGGTAGTGGCCACTTTGATTTGGGCTAGAAAGGCTTCTTCGGTCAAGATTTACTACCAAACATGGTGGACATGCTTTGCTTGGTGTAAATCACTTAATCATTCACCACAATGCTTTTCCATACTTCGCATTTTCAAGTCGTTCTTTTTTCTTGAAAAGAGCTTACGTGTTCCATCCCTTATGGGTACTGATTTGAACGTCCCATTTGTTAGGTTGTCTACCCAGGGACACTGGTATTCATAACAGGGAAAATATGGTTTTTGTACTTGCCTTGTAAAGTGGTTGTTCTTAGTATACAGTACGTCCTGCTCCAGATATAGTACTTATTATCGGGTATTACTCCGCCAGATGGACTGCAGAGACATCGAAAATAGGCTTCTCCCTGCCCCTCAAATACCCGGGGACCTCCCACAAATCCCCAGATTTTCTCTGCAGTCTGGACTGCGAAGGACAAGAAATGGCTCTCTCTCTACTCGCAGGTGAGCGGGGCTATTAGCCTGCGGCCCTGTAGGACTATTCCCAGCCTTGGCTGCGCTGCTCCACCGCAATCCCCCAGGGTAGGCGGTTCGAGCATATGGTGAGCCTCTATGGGATGCCCCTCCTGCCCTATTGCCCCTTCCCCCTGTCTATCGGTGGGCCCTATGTAAAGTGGCCGCTGTCCTCCCTCACTCTCCTTGTAGTAGTATGTATATACGTGTACTGGCTTTGTGTTTTATTACATCGCTTGTGTCAGCCGCCGCGCTGACTTGTTTTTATTTTTTACTGTACTTAAAACTGCCGCCGCCGCGCACCTTTTTGTCACCATGTTCCGCGCTTGGCAGTGTTACCTCAGGCGCCGGCGCGCCGTCATTGGCTGCTTGTCACGTGTTGGCCTCGCGCTCTACAGCGCTACATACCCTCAAGGTATACAGACGCCATTTTGTCTGCTTGGTCGGCTTCTGCTTGACGGACCTCTACCTATCGCGGTCCGTAAGTGCCCTCGCGGGCGGCTTTATTTCCACTTTTTATTATTGTCTGCTTACGGCTCATTTGATTGTGTCTTTCAGACGGGCGAATCCGTTGGCTTCTCCCGGCCCTCTATTAGTTGATTAACTTGTGAGGCCTAGTGTAATTACTCCCACTTCCCTAGCGGGTTATTGGGGCATCCCGGGTTGCTATTTAGCATTAATCCCTATCGGCCTATAGTGCCGCTGTAATCACCATATGGAGGCATCTCAGGATAATGTGACCGGGGTTCCTTCGGGACAAGCCCGGCTGTGTGTAGCTTGTGGGCAGCCTCATGCTGATGCTGACAAGGCGCGGGTCTGCGTAACCTGTGCTGAGCAGGTGCTTGCACTGCAATCTGGCCTTCCAGTGGCTGGGCCTGCACCTCGTATCACTTCACCTACCCCCCCCCCCCCCCCAAGCTTAGATCTTACTCCTACTGAGTTGCATACAAGTGGGGATTCTCAGCCTGATGTGTCTTCTAGACTGGCTAGTGTTGAGAAGTTAATTGCTAATACCTTCGTGCGTAAGGCCCCTGCTAAAAAGCGGCACTTAACACCTAACGTCACTCTTTTCCCTATGGAATCTGATGGGTTTTTGCATTAATGTGGCTATACCCCTTCGTACGAAGGGGAGCTATTCTCTAACTCAGGGTCATCCGATGAGAGGCCCAGGGGTCATGATGATTCTGGCTCTGACCCCTGGGCCCCGGATGATACTGATAGACTGTTGGCTCAGATTTTTGAGGTACTGTCTATCTCTCCCCCGGTTGCGCCCCCAGGCAAAGGGGTGAACTTTTTCATACTGCTAAGTCACGCTTGGAATTTCCAGAGCAAGCACATTTCAATAACCTGGTGCTCAAGGAATGGGAATGGCCCAGTAGACTTCCCGGTGTACCTAAGAGTTGGGATAGGAAGTATCCCTTTCCTGCTGATGTGGTAAAGTGTTGGTCATCCCCTCCCGAAGTGGATGCCCCCGGTCCTGGGGTTATCCAACACCTCTGTCATGCACTCCCCTGACTCTACTACCCTGCGGGATGCTGAGGACCGGCGCATTGACCAGCTGGCGTCCCATGCCTTTGCATGTGTGGGGACGGCGCTGCGCCCAGTCTGTGCCTCGGCCATTACGGCTGTAGCCATTAGGACCCTGCTCAGAAATATACTTGATAGTGCCCCTGATGATTTGCCTTGTGAGGTGTTTAATGCACTCTCTAGTTGTGATGTTTTTGTAAATTGTGTCCTCTCTGCCTTGGATGACACCATTAGAATGTGTGCCAGAACATCTGCCCTTGTGGTGGCTATACGCCGCTCGGTTTGGCTACGCCAGTGGGCTGCTGACAACGGTGCCAAGAAGGCCCTCACTGGGTTTCCCTTCAAAGGACTACGCCTGTTTGGGGACCGCCTGGACCTTTTTGATAAGGGAGGCAGGTTACCCCAGCGCAGGCGGCAGTCTCGGCCCTTTCGGAGTCAGGGCTCCTTCTCCTCCCCCTACCGTGGTGCTAGACAAGGGAGAGGGGTTTCTTTTACTGGGGCCCAGGCAGACTTCTGGGGTAGGGGCAGAGGACGTGGACCTCCTGGCTCCTCCTGGGGCCCCAAGATTAAGTCATCTCCCAATCCCCCTCAGGCATGATGGGGCGCCCTCACCCACCCGGGTGGGGGGACGGCTGCAGCACTTTGCTCATGTCTGGAGGCTTCATGTCTCAGACTGGTGGATTCAGGAGGTAGTGTCCTCCGGTTACAAGATAGAGTTTGCTGCCTGGCCCCCTCCCCCCCCAAGATTCATCAGATCCCGGATTCCTCAGGACCCTGTGTCAGCTCAGGAGCTAGTGCAAGCAGTGCAAGGCCTCCTGGAGCTGGGGGGTCATCTGCAAGGTCCCCTTAAGAGAAAAAGGCAAGGGCTTCTATTCCAACCTCTTCACAGTACCCAAAAAAGATGGGTCACTCAGGCCTATCCTGGACTTGAAGATCCTCAACAAGTTTGTCAGGAGCAGACGCTTTCGCATGGAAACTCTGCGCTCTGCCATCAGTTCCCTGCGCCCAGGGGATTTCATGACTTCTGTGAACATCAAAGATGCTTACCTTCATGTTCCTGTATTTCCAGGTCATCAAAGGTTCCTCAGGTTCACTCTGGAGGATCAACACTACCAGTTTGTGGCATTGCCCTTTGGTCTCACCTCAGCTCCCAGGGTGTTCACCAAAGTGCTGGCGGGCGTGATGTCTCTGCTCAGGTTTCAGGGCGTCCGGGTGCTGCCTTATCTGGACGACATTCTCATCACATCTCAATCTCTACATCAGGCAGAATTGGATACTCAACTGGTGGTGTCCACCCTGGAGTCTTTTGGATGGGTGATCAACCACCCCAAGTCTTTGCTGTCCCCCTCATTGGTGACTCCCTTCCTGGGAATGAATCTGGATACAGTTCAGGCAAGGATTTTCCTTCCTCAACAGAAGGTGGACAGTCTGATTGCACAGGTCCAGTTCCTGCTATCTTGTCATCATCCCTCCATCAGGCAGGGAATGCAGCTGGTCGGCCTGATGGTGGCGTGCTTCAAGGCGGTCCCTTATGCTCAGTTCCACCTGAGGCCTCTGCAACTCCACCTCTTGTCAGTGTGGGCCAAGGATCTAGTGTCCCTCAACAGGGTCTGTGTGCTTCCCCCCTGGTCAGGAGGTCCTGAGTTGGCGGCGCTTTCCATTCAGCCCCCCTACTATGAGAGACACCAGGACAAGGTGGTGTTTCGTTTCAAGCCAGATTTTCTGCCTAAGGTAGTGTCTGCCTTTCATTTGACTCAGGACATTGTTCTTCCTTCAGTGTGCCCTAATCCTAGTAATGCTAAGGAGAGGGTTTTGCATTCTTTGGATGTGGTTAGGTGTCTGAAGTACTATCTGGTGGCTACTGCACCTTTCAGGAAAACTGATGCTCTTTTTGTGGTCCCTTCTGGTCCTAGGAAGGGTTTGGCTCTTGCCAAGTCTACTATCAGCAAATCGATCCGTCAGGCTGTTATTCAGGCCTACTCTGCTAAGGGGAAGGCCTACTGTATACTCATAATACCAATTCTACAGGTGAGTAATCACAGAATTGTATTTTCTAAGTATACAGTACGTCCTGCTCCAGATATAATACTTACACTTGGGTTATCCTCCGCCAGATGGCGCTGTGCACTGCAGACATGCAAAAACAGGCTCCTCCCGGCCCTTCATATACCCGGGGACCTCCCACAAATTCCCAGATTTCTCTGCAGTGCTGACTGCGAAGACATGAAGTATCACTCTCTCGCAGATGAGCGGGGCTATTACAGCCTGCGGCCCTGTTGGACTATTCCCACCCGTCCTCCCTGTGATGTGCCTCCCAACCTGGGCTGCGCTGGTCGGGTGAAGGTAGGCAGCACCATGCGTGCTTAACGGAGCCATGCTCCACCGCAGTCCTCCACCAAAGGGTAGGCGGTTTAGGCTGATGGTGAGCCTCTAGTGAATGTCCCTCCCGCATTATTGCCCCATGCCCCGTGTAGCGGTGGACCCTGTGTAAAGGGTCCCCATCCTCCCTCGTTTCCCCCTGTATTCGGGGGAAAAGAATGGGGGAGGGTGTGTGTGTGTGGCGGTCTCAGTGTACTGTATTGTCACGCTTGTGGCCGTAGTTTTGCCCTTGACTGGCAACTGGGTGTCAGAGCCGCGCTGCTTGCTCTTTTTATTTTGGCCGCCGCCTTCTTTGCCTTCTCATTTTTTAATTAAAATTTACTGTGCTGGGTGGCGGCGTCGTCAGACTACGAGTATCCATTAGCAGATGCTTTTACTAGTCTGGACGGCTGCCTCAGAGCTTCGCGCTCTTTGGGGGAGGCGGGGCCCAGATTGGGCCCGCCCTTCGAGGTTCGGTTGGCGCTTTTTTGTTGATCTTCGTGCGTGTGTTTGCGGTCCTTCTCCTCCCCAGGTCTGTAAGTGCCCTCACGGGCGATTTCATCATTAGTATTTTTTCTGCTGTGCGTGGCCCTGACACCTCTTATTCCCCTTATGTCTTTCAGACGTCAAAGACTCCGGTGGCTTCTCCCGGTCTAACATAAATTGTAGCGGGCTTTGTAGCAAAAAATTCTCCCACATTCCTAGCGGGTCTTTGGGACATCCGGGGTTGCCTATTGCATAAATCCCTACTGGCATATATTGCATTGATAATCACCATATGGAGGCATCTCAGAATTATGTGACCGGGGTCCCTCCGGGACAAGACCGGCTGTGTACAGCGTGTGGACAACCCCATGCTGATGCGGACAGAGCACGGGTCTGCGGACCCTGTGCTGAACACTTACTGGCCCTGACCAGGGAATGACCAGCAAGTCGTGCCGCGCAGACTGCCTACGGCTGATCAGGTGATTTCGAAGTTGGCATAGCGCTTGGGCCCTGGTAAGAAGCTGTCCCTGACGCCTCCAGTTCCGCCCATTCCTTCTGAAACTGAGGAGTTCACTACTGAGCAGGGTTTTGCTCTTTCTGATGAAGGTGAGCTGTTCTCTGACTTAGGCTCATCTGACGAGGGGCCGAGGAGTCATGATGATACGGGCCCTGGTTCCTGGGGCCTGTGTGACACCGATGAATTACTGATAAAGATCTTCGAGGTCTTGTCTATCTCTCTCCCTGGTGAGGCTCCCAGGCCTAGAAGGGAGAGTTTCCATACAGCGACGCCGCGTTTGGAATTTCTGGAGCAGGATCACTTCCAGGCTCTTGTACTCAAAGAATGGGAATGCCCTATTAAACTTCCAGGGGACTGGGATTGGAAATACCCTTTTCCCCCTGATGTGGTTAACTGTTGGTCATCACCTCCCGTGGTGGATGCACCCATCATTGGGGTTCTTAACCCCCCTTCGGGATGCTGAGGACCGGTGCATTGATAGGCTGGCTTCCCACGCCTTTTCTTGTGCAGGGATGGCTCTGCCCCCTGTCTGTGCCGCGGCCATCGCTGCAGTGGCCACTAGGACCCTCATCAGAAAGATGATTGATCATCAACCTGAGGATCTCCCCTGGGAGGTGTTTAATGCACTCTCCATTTGTGATGTATTTGTAAGGTTTATCCTTTTAGCGCTGGATGACACCATTAGGATGTGCGCAAGAACTTCCGCCCTTGTGGTAGCTATACGCCGCTTGGTCTGGCTGCGACAGTGGGGTGTTGATGATGCTACAAAGAAGACTCTTACTGGGCTTCCCTATTCGGGGCCCGTCTGGACCTGTTTGGAAAAAAGGGCAAAACACCCCTCGGCCTTCTCGGGGCAGGGGCACCCCTCCCCCCCCCTATGTTAGTGTCAAACCCGAACCAGGGGTGTCCTTCCAGCTGTTTGGTGTAGATTCCTGCCCCAGGAGTGGCAGACAACGCCCTGGCCCCTCCGGCAGGACTAAGTCCAAATTTTTCACCAAAACCCCCCAAGCATGATGGGGCGAGGGGATGGCCGCAGCACCTTGCTCCTATCAGGAGGCGTCATGCCTCGTTCTAGTGGATTCAGGAGGAAGTTTCCTCTGGATGCAGGATAGTGTTTGCTGGGCGGCCCCTTCCCGAGATTGTCAGGATGCTTCTGGTCCCTGTCTCTCTTCAGGTGTTGGCGCAGGTCATGCGAGGTCTGGGGTCACTTGCAGGTTGCCCTTAACAGGCAGAGGCAGGGGCCTCTACACCAACCTTTCCACATTCCCCCAAAAGAATGAGGCACTCTGCCCATTCTGGCCTTCCATAGGTGCGGCAATTTGCATTCACAGGCGGTTTCTGCATGGTTTCTCTGAATTGGGCCGCCAGTGCCCTGTATTCAGGGACCTCTTGCCGTCTGCGGAGATCTAAGATGCTTATTTTATTGCCACTGTGTCTTCTGGACACCGCGGATCTTACAGGTTAGTGTTGGAGGTTCAACACTGGTGATTGTGGCCTTGTTATCTCGCCTCTCCTCTGCCCCCAGAGTGATCGCCAAGGCGATGACGGGGGTGATGTCTCTAATGAGACCAAGGGGGCGTCCGCGCGAGGAACTGCCTGGTCGTCCTTCTTTGCTTCCCAATCTCTACGTCAGGCCGCGTTTGTTACTCGGCTGGTGGTGTCCTTTAGGAGTCTTTGGATGGGTGCTCAATCACCTCAATTCCTCATTGTCCCCTTATTTGGTATCTCCATTCCTAGGGTTGAACTTGGATTCGGTTCAGGCGGGAACCTGCTTCCTTGACTGTAAAGTGGACAATCTGGTTACAGGGGCTTGGTCCCTCTTTGCTGTTCCCGTCTCTTCACCAGGCTGGATTGCAGCTGGTGGGCCTGTTGGTGGCTGCTCAAAGGTTGTCCCTTATGCTCAGTGCCCTTGGGCTCTTCTGCAACTTATATTGTAAATGCTGGACTGGGTTCCAGCTTCCCTGGAGCTGGGTCTGTGTACCTTTCCACCTTGGTACGGTGGTTCCCCTTGAGATGGTTGTACTCTAGGAACCAGTCAGGGGGCACCCCCTTCCTTGCGTCTTCCTGTAGATGGATACCAAATCTATCAGGTCGACGGAGGGGGGGGGGTTTCTTCTAATATCCCCTGTGATTCCGGGGGAGGTGGGACCTTTTGGGGTCCATTCACCTATCTATTTTTGAAGCGGTAGGCTTTCAGGTTGGCTCTATCTCGCTGGACTTCTCCTTTGCGAGATCTGTCTATTTGGGGGCTCCTTGGTCTGTCTGACGACAGTGGCCTGTATTAATTATCTGTGTGGACTCGAAGCAGGATGATCCTCCAGGAAGGTATCTGACCCTGATCTGGGTGGAGGACAGTGTTCCCTGCATATCTGCGATATTCGCTCCGGTGGATGTCCTTCTGTGACAGGATGTGCTAATTCTTGTGTCTCTATGTGTCTCTCTTCTAGTGTGGATCTTTTTTTGGGCCTCGTCACTATCATAGGTTCTTGGCCCTTGTTTTCCTGTCCCAGTTTGTTCTGACCTTGGTCATGAGGCTTAGTAACTTTATGGCTGGACATTCTATTCTGTATGTCTTATCTTCATTCACCCCGCTAGGCGGGGTTCTGCGCAAGTTTGCTCTGGAAGGGGGAACCAGTTATACTGGTGGCCCCTGGGTGGCCTAGTGGAGTGTGGTTTGCAGATGTGGTACTGAGGACAGCGGACCTGTACGTTCTGTCAGGAGTGCTGATCTGCTCACTCAGGCCCCCTTTTTTATTTCACCCCAATCTACAGGCTCTGGTCTGGATGGCCTGACGGTTGATTCATCCACCTTGATGGAGATGGGCTTATCTTCTGGGTGACTGTGACTTCTGGAAGCCTAGCAGTTGGCTTCTTCTTCTTCCATCTATTGTGGGGTATAGCATACCCATATTGATTGGTGTGAGTCTTGGTCTCTCCCCTGTTGGGCGCTCTCTGTTCCCAGGGGTCTAGAGTTGTTACTGCATGGGTTGGAGTTGGCTCTCCTACTCGGTTCTCGGGAGGTTCAGGTTCTGCCCTGTCCGCCTTCCTGTAGAAGTCTTTGCTCAGTTTTTATGCCTTGGTTAAGCGTTCTTTTGGGGATTGCTCAGGTGCATCCCCCACATAGTTCTAGGGTCCCTGTTGGGATTTGAATTTTATTCTGTTTGCTTTGCGGGGTGTTTCCCCTTGGACCTATTCCGGATGCTGTCTGACCTTATCCACGAAGTTGTCCTTCCGGGGGCTGTTGCTTCAGCCAGACGTGTGCTTGAGCGGGCGGCTCTGTTTAGCTAGCCCTCGTTCTTTTGATATATACACCTAGATGAGGTGGTGTTCCGCTTTACGCCAGATCTTCTGCCTAAGGTGGTGTCTTAGGCTCATGTATTCAAGATATTAGTCTCTCTTCTGTGCTTTATTCCTAGTAACGCTAAGGCAAGGGGATCTACTTTCCCTCAACAGGTGCTGGAATTTTTTTCCTGGATTGTCTCTTGTGCCTTAGGGGGACTGATGCCCCTTGGGGTTGTGGGCGCCTACATCTGTATGTGCCTGATCTCGTCTGCTTCCAGGGGTTAAGCGGCCTTTGGCCTAGCCTTTATTTGGATGGCTGTCCCTTCTGGTCCTAGGGAAGGTTTGGCTTCTTCCTGGGCTACTGTGCGTTTGATCTTGTCAGGCTGTTACTCAGGCCTATTCCTTTAAAGGGAAGAATTTTCTTCTCACTTTATTTCTGATTCTACTGGTGCCTTGGTATCTTTGGGCCTTTCAGCACCATGTTTTGTTGCACAAGTTTGCTAGACCGCTACTTGTTTTTTTGTTCGTACATTTTCAAAGGTTTTTTTCTGATGTTGACGTTCGAGCCTTTGCCCATGTCGCTCTTGGTAGCAAGGTTTGCAGGTGACAGTACTTTTCCTGTCTGCTGTGCCTTTTCTGTTGGGGATCCCACCCTACTTCATGGACACTGCTATTGGATGTCCCAAGTGTAAGTATTATATCTGGAGCAGGACGTACTGTATACTTAGAATAATACAATTCTGTGAAATACTCACCTGTAGAATTGGTATTATACGTATACAGTACTTCCTGCTCCACCCCACCCTGGTTTTTGCATTGTTCTGGATCCCCTGTATGGTGATTGTTACATTGTTGTTATTACCAGTTTTTGGTGGTTGGGTTCTCCCGGCTTCTTTTTCACTGCTTTTCAATGCTGGGGATTTGTGGGAGGTCCCCGGGTATATGAAGGGCCGGGAGGAGCCTGTTTTTTTGCATGTCTGCAGTGCACAGCGCCCTCTGGCGGAGGATTACCCAAGTGTAAGTATTATATCTGGAGCAGGACGTACTGTATACGTACAATACCAATTCTACAGGTGAGTATTTCACAGAATTGTATTTTACACATCCCAATTTGGCCAGGCAACTGCAGCTTCCTAAGATCTGCGGTGTTACTGGGCAAGGAGGCTCTTCACTTCCAGTACAAGGTGCTGCTCTTCGGCAATTCTTCAGCACCCATAATTTTTACAAAAATCTTGGTGGAAATGACGTGTGTCCTAAGATCTCAGACGATCCAAGTCTTTCCATATCTGGATGACCTTCTGGTGGCAGGAAGATTACAGTCCGAGATCTTACAAAACCTAAGCAGGACAATGTCACTACTGCAGAGTCTGGGATGGATTATAAGCAGAGACAAGTTGGTTCTTTTGCCATCCAGAACCTGCAAATTACTTGGTTACATCATAGACTCAACAGATGATTTTTTTCTCCCAGCCGAAAAGCAAGAAAAACAATCAGAGAAGTTCAGATCTTAATTGGGGAGCAATACAGGGTTTTCTACCTCAGACCTGGGGTTACTCTCCAGATTCTCTGGAGCAGACCACCAACCTTCCAAAGGGAATCAAGAACTCCCTTTGGTGGTGGATGGATCTCGCAATCCTGCTGACAGGATGCCTCTGCCAGCAGTTGGGGAGCACACCTAGACTAGAGGTCCAGAGAATTCGGACACAGATCTCAAATTTCAGAGATCAGAAAGCTCTGAATCACTTCAAACCCCTTAAAATAAAACTGTGACTTTTCTAAATCGGCAGAGGGCACCAGATAAGAAGCCTTACAGTCCCTTGCAGTGTTCTTTCTGGGGCCTCTACATCTCTGGAACAGATTCCTGTCGGCAGTCCACTTAAAGGGATCCCTAACCTCAGTAGCAGACTTTCTGAGCAGGACTCCAGTCAAGCAGTCAGAGTGGAGCCTAAATTCACAGATCTATCAAATATTGTTAAATAGGTGGGGCAAACCAGAGAGATCTCTTTCGCATCAGCAACAAATTCAAAATGCCAACCTTGGGGATTTTAAGTTTCCTATGCATTTCCTCTCAGATCCTGCCACAGGTGCTTCGCAAGATGGCTTTGGAGCAAAGCTGGATTATATTAATCACGCCAGCTTGGCCAAGAAGAAACTGATTCATGATTCTAACAGCAATGGCACAGGAAGACCCGTGGAAACTACCTCTTATCCAGACCTGCTTACTCGGGGTCCAGTGCTTCACTCGAATCTCCAGTCTCTAAAATTATTGGCCTGGATCCTAAATGGACTATATTAAAGAAAGAGTCTCTCTAGCAAAGTAGTCATGACTCTCCTAGAATCAAGGAAAATGCCTACCAAAAAAATCTACCCTATAGTATGAAAGCGTTTTAATTAATTTTTTGTATCGAACAGTTTACAAACAATTAATTTAATAGTCCAGCACTCACATAAGCCACATGTCCTTTAAAAAAGTATCATAGAAAAATGTAGAGTGGTGCTGCAACATCATATCGAGGGTATCCACAATGAACTCCTCTCCTTGAACAATAAAAGTCAATGAAGTGCGCACACAAAAATTACAAATTTAATCAAATCACTTTTATTAAATATTAAAAATCACTCTATGTACATACAATCATTATACCTACTCCATAATACATAAAGACAAAACATCAAGCCGTTACCGTATATAGTTATGCATGTTGTACCACAAAAAGCACATAGACAATACAGTTAAAGGAAGATGTGACATCCACATCTACCATATTGCTTTAGCTCTGATAACACTATGCCACTGTAGTCTTGTGTGACAGCAAATGTGATCTGCAGCAAACAGTAATAAAACTCCCAGTTATCAGCATTGATATAAAGTATTTACAACACACAGCTCAACAGTAGCACATTGCACAAAGCTCTTTGCATAATCAGTAGTACACATAAACGACAACCAGTCTCTAACTCACGGTTACAGATAGGTGTACACACATAAATCGGCTGTAACGCCACACACAGAACCTTAACTTGCCTTAAACATGGATTCCTCCAGACATCTTACGCCCCACTACCTGACGTCCGTTTCGGGCCCTTGCGGCCCTTCCTCAGAGGTCTGTTAATCTATCAGGGCCCCCTACCATGTTTAAATAGTACTGGTGCCTCTCCCTCTTGGCGCCATGTGACGCGCAATGACGTGGTCGTGCCGCCGCGTCATGCCGCGTCACTTCCTGTCGCTACTCGGTCCCGGCATACGCGCCAGCCACCTGCACGCAGGCTCCCTCCTGCCAACCATAATGTGGCTGCGCGCACGGGCCGGTCGCGGCAGACATCGCAGATTCAACGAAAAACCACACTGTATCACAACAATTGGTAGTGCTATATAACAGGTGTCTTCCAATCAGCGGTATAGGGATTAAGAGGACTTCATTTTTCATTCTTTGCCCGACGGGATGGCACCAGTCAAAAACTTCCTCCAGCAGCTTAGTTGTTAATCTGAAAGGGGGGTCAAACACAATATACCATAAGCGTCATGTGTCAAGAGGATCAATTTACATCTTATATTGCTCACAATATCAATTTACACATTATGGAGTCACACCCCCCTCCCCCCCTGCTGACCTATCCGGCCCCACTCAGGCTTACCCAAACTACCTATTCTCAGCTATTTACATCCATTTTTACTAACTACCTTCTAACAATCAGAGATATCTACACCCGCGCTATACAGCACGCCCATCTAATTCAAAAACTCTCCCTATCGAGAGCTAACCATCCAAGGTCAACCATGTGTCACAAATAAGGCAAGAAATCACATTCCTCATTTAATCCTTGTGGGGCAAGTGAATTAAGCTCGTAAATCCAGAAAAGTTCACGCTGAGATAAACGTCTTTTGATATCACCACCCCTTTTATGCAATGTTATTTTCTCTATCACCATAAACCTTAGTTGTGAAACATTATGGCCTTCCGTCATGAAATGTCTCGCCACCGATGATGATGGATCACCTCTCCTAATTGCTGATCTATGCTCAGAAATCCTCAGGCGTACTTCCCTAGTCGTTTGGCCCACATAGATCATTCCACATGGGCATTTTAGCATATATATTACCATCATTGATGAGCAATTCAATAGATCTTTTATTTCATATTACCTCCCCGTCCGCGGGTGGCAAAAATATTTATCCTTTATCACAAAGCTACATTGTGCACAATGGCCACAACTATACATCCCTATAGGTTTAGAATGGCCAAAAAGATATTTAACGGGCCCCTGTGTCTGTATTTCCGTATCTGCCCTAATCAAGTGGCCCCTAATGTTTTTGGGTCGTTTGTAAGTGAACAGGGGCGGGGCTGAAAACGTCTCCTTAAATGTTTGATCACTGGTTAGAATCGGCCAGTGATTCTGTACAATTCTTTTAATTTGATGGCTATGAATATTATATGTGGTCACCATTGCTATCCTATCCGAAGCCTTTTTAGGATTGTATGTTAACAACGACTCCCTTTGTACTTGGGATGCCTTCTGTTTAGCTTTTTCTATCAACTGATCTGGATAACCTCTTTCCCTAAAGTTTCTAGCCATATCCTCAGCCCGTTCCTGAAAAGTCTCTTCATTATCTATAATCCTCCGCAATCTTAAGAATTGGCTATAAGGGATACTGTTCTTCTGTGTCTTAGGATGAAAGCTATTAAATTGAAGATAGGTATTTCTATCCGTCGGCTTCTTAAATATATCATTTGTAATATTATTATCTCGGAGACTCACATTAACATCCAAGAAATGTACTTCCTTAGTGCTATGGTCCATCGTAAACGAGATGGATGGCAGGCACTGGTCTAATTCTTCCTTAAAAATCTGTAATGCTTCAACTGATCCCCTCCACACCAAAAAAATATCATCTATAAAACGAAACCAAAGAAGGACATGTGAAACAAAAAGAGGATGGGTGTAGACGAATTTTTGTTCAAAGGATGCCATAAAGAGATTTGCATACGACGGGGCCACATTTGACCCCATCGCCGTGCTTTGTAGTTGTTGAAAAAAGTGGCCATTGTAATAAAAATAATTACGTGTCAATACTATGGTTAGTAATTTCTCCAAAAATTCTCTAAAATGTACCTCTAGTCCCATATCGATCCACACACTTCTCTAATCACATCAATCCCTAAATTGTGGGGTATTGATATGTAGAGGCTATTCACATCCATTGTGCATAAAATGCACTCCGCTGGTAATACACCTAGGCCCGATATCTTATTTAGGAAGTCCCCTGTGTCCAGCAGAAACGAGGGTATTGATAATACTTTCGGTTGGAGGACCCTATCCAAAAAGACTGCTATCGACTGGAATACCGACTCCACGCCCGCCACAATCGGGCGCCCTGGTGGTTTACTTATGCTCTTGTGGATCTTCGGTAAGATGTAAAATACCGGTGTCACCGGAGTGGGAGTATTCAAAAAATCTTTTAATTTTTTATCAATCAGGTGCGAATCATAGACATCTAACACTATCTGATCAATTTCCCCTTTTATCGCTACCAAAGGGTCCCCACCCAGTTTACAATAAACATTTACATCTGCCAACTGTGACTCAATTTTTTGTTCGTAGAGGGATCTGTCCATGATCACGGTGGTGCCCCCTTTATCGGCAGGTTTGATCACGATAGACATATCCTCCTTTAATTTTGCCAATGCCTGTCTCTCGCCTTTACTCAAATTATTTTTACATTTACCTGTCGGGGGGCGCCACCTGATCATCGACACGTCCCTCTGCACCATCTTAATAAAAGTTTCCACAACATGGAACTGTTGTGGTGGCTGCCATCTACTCTTCTGTTTACATTGAGTCAGATCAATCCCAGCCGGGAGGCACATCGCTTGTGTCTGTCGTGAGGTATCCTGTGGTTGAAAATCTGTTTGAGAAGAAAAAAACGCCTTAATGTGTAACAAACGAAAGAAGTTTTGAAGTTCCACATCCAGTGATAGAGGGTTCCCAAAAAAGGTAGGCACAAAACCCAATCCCTTATTGAGCACCCTCTCCTCATCCACTGTGAGCGGTCTATTTGAAAAATTCACTAATAAGTTACTCTCCCTGGTTTGGTTTTGCTCCGGGTAACTCTTTGGGGTCCTCCCTCCTCTCTGACCCCGTCTTGTGGGTTTTTTCTTTGTCCACGGTTGCCTTTGTTCTCTAAAAAATGCCTCGAGTCGCTCCCTGAGGAGTTACTGGAGTCAGAATCTGATGCATTCTGGTGTCGCTGTGAGTTATAATGTCTAAATGATCTTATTTCTCTCCAATTATAAACCATATTGGATTCATAATCCAAAATATCTTTTATACTTGTTAAGTTTCAAGGTTAAAGTCTCAGAATGGTATTGATTTAAAGTTGTCTCTAGAGATTCCATGTAGGTCCTAAAGTCCTTACATCCAGTGATGTCTCTAATTTGCTCTTCACTACCGATATCTCCTGGTCCAATTCCTTTAATTGGAACTGAATACTCTGTACCACTAAGGTCATCAGATCTAGGCTACACTTATTGAGTATTTGATACCACCTCTCATGAAAATCAGATCCCTCCTTACAAAAAAACCCACAAGACGGGGTCAGAGAGGAGGGAGGACCCCAAAGAGTTACCCGGAGCAAAACCAAACCAGGGAGAGTAACCTAGTAGTGAATATTTCAAATAGACCGCTCACAGTGGATGAGGAGAGGGTGCTCAATAAGGGATTGGGTTATGTGCCTACCTTTTTTGGGAACCCTCTATCACTGGATGTGGAACTTCAAAACTTCTTTCGTTTGTTACGCATTAAGGCGTTTTTTTCTTCTCAAACAGATTTTCAACCACAGGATACCTCACGACAGACACAAGCGATGTGCCTCCCGGCTGGGATTGATCTGACTCAATGTAAACAGAAGAGTAGATGGCAGCCACCACAACAGTTCCATGTTGTGGAAACTTTTATTAAGATGGTGCAGAGGGACGTGTCGATGATCAGGTGGTGCCCCCCGACAGGTAAATGTAAAAATAATTTGAGTAAAGGCGAGAGACAGGCATTGGCAAAATTAAAGGAGGATATGTCTATCGTGATCAAACCTGCCGATAAAGGGGGCGCCACCGTGATCATGGACAGATCCCTCTACGAACAAGAAATTGAGTCACAGTTGGCAGATGTAAATGTTTATTGTAAACTGGGTGGGGACCCTTTGGTAGCGATAAAAGGGGAAATTGATCAGATAGTGTTAGATGCCTATGATTCGCACCTGATTGATAAAAAATTAAAAGATTTTTTGATTACTCCCACTCCGGTGACACCGGTATTTTACATCTTACCGAAGATCCACAAGAGCATAAGTAAACCACCAGGGCGCCCGATTGTGGCGGGCGTGGAGTCGGTATTCCAGTCGATAGCAGTTTTTTTGGATAGGGTCCTCCAACCGAAAGTATTATCAATACCCTCGTTTCTGCTGAACACAGGGGACTTCCTAAATAAGATATCGGGCCTAGGAGTATTACCAGCGGAGTGCATTTTATGCACAATGGATGTGAATAGCCTCTACACATCAATACCCCACAATTTAGGGATTGATTTGATTAGAGAAGTGTGGATTGATATGGGACTAGAGGTACATTTTAGAGAATTTTTGGAGACATTACTAACCATAGTATTGACACGTAATTATTTTTATTACAATGGCCACTTTTTTCAACAACTACAGGGCACGGCGATGGGGTCAAATGTGGCCCCGTCGTATGCAAATCTCTTTATGGCATCCTTTGAACAAAAATTTGTCTACACCCATCCTCTTTTTGTTTCACATGTCCTTCTTTGGTTTCGTTTTATAGATTATATTTTTTTGGTGTGGAGGGGATCAGTTGAAGCATTACAGATTTTTAAGGAAGAATTAGACCAGTGCCTGCCATCCATCTCGTTTACGATGGACCATAGCACTAAGGAAGTACATTTCTTGGATGTTAATGTGAGTCTCCGAGATAATAATATTACAACTGATATATTTAAGAAGCCGACGGATAGAAATACCTATCTTCAATTTAATAGCTTTCATCCTAAGACACAGAAGAACAGTATCCCTTATAGCCAATTCCTAAGATTGCGGAGGATTATAGATAATGAAGAGACTTTTCAGGAACGGGCTGAGTATATGGCTAGAAACTTTAGGGAAAGAGGTTATCCAGATCCGTTGATAGAAAAAGCTAAACAGAAGGCATCCCAAGTACAAAGGGAGTCGTTGTTAACATACAATCCTAAAAAGGCTTCGGATAGGATAGCAATGGTGACCACATATAATATTCATAGCCATCAAATTAAAAGAATTGTACAGAATCACTGGCCGATTCTAACCAGTGATCAAACATTTAAGGAGACGTTTTCAGCCCCGCCCCTGTTCACTTACAAACGACCCAAAAACATTAGGGGCCACTTGACTAGGGCAGATACGGAAATACAGACACAGGGGCCCATTAAATATCTTTTTGGCCATTCTAAACCTATAGGGATGTATAGTTGTGGCCATTGTGCACAATGTAGCTTTGTGATAAAGGGGAAATATTTTTGCCACCCGCGGACGGGGAGGAAATATGAAATAAAAGATCTATTGAATTGCTCATCAATGATGGTAATATATATGCTAAAATGCCCACGTGGAATGATCTATGTGGGCCAAACGACTAGGGAAGTACGCCTGAGGATTTCTGAGCATAGATCAGCAATTAGGAGAGGTGATCCATCATCATCGGTGGCGAGACATTTCATGACGGAAGGCCATAATGTTTCACAACTAAGGTTTATGGTGATAGAGAAAATAACATTGCATAAAAGGGGCGGTGATATCAAAAGACGTTTATCTCAGCGTGAACTTTTCTGGATTTACGAGCTTAATTCACTTGCCCCACAAGGATTAAATGAGGAATGTGATTTCTCGCCTTATTTGTGACACATGGTTGACCTTGGATGGTTAGCTCTCGATAGGGAGAGTTTTTGAATTAGATGGGCGTGCTGTATAGCGCGGGTGTAGATATCTCTGATTGTTAGAAGGTAGTTAGTAAAAATGGATGTAAATAGCTGAGAATAGGTAGTTTGGGTAAGCCTGAGTGGGGCCGGATAGGTCAGCATGGGGGGAGGGGGGTGTGACTCCATAATGTGTAAATTGATATTGTGAGCAATATAAGATGTAAATTGATGTAAATCTTGACACATGACGCTTATGGTATATTGTGTTTGACCCCCCTTTCAGATTAACAACTAAGCTGCTGGAGGAAGTTTTTGACTGGTGCCATCCCGTCGGGCAAAGAATGAAAAATGAAGTCCTCTTAATCCCTATACCGCTGATTGGAAGACACCTGTTATATAGCACTACCAATTGTTGTGATACAGTGTGGTTTTTCTTTGAATCTGCGATGTCTGCCGCGACCGGCCCCGTGCGCGCAGCCACATTATGGTTGGCAGGAGGGAGCCTGCGTGACAGGTGGCTGGCGCATACGCCGGGACCGAGTAGCGACAGGAAGTGACGCGGCATGACGTGGCGGCACGACCGCGTCTTTGCGCGTCACATGGCGCCAAGAGGGAGAGGCACCAGTACTATTTAAACATGGTAGGGGGCCCTGATAGATTAACAGACCTCTGAGGAAGGGCCGCAAAGGCCCGAAACGGCCATCAGGTAGTGGGGCATAAGATGTCTGGAGGAATCCATGTTTAAGGCAAGTTAAGGTTCTGTGTGTGGCGTTACAGCCGATTTATGTGTGTACACCTATCTGTAACCGTGAGTTAGAGACTTGTTGCCGTTTATGTGTACTACTGATTATGCAAAGAGCTTTGTGCAATATGCTACTGTTGAGCCGTGTGTTGTAAATACGTTATATCAATGCTGATAACTGGGAGTTTTATTACTGTCTGCTGCAGATCACATTTGCTGTCACACAAGACTACAGTGGCATAGTGTTATCAGAGCTAAAGCAATATGGTAGATGTGGATGTCACATCTTCCTTTAACTGTATTGTCTATGTACTTTTTGTGGTACAACATGCATAACTGTATACGGTAACGGCTTTTTTGTCTTTCGGTGTTTTGTCTTTATGTATTATGGAGTAGGTATAATGATTGTATGTACATAGAGTGATTTTTAATATTTAATAAAAGTGATTTGATTAAATTTGTAATTTTTGTGTGCGCACTTCATTGACTTTTATTGTATCGAACAGTTTGAAAAGAGACACAATTGTGACAATACTTGAATTTCTACAAGAAGGCTTTGAACAGGGGTTAGCAGTAGGTACCCTAAAACCCAGGCCCCTGCCTTATCGGTCTTCCTAGAGAGAAGAATACTGAATCACTCTTTGGTCAACCTGATTCTTTATTTCTGTAGCGCAGAAGTAACCTATACTTCGTAACCATTGTCCTTCCTTGGACTTAGTCCCAGTCCTCAAAGGGTTAGCTAAACCTCCCTTTGAACCCTTAGATGAGGCCGTTTAGATGATCCTAACAATCAAATCAAGACTTCTTCTTGCCCTAACTTCAGCCATGAGGGTTAGTGACTTACAGGCTCTATCCATCCAAGAGCCTTATTGCACCATCTTTCAAGATAGAATTATTCTTAAGCCTGATCCCCTGTAACTGCCTAAGATGTCCTCTACCTTCCACCGTTCCCAGGACAATAACCATTCCTTCCTTATTACCAGACTCAGATTATCTGATAGAATCCACACAAGCTATTGATGTTCGCGTTTTCTCTTCCATTTTACTTCAGGACATCAGGATAATTCAGTAACGATAGGGTTAACCTCTCTCAACCGAAGGGCGTGGACTGCAAGACAGGCGTGGCTCCGCCTCCCGGCCTATATCCTTCCGACTGACTTCCTACACTCCAGTTTCTTCCTTGCAGTTGGACTGGACTGCAGGGCTCTATCTGGACTCCTCTCCCATTTATTTTTTGTTTCTAAGATTATACCTTGGAAGCGGGGGCAAGATCCTGTCTGGCTTCCTAGGTCCCTTATGCTCCTCTAATCTGGATGGACCCACTATGCCTCCTCAGCTAAGCTGTATCCGGATCAGGATGGTAAGGGTAAGCGCCAGGGTCCTTGGGGTATCATTGGCACTCTGGCTGAAGTCTTTCATTGAAAAGCAAAGCAGCCACAGGCTTTTGTCTGGTGAGCCTGATTGGTGGTGACCAAGGGAATTATTTTCCCTCTTTTATTGCTCTTTATTGCTCTTTCCCATGTGTTTGTGTTTTACTGGTTGTAAACTTCAAAATTTGTGTGCCTTTTTGGGGGGGCGGAGCTAAGGCAGCAGCGAGGAAGAATCATGTTCTCAGTCCTTCGCTACGATCTCCGGTTCTTTCAGTGGTAAAGTGCAGTTCCTCAGGCCGGTGACGCTGGAAGATTTTCGGCTTAGCGAAGTAACTAGCTCCCCCAAAGCGGCCGGTTCTCCTCCGGAACGCAGCGCGTTTTTTCCCCCCGGGGTGCCCCGCAGTCACGGGGACTGATCGAGCCTTAAGCCCCAATTAACTGGACCTAAACCTTTAGTGAATCATATCAGCCACTAAGATTTAAGGAAAAAAAAGGTTTCCTCTGACTTTTGTGATGAGGATATTGTGGGTGCCATAGTCTCCCTCTCAGTTTTTAAACGGTCGGCAGCCCTCAAAAACTCCTAAAACTTTGAATATATATATATATATTTTTTTTTTTGAGTTGAAGAAGATATATGTGGCTGCCATACTCTCCCAGGTGGGGAGGATTTATCCAGTAGGGACTCGGATTCAGAGTCTCCTACACAAGGAGGCGCTCAGGTAAGGAGAAGATGGGTGGTTGATTACTCCATTCTGGAGGACTTTTGCTGTGCATACTCATTAGGGAATGGCAGAAGTTAAATGTCTTCCGCCCATTCCTAAAGTACTTGATACTTGTATCCATTTCTATCAGATTGAGTTATGGTCTCACCCTGACCTGGTGGCAGGTCTTTTTTAGACTTTAGTTATGCCATCCTCTGATAGTGCTTCTCTAAAAGATGCATGGATCAGGTGGTACATCTTGTTTATTTATTATGGAGTCGACCTTGCGGACGGCCAGTGCTACATCCATAGAATCTGGGCGAGCAGAAGGTTGGTAAAGCAACTAGACTGTTAAGACTCATTTGGGTCATTCACGGAAGTCATGCTCCCAGTTGTTCAAGACCAGTTTGATGTCAACAGGTATGTTATCTTGGCTATGGAGGATTGATCATGGCTAAGTGCCCAAGGCCTAGCTCTGGTGGTAGTCTTAAGGCATGTTTTATGGCTTAAGCAATGGCCAGCTGACACAGCCTCTAAAATGAATATGACAGGAAGGCTGTCTGCTGAGTTCTTGGTTGACATGATAAACAGCCTACTAGTGGTAAGTCTACTAATCTGCCACAGTAGCCAAAGTCTAATACTGCTTCCGCAGGGACTCTAATCCTCCAGCTTTTCATGGGGATAGAGGTTTTGCCTCTTTGGGATCCAAGGAGATTTTGAATAAAACAAGGTCCCTAATTAAGGTGACATTGGCAGAATAGAGCCAAGCCCCTTTCAGAGCCTGCTCGGGCATGGTGGAAGGAAAGCTTCTGCATTTTCCTCAGATTTGGAGGCTTTATATATAATAGATCTTTGGATACAAGAAGTTATACCCTCAGGTTACAAGATCTAATTAGGAGCCAGACCTCCTTGGAGATTCTCTTGGTCAGGGGTCTCCCGAATTCCACAGAGATCAAAAGCATTGAGATCTGCCGTATCTCGCTTTTTAGAAATTGGAGTTGTTTGATCCACAGTGATGTTACTCCAGCCGGGAGAAGCAGGCTCCATGCATCTCAGCAGTACATATACCTGGATTGGACAACTTGCAAGCCAATCATTTCAGAAGATAGTCCCTGCATCAGGGGCAATGGTTTCTGAATCAGGGGTCTTTCAATCTCTGTGCTTGCGCTGGGGATTCCAGTTAAAGATCTCTTATGTCCCGGCACATTCGAAGGGTTCCTAAGTTTGTGTTCCGGTCCAGGGATCCTCTAGCAATGCAACAGATGCCCTGACTCTTCAGTGGTCCGCATTCAAGCTTCCTTATGCATTCCCTCTGATTCCACTCCTGGGTCGAGTATTAGAAAAGTTAGCTCGTGAGAGAGGCCCAATCATTCCAGTGGCTCCTCGGTGGCCAAGAACAAGCTGGTTCTCAGTCATAGTAAGTATGTCAGAGTTCACCGACAATACAGTTCTTCACACACGGGCCTCTAGGGCATCCCAACTCACGAGTTTTGGCTTGACGGCCTGGTTATGAAACCTCCATCTTGGCGAAAGAGGCCTTTCTGCCAGAGTCATTCAGTCTGATTCAGGCCAGGAAGAAGTCTTCATCATTGATCTATTGTATAGTCTGGTGTGTGTTTATCCCTTGGTAAAAATTCAGGGGGTTCTCTTGTAGAGCTTTTTCTGTCACCAGAATGTTGGATGTTTTTGCAGAAGGGTCTTGATGAAGGTCTTCAATTGAGTTTGTTTAAAGGACAAATATCTGCTTATCTAGCCTCTTTCAGAAACCCATAGCTGAGAATGAATTTATCAAAACTTGTTTTACAAGGAGTCGCTCATGTGAGGCCTCCTCGTAAGCCACTTCTGCCGGTTTGGGACCTGTACTTGTTTTATCAGCTCTTTATCAGCAGTACTTTTTACCAGAGAGCTTAAGGGTGGAGAGAGGATCACTCGTGTAAGGGGACGTTTCGGGGCAGCAGAGCCCCTTCCTCAGCTGAGTACTGCTTGGCATTTTTCTGTGTGTTTTCTGTGTGTTTACATGTTGTTCATGATGCATTGATTGCTTTGTACCTATGCTATAATACTTTGCTGAAACCGGGTATAGCAGCCGGACAGGCTCATATGACGCAGTTTAATGTGTACCCCTACGTGATTGCACTAAGTTGGGCATATTCAGTTTATTTAATTGTATTTGATGATCATGTGTTCAGCTCTCAGACTCAGACTGTGTATGAGTGTAAGCCTATGTTTATGTGCAACCAGTAGGTGGCAGCACTTACGTATTATTCTATCTCAGTGATAAATATGTTTTGCTGGTCAGAGTCTTAGTATTGTGGCAATCTATGCTGACTGTGAGAGATGTCATATTGTTTGAGCTTGGTAATTTGTGATGACTGCTGTATAAATCAGACTTTTGTAAACTTTTTCTAATTGATAAACATTTTTGTGCATAAACTATGGTGTGCGTCCCTGATTGTAAATATATTAGACTTTGTTATCCCTAGGGTATAGGGATTCATGTACTGCACCCAGGTGTATAGAACGTAATTATATTTTAATAGAGTTGGTGTGCTCCTCTCCTAACCCCTTTTCGCACTATAAGACACACATGCCCATACGACCCACCTAGGATTTGGAGGAGGAAGATAAGAAAAAAAAATATTCAAAACTAAATGTTGTGCTGAAACACCCCATTACAGGCATGTGACATTCCCCCATCCCATTCTCTATGGGTAGTGTGGCATTCCCCCATCCCTTTCCCAATGAACAGTGTGGCATTCCCCCATCCCATTCCCAATGGGCAGTGTGGCATTCCCCCATCCCATTCCCTATAGGCAGTGTGGCGTCCCCCTCCCATTTCCCATAGACAGTGTGGCATTTCCCCCTCCTATTCCCTATAGATAGTATGACATTCTCCCCTCCCTTTCCCATAGACAGTGTGGCATTCCCCCCACATTCTCCATAGGCAGTGTGGCATTCCCCCCATCCCATTTCCATATGCAGTGTGGCATTCCCCCATCCCATTTCCATAGGCAGTGTGACATTCCCCCCCCCAACCCATTCCCATAGGCAGTGTTGCATTCCCCCCCAACTCATTCCCATAGGCAGTGTGGCATTACCCCCATTCCCATAGGCAGTGTGGCATTACTCCCATCACATTCCCATAGGCAGTGTGGCATTTTCCAATCTCATTCCCATAGGCAGTGTGGCATTTTCCAATCTCATTCCCATAGGCAGTGTGGCATTTTCCAATCTCATTCCCATAGGCAGTGGGACATTTTCCAATCTCATTCCCATAGGCAGTGGGACATTTTCCAATCCCATTCCCATAGGCAGTGTGGCATTTTCCCATTCCCTTAGGCAGTGTGGCATTTTCCCATCCCATTCCCATAGGCAGTGTGTCATTCCCCCTCCCATTCCTATAGGCAGTGTGGCATTTCCCCCAAATCCCCTTATTCAATGTGACATTCCCCCCTCCCATTCCCATAAGCAATGTGGCAGAATCACCCCAGCCCCCAGAATTAAATAGGTATACTTACATGAAGGCTGTTCCCACTCTGGCTTCCGGTGCCGCCACCACCTCTTGGGGCAGCATGCACTGACACCTGCGTGTTTGTATCAGCATGCGCTGACACCCAAGAGGCAGTGGGGGCGCGGGAAGACAGAGAGGGGACAGCTTTCATTTACCCTGCCCGTCCGTCCACTGCTTGGCTGGCCTCCCTGTTTTTTTTTTTTTTTTTTACATTTGCCCAATAAGACGCGCTGACATCTCCCCCCCCCCCCCCCCCCATAATCTTATAGTGCATCTTATAGGGCAAAAATATGGTACATTATTACATTATTCCCAAAGCAAGGATTAAAATAACTGGGCCCTGGGTGGGTGCTAAAATCCAATTTTACTTATCACCCCGGTGGATGCTTAGCAGAATCTACCCTGCATTGCACATGCATGTTCTTGCTGATGGTGTTATTTATATTTTTTAGGTGACTCTACTATAGGATCCTCTTCCCTCTCTTTGGTTGGAGTGTACTCGGATAGTGATAACAGTGATTAATCACAAGAAGCTGGATGCGTTTTTAGTGTCAACAAACATCTCTACTGCATTTTATACGTAGAATATTCCTAAAGAACATCATACATGTAGTTACAATTGCTACTAAATACATTTGTCTGGCCAGGAAGTTTGATTTGCTTGCAAACCTTCAGATTCAATTTGGTCTTGAAGCCAAGGAACAATATTTTACAAATAGAGACGTTTATGCATTTAAACATTGTCTATGAAGTGTATCCCCAATTCCCCAGCCACTTCACTCCATATGGTATTCTGTGAACACATAGGTCAGGAGACTGAGCCCTGTGTTTTAATAGCTGTGATGCAGTTATTATATTAATACATACTGTAGGGGGCCTGAATGAAAGAGCATGAAAGTTCCTGTATATTGTGGCAGTTCCTCTGCCTTCCCAGCATTGCAAGAATCACATCCCTGGGTCTCCAAAACACTTAAAGAGGAAGTCTGAGCATTTTGTAACAATTCACCCACCACTCTTGTCCCCAGCACTAATAATATGAACTGCCCATGGGGGGTCAGTCTGCAGCTGGAACCTCGTCTGACAGTTCTGGTCTGTCACTCAAGTCCAACTGTGTCTTAATGGCAGCCATACAGAGAACCCCCCCCCCCCCCCCCCGGCATCAAGGAGAGATTTTGGTGATCAGGTAAATTGTTTTATTATTTTAGCCACAGAGAACTGGTATTAAAGTGGACCAAAACCCAGGATTTCCACTATCCTGGGTTTTGGTCCACTTCTCCGGGGCACCCCGATCGGGGGTGCTCCGCTATGTGAAACCTCCCAGAACCACTCACCCCGCTCCTACGGCGCATGCGCAGCCACTCATCCAATCAGCGCACTGGGAGCCACTGAGCTATGCACGTCAAAGCGGTGTCAAAGCTCAGCGACTCGGGAATGGGATTCAGGTAAGGTTTGCGGGTCTTGGGGGGTTTCACGCAGTGGGACATCCCGATTTTGTATGCCCCGCGGGAAGGGAATGGATCGGCCCATGAATCTTTTAGATTCCCGGGCCAATCCTGCTGGGTTTTGGTCCACTTTAAGAGGGAACTCCAAATGTTTATTTACGCTGTAGCCACCCTGCTACCCCATGTGCCAAACCCAATCTTGGCATTAAAATAATGAAGCTACTCCTCTGATCACCGCACGCCTCCCCCAATTCCAGTGATGTGACGGGACTCTGAATGTCAGCCATAGATTTAAATGACAGTTGGACTTGAGGGAATGACCAGTACAGTCACACTGCTTCATGGATTGGGTGACACACCTGCTACTCTGTGCATTCCCTCCAAGATCCGAGATGCTATGGGAATGGTCCTGTATACCATATGAGGTAAGGCATTTAATTATTTTGTAGCCCGCCTGTCCTGTCTGAGCGGAAGGAGAAGGAGGCAGGATGGGGTTACATAGAGAATAGACTAGAGACAGTCTGGCACCGGTTGCTGCAGTTGCTATCGGGTTTCAGTGCACAACACACAAGCAGCTGTCACCACACCCATGTCAGTTAACCCTTTAATTTGCAGTTTATCAAACTACAATTTAAACTGTTTTTCTGTTATTTTGTACAAAGAGATCAGTACAGTAAATATTGTTAGAATACAATCATCACATTTTCGGCCCATTTTTATGGTGGTTTACTGGACACCATGGATTGGTAACAAAATGATCAATGACAGTAGAAACATTCTGAGTCGTACACAGGTTTTACAGGGCCCCATAGCAAAAATCATAGTGCCCCAGTCCCGCCACCCCCCACCCCAAAGAAGAGCCGGTAATTTAAAATGTGTAAAGTTCCACTTACCGGGGTCTGTTGTAATTAATGCATGCAAGCTGACCACCTACCTGGCCATTATTCTTGCACCAAAAAAGAAAACATTCAGCATGTGTTCTACTGCTGGCCAGGATTCATGGGGGAGGGGGCATTCTCATGTACAAAGTGGAGTAGAGGAAATACACTTACAAGTTCCCCCACCTGCTGCTCTGCAGAGTGACATCGGTGTCACATGATCATTTCACTTTGCTGCACTGCAAAGGACAGTTGGCAGCATCCACGGAACTTGAAAGTGTAATGTTTTACTACCCTCCACTCTGTACATGGAAACGGCCCCCTCACTCCCGGCCTTTGACGACACATGGACTGATTTTTTTTTATTATTATTCCAAGGATATAATGTGGGGGGGGGGGGGGGGCTGAACAGCCAGTGAGGAACTGAAGCTGCCGACTCAATAAAATATTGATTTACAAAAACTTGAACAAAATGCAAATAAATATTTTGCTACTTGTATGATGTTTTTTGCATTTAGGATGGCGAGATGTATTTTTTCATTTTGTTTTAACCTTATAAATGGTATAGTTTAAAGGTAAAATATTTTTATTCATAACGATGGGCACAGGAGCGGATGGATAAAAAGACTGGTATTCTTTTACTGGAAATACATTCTAAATAACATTATTTCTTCTTTCTTCTGGAACAGATACATTATAAGCATTAAAAGTCATATTGTTTTTTTTTGTGACCATACCTTATGTAATATTTCAATAAAAATACATTGAAAAAGAAAAAGGCATATTACTGTCTTTATAAAGATCATACTTGCATAAATTTTAAAAAAGGGGGGCGTGGCTTGCCGATGGAAGGATAGGACGTGAAGGCACGAGGCTCCTTTAAATTAGTGCAGAAAACGGTGCAGCAGCGAAAAAACTAACATGTCTAAAAAGAAGACGACGAGGGGGTCCACAAGGCGCCAGCAGAATCCCCCCATCACCACTTTTTTTGACGCGGCGAGGCCGGGTCCAAGGCGGCTCCCTTCTTCCATCAAGATGACGGCGGTGGCAGTAACATCCGTGGCTATGGCCCCCACCCCAGAGATCGTACCGTGCTGTGTACATGGGGCAGAAAACCGGGGAGGAAGCGAAGCCGGCTCTGACAGACATCAGTGGCCAACGGTGTCCTCCCTTCTACAGCCGGACTGTGCGGAGCGGGAGGAGGAGATGATCAGCTGCGGCCCCAGCAGCGAGGAGGGGAGCGCTGCTCCCGTTGAAAGAGATCGCCGGGCCGCGCTGGGGTCGGGGTGTCACCCAGCAGCACCCATGACTATGGCCCCCACCCCGGAGATCGCGCAGCGTCGGGTACCTGCAGCAGGAGAGCAGAGAGGGAGCGGAGCCGGCCCCGACGATCTTTAGCTGCCGGCGGTGACTTCACCTATGAAACCCGGCGCCGCAGTGAAGGGAGGAGACGACGCTTGGCAGCGGGGAGAGGAGCGCCGCTTCCAACGTGCGAGATCGCCGGGCCGCATTGACACCTGTGCGCCATTCAACAGGTGAGCCCCCGTGCTCTCCCCAGGCGAGAGATGCTGCCAAGGGGACGGGGGGAGGAACAGAGCAGCCAGCAATAGCTGCACAGTTGGATGGTGGCGCTGTGACAGCACATGGGCATAATGAGGCTGCAGATCCCCCTGCCATTGGGGATATGAGTTCTGTCACAGCCCTGGTACACCATAGGGAGGACTCAGGGGGGGCCTTGGGAGACTGAGCCCAGAAGGAGTGGGGAAGCCCCCCTGGCGCCAACGTGATTCTCCTGGTGTCCCCCCCCCGAGATCCCACTTATGCTTCTCCCCAGAAGTGCCAAAAGGGTTATGAGGTCATGTGCGAGTGGAGGATCGAGGGGTCCTGGGAAACGCCGAAAGATGGTCTGCCTGGAGCCCTAGTCGCAGCTAGAGATGAGCAAACTTTTGAAAAATTCGATTCGACTGATTCGCCGAATTTTCCGTCAAAAATCGTTTCGACCCGAATTTATTTGCGGCGAATCGCTATTAAAAACAGCTATTTCTGAGCCTCCTAAAGCCTCAATAGGGTTGTAAACTATTCTGCCTTGCTGTAACACGCATAGGATGCGTGCTGGGTTACTGAAATAATACTGTAAATAATTAGGACATGCAGATCAGAGGCATCGCTATTAGAATCGCAGAGCGGCACAATTACAGAGAGTTGAGGTGGCATCACTATGAGGGGCCCCTATATTGCCTGAAAAACACACCCTGGAGCTGGCAGCGGCAGGAGCCCAAACATTGGATTTGGCTGAAAGAGACATTGGAGTTGGCAGCAGGAGCCCAAAAATTGGATGAATCACACCCTGGAGTTGCAAGCAGCAGCAGCCCAAACATAGCTTGAAAGAGACACTGGAGTTGGCAGCAGGAGCCCAAAAATTGGATGTATCACACCCTGGAGTTGGCAGCAGCAGCAGTAGCCCAAACATTACTTTAAAGAGACACTGGAGTTGGCAGCAGGAGCCCAAAAATTGACTGACACACCCTGGAGTTGGCAGCAGCAGGAGCCCAAACATTACTTTAAAGAGACACTGAGGTTGGCTTCAGGAGCCCAAACATTGGATGAATCACACCCTGGAGTTGCAAGCAGCAGCCCAAACATTACTTTAAAGAGACACTGGAGTTGGCAGCAGGAGCCCAAAAATGGGATGAATCACACCCTGGAGTTGCAAGCAGCAGCAGCAGCCCAAACATTACTTTAAAGAGACACTGGAGTTGGCAGCAGGAGCCCAAAAATGGGATGAATCACACCCTGGAGTTGGCAGCAGCAGGAGCCCAAACATTACTTTAAAGAGACACTGGAGTTGGCAGCCGGAGCCCAAAAATTGACTGACACACCCTGGAGTTGGCAGCAGCAGGAGCCCGAACATTACTTTGAAGAGACACTGGAGTTGGCAGCAGGAGCCCAAAAATTGAATGAATCACACCCTGGAGTTGCAAGCAGCAGCAGCTGCAGGAGCCCAAACATAGCTTGAAAGAGACACTGCAGTTGGCTGCTGGAGCCCAAAAATTGGATGAATCACACCCTGGAGTTGCAAGCAGCAGCAGCAGCTGCAGGAGCCCAAACATAGCTTGAAAGAGACACTGCAGTTGGCTGCTGGAGCCCAAAAATTGGATGAATCACACCCTGTGGAGAATCCTGTGGAGAAAAAGTAGCTTAGTTAGTAATATCTACATAAAATTATGAATAAACAAATGCAAAAGTATTGCCAAAGTGAAGTTTTGTTTGAGGGTGTGTTTCCACCTTTTAATTAAATCAGAAACAACAAGGTATCATTGCCTCTGACTAATTAGCCCTCAAAAATTATTGGAATTTTTAATCTGGATGTCTGATCCGTCTTATCCGAAGAATATTAATAAAAAGTAAGAGTAACGTAAAGGATTTTTTATCAATACTTACTTGTGGTCCGATGCGGAGGAATGTCTGTAACTGGAGAGCAGCGCCTTAAATCTGTTTTGCACAATCCATATTTCTTTAGTGTTGGTCTGGCCCCGTCATCAATCTACTGGAATACAGGCATTGTTGGGAGGAAAGCTTGGCTGATCCATGCGCCATTCATTTCCACGCAGGGCAGTCTCTGGAAAAAAAAATGTATGTATAAACCAGGGTCTTTTTCATATAAAAACAAATGGTTATTCTTGCTTTTCAACCATATGTTCCACAGCTTTACCAGTCATTGTGTCAGCCAATGAAGCAACTTTGTCTGGAAGTGCTGCAAAAGCAGTCCACTGCATCACAAGTGGCATCTGACACCCCCAGTCAACTGTCTGTTGTTATGCTATCCATTGATGAAGATCTGATAATCATAAAATTCAGCCGCTACTGCCCAGCCAAGAAGTGGAGGAGACACTCGCCTCTTCTTCCACTAGCCGGGCAATTAGTGATGAGGAGAGTGTCGTGGGAGGAGGTGTTGTAAGTGGAGGTAGTGGAAGAGGGTCCCTGGAGTATGCGGCGGTGGCGGCGGCGGCAGCAGTGAATTATTGCGGACTGTTGGTAGGAAAAATCAGCTACTCAGCGATGTGGCAGTTTTTCATGCAGCATCCTGTGGAGAAAAAATAGGTTAGTTAGTATATATACATAAAATTATGAATAAACAAATGCAATAGTATTGCCAAAGTGAAGTTTTGTTTGAGGGTGTGTTTCCACCTTGTAATTAAATCAGAAACAACTAGGTATCATTGCCTCTGAATAATTAGCCCTCAAAAATTCTTGGAATTTTTAATCTTGATGTCTGAGGGATTTCTCCTCTCAGACAGCGTCACCATAAGTCCAGCCTGCTGCATTACCCAGTGGTGGACCTTTCAGAGAACTGATGGCTTGTGCCGAGCCGAGGTGGAGAGTCCCATGGTATCATTGCTTTGCGAAGATGGCAGTACCTGCCCTGTAAAATGTTGTTGAACAGAAGGTGGGCCAGTCCTTTAGCCTGTCAGTGTGTACCAAAGTGCACAGTGTTGTCTACGTCTGGAGCTGTAACTATGGACTCATGGTGGACAATATATATCCTTTTAGGCCCCCTTGGTGATTGTGGTTTCACGCTGTTCTTCACATGGTTTTCCTTGACCAACAGAGTCACACATGGGAGGAACTACTAAAAATGAGGACTCAATCCATGAAATCATTGCTTAATCCACGAAAACTGCAAATTAGGACCCATGGTGACTGACACTTGGAAGAACATCTTGTTTGCGCTGCGACAAGGAAGCCAGAGTCATGCGTCCTGACATGGCACACGTGTTCAGTCTAGTTGTCAAGCGTTTTCTGAAGTCTTCCCCCCATCTGAAAGACATCCGAACAACAGGAAAGAAAGTTAGCATGCACTTCTGGCACTCCTACACCACCAAGCACAACCTTACTGAGCTTCAGCGTCAGAACGGTGTACCCCAACATAGTCTGATTTGCGATGTTTCCACCCGTTGGAATTCCACCCTCCATATGCAGGATCCACTATAGGAACAGAGAAAAGCCATCACGGATTTCTGGAAGATCCAAACGGATAGGGGGACACCCCTGTGTAAATTCAATGTAAACCATTGGCAGCTCATACGTGACACCGGCCGTTTGCTCAGGCCCTTTGAGGAAGCTACTTTATTAGTCAGTTGCCAGGACTATGAGATGAACGATGAGATTCCACTGTTTCATGTACTACAACACATGTTGGAAACCATGGCTGGTCAGGGCACTGTAGACATGGCACATACATTTCACAGCCACATGAAGCCTGTGGGGGCTGAAGTGGAGGAGGAGGAGGGGGTGGGGCACAGCAAACCACAGTTTAGGTTTCACAAAATGACCATTTTATCTAGTCATCTGACAGGAGAGGAGGAGCAGGAGCAGCCACAGGAGCTAGAGGGTTGTGAGGAAGGCGAGACAGAGGACCCAGACACACCGTGGCAGTTTACAGTGGAGATGGAGACAGGTAGTCCCTCCGAGTCATTTGCACAAATGGCATGATGCATGCTCACATGCTTGCGTACTAGTGAGCGCAGAATTGTCTCCATTTGTCAGCGGGAAGACTTCTGGCTCTCCAACTTATTGGACCCTCTCTTCCGGCACAAAATGGGGGCATTTTTTACGCCCACTGATAGGGAGGACAAACTGACCTACTACAGAGACATCCCACGTAGTCAGTTGGGCGATGTCTATCTGCGCCATGGCCCATACTCCCGCAGGTCTGACTCGGGGGGACCTCTGCGATCACCTTCCACTGCCATGGCTGCTGGGGGGGTGGAAGGAGCAGCAGCAGCAGCTCCATCAGCAGCAGCCTCAGTCTTCAGTCGCTAGTGAGTAGCTTTCTACACCCGCATAGTGAGTCTACTCATGAGCAGCAGGAAGACCTGGAGCTGGACCTCAAACAGCAGGTCATGTCATACCTTGACATGACCATGCCAACACACCTTCAGGATCCACTGGATTTGCTGGGAAGCCAAACTTGACTGTACTGGCCGGACAGTAGTTGATTTAGATGGCAACTGGGCTGCTCTATATAATGAAGCAAAATGGCAAATTTACCTAACAATATAAGCTATTGCCCCTCAGATTAGCTAGTGAATTGTAATATAGCTTTTTCCCCCCAATAAGAGACAGGACTCAGTATGCCGGGATATTAGACCATACAGTGGTCCTTAAACATTCCACACCTTACCCTGACTCATGAACACGAGCCAAAACAAAAGATGGTACTTGGCTGAAAAGCAGAATATAAATGTCCTATTAGGAGCAGGTAAATATACAGATTGGGTCGTATGTCACAGTCAATTTCCCTTGAAAAATCCTCAAGTGCGCTGCAATTAACGTGAATCATTTACACCCCAGAGCTCTCCAAGTGCAAACTGAAGTAGCTTAATAAAGCATCTGATGCTGATCAACGCTTATGTTGTATAACAGATAAGGGTGCAAGGTGCAGCTTTGGGGTGCCCTGCGGCCTGGTTTATTAAAAGCAGTCAAAAACAAGTGCAAACTGAAATAGCTTAATAAAGCAGCTGATGCCGATCAACACTTATGTTGTATAACAGATAGGGTGCAAGGTGCAGCTTTGGGGTGCCCTGCGGCCTGGTTTATTAAAAGCAGTCAAAAACAAGTGCAAACTGAAGTAGCTTAATAAAGCAGCTGATGCTGATCAACGCTTATGTTGTATAACAGGGTGCAAGGTGCAGCTTTGGGGTGCCCTGCGGCCTGGTTTATTAAAAGCAGTCAAAAACAAGTGCAAACTGAAGTAGCTTAATAAAGCATCTGATGCTGATCAACGCTTATGTTGTATAACAGATAAGGGTGCAAGGTGCAGCTTTGGGGTGCCCTGCGGCCTGGTTTATTAAAAGCAGTCAAAAACAAGTGCAAACTGAAGTAGCTTAATAAAGCAGCTGATGCTGATCAACGCTTATGTTGTATAACAGGGTGAAAGGTGCAGCTTTGGGGTGCCCTGCGGCCTGGTTTATTAAAAGCAGTCAAAAGCAAGTGCAAACTGAAGTAGCTTAATAAAGCAGCTGATGCTGATCAACGCTTATGTTGTATAACAGATAGGGTGCAAGGTGCAGCTTTGGGGTGCCCTGCGGCCTGGTTTATTAAAAGCAGTCAAAAACAAGTGCAAACTGAAGTAGCTTAATAAAGCAGCTGATGCTGATCAACGCTTATGTTGTATAACAGGGTGCAAGGTGCAGCTTTGGGGTGCCCTGCGGCCTGGTTTATTGAAAGAAGTCAAAAACAATTGCAAACTGAAGTAGCTTAATAAAGCAGGTGATTCTGATCAACGCTTATGTTGTATAACAGATAGGGTTAAAATAGCATGTGCCTTGGGAAAAAATCCTTAATGTCATGCCGATCAATCCAAAGGTCAATGCCCCCAACAAAAATAGTGTTCGGCCTAAGTTTTCCTTCTGGAAGGACGTAACCTTTAGTTTAAATGGTTGTGGTAGGTTATATTACAAATTGGGATACCCCAGGCAGCAGTGTCATTGAAAGAGACAGACTGTAATAATGCAGACCATACGCAAGCAGAGAAACTCAGGCTGCAACAGGCCTCTTTAGTTTACATGGTTGGGGTAGGTTATGTTACAAATTGGGATACACTGTATATGAAACCGAATATAATGCACACCCAAAAGTGGACAATCAGCCTCCAAGAGGCCTGCTTAGTTTAAATAAGAGAGCTGCTTAGCTTAAATAAGAGAGCTGCTTAGTGTAAATAAGAGGCCTGCTTAGTTTAAATAAGAGCTGCTTAGTGTAAATAAGAGAGGTAGGTTATGTTATGTTACAGAATGGGATACCCCCAAGCAGGCTTTAGAACAGTATATATGCACAGCAACAGTGGATAAGCAGGCTGCGACAGGCCAAATTACTTTAAATAAGTGTGCAGCTGAAGATTAAGAGGGGTATGGTATGTTACAGAATGGGATACCCCCACAGCAGACTTGAGATCAGTATATATGCACAGTAAAAGTGTCTAAGCAGGCTGCGACAGGCCAAATTACTTTAAATAAGTGTGCAGCTGAAGATCAAGAGGGGTATGGTATGTTACAGAATGGGATACCCCCACAGCAGACTTGAGATCAGTATATATGCACAGTAAAAGTGTCTAAGCAGCCTGCGACAGGCCAAATTACTTTAAATAAGTGTGCAGCTGAAGATCAAGATGGGTATGGTATGTTACAGAATGGGATACCCCCACAGCAGACTTGAGATCAGTATATATGCACGGCAACAGTGGATAAGCAGGCTCCAACAGGCCAGATTACTTTAAATAAGTGTGCAGCTGAAGATTAAGAGGGGTATGGTATGTTACAGAATGGGATACCCCCACAGCAGACCTGAGATCAGTATATATGCACAGCAACAGTGGATAAGCAGGCTGCGACAGGCCAAATTACTTTAAATAAGTGTGCAGCTGAAGATCAAGAGGGGTATGGTATGTTACAGAATGGGATACCCCCACAGCAGACCTGAGATCAGTATATATGCACAGCAACAGTGGATAAGCAGGCTGCAACAGGCCAAATTACTTTAAATAAGTGTGCAGCTGAAGATTAAGAGGGGTATGGTATGTTACAGAATGGGATGGCCCCACAGCAGACTTGAGATCAGTATATATGCACAGCAACAGTGAATAAGCAGGCTGCAACAGGCCAAATTACTTTAAATAAGTGTGCAGCTTAGAGGAAATACAGAGGCTAATGAGATCTTACAAAATGGTAATGTTCCCACAGCAGACTTGAGATCAGTTCAGTATATATGCACAACATCAAAAGTGTATAAGCAGCCTGAAACAGCTAACAAAGCCAGTCAGCCAGCCAGTAACACGCAGGCTGGATGGAAAAAAAAAAATCTCCCTGTGACTGCCTCAGATTTTTCCTAACTTTCTCTGCTTCTCACTGACTTCCTGCCTGTCTCCTGCCTGTCCCTGCCTCTCTAACTGTCTCTCGCTGACTACAGCAGTGTCCTGTCTCTCACGAATGCAATAGAGAAATGAAGAAAAGCAAGATGTCCGCCGCCTTAAATAGCGCTGTGACGTCACCGGGCTTGCTGGCTGCTGATAGGCTGCATGTGACTGCCCCAGCATGCACTGGAGCGGGGTAGATGTCTGGACATGTCCCGTCCGCCATCTTAGAATGCCTGTAATGTAAATGAATGGATGTTAAAGAAAAACTTCGAAGCACGGGGAAATTCGGATTCGATCTGAATCAAATTTTTCATGAAATTCGGATCGAATCCGGGTTCGTCCGGATCGATTCGCTCATCCCTAGTCGCAGCCATAACAGAATCAGTTAGAATGTGTACCAAAGTGCACAGTGTTGTCTACGTCTGGAGCTGTAACTATGGACTCATGGTGGACAATATATATCCTTTTAGGCCCCCTTGGTGATTGTGGTTTCACGCTGTTCTTCACATGGTTTTCCTTGACCAACAGAGTCACACATGGGAGGAACTACTAAAAATGAGGACTCAATCCATGAAATCATTGCTTAATCCACGAAAACTGCAAATTAGGACCCATGGTGACTGACACTTGGAAGAACATCTTGTTTGCGCTGCGACAAGGAAGCCAGAGTCATGCGTCCTGACATGGCACACGTGTTCAGTCTAGTTGTCAAGCGTTTTCTGAAGTCTTCCCCCATCTGAAAGACATCCGAACAACAGGAAAGAAAGTTAGCATGCACTTCTGGCACTCCTACACCACCAAGCACAACCTTACTGAGCTTCAGCGTCAGAACGGTGTACCCCAACATAGTCTGATTTGCGATGTTTCCACCCGTTGGAATTCCACCCTCCATATGCAGGATCCACTATAGGAAAAGAGAAAAGCCATCACGGATTTCTGGATGATCCAAACGGATAGGGGGACACCCCTGTGTAAATTCAATGTAAACCATTGGCAGCTCATACGTGACACCGGCCGTTTGCTCAGGCCCTTTGAGGAAGCTACTTTATTAGTCAGTTGCCAGGACTATGAGATGAACGATGAGATTCCACTGCTTCATGTACTACAACACATGTTGGAAACCATGGCTGGTCAGGGCACTGTAGACATGGCACATACATTTCACAGCCACATGAAGCCTGTGGGGGCTGAAGTGGAGGAGGAGGAGGGGGTGGGGCACAGCAAACCACAGTTTAGGTTTCACAAAATGACCATTTTATCTAGTCATCTGACAGGAGAGGAGGAGCAGGAGCAGCCACAGGAGCTAGAGGGTTGTGAGGAAGGCGAGACAGAGGACCCAGACACACCGTGGCAGTTTACAGTGGAGATGGAGACAGGTAGTCCCTCCGAGTCATTTGCACAAATGGCACGATGCATGCTCACATGCTTGCGTACTAGTGAGCGCAGAATTGTCTCCATTTGTCAGCGGGAAGACTTCTGGCTCTCCAACTTATTGGACCCTCTCTTCCGGCACAAAATGGGGGCATTTTTTATGCCCACTGATAGGGAGGACAAACTGACCTACTACAGAGACATCCCACGTAGTCAGTTGGGCGATGTCTATCTGCGCCATGGCCCATACTCCCGCAGGTCTGACTCGGGGGGACCTCTGTGATCACCTTCCACTGCCATGGCTGCTGGGGGGGTGGAAGGAGCAGCAGCAGCAGCTCCATCAGCAGCAGCCTCAGTCTTCAGTCGCTAGTGAGTAGCTTTCTACACCCGCATAGTGAGTCTACTCATGAGCAGCAGGAAGACCTGGAGCTGGACCTCAAACAGCAGGTCATGTCATACCTTGACATGACCATGCCAACACACCTTCAGGATCCACTGGATTTGCTGGGAAGCCAAACTTGACTGTACTGGCCGGACAGTAGTTGATTTAGATGGCAACTGGGCTGCTCTATATAATGAAGCAAAATGGCAAATTTACCTAACAATATAAGCTATTGCCCCTCAGATTAGCTAGTGAATTGTAATATAGCTTTTTCCCCCCAATAAGAGACAGGACTCAGTATGCCGGGATATTAGACCATACAGTGGTCCTTAAACATTCCACACCTTACCCTGACTCATGAACACGAGCCAAAACAAAAGATGGTACTTGGCTGAAAAGCAGAATATAAATGTCCTATTAGGAGCAGGTAAATATACAGATTGGGTCGTATGTCACAGTCAATTTCCCTTGAAAAATCCTCAAGTGCGCTGCAATTAATGTGAATCATTTACACCCCAGAGCTCTCCAAGTGCAAACTGAAGTAGCTTAATAAAGCAGCTGATGCCGATCAACGCTTATGTTGTATAACAGATAGGGTGCAAGGTGCAGCTTTGGGGTGCCCTGCGGCCTGGTTTATTAAAAGCAGTCAAAAACAAGTGCAAACTGAAGTAGCTTAATAAAGCAGCTGATGCCGATCAACGCTTATGTTGTATAACAGATAGGGTGCAAGGTGCAGCTTTGGGGTGCCCTGCGGCCTGGTTTATTAAAAGCAGTCAAAAACAAGTGAAAACTGAAGTAGCTTAATAAAGCAGCTGATGCTGATCAACGCTTATGTTGTATAACAGGGTGCAAGGTGCAGCTTTGGGGTGCCCTGCGGCCTGGTTTATTAAAAGCAGTCAAAAACAAGTGCAAACTGAAGTAGCTTAATAAAGCAGCTGATGCTGATCAACGCTTATGTTGTATAACAGATAGGGTGCAAGGTGCAGCTTTGGGGTGCCCTGCGGCCTGGTTTATTAAAAGCAGTCAAAAACAAGTGCAAACTGAAGTAGCTTAATAAAGCATCTGATGCTGATCAACGCTTATGTTGTATAACAGATAAGGGTGCAAGGTGCAGCTTTGGGGTGCCCTGCGGCCTGGTTTATTAAAAGCAGTCAAAAACAAGTGCAAACTGAAGTAGCTTAATAAAGCAGCTGATGCTGATCAACGCTTATGTTGTATAACAGATAAGGGTGCAAGGTGCAGCTTTGGGGTGCCCTGCGGCCTGGTTTATTAAAAGCAGTCAAAAACAAGTGCAAACTGAAGTAGCTTAATAAAGCAGCTGATGCTGATCAACGCTTATGTTGTATAACAGATAGGGTGCAAGGTGCAGCTTTGGGGTGCCCTGCGGCCTGGTTTATTAAAAGCAGTCAAAAACAAGTGCAAACTGAAGTAGCTTAATAAAGCAGCTGATGCTGATCAACGCTTATGTTGTATAACAGGGTGCAAGGTGCAGCTTTGGGGTGCCCTGCGGCCTGGTTTATTGAAAGAAGTAAAAAACAATTGCAAACTGAAGTAGCTTAATAAAGCAGGTGATTCTGATCAACGCTTATGTTGTATAACAGATAGGGTTAAAACAGCATGTGCCTTGGGAAAAAATCCTTAATGTCATGCCGATCAATCCAAAGGTCAATGCCCCCAACAAAAATAGTGTTCGGCCTAAGTTTTCCTTCTGGAAGGACGTAACCTTTAGTTTAAATGGTTGTGGTAGGTTATATTACAAATTGGGATACCCCAGGCAGCAGTGTCATTGAAAGAGACAGACTGTAATAATGCAGACCATACGCAAGCAGAGAAACTTAGTTTACATGGTTGGGGTAGGTTATGTTACAAATTGGGATACACTGTATATGAAACCGAATATAATGCACACCCAAAAGTGGACAATCAGCCTCCAAGAGGCCTGCTTAGTTTAAATAAGAGAGCTGCTTAGCTTAAATAAGAGAGCTGCTTAGTGTAAATAAGAGGCCTGCTTAGTTTAAATAAGAGCTGCTTAGTGTAAATAAGAGAGGTAGGTTATGTTATGTTACAGAATGGGATACCCCCAAGCAGGCTTTAGAACAGTATATATGCACAGCAACAGTGGATAAGCAGGCTGCGACAGGCCAAATTACTTTAAATAAGTGTGCAGCTGAAGATTAAGAGGGGTATGGTATGTTACAGAATGGGATACCCCCACAGCAGACCTGAGATCAGTATATATGCACAGCAACAGTGGATAAGCAGGCTGCAACAGGCCAAATTACTTTAAATAAGTGTGCAGCTTAGAGGAAATACAGAGGCTAATGAGATCTTACAAAATGGTAATGTTCCCACAGCAGACTTGAAATCAGTTCAGTATATATGCACAACATCAAAGTTAGTTGATAGTATATATACATAAAATTATGAATAAACAAATGCAATAGTATTGCCAAAGTGAAGTTTTGTTTGAGGGTGTGTTTCCACCTTGTAATTAAATCAGAAACAACTAGGTATCATTGCCTCTGAATAATTAGCCCTCAAAAATTCTTGGAATTTTTAATCTTGATGTCTGAGGGATTTCTCCTCTCAGACAGCGTCACCATAAGTCCAGCCTGCTGCATTACCCAGTGGTGGACCTTTCAGAGAACTGATGGCTTGTGCCGAGCCGAGGTGGAGAGTCCCATGGTATCATTGCTTTGCGAAGATGGCAGTACCTGCCCTGTAAAATGTTGTTGAACAGAAGGTGGGCCAGTCCTTTAGCCTGTCAGTGTGTACCAAAGTGCACAGTGTTGTCTACGTCTGGAGCTGTAACTATGGACTCATGGTGGACAATATATATCCTTTTAGGCCCCCTTGGTGATTGTGGTTTCACGCTGTTCTTCACATGGTTTTCCTTGACCAACAGAGTCACACATGGGAGGAACTACTAAAAATGAGGACTCAATCCATGAAATCATTGCTTAATCCACGAAAACTGCAAATTAGGACCCATGGTGACTGACACTTGGAAGAACATCTTGTTTGCGCTGCGACAAGGAAGCCAGAGTCATGCGTCCTGACATGGCACACTTGTTCAGTCTAGTTGTCAAGCGTTTTCTGAAGTCTTCCCCCATCTGAAAGACATCCGAACAACAGGAAAGAAAGTTAGCATGCACTTCTGGCACTCCTACACCACCAAGCACAACCTTACTGAGCTTCAGCGTCAGAACGGTGTACCCCAACATAGTCTGATTTGCGATGTTTCCACCCGTTGGAATTCCACCCTCCATATGCAGGATCCACTATAGGAACAGAGAAAAGCCATCACGGATTTCTGGATGATCCAAACGGATAGGGGGACACCCCTGTGTAAATTCAATGTAAACCATTGGCAGCTCATACGTGACACCGGCCGTTTGCTCAGGCCCTTTGAGGAAGCTACTTTATTAGTCAGTTGCCAGGACTATGAGATGAACGATGAGATTCCACTGCTTCATGTACTACAACACATGTTGGAAACCATGGCTGGTCAGGGCACTGTAGACATGGCACATACATTTCACAGCCACATGAAGCCTGTGGGGGCTGAAGTGGAGGAGGAGGAGGGGGTGGGGCACAGCAAACCACAGTTTAGGTTTCACAAAATGACCATTTTATCTAGTCATCTGACAGGAGAGGAGGAGCAGGAGCAGCCACAGGAGCTAGAGGGTTGTGAGGAAGGCGAGACAGAGGACCCAGACACACCGTGGCAGTTTACAGTGGAGATGGAGACAGGTAGTCCCTCCGAGTCATTTGCACAAATGGCACGATGCATGCTCACATGCTTGCGTACTAGTGAGCGCAGAATTGTCTCCATTTGTCAGCGGGAAGACTTCTGGCTCTCCAACTTATTGGACCCTCTCTTCCGGCACAAAATGGGGGCATTTTTTATGCCCACTGATAGGGAGGACAAACTGACCTACTACAGAGACATCCCACGTAGTCAGTTGGGCGATGTCTATCTGCGCCATGGCCCATACTCCCGCAGGTCTGACTCGGGGGGACCTCTGTGATCACCTTCCACTGCCATGGCTGCTGGGGGGGTGGAAGGAGCAGCAGCAGCAGCTCCATCAGCAGCAGCCTCAGTCTTCAGTCGCTAGTGAGTAGCTTTCTACACCCGCATAGTGAGTCTACTCATGAGCAGCAGGAAGACCTGGAGCTGGACCTCAAACAGCAGGTCATGTCATACCTTGACATGACCATGCCAACACACCTTCAGGATCCACTGGATTTGCTGGGAAGCCAAACTTGACTGTACTGGCCGGACAGTAGTTGATTTAGATGGCAACTGGGCTGCTCTATATAATGAAGCAAAATGGCAAATTTACCTAACAATATAAGCTATTGCCCCTCAGATTAGCTAGTGAATTGTAATATAGCTTTTTCCCCCCAATAAGAGACAGGACTCAGTATGCCGGGATATTAGACCATACAGTGGTCCTTAAACATTCCACACCTTACCCTGACTCATGAACACGAGCCAAAACAAAAGATGGTACTTGGCTGAAAAGCAGAATATAAATGTCCTATTAGGAGCAGGTAAATATACAGATTGGGTCGTATGTCACAGTCAATTTCCCTTGAAAAATCCTCAAGTGCGCTGCAATTAACGTGAATCATTTACACCCCAGAGCTCTCCAAGTGCAAACTGAAGTAGCTTAATAAAGCAGCTGATGCCGATCAACGCTTATGTTGTATAACAGATAGGGTGCAAGGTGCAGCTTTGGGGTGCCCTGCGGCCTGGTTTATTAAAAGCAGTCAAAAACAAGTGCAAACTGAAGTAGCTTAATAAAGCAGCTGATGCCGATCAACGCTTATGTTGTATAACAGATAGGGTGCAAGGTGCAGCTTTGGGGTGCCCTGCGGCCTGGTTTATTAAAAGCAGTCAAAAACAAGTGAAAACTGAAGTAGCTTAATAAAGCAGCTGATGCTGATCAACGCTTATGTTGTATAACAGGGTGCAAGGTGCAGCTTTGGGGTGCCCTGCGGCCTGGTTTATTAAAAGCAGTCAAAAACAAGTGCAAACTGAAGTAGCTTAATAAAGCAGCTGATGCTGATCAACGCTTATGTTGTATAACAGATAGGGTGCAAGGTGCAGCTTTGGGGTGCCCTGCGGCCTGGTTTATTAAAAGCAGTCAAAAACAAGTGCAAACTGAAGTAGCTTAATAAAGCATCTGATGCTGATCAACGCTTATGTTGTATAACAGATAAGGGTGCAAGGTGCAGCTTTGGGGTGCCCTGCGGCCTGGTTTATTAAAAGCAGTCAAAAACAAGTGCAAACTGAAGTAGCTTAATAAAGCAGCTGATGCTGATCAACGCTTATGTTGTATAACAGATAGGGTGCAAGGTGCAGCTTTGGGGTGCCCTGCGGCCTGGTTTATTAAAAGCAGTCAAAAACAAGTGCAAACTGAAGTAGCTTAATAAAGCAGCTGATGCTGATCAACGCTTATGTTGTATAACAGATAGGGTGCAAGGTGCAGCTTTGGGGTGCCCTGCGGCCTGGTTTATTAAAAGCAGTCAAAAACAAGTGCAAACTGAAGTAGCTTAATAAAGCAGCTGATGCTGATCAACGCTTATGTTGTATAACAGGGTGCAAGGTGCAGCTTTGGGGTGCCCTGCGGCCTGGTTTATTGAAAGAAGTCAAAAACAATTGCAAACTGAAGTAGCTTAATAAAGCAGGTGATTCTGATCAACGCTTATGTTGTATAACAGATAGGGTTAAAACAGCATGTGCCTTGGGAAAAAATCCTTAATGTCATGCCGATCAATCCAAAGGTCAATGCCCCCAACAAAAATAGTGTTCGGCCTAAGTTTTCCTTCTGGAAGGACGTAACCTTTAGTTTAAATGGTTGTGGTAGGTTATATTACAAATTGGGATACCCCAGGCAGCAGTGTCATTGAAAGAGACAGACTGTAATAATGCAGACCATACGCAAGCAGAGAAACTTAGTTTACATGGTTGGGGTAGGTTATGTTACAAATTGGGATACACTGTATATGAAACCGAATATAATGCACACCCAAAAGTGGACAATCAGCCTCCAAGAGGCCTGCTTAGTTTAAATAAGAGAGCTGCTTAGCTTCAATAAGAGAGCTGCTTAGTGTAAATAAGAGGCCTGCTTAGTTTAAATAAGAGCTGCTTAGTGTAAATAAGAGAGGTAGGTTATGTTATGTTACAGAATGGGATACCCCCAAGCAGGCTTTAGAACAGTATATATGCACAGCAACAGTGGATAAGCAGGCTGCGACAGGCCAAATTACTTTAAATAAGTGTGCAGCTGAAGATTAAGAGGGGTATGGTATGTTACAGAATGGGATACCCCCACAGCAGACTTGAGATCAGTATATATGCACAGTAAAAGTGTCTAAGCAGGCTGCGACAGGCCAAATTACTTTAAATAAGTGTGCAGCTGAAGATCAAGAGGGGTATGGTATGTTACAGAATGGGATACCCCCACAGCAGACTTGAGATCAGTATATATGCACAGTAAAAGTGTCTAAGCAGCCTGCGACAGGCCAAATTACTTTAAATAAGTGTGCAGCTGAAGATCAAGATGGGTATGGTATGTTACAGAATGGGATACCCCCACAGCAGACTTGAGATCAGTATATATGCACGGCAACAGTGGATAAGCAGGCTCCAACAGGCCAGATTACTTTAAATAAGTGTGCAGCTGAAGATTAAGAGGGGTATGGTATGTTACAGAATGGGATACCCCCACAGCAGACCTGAGATCAGTATATATGCACAGCAACAGTGGATAAGCAGGCTGCGACAGGCCAAATTACTTTAAATAAGTGTGCAGCTGAAGATCAAGAGGGGTATGGTATGTTACAGAATGGGATACCCCCACAGCAGACCTGAGATCAGTATATATGCACAGCAACAGTGGATAAGCAGGCTGCAACAGGCCAAATTACTTTAAATTAGTGTGCAGCTGAAGATTAAGAGGGGTATGGTATGTTACAGAATGGGATACCCCCACAGCAGACCTGAGATCAGTATATATGCACAGCAACAGTGGATAAGCAGGCTGTGACAAGCCAAATTACTTTAAATAAGTGTGCAGCTGAAGATTAAGAGGGGTATGGTATGTTACAGAATGGGATGGCCCCACAGCAGACTTGAGATCAGTATATATGCACAGCAACAGTGAATAAGCAGGCTGCAACAGGCCAAATTACTTTAAATAAGTGTGCAGCTTAGAGGAAATACAGAGGCTAATGAGATCTTACAAAATGGTAATGTTCCCACAGCAGACTTGAGATCAGTTCAGTATATATGCGCAACATCAAAAGTGTATAAGCAGCCTGAAACAGCTAACAAAGCCAGTCAGCCAGCCAGTAACACGCAGGCTGGATGGAAAAAAAAAAATCTCCCTGTGACTGCCTCCGATTTTTCCTAACTTTCCCTGCTTCTCACTGACTTCCTGCTTGTCTCCTGCCTGTCCCTGCCTCTCTAACTGTCTCTCGCTGACTACAGCAGTGTCCTGTCTCTCACGAATGCAATAGAGAAATGAAGAAAAGCAAGATGTCCGCCGCCTTAAATAGCGCTGTGACGTCACCGGGCTTGCTGGCTGCTGATAGGCTGCATGTGACTGCCCCAGCATGCACTGGAGCGGGGTAGATGTCTGGACATGTCCCGTCCGCCATCTTAGAATGCCTGTAATGTAAATGAATGGATGTTAAAGAAAAACTTCGAAGCACGGGGAAATTCGGATTCGATCTGAATCAAATTTTTCATGAAATTCGGATCGAATCCGGGTTCGTCCGGATCGATTCGCTCATCCCTAGTCGCAGCTATAACAGAATCAGTTAGAATGAATATGATGAAGGTTGTCAAAACGCCGCCATCTAGAGCGGACTTTGAATCTTATATATCCAGGATAGAAGGAACATTCCGTAGGGAAATTACATCCATGCAAAATTCCATAGGGGAGTTTTTCAATAGAGTCGATGCTAATAGGACCTCTCATGTGGACCTACAAGCAAGAGTCGAGGCTCTAGAACGAGACCGAGACGCTACAAGGCGGGCACTCACCCATTTACGGCTGCAGCAAGACAATCACGAAAATAGAAACCGCCGCAACAATGTGAGGCTTAGGGGCATGCTGGAGACAGTGTGCCCCTCGGCTCTAAAAGCTACAGTTTGCGGAGCTCTTAACGATCTTAGGGGCCGGCCCACTACAGACCATATTGAAATCGACAGAGTCCACCGAACCCTGGGCCTCAGGCAAAGTGATCAGACCAGACCGAGGGATGTGCTCTGCAAAATACACTATTACCAGCTTAAGGAAGGAATCATGCAAAGAGCTTGGAACAGAGGTCCGATTACAGTTGAAGGGCGAGTGTCACTATACTACCAGATCTCTCCAAGAGGACCTTGCAGATGCGGAGGTTGCTGAGGCCACTTTTGGAGATTATACAGCGACAAGGAGCTACCTACCGGTGGGGCCACCCGTTTCAACTGATCGTTCGTAAAGAGCGGAGGAGCTTTGGTCTGAAATAACCGGCACAACTTCCGAAATTATTCGGATTTCTGGATGTTGCTCCAATTGAGATACCGAACTGGTTGGAGCTGGATCTAGATCAGGTGGTGGACCCGCGCCCGCAGCGTATACGGAGAAAGAATCGTGAACGGCGGGCCACTCCACCGGAGCAGGTGCGTGAAGGAAGACGTGCTCCGGCGGAGGCGAAGTAACGACCTATGTACAGGGACGACCGTATGTAACTTACGAAGTCACAACTAGATTACTTTTATGTCTGTTTTTATAGCCAATTTGAGATTTTCTTCTCATATGTTGTTTGATGTTATGATTGTTCAATTTAGCTGATAAATTGCTACTATTGTGGGTCTGCAGTGGGGTCAAGACGTCCTGCGTTTCGGGCCCACTCCCCCGGTTTCGATCGGTGTGGGGGGGGTCGACGCTTCCATGATGAGCTTAGATTGACTTGCCGCTGCGGTTGCTCTCCGGGGTTCCCTTCCCCATGGAGCACGCAGGGCGGGCTAAAGGGTGGATCTTGGATGTCGGATGGTCGCCCTGCTGTTCACGGTTGGGCTAATGGGGGTGGCCTCTCTTCCAGGGAGGGCGAGTGACGGATTTGGTTATTGGGCGCACTTTCGTCCTCCGCGAGAGACATGGACTCCTATGGATGCGTGGGTGGCCCCACTTGGGCTCCGTGGGAATCTACATTTTGGGTGATGAGATCCCTTAGGCGTTGGGGACGGGTTATTGACATCCACAGATGCGCCTGCCCTCCGTGGGGCGGACTGGGTCTCCTGACCTACTAGATACTCCCGGGAGGTGTGTTATGGTCCGGTTGCTGGGCGCGGCTCTGCTCTCCGCGGGAGACACGAAATTTCATGGATACTCGGGGGACCCCGCCCGGGCTCCTGGGGAGCTGGTGGCATGGGGGGTGGGTTTCTCTGGGGCGAGGATGGTAGATTGATACCCACTGACGTGCATGCTCTCCATGTTGTTGCTTAGGCCCCCTGACCCACTAATTGATGATTATATTCTTAACATTTGGTCTGGGGGTTGACGCCCCCCTGGGGCGGTTTGGTCCCCTGGGGCCCTCCCCCCCGGTTCTGACGGTCCGCCCACTTGTCTAACATGATTCCCGCTCTCCTACCCGTGAGAGAGTGGAGTAAATAAAGACCGGGCGGCGTGGGTTGGGGAGGGGGGCCCTCGGGGGTGGTCTTCCCCGGGGCATGGCCTATCGGGCCATCGAATGGGTGAGAGGAGGAGGGGGGCGACCCTGGGAGTGCCGTTCCGGGAACCAAAAAAGATTGTGAGACTGTGGTCCCTCTGGTGCTGTTATATGTCACAAGTAACGTTTATTAGGTCTTGATTTCATGCGATGTTGGTTGTTTTTCTTTTTTAAATACACTATTAGGCACCTAGATGCCTAATTGCTGCTGCCTACCAGTTAATATATACAAGGGAACTTGGGGGAGCCAGCAGTGTTAGGAGGAACCTTAGAGATCCCTTGACTAATTTAGTTCTTCTTCACTTGGCCTCCACGTTCCCCCTAGAGCTCCAGACATTACCTCGGGTGGATACCCGGAAGTCCCCCGGGAAGTGTGGAGTTTAACCCCCTATTCTTAGGGTGGTTTCTAGATATCTTTCAAGAAGCCCGGAGTTAAAGGGCTGTTTCCGGGTTTTCGTTTCTGTTTATTGTTCAGTGTTCTTCTTTTAGCATATCCTCTCCCTTCCCCCTTACCCCACCCTCTCCTTATCCTTGCTATTCTAAGATTTTAACCTTAATCTCCCTGCCCTACAACTTGCTTTCGCCTGCGCGATCTATGGACTCGGCGTCCATGGGGGGGTGTCGGATGGGAGCTCCCGGGACTCACGGGGTTCAGGGGTGAGAATGGTTTCCCTTAATTGCAGGGGACTTAATCCAGAAAAAATCTGCAGTAATGACGGAACTAAAGCGGATGAAGGCGCAAATTGTTCTCCTTCAGGAGACTCGCTTTAAGGGAGCAGCCTCTCCGAGACTATCTCCCAGGCACTACCCGCAGTCATACATGAGCTCGTCTCCCACTTCTAAGTCCAAAGGTGTGGCGATTTTGCTGTCCAGGGATGTCCCATTCCAGTGCCTAGAGTCCTCCAGAGACGAAGAAGGGAGGTATATCATGGTCAAAGGGACGATCAGAGGAGAATTATTTACCCTGGCGTCGGTATATGCCCCTAATAGCGGCCAGGTGGATTTTCTTGTGGAGTTCCTCTCCAAATTAGGAGACTTCCAAGAAGGAAATATTCTTCTGGGAGGGGACTTAAACATCACCCTAGACCCACTTATTGACTTCTCTTTGGGTAAGTCCTCCATTCCCTATAGGTGATTGAGGAAAGTGAGACAAGCTCTCCATAAGATGCAGTTATGTGATGTCTGGAGGATCTTTAACCCTACAGGCCAAGACTATACACATTTCTCGCCGACTCATTCAACATTCACGTCCTATTGCTTGTTACCAAGAGTCCAAGAGTGCTAAACCCCACCATAGAGGTGGCGTCCTTATCTGACCATGGTCCAGTGGGGATAGCCTTATCTACTCGGGAAGAAAGGAAAGGCGTCTGGACTTGGCGGCTGAACGAGACCCTCCTAAAAGACCCGGTGACGAGGCAAGCAGTACAAGCCGACCTCTCTGAGTATTTTCATCTTAACTGTTCAGACAAAATAGCTCCCATGATGGTCTGACAAGCCCATAAGGCAGTGATAAGAGGAGTCCTTATACAGCACGCGTCCAGACTAAAGAGGGCGGATACTGCAAAACAAGACCAACTCCTTAGACAGATTCAAACCTTAGAAAAGAGGCATAAAGAGGCCCATATGCAGGATACTTTGTGTGAACTGACTACATGTAGGGAACAACTGAACTTTTTACTCTTACAAAAAGCTGCGTTCTCCATAAAGAGATGTAAACGCTTTTATTATGAGTGGGGAAACAAAAGCGGTATGCTACTCGCTTGAGCCCTAAGAGAGCGGCAATCCCTTAACTTTATAGCTTCAATTGTAGACATTCAACAACAGAAATGGCACAACACCGCGGACATCGCGAAAGTGTTTCAGGAATATTACCATACACTTTACAACCTTCGCCCACGGGCAGCGAGAGACTCCAAGATTAATATAGCCAGGAAGAGACAATATATTGAGAAATTGGAGATGCCTAAATTGAGTGAAGAAGCAGTAGCACAATTGGAGGAACCAATCTCGGAGGAAGAACTGAAGCAGGCAGTAAAGGCCACTCCGAATGGAAGGTCCCCTGGACCGGATGGCTTGACGATCGCCTATTATAAGGAATTCTTGGCTGTGCTGGGTAGGCATTTTCTCCGAGCGTTTAACAACATTGCAACGGCAGAAAACTCTGAGGCATCCCCGGCAGAGATACTGGATGCTCACATCACAGTGATTCATAAGCCGGGCAAGGACCCTTTAAGCTCCTTAATGTAGATCTCAAATTGTTTACTAAAATCCTAGCGAACCGCCTAGCTAGTTATTTGCCTGATCTGATTAACGAAGATCAGTGCGGTTTTATCCCTGGTAGGCAAGCGAGGGATAACACAATTAGGACCCTAAACCTCATTCATCGATCACGGACCAATAACGCCCCAATTATGCTGCTATCCACTGACACAGAGAAGGCGTTTGACTGCATAGACTGGGACTTCGCTTTTGAGGTTTTGAGACATATAGGTCTCCAAGAGAGAGCGATCAAATTCATCAACAGTCTACTCTAAACCGCAAGCTAGAGTGAAGGTTAATGGAGTCCTGTCCCCACCTTTCCAGATCTCTAATGGCACGAGACAGGGTTGCCCCCTGTCGCCCCTCATTTTCGCTTTAGTGGTGGAGCCCTTCTTGAGACACGTTAGAGAGAACGTGGACATCCGAGGAAGCAGAGTAAAGGGAATAGAACATAAAATATCAGCTTATGCGAATGACCTGTTCTTTATATCAAACCCATTAGTTGGACTCCCGGTGCTGATGACAGAATTTGAGAAATTTGGAAAGCTCTCCAATTTTAAAATTAATTTCGACAAGTCAGAAGCGCTCAATGTGGGCCTACCCAGCACAACTGTGCTGACCATTAAAGCCTCCTTCCCATTCCGTTGGACATCCCCTACCCTGACATATCTGGGTACTAAGATACCCAGGGACGTCGAAGATGTATTCAAATACAATTTTCAGCCAATACTAAATAGGATTAGGGGAGACCTCTTGGACTGGAGAAACCTGTCGCTCTCTTGGATAGGACGAGTGAATGTACTAAAAATGACAATTTTGCCTAGGATTCTTTACCTGTTCCAGACCCTCCCGTGCCATATCCCAATGAGCTACTTTAGGACTCTGAACTCCATATTTATAAAATTTGTTTGGGGAGACAAGAGACCGAGGGTACGATTTTCTCTGTTGCAGCGTGCCAAGCACAGGGGCGGGCTGGCTGTACCAAACTATTGGCAAGCGGCTCACCTGCAGAGGATTATAGATTGGACTAAGAACAGAGGGAAGAAGTGGGTCGAAATTGAGGACAGCGGGGTAACAACCCCTCTGAAAGAAGCCCCATGGATGTCAAGAGACTCGAGTAAAAAATACAATAATACCCCGACTGTCAGAGAGACCCTAAAAGTCTGGGACAGGGTACGGAAGGGAGAGGAAATATCCCCCTGGCCGTCGCCGCTGATCCCGGTGACCAACAACCCCGACCTACCGGTTGGGACGGGCTCCCGGTGCCGGGGAGGATGGGAGAGCTTGGGGATAGTTCGCGGAAGGGACTTGATCACAAGCGGAGAGTGACGCACTATAGAGGAACTCAGAAACACATGGAACAACCATCATCTTGATCCCAGGCATCTATTACTTTTTCAGCACTTTTTACAAAAGTCAGCTATCGGGCGTACTCTTACAGGCTTCGAAGACTTGGTCACCAGAAAGGACCCTGAGAGAGGAGTGGTCTCACAGATCTATCAACTACTGGAAGGAGGACAGGAACCAGACCCCCCCCTTCCGTAGGGAATGGGAGAAAGACCTGGACAGGACGTTCACGGATGAGGAATGGGAGAAAATATATACTTTGACTCATAAATCCTCCATGTACAGGAGACCAACTTGCCAAGATGGTATAATACCCCCCAAAAATGAGCCTCTTTCTACCAAGATGCCTCGCCCAACTGCTGGAGATGTACAATGGAAGAGGGATCACGCTTCCACATTTTCTGGACCTGTTCGAAGATTAAACAGTTTTGGATCAGTGTTACCAGAATTATGGGGGAAGTTACCGGTTCACAGATCCCATGTTGCCCGGCCCTTATGTTGCTTCACTATTCCTCATGCAGTATCCCAAATGATAAAAAGTCAATACTAGGACACTTGATTAATGCAGCGATCCCTAGATTCTGGAAGACGGAATCCACACCCACAGTGGGAGACTGGATTCAGGAAGTTAACAGGATCAGGGAGATGGAGGAACTGACTGCAACTGTACAGGATAGAGAGGAAGAATGCCGGTTGGAATGGACTCCTTGGTATTTATACAGAGACTCTGCGATCTTTCCCCGCTGTTGCCAAACGCCTGAGACGTCCTCGAGTGTCTCTGGACGTGGTGGTCCCGCTGCTGTTCCGCCGCTCCCCCTCCTCGACCTGTGATTCGTGCTCTGGTGATGAGCTGGCCTCTCCCCTCCCTTTTCCCTCCTCTCCTTTTTTTTTTTTTTTTTTGTACCCTTTCTCAAGGGGAATCTTCTCCTTGTGTTGTTCTGTTCTCCTTGTCCAGATTGTGATAATGCTACGATCCGACCTACCCCTGGAAGTACTTAGGGGAAGTTGAAACCCCAAGGATCCCCAGATCTAGAACCGGTCCACTTTATCAATTGACCCCGCCCCATACCAGTGCTCTAGATGAAGCACTGATGGCCAGTCGGGGGGAGGTAGTGGGGGACCACACCCCCCTTTGGGATAAGGGGTGGCCCGCCTGACTGCTCTGGCTCCCTGAATGCCCTCTAGCTTAATGGGGTGGGAGAATATGTGGATAAAAGAGGACTCAACTACGATAACGGGGAAGGACATAATTAACATGCTTGTCATGTTTACGAGATCTTCTGAATATGCTGCAATATGTTTCTGTAACACATGTATCTCTCACACTGGACTGTATTCGTGATTTTTCTGTCTGTAATGTTTGTATTTGAAAATTGAAAACATCTAAATAAAGAGTTAAAATAAATAAATATTAAAAAAGGTCCTGAAGTTAAATAAGCTCTATCATGAAACTGACTAATATAAAAAAATCTATATAAACATGCTGGATAGTAAGAGGAGGGGCTACTTATAATGTACATCCCAACAAGAAAAAAGTCCCACCAAACTTGTGATTTTCTTCTACTGGTAGTAATAAAATCCAGTGGTGACTATTCCATTTTTTCCGGGGGACAGCGTCTCACCTCTATCCACTTGTCTTCTGAGGCAGCCTGTAGGAAACAGTAGTTTCCCAAAACGTCCTCCAGGATGGCTCAACCGAGTAGCTCCTCGCACCTACACAGGAGACACAAACTGGACATGATTAAAAATACCCTGCCCCTTCCTCCTGGACCTCAGTGTTTTTGTGTTTCCTCCCTGGAAACAAGCTAGATTTTATGTCCCTATTGTTTTTCCCAAGACGTCCTCCAGGACGGCCCAGCCGAGTACCTCCTCCCACCTACAGGAAACACAACTGAACATCATAAATACCCCTCCCCTTCCTCCAGACCCTCAGTGTTTTGTGTTTCCTCCCGAGGAAACATGCTGGACATCGTCCCATTTTTTGTTTTATTTCCAGGGAGAATGGCCGGTCCGGACTCCCTCTCTGTGCTCTAGCAGGCCGTTCAGGGTCCAGGTGGCCCCTGGCCTGCTACAGACGGAGATGCCCCCCTGGAACCCGATCCGGAGGGAATTCCTCATCCTGGAGCTAATCTGGGTGGCAGTCTCCAGGATGGGACCCCAGCAAGGGGCTTTGGATCCCATCTAATACACTACAGATTAGTAGGATTACGGGATTTGGGTGAGGACCCCCCGACCCCCCCCCCCCCGATTCCAGGGACCCGCGCTGGGTAGATGTAAGTAGGGGGCCTGGGAGGGCTTACCTGTTCCTTCTGGGCTCCGGGTCAGGGGTCCGCTGGAACGCTGCTGCAGCTGTTCCAGGTGATTGTTCAAGCCGGCCGGAGCACATGGCAGGCGTCGGCCATACGGTTTCCTGTTTTCTGTAACCTGTTACTGTTTGCACTGTCCAGGGAGCTCCTAGAGAGCAATGTGAAAAGAGCATTGTCTCTTCTGACAGAGCCAGGATGGATAATAAACAAAGAGAAATCAAGTTTGCTTCCCCAAACAGATTGTATATATCTGGGGTATCTGATCAACAGTTTGGAGGAGAAAACTTACTGCCTCCTCCAAACATACAGAAGATTGCCTCCCCGTCCTCTTGCGTGCAACAAAATCCCAAAGTATCCTTGCTAAAAATTCTGGGGTTGCTAGGTCTAATGGCTTCCGCCATTCCGGAGGACAGTTGGGCTCAGTTTCACTCAAGGCCCCTGCAGGAATTTTTCCTAAAGACATGGAACAAGGATCAGAAGTTATTAGATATGATAACATCTCTCCCAGAAAGAGTTGGCATGTCCCTTCAGTGCTGGACAGTTCAGGGAAATCTGGAATGGGGAAGGCCTTGGCATCAGATGGACCCCATAAGGAGCACCTGGGGATGGGGGGCTCATTGGTCCCAACATCAGATACAGGGTGCATGGTTGGACAATCTGTCACAAAGATCATCATATTTTCGAGAACTAAAAGCTGTGGATCTAGCATTAGATTACTTCAGAGACCAAAGACAAAATCAGGATGTCCTGATCGTGTCGGACAACGCAACTGCGGTGGCCTACATCAACCATCAGGGCGGCACCAGGTCAGTGGAGCTAAAAGCTCTCTCCAGGATCATTTGTGCCAAACTGGGTAAGGTCCCTGAGAGTGGTATCAAGGGACAATTGAATGTACTGGCGAATTTCCTCAGTGGGGGTCAATTTAGGCCCTCAGAATGGGAGCTGAACCAGAGGGTCTTCAAGCAGATAGTAGACCTTTGAGGCTCACCAGAGATATATCTGTTTGCCACAAAGAGGAATTCCAAATACCAAAACTTCTTCTCCCTGTACCAGGGTCAGGGAGCCCTGGCAGTGGATGCATTCTCCCAAGATTGGGGGATATTCAGCTTTTGCTATGCATTCCCACCTTTTCATTTGCTTTCCAGAGTATTGGAAAAGATAAAGACAGAGGGAGCGAGAATAATTTTGGTGGCACCACATTAGCCCAGGAGGCTGTGGTTCTCTCTTCTGATTCAAATGACATCCGGTCCACCTTTCATTCTACCAGAGTCGGTGGTCTTGCTTCAGCAAGGCCCCATTCTTCATCCTCAGGTCCAGAACCTTCAGCGGACAGCCTGGATCCTGAATGGAGTTTGTTAAAGAGTAAGGGCTTATCAAGCAGAGTTGTTAAGACTCTTCAGAGGCTTTAGAGTAGAAAGGTGGTGCAGTTTTCCCTTCCATGGTGGGAGTCTCCAGGGCAGGACCCTGGTGACATTCGGGGCTTGGATCCCAACCATTCCCCTATGGACTATGTGGGAATACGGGTGCAGCTCCCCAGGCATGGCCCCCATTCTGGGAGGGGGGTGGGTAAGTATGGGACTTACCTTGGGGTCGGTGTTTTGCCAATTGGATCAGTCAGAACCAGAAATGGTCGGAACAGGATGTGACGTTCCTAATTGGTAAACCTGGACCCTTGTTCGGATTCCCCCCCCCCCCCCCCCCAAGGAAGCACTACAACTCCAAAATGTTGCAAAAAAATATAACTTTAATAATAGCAAAGATAGAATGACAGCTTAAAGCACAAAAATAGCATAAAACATACACAAAACATGAAAACACTTAATTATAGCATTAATCAACACTGCTTAATCATTGCCAAAATAACCAGCAATCATGAGATCTTTATCAAAGAACACAATAGACCAGATACAGATCTTGTGAGCAATAATTAGCTTGATAGCACAAGGTGCTCATTGTCTCAACAAATAATAAACATTATTACCTTTTTTGCTTTTACTTCAAAAATTAATGAAGACTTAGCTCCTCCAATGCTGCTGAGAAGGCTGTGCTTCAAAATTGAGTTTAGATTCAGCTCCTCCAAGTCCAATGCTTCTTGGTCAACAAAAAAATTAGCGCCTTTTGCTTTATCAAATAATTTAGGAAGAGCCCCGATGAGTTTCTTCATTCATTAAATGTCAAGAATGAGTACCCGAAGTCTTCTGGAATCAAATCGGTCAGATAACATTCTCAGAACACCCTCCTGTATTATTGCTTATTCAATCCCCTATAAAGTGCATAATGAATGATCCTGAAGGCTATATCCTGGCGAAAATTCATCATTGCTGAAATAACCAGCAAACATGACATCTTTGTCAAAAAACACAATAAACCAGATACAGATTTGGTGGGCAAGAATTAGCTTGATGGCACATAATGCTTCTTCACTCAACAAATAACAGACACCGTTACCTTTTTTTTTACTTCAAAAATGAGTTTAGATTTAGTTCCTTCAAGGTTGCTGAGATAAGGAAATAATTAGCAAAAGTCACTTGGTGCTCCTTGTTCAACAAAAAATTAGCATGAAGGCCCATAGTGCTCTTTGCTATAGCAAATAATTAGCATGAGACCCACTTTTGTTTTTCGCTTCATTAAATAAGACGTAAAGCTTCTTAGCTTAAGAAATCATTAAAATGATCCCCATAAGATTTCTGGGAGACAAAAAATAATTAGCATAACTCCCATAGTGCCCCTTGGTCATCAAATGTTTAGCACAATGTCCCAGAGTGCTCTTTGCTACAACAAATAGCATTAACCCTTTAACTCCATTTAAGTGCCAGCTCCGTGAGACTCACGTAGCTGACTTTAAACCACCACAGTAAAAAATAATAGAAATCTAAAAGTAAAATACTCATCTGACCCCTCGTTGGATCGATCCGGGTCTCCTCTTTAATTTGGTGCCATCCGATCCCCCGTGGGGGCTCGGATGGCTCCAGGAGAGCCCCTGGAATAGCCCCCCCCCCCGCTTCGGCAGCAGCAGCAGCAAATTAAAAATGACATTTACTAACCTGAGGCTGCGTTGCCTCCCGACGAGTCTCCTCTTCACTGGGGGGGGGCGCCTCCGATCACCCCCCCAGGCTCTTCCGTGGTGAGGAGAGAGTGAGAAATCGCCCTCCCCCCCTTTCTGGATTGGGTCTACTAGCCCCGCCCCTGGGGGTGGGGCCGTGTGACATCCTTGGTCAACAACGAATTAGCATGATGACCCATGTGCTGCTTCTTGTCTCAAAACAAAAATTTGCATAGGTCCTATGGCTTTCCTTGTGCTTCAAAATTGAGTTTAGATTCAGCTCCTCCAAGTCCAATGCTTCTGGTCAACAACAAAAAAAAATTAGCGCCTTTTGCTTTATCAAATAATTTAGGAAGAGCCCCGATGAGTTTCTTCATTCATTAAATGTCAAGAATGAGTACCCTAAGTCTTCTGGAATCAAATAGGTCAGATAACATTCTCAGAACAACCTCCTGTATTATTGCTTATTCAATCCCCTATAAAGTGCATAATGAATGATCCTGAAGGCTATACCCTGGCGAAAATTCCTCATTGCCAAAATAACCAGCAAACATGAGATCTTTGTCAAAAAACACAATAAACCAGATACAGATTTGGTGGGCAAGAATTAGCTTGAGGGCACATAGTGCTCCTTCTCTCAACAAATAATAGACACTATAACTAGAGATGAGCGAACTTTTGAAAAGTTCGATTCGGCCGATTCGCCGAATTTCACAAAGAAATTCGGGTTCGGCCGAATCGAACTTTTACGAAGTTCCCCATCATAAATGCCGGCATGGTGGGAGCCGGCCGGCGGGCCGGTAAAGCCGGCCGGCCCGCTCCCACCATGCCGGCATTTAAAAAAAAAAAAAAAAAAAAAAAAAGCATTTCTGCCGGCATGGTGGGAGCGGGCCAGCCCGCTCCGCTGTCAGCGGAACCGGCCGGCCCGTTCCGCTGTCAGCGGAACCGGCCGGCCCGCTCCCACCATGCCGGCATTTCAAAAAAAAGCAAACACTTACCTGCAGGTCCGGAGCGTGGAGGCCGGCGCCGCTCTCAGCTGTCATCTGAGGGCGCGTCATCAGAGGGCGCTCTGATGACGCGCCCTCAGATGACAGCTGAGAGCGGCGCCGTCCTCCACGCTCCGGACCTGCAGGTAAGTGTTTGCTTTTTTTTGAAATGCCGGCATGGTGGGAGCGGGCCGGCCGGCCCGCTCCCACCATGCCGGCAAAAATGCTTTTTTTTTTTTTTTTTTTTTTTTTTTTTAAATGCCGGCATGGTGGGAGCGGGCCGGCCGGCTGTACCGGCCCGGCGGCCGGCTCCCACCATGCCGGCATTTTTTTTTTTTTAATTTCAGGAAAAATTCAATCGGCACGAACCACAAAATATTCGGGTTCGTGCCGAATTGAAAATTTCCTGAAATTCGGAGCGAACTCCGGTTCATCCGAACCGGTTCTCTCATCTCTAACTATAACCTTTTTTTTTACTTCAAAAATGAGTTTAGATTTAGTTCCTTCAAGGTTGCTGAGATAAGGAAATAATTAGCAAAAGTCACTTGGTGCTCCTTGTTCAACAAAAAATTAGCATGAAGGCCCATAGTGCTCTTTGCTATAGCAAATAATTAGCATGAGACCCACTTTTGTTTTTCGCTTAATTAAATAAGACGTAAAGCTTCTTAGCTTAAATCATTAAAATGATCCCCATAAGATTTCTGGGAGACAAAAAATAATTAGCATAACTCCCATAGTGCCCCTTGGTCATCAAATGTTTAGCACAATGTCCCAGAGCGTTCTTTGCTACAACAAATAGCATTAACCCTTTAACTCCACTTAAGTGCCAGCTACGTGAGACTCACGTAGCTGACTTTAAACCACCACAGGAAAAAAATTACTCATCTGACCCCTCGCTGGATCGGTCGGGGTCTCCTCTTTAATTTGGTGCCATCCGAGCCCCCGGAATAGCCCTCCCCGGTTCGGCAGCAGCAGCAGCAAATTAAAAATGAAATTTAATAACCTGAGGCCGCGTTGCCTCACGAGGAGTCTCCTCTTCACTGGGGGGGCCTCCGATCGCCCCCCCAGGCTCTTCCGTGGGTAGGAGAGAGTGAGAAATCGCCCTCCCCCCACTTTCCGGATTGGGTCTACTAGCCCCGCCCCTGGGGATGGGGCCGTGTGACATCATTGTGATGTCACCTGCAGCCAGCTTCTTAATACCGGCACCCGAGACTCTGAATCAGTCTGCTCGGGTACTTGGAGGAGAGAGGTGGGGAGGGGGAGAGGGCTGTGATCGCCCCCCCAGGCTCTCTCCTCCAAACACCCGAGCAGGTGTTTGGAGGAGAGCAGACTGTCAGCTGTCATCGGAGATCGCCAGGGGGCAGAGGATCGGAGGTGAGTAAAGTAAAAAAAAGTTAGTAAATGTCATTTTTTTTATTGTGTGTGTTTTCATTTATTCTGTTAACCCCTTGTAATCTGGTATAGGGGTCTCATGGACCCTGCGGCTAGCAGGTGACTTGCCATTAACCCCCGGCACCCCTATTACCTGCCTCCCCAAAGCCCAGGGGGGGCAGAAGAGCCCGGGCCCACATAGGCTATGTAGGCTTGTAGGCTGCAGGGTGAGGGGGCACTATGTCATTTTTTTTTTAATTAACCCCTTATGTTCTGTTGCCCAGCAGCTATAAAAGGCTTCCAGCTGCAGCAGGAGAGCAGAAGCCAGATTGATCAGCGTGGGACACAGGGATGGATGGGAGGTAAGTATTAAAAAGTATTAAAAAAATAAATAAATAAAATATTTTTTCTGCTTGTTTTTGTAATTTTTTTACACTTAACCCCTTGTGAACTGGTAAGGGATCCATGAAATCCCTATACCAGTTCACAAGGCTGGGGGCTGGCAAGTCTAGCAGGTGACTTGCCATTAACCCCCAGCACCCCAATTACCTGCCTCCCCAAAAGCCCAGGGGGGGCAGAAGAGCTCGGGCCATGGCTATGTGAGCTTGTCGCCTGCAGGGTGGGGAACCACCAAAGCTGGCACCTGCACCTTGTTCCATAGCTGGTCCAGGGCTGGTTATGATGGGTAAGGGGGACCCCATATCATTTTTGGGGGAGTTTTAAGGGTTTTTAACCCTTAAAAGTCCCCAAAAAATGGGTCCCCCCCAAGAAGGGGGACCCTATGTCATTTTTTTAAAATGAACCCCTTATGTTTAAATGTGGATAGTAGTAATATTTTATTTGTAAATGTTATAAAGTTCTATTTTCAGTTTGGGGGGTCTCCTGGGCAAGAATGGGGGGCTACCGATACATATGTGGTACCGTTGTAATCGGGAGAAATTGGGCTTTTACATGCAATAAGGTTTTCTTTTTTTTACACAAAGATATAAAAAAAAACTGTAGAAAAATTACAAACAAGACATGTCATGTTAAAGCCTAAGCTGCAAAATATATATATATATAATTTTCCTGGAAATTCTGGCAGAAATCACGGTTAAACATGGAGCAGAATGGGGAAAAATGACCTGTCAACAAAACTTCAAGTAGGCTGGCAATTAAAAGAGTTAATAGTACCCATGCATGTTGGGTATTGTTCTGCTCGGGGGTCTTGCTCTTTCAGATTTAGCTTGTTTTTCCTTGTTTGCATATTTATATTTTAGGAAAACATGTTATTTATTCATTTTTTTAGGGAAACCCTGTGCAACCTAAGAATTCTTCACAGGATTATTTCCAGAAAACTAAGCCCACATAAACAAGCTTGGTACACCTAGAAAGCTTGAGACGTGTACTTCCAGAGAATATATAGTTTGTGGGGAGTATTTCAAATGTAAAGGGTTGTTTTTCCAGAAAAACTGCAAGGCGCGTGTTGCGCAGTTGTATTTTATCTGAAAATCTCCTAAAGCTCTGTTTCAGTTTGGGGGAGTCTCCTGGGCAGGAAAGGGTGTCTACCAATACATATGTGGTACCGCTGTGACCGGGAGAAATTGGGGTTTCGCACGCAATAAAATTTTATTGACAAACTTACGTTTTTTATTACAAATAAAACACTATAAATTGCAAAAAATATATATATATTTTTTTTTTGCATATATTTCACCAAAAAGTATTGAGATTAATTAATAATTGAGAACAAATTATTTAGAATAAGCGTTAGAAAGATTCCTAGTTCAACACATGATAAAATGAGCTCCTAAGACTTTTGGGATGAACAAATAAAAAAAAATAGCAGTCCCATTGTTCTACTTGGTCAACACATTATTAGTATGATGGCCCAGTTTCCTCTTTGCTTAAAGAAATAATAAGCATGAGCTCCAAAGTGTATCTTGTTCTAGCAAAGAATTAGCATGAGCAATAATGCAAAATGAGCACCCCAAGGCTTAGCATAAATTCAATTTAGATTTAGCTCCTCCAAGGCTGCTGAGATAAAGAAATAATTAGAAGAAGGAACTTGGTGCTCGTTGGTCAACAAATAATTAGCATGGTGGCCCATGTGCTGCTTTTTGTCACAAACCAAAATTTTGCATAAGTCCTATTGTGTTTCTTGTTCAACAAAAAATTAGCATGAAGGCCCAAAGTGCTCTTTGCTATAGCAAATAATTAGCATGAGCCCCATTTGCTTTCCGCTTCATAAATTAAGATGTAACGCTTCGTAGCTTAAAAAAATCATTAAAATGATCCCCATAAGGTTTTTTGTAATAAAAAATAATTAGCATAATTCCCATAGTGCTCCTTGTTTATCAAATAATTAGCATGAAGACCCATAGTGCTCTTTGCTATAGCAAATAATTAGCATTAGCCTCTTTTGCTTTTCGCTTCATTAAATAAAGTTTCTTAGCTTAACAAATCATTAAAATGATGCCCATAAGGTTTCTGGGATAAAAAAATAATTAGCATAATTACCATAGTGCCACTTGGTCATCAAATATTTTGCATGATGGCCCAGAGTGCTCTTTGCTACTACAAATAGCATGAGCCTGCTTGTGTTTTTTGGCTTCACCCAGTAATTACGAATAAGCCCCGTAAAGCTTCTTGATTCAACAAATCATACAAATGAGCCCTCTAGGGCTTCTGGGGTAAACAAATAATTAGTAAAATATATATGATATAGCGTCATAGTGCTCAACAATAAAGAGCAAGATGGACCACGCTGCTTTTTGCTTCAATAAATGTAATTAGCATATGCCCCCTTCTGCTCTTATATTAAACAAATAATTAGGACGATGGCCCATAATGCTCTTTGCCTCATCAAATAATTTGGAATAAGCCCCAGAAAGATTCTTAGTTCAACGCTCCTAAGACTTTTTGGGATGAACAAATAATTAGCAGTCCCATTGTTCTACTTGGTCAGCACATTATTAGCATGATGGCCCAGTTTCCTCTTTGCTTAAAAAAATAATAAGCATGAGCTCCAAAGTGTATTTTGTTCTAGCAAAGAATTAGCATGAGCAATAATTCAAAATGAGCACCCAAGGCTTCGGGGATCAACAAAACAATTAGCATAAACCCAATTTAGATTTAGCTCCTCCAAGGCTGCTGAGCTAACGAAATAATTAGAAGAAGGAACTTAGTGCTCGTTGGTCAACAAATAATTAGCATGCTGGCCCATGTGCTGCTTCTTGTCGCAAAACAAAAGTCCTATTGTGTTTCTTGTTCAACAAAAAATTAGCATGAAGGCCCATAGTGCTCTTTGCTATAGCAAATGATTAGCAAATCATTTGCTTTACGCTTCATTAAATGAGACGTAACGCTTCGTAGCTTAAAAAAATCATTAAAATGATCCCCATAAGGTTACTGGTATAAGAAATATTAGCATAATTCCCATAGTGCCCTTGTTTATCAAATAATTTGCATTAGCCCCTTTTGCTTTTCGCTTAATTAAATAAGAGTAAAGTTTCTCAGCTTAACAAATCATCAAAATGATCCCCATAAGGTTTCTGGGATAAAAACAAAATTCGCGGAGGGGGCGTGGCCGGCGATGAGAGTGTGAGGTCGCACATCCCTTGAGCTCCCTCCGGCCGATCCCTAATATAGCACTTTTTGGGCAACCTACCCACCTACACCCGATGCCAGGAGCCATGGCTAAGGGGAAGAAGCAAAGGCGTGGACCCCCATCCCCTTCTCACCAGAAGATCAGCACATACCTGACTCCAGACCGCGGGAGAGGCGGCAGAGCTGGGTCTTCCAAGATGGCGGCGCCGGAGCGTGCGGAGGTCTGCAGCGCACAAGGAGATCCTCAGGAGCGGGCGGGGAGCACTTCGGCTCCTGTACCAGCGGGCGTGCCGGCTGAGGAGATGGAGGCCCGGCCCTCGGCGGGGGGACCCGATCCGCGTGGTGGAGCCGCGGACTGCAAGGGGACGGGAGCCGGAGAGAGGCACTGGCCCGAGATGCGTCCCACACGTGACAGGAGCGGTGGCGGCGGCGGCCGCGAAGAAGAGAGTGCAGCCGCAGAGGAGATCCGGGAGCGGCGTCTGCCTGGTCGGAGCGCATCAGGCGGCAGCAGCTGCTCAGGTCAGACGGGCACGGGTGTGGTGTGCGCTCCCTTGCCGGCCGGGAGGGGAGCTGGGCCTGGAGGCCTCGACCGCCGGGTGGCACGGGAGGGGGGGCACCCACTATTAACCCCAGCGCTGCCTGCAAATACGGGGGATCGGGGGCAGGGGAGCCAAGCCCCAACTGGCCACATAGGGGTTGAAAGGCAGCCCATGAACACCACCACTGCACCCGCTTGTCCAAGCCCAGACTGCCCGCCCTCCCCACAACATAGGGGGAACCTGGAGGGCCCGGACCTCATGGTCGTCTCCCCGGGCACATCATCCATGGTCGCCTCCTCCCCGCTTTCATGGAACGAGCAGCCGGGGATGGGGTTCAGCCCCGGCCCAGATGGGGGTTCCCTACTGGAGTCCCCCCAGCTTCGGGGCGTGTTAGCCCCTACAGGCGCTTCAACCGGAACACCTGCAGCACCGGCCTCTCCAATTGTACGCGGAGCCTGGTTTGAGAGCGGGGCCTCACTCGGGATGCCCCCTTCCCCTGCGTGGCAACAGCGGGATGACTCCTCTTCATCTACATGGCCTCGTGCCCGCACCCTGGTGGAGGAGAGGAGAGTTGCGGCGGAGCCCTGCAGCACTGGGGCGCCAGCACCTGATCATAATGTAGCGCGCCCGGCCATACCTCCCGCGCCCGTGGGTTCGGGATGCCCCAGTGACCCGATGCCATGCGGCCCCTCGGCGGGAGAGGGGGCAATGACATCATACACGACCACCATGCAGACCCTGCACACCCCCCCGACGACGACACTTTATCATCTTGACCCTTTCCTGGCAACCCTCAAAGCTGAGTTGAAATTGCTGCCATCAAGGGAAGACCTGGAATCCTTCATTAACAGGGTCGAAAGCACGTTCAAGAAGGACATCTCTGATCTGCAACAGTCGGTGGGCGGTTTGGATGCCAGAGTCGACTCATTGGAGCAGTTTCGCGCCACAACTACCCAGAGGCTGGAGGCGCTGGAGCGGGACTTGACCCAACAGAAAGCTGTGGCGCAAATGGCGGTCCTGCACTTGGACGACCTCGAAAACAGGAGTCGCCGCAATAATATCCGTATCAGGGGTCTCCCAGAGGCGACGGGTCCGGAGCAGCTTAGACCTACCGTCGTCGGCATCTTCAACGAATTACTCCGCCGCCCCCCGGATGCCGAGGTCGTGATTGACCGGGTCCACAGGGCCCTCGGTCCCAGACCTTCCGACCCAGCTCGCCCGCGCGACGTCGTCTGCCGCCTGCATTATTTCACCGTGAAGGAGGACATTCTGGCGAAGGCATGGGCGCACGGCCAGATCTGCTTCGACGGAGCATCCCTGCAGCTGTTCCCTGATGTCTCGCGTAGATCGCTTTTGATGAGGCGGGTTCTGAAGCCGCTGTTGTCCAAGATCCGGGAGTGCGGTGGTTCATACCGCTGGGGATACCCCTTTCATCTTGTGGTCCGTCGGAACCAACGTACTTTCACCGTGAAAACCCAAGCGGACCTTCCTGATCTTTTCTCCTTCCTGGACACCTCGCCGGTGGAGATCCCAGATTGGCGCGACGCCTCCCTCTCCTTTGGCCCCTCTCGTCCCTCCGGGGGTCGCCCGCGGCGGATCCCCCGGGCGGGGGACGACACCGAGGCCCGCGGGGGACGCGGCGGCGGGACGGCGAGAGCTCCCCGTCGCCTGGCCAATGAGGTCTAGACGAGCTTCATTGCCACCAGTGGTGTTAACATTCACTGTTCTTGCTATGTTGACTGTTTTTTTTGTACTGTGTGCATTTGATGATTGTGGTTCGTGCTCGTCGGGCTGATCCACCCTCGCGCTCATTGGCCTGCCGGCTGGGTCTGCATCTCGGTGGCGCCCCCAGAGGTGCGTCTCACCTTGCTCGTAGACTGGCCCGCCGCAATGAGCCTTAGCCTGTGCGGGTGGGGGCATGTCTCCCGGGATCGGTCCGCGACGAGCTCTGAATCCTGTTTTAGCTTTGTTGATTGCTCTTTGAACTTTGCGTATTTGTTAATTGTGTTTCGGGCCCGTCGGGCCGATCCACCCCTGCATCACTAACTTTACCGGTTGGGTCTGCGTTCCGGAGGCATCCCCTGGGGTGCATCTCGCCTTTCTCGTAGATTGGCCCTCCGTGACGCGCCTTAACTAGTACGCGCCGGGGTTTACCTCCCGGGACCGGCACGCGACGAGCTCCGAATCCTGTTACACAGTCACTTAGTTGTACATAGCATTTCTTTTGATTGTTTGTTTACAGATGGACACTTACAGTATTAATGTTAATAATAATTTGTACCTCATTTTGTAGGATGTTGCCCACACTACCTGCCTTGGCTGTCTGCGCTTTGGGCTCGGTGGGTCGCCACCCCACCTTTCGTACTCTTGATCACCCCTGGGGGGGGTCTGGAGCGTTGTGCCATGTGCGGACGCTCCACCTCCCCGTGCCTGACCTTGTGCCCTGGGTGTGTGTCATCTGGGTGCCACTGGGGCTGCACCGTGGGGGTGGGCGTGGCGGCCCCCGAGCTCCTTGCGTTGTTGCCCAAGGTAATCTCAGCTCACACGCTTCTGTTAGTAAGCTCATTGGTGGTTGCCCTATAAACAATCTAACCGTGGGTCGGTCGGGGGGACCTCCCTCTGTCTCTCTGAACCGTCTCGCCCTCACCGTAGGCTGGGATCCTGTGGCCCTCTGGGTTGGCCTTTTAGCTAGCCCCGGGCGCCTAAGGGTTTCCCCTTCCCTTTGGGGACAGGAAGACTCCTCCCCCGTCTAGATCCCTCTGGGTTTGGATTTTTCCTTATACACTAGGTTTTTTTGCCCCGTAAGGTTTAGTTCTTTGTGTGACTTCTTCTATTCCCTTCTGTGTTCTCCCCCCCCTCCTGTGGTCGTCTTTTGTGTCGTCTGGTGCCCCTTCGGTCCTTTCCTCTTTCCCCGTGTTACTGATCTCTTCGCGAATTCGTGAACTCCTTTCTCTCAGTGCTTCTGGCCCTTGAGATAATCCTGCGCGGCCATGTCTAAGGTCCAATGTACTTCACTGAATGTTAAGGGCCTGAACTCCCCTGTAAAACGAGCTTCTGTTCTGGGCGAATTGAAACGCTTGGGAGCAGGGATTGCCTTTCTTCAGGAAACTCATCTTAAGGAGGGGAGGGTCCACAACCTGTCGAGCCGCCACTTTCGTCACCAATATCATAGCCTTTCCCCTGACGCTAAATCTAGGGGGGTGGCCATCGTCCTGGCAGGATATCTCCCTTGGACATTGGAGGAAGTGGTACACGACCGCGAGGGTAGGTACCTTTTTGTCAAGGGCTTTCTCTACGCACAGAGGGTGACGCTAGCGACCTGCTACTGCCCGAGCTCAAACCAAGCTAGTTTCTTGAGGCCTACCTTGGAGAGGCTGGCGGAGTTCACCGCCGGTATTCTTCTTCTGGGAGGGGACTTTAACTGTGTATTGGACCCTCAAATTGATACCTCTAGGGGGACTTCTTGCATTCCTTACTCGGCTATCAGGAGGGTTAAGGCTCTCCTGTTTGATCACCAACTTCTCGATGTGTGGAGGATGATCAACCCCAGGGGTAGGGATTACACTTATTTTTCCCCCCCCCACAACACATACTCACGAATAGACTGGTTCCTGGTCCCTCATAGGTTCGCACACCTCATTTCGCGGCCTACCATTGGCTCGATTTCAATCTCCGATCACGCTCCTATCTCGGTCACTATAGCGGTCCCGGATTCTCCCCCCCCCTCGGGACATTGGAGGCTTAATTGTTCCCTCTTGCAGGACCCTGCGTTTAAGGCGGAAATTCAGTCGGCAATCACCGAGTTCTTTACTGAGAACAATACCCCGGATGTGTCGCGTATGACCCAGTGGGAGGCCCACAAATGCGTGATTCGAGGCCTATTAATCAGACGGGGCGCCTATCTTAAGAAAGAGAGGGAAAAACAAACAGCTCTGTTGCTTCAGGAACTGCGGACCCTGGAGACCAGACATAAACAGTCTTTGGATCCCGCGTTGTCGGCCAAATTGACTAAATTGCGCGAGGCCCTCCGTGATCTTAGCTTTGTACAGGTTAGGGGTCAGATTGCGAGATGTCGCAGGCACTTTTACGAGTTCAGCAACAAAAGTGGTAGGGCCCTTGCTAGAGCTCTGAGAGGCCAGCGGTCTAGGAATTTTATTCCCAGCATCCTTGACTCCGGAGGTGCTAGGCATTACAAAATAGGGGATATAGCTAGAACCTTTAGGGACTTCTACGAAGACTTGTATAACCTACCACAGAACGAATCCCCGGCGCATCGGCAAAAGGTAAGGGCGTACATACAGAAATCGGACCTTCCCCGGCTTGGGAGGAGCGTGGTGGAGGCCCTGGAGGGGGAGATAGATGTGGGGGAGTTTACAAGGGCCATCAGGAGCATGAAACCTGGAAAAGCACCTGGTCCGGATGGCTATAGTCTGGAGTACTATAAGGAACTGGCGGGCACTTTGGGCCCCCATTTCGTCTCCTCTTTCGGCTCTCTGAGCGATGGCTTCCCCCCCCCTCGAGATACCCTGCGGGCTACGATTGCCGTGATTCCTAAGCCGGGTAAGGACCCGTCGCAGTGGGGCAGCTACAGGCCCATTTCCCTGCTGAATTGCGACCTTAAGATTTTCAACAAAATTCTGGCAGATAGGCTGGCCCCACTCCTTCCGGATCTCATCCACTGGGATCAGGTGGGCTTCGTCCCTAATCGCGAGGGAAGGGACAATACCACTAGAGTCCTAAATGTGGTTCATCACGCTCGACAGATTGGGGGGGCCGCGCTGCTCCTCTCCACGGACGCCGAAAAGGCTTTTTACCGGGTAAACTGGGTCTTCCTAGAGGAGACTCTACGTCACATTGGGCTGGGCGATAGGATGCTCAACAGGGTACTGGCCTCATACACTTGTCCTTCGGCGTCCGTGGTGGTGGGCGGCGTGCCTTCTCGAACATTTAATTTATCCAATGGGACGCGTCAGGGCTGCCCGCTTTCCCCTCTCATCTTTATCCTCTCGTTGGAGCCAGGGAACATACGCCTTAAACTTCCCCCCACTATTGAAAAGGCTGGAGGAAGACCTTCATAAGTGGAACAAAGGGGTCTACTCTTGGTTTGGAAGGGTTAGCGTCATCAAGATGAACATCCTCCCTAGGGTGCTATATCTCTTTCAGGCCCTTCCTATAGACATCCCCCCCGCCTTTTTTAAGCACCTTACTGGGATTTGTACTAGATTCGTCTGGGCCGGTCGCTCTCACCGCCTGGCGGCTTCTCTGCTGACGGTCTCCAAATCTGGGGGGGGACTTGGTCTTCCGGATTGGAGGCGCTACCACGCTGCGGCTCATCTTAGCCGTGTAATTGACTGGTGCCGGCATTCTGCCCAGAAGCAATGGATCCAGATGGAGCAGGCTGCTTCCCCCTGCCCTCTTCCTGGCCTACCTTGGATCCCGATACATGGATTCCCACGGCTGAATACGCATCCTACAATTGGTCCGACTAGAAGGGTGGTGGACAGGTTCCTGATGGGGTCGGGCCTCTCTCCTTCCCCTTCTCCTATGACACCAGTACTGGGACACCCTGACTTTCCAGTGGAGATAGCGGGGGGACCCTTCAGAGCCTGGATTAGGCAGAATTGCTACAGGAGACTCCATATGCAGGTGTGTGGTGAATGGAGGAGGCCGGAGACTTTGGTCTCTGACCTTGCTCTCAGACCAATCACGCAGTTACAAACCCTTCAACTTCTGCACTACCAGCGGTCTGTTGAATGTGCTCCGCCTAGACAGCTAACGCAATTTGAACATACTTGTTTAGACTCGGGTCATTTTAGGGGGGCCTTGTCATACTCCTACTCGCTTTTGATGGAACCTCCGGGGGACTTTGTTCCCTCTTACGTGAGGGGATGGGAGAGGGAACTCTGTAGGACCTTTACGGAGGAGCAACGACTGGCAATGGTCCAGCTAGCCCACAAGAGCTCTATCTCTTGCAAATATCAGGAGACTAATTTCAAAATTGTATCACGATGGTACCGGGTCCCAGCAGTACTGGCAAAAATGTTTCCCTCTTCCTCCCCCCTCTGCTGGAGGTGCATGCGGGCGAGGGGGACCATGACACACATCTTCTGGGAATGTGAGAGGCTTTCTAGCTTCTGGGCAGGCGTGAGAGAGATTGTAAAGAAATTGACGGATGTCGATTTGGGTGAGGACCCCGCATGCTATCTACTTAACCTTGCACCGGTTTCTATGAGATCCAGGCGTAGATCCCTGCTTGCCCCCCTCTTGAGTGCTGCCAGAACCTGCGTCCCGGTTAAGTGGAGGTCCCCTGATCCCCCCACAATCGCGCAGTGGCTGGCCGTTGTGAGGGACATTTGTAGGATGGAGGAGCTTACGGCCTCGCTGAGGGGGACTTTGGAAAAGCATAGAAGAACTTGGCAGAGTTGGGATAGTTTCACCTTCTCCCCCGACTTTCTTCAGTACACATAGCCCGTTCCCTTCGGAGTGCTTGCTTGGGTTCTCTTTTCAAGGATTGGACATCCCCTTCCTCCCTCCCTCTTCCCTGTCCTCGTCTGGTGTGTCCCTCCACTCCCATGGTCCCCCCCTTGATGTGTCTGTTTTGTCCCCTCTCCCCCTCTTCCCCCCTACACGTTATTTGTTTCCCAATAGTTTTGTCTGCGGGTTTTTCCCCTGTTTTCTCTCACCTGTTTATAAAATGGTTGGAGGCATGGGTTGCAGCCGCTGCAATAGGTTATTGTGTAGAATTGCAGCTTACAACGCCCGGCGCAGGGCTCCACGCCCTATTCTTTACACTTTATACTGCCATCTTAATGTCTGATTTTAGATAATGGTAATTGTCATTGTAAGTTTCTACCGTGTTAGATGGCTGTAACATCTGCATTTTGTTTTTCTTTTTGGTACTGCGTTACCAGCGGTGTAACTATTGCTTCCTTTCAATAAAAACATTTAATTAAAAAAAAAAAAAAAAAATTCGCATAATTCCCATAAAGCCCCTTGGTCATCAAATAATTTGCATGTTGGCCCAGAGTGCTCTTTGCTTCTACAAATAGCATGAGCCCTCTTGTGTTTTTTTTGGCTTCACCTAGTAATTACGAATAAGCCCCGTAAAGCTTCTTGCTTCAACAAATCATACAAATGAGCACTCTAGGGCTTCTGGGGTAAACAAATAATTAGTAAAATTCCTATTTTTCCCCTTGCTATAGCGTCATAGTACTCAACAATAAAGAGCAAGATGGACCATGCTGCTTTTTGCCTCAATAAATGTAGTTAGCATATGCCCCCTTGTGCTCTTATATTCAACAAATCATTAGCACAATGGCCTCATCAAATAATTTGGAATAAGCGTTAGAAAGATTCTTAGTTCAACACATGATAAAATGAGCTCCTAAGACTTTTGGGATGAACAAATAATTAGCAGTCCCATTGTTCTACTTGGTCAACACATTATTAGCATGATGGCCCAGTTTCCTCTTTGCTTAAAGAAATAATAAGCATGAGCTCCAAAGTGTATCTTGTTCTAGCAAAGAATTAGCATGAACAATAATTCAAAATGAGCACCCCAAGGCTTCTGGGATCAACAAATAGTTAGAAGAAGGAACTTGGTGCTCGTTGGTCAACAAATAATTAGCATGCTGGCCCATGTGCAGCTTCTTGTCGCAAAACTACATTTTGCATAAGTCCTATTGTGTTTCTTGTTCAACAAAAAATTAGCATGAAGGGCCAAAGTGCTCTTTGCTATAGCAAATAATTAGCATGAGCCCCGTTTGCTTTACGCTTTGTCAGACTATTTCTAGATAATCAATGTATACATTTGTGTATGATTTTTATATCAAGAATTAGCAGAAGCCATGGCCTAGGAATGAACTACCGTATTTGCCGGCGTATAAGACGACTTTTTCCCACTGTAAAACATGCCTCCAACTGGGGGGTCGTCTTATACGACGGGTGCACCCAGGGCCGTATTTACCTTAAGGCAATTCTAGGCCTGTGCCTAGAGTGCATTGATGTGGCTTTACTGTTTTGTTTTTTTGTCATTAATTTGCCTGCAGCCGCTAAGTAAAATCATTACGGGGCGCAGCCTCGGGAGCTACATGATCCCAGCACTATGACCCCGTTCCCATTCAGTGTTGTCAGGTGGTATGAGCGACCCTGGCCGGCTCCACCCACTGCTGATGTCACTCCAACATGAAGAAGCCGGGAGTTTTCTCTTGCTACCGCAGGGGCCGCTCGTAGATTCTGCAAGCCTGGCTGTGTCTGTCACAGGTAACAACATCTAGAGGTGCGGGACCGAGCCACCGGGGGGAGATGTTGATTCCCTCAATGTATTTACATACATGGGGGCCCCGTAATTCACAAACGCCTGCTCAATGGGAAGTTTTTTTTTCATGGCACAGGCACGCACAGCAGTGGTTTTAGAGGTACCACTCGCAGCAACTGCTGCTGTATACTGTATGTTCAAGTGGCGCCCTGCACCCAGCTTCACAGTCCATTCGCCTGCTGCTGCTGACAGCATTTGTTAACTCATGCCCCACCACGGACACAGCTTAGAAGCAGTAGCAACGCTTAGTGAGCTGGAACTGAAGAGCTGGTTAGTGTTCCCCAGCGGTAAAAACAAGCAACGGGAACAGTGAGACATGGGGCCAACATCGGGGCAGGGGCAGCATGCAATGGTTTCATGTGAAATGTGAAAATGTGCATTCCTTTCATGTGAGAGATGCCAGCAGAGCCAGCTTTACTGCTAAGCCATCCCGCAAAGGTAAAATCTGCCTCTGCTCCCTTCTTCTCTCGTTCTGATTCCCTCACTACATTCCTGAATCTCTCAGCTCTGTCTCCCGAGATTTAGAAAGAGAAAAAAATCAAAATTGAAGCGCGGCGGATGGAGTCAGTCAGTGCTGCTTTGTATAGATGGAGCCTGCTGCTGCCTAAGCTCACCATGGATTAAACAGCCAGTGTCCTAATACCTACAATCTTCCTACCATGCTGCTCCTTGTCACGGCCTGCGGTTTCTTTTTTTTTCTCAACCTCTTACTGCTGCCCATCTTGTACTCTTCCTAACGTCTGACAATGCTTTATTCCCACTGCCCAGTATCTTCTCCCCCTGCTGCCAGAAACTCTCACTTCTGATGCCCACTGCCCCCCACCATCCTTTCCTCCTGCTGCCCAATATCTTATTTTCCTCTTCCCCACTGTCCTCTCCTCTTGCTGCTCACCATTTCTCTTCCTGCTGCTCACTGTCCACTCCTCCTGCTGTCCATGGTTCTCCCATCTGCTGCTCTTTTACTCAGCATCCTCCCCTCCTGCTGCCCATCCTCTCTTCCCGGCTGCCCACTTTCCCACTGTATATTCTTTCTGCTGCTAACTGTGCCACCAACTTTTCCTCCTGCTTCCCACCATGCTATCTCCCTGTAGCTCACTCTCCTCTTTTCTATCAGCTGAGGTATAATAGGAGCTATTCTGTTATAGGTTATCTTTTTGACCAACAGCATAGGTTCAGGGGACTTAGAAAAAAAAACCATGGGAAACAGAAAAAAAAAGGCCCTTTCACCTCAAAAACTAGAAGAGGCCTTTGAGAGTATAAGGACTTTGCATATGGCCACACCACCCTGATAATGCCTAATCTCGTCTGATGTCGAAACTAAGCAGGGTCTGGCACGGTCAGTAATTGAATGGGAGACCGCCTGGGAATACCGGGTGCCATAGGCTTTTCTTTTGGTCATCTGCAGAGGTCCAGGGGACTTATAAAAAAATCATGGGAATTAGAAAAAAAAAGGCCCTCTCACACCAAAAAGTAGAAAAGGCCTATGAGCGTATAAGGGCTTAGCCTAAGGCCTGATCTCATAGGATCTATGAAACGAAGCAGGGTCGGGCCCAGTCAGTACTTGGATGGGAGACGGCCTGGAAATACCGGCTGCCGTAGACTTTTCTTTTGGCCAACAGCAGAGGTCAGTGGGAAATAGAAAAAAAGGCCCTTTCACACCAAAAACTAGAAGAGTATAACTAGTATGAGAGTATAAGAACTTGGCCTAATCTCATCAAATCTTTGAAATTAAGCAGGGTCGGGCCCTGTTAGTACTTGGATGCGAGACCGCCTGAGAATATGGGGGTGCCGTAGGCTTTTCTTTTTGCCAAGAGCAGAGATACAAGGTGCGTGAGGAATAATAAAAGAAACACCACTTTCACACAAAAACTAGAAGAGAGTACAATGACTTGGTGCCATAGGCTTTTCTTTTGGTCAACAGTAGAGGTTCAGGGGACCTTTGGGGCTCCTTGTTCAACAAAGAGCAAGCATGATGGCCCATGCGCTACGTCTTGTCTCAAAACAAAAATTTCCTTAGGTCCTATGGTTTTCCTTGTTCATCAAAAAATTAGCATGAAGGCCCATAGTGCTCTTTGCTATAGCAAATAATTAGCATGAGCCCTGTTTGCTTTCCGCTTTTTTAAATAAGATGTAACACTTTGTAGCTTAAAAAAATCATTAAAATGATCCCCATAAAGTTTCTGTTATTAAAAAAAATAATTAGCATAATTCCCATAGGGCCCTTTGTTTATCAAATAATTAGCATGAAGACCCATATTGCTCTTTACTATGGCAAATAATTAGCATTAGCCCCATTTGCTCTTCGCTTCATTAAATAAGACGTAGTTTCTTAGCTTAACAAATCATCAAAATGATGATAAGGTTTCTGGGAGACAAAAAATAATTAGCATAACTCCCATAGTGCCCCTTGGTCATCAAATGTTTAGCGCAATGGCCCAGAGTGCTCTTTGCTACTATAAATATTATGAGCCCCCTTGTGTTTTTTGGCTTCATCTAGTAATTACGAATAAGTCCCGTAAAGCTTCTTGCTTCTACAAATCATACAAATGAGCCCTCTAGGGCTTCTGGGGTAAACAAATAATTAGTAAAGTTCCTATTTTGCCCCTTGATCATAGTGCTCAACAATAAAGAACAAGATGGACCACGTTGCTTTTTGCTTCAACAATGTAACAATGTTAGCATATGCCTCCTAGTGCGCCTTGCTTTAACAAATCATTAGCACGATGGCTTATAATGCTCTTTGTTTCATCAAATTATTTAGAATAAACGTTAGAAGGATTCTTACTTCAACACATAATAAAATGAGCTCCTAAGACTTTTGGGATGAACAAATAATTAGCAGTCCCATTGTTATACTTGGTCAACACAGTTTCCTCTTTGCTTAAAGAAATAATAAACATGAGCTCCAAAGTGTATCTTGTTCTAGCAAAGAATTAGCATGAGCACCCCAAGGCTTCTGGGATCAACAAATAATTAGCATAAATTCAATTTAGATTTAGCTCCTCCAAGGCTGCTCAGATAAAGAAATAATTAGAAGAAGGAACTTGGTGCTCGTTGGTCAACAAATAATTAGCATGATGGCCTATGTGCTGCTTCTTGTCGCAAAACCGAATTTAGCATTTTGTTTCTTGTTCAACAAAAAATTTGCATGAAGGCCCATAGTGCTCTTTGCTATAGCAAATAATTAGCATGAGGGGCGTGGCTTGGCCGGGGAGCGAGATGGCTGCATGATCTGTGAGCTCCCGACGGGGTCTCCAAAGAAGCCTTTGTATTAGCGACTTACCCTGACCATGGGGCGAATTAATAAGCCGGGGACCTCTGCTAAGACCCCCAGGTCTTCACAAGCCCCGAAACCAAGTGGCAAGCGGCTCCCGGAGTTGTTCCAGAGTCAGAGGCAGGATGACCCTCGTGGTTCCAAAATGGCGGATGCGCCTTCCCCATGCAGCTCACCGGAGCGGGAGGACACTACTATCTCGGAGGGTGAGGAATGTGACTTATCGGCACAGCTCAGCCAGTTACCTACCCGCAGTGAACTGGCTCGTTTTGCGGGTGAGATCAAGGCCTCCATCACTGAGGCCATCGCGGACTTGAAAGGGGACTTACAGCAACTGTCCCAACGTGTAGAGAAGGTGGAGAGAGAGGAGGCTAACACCGCGGCCAGACTCACTGAAGTCCGAGATGTGGTCTGGGTACACAACAGACACCTCCTGGAATTCCACAGGCATCTGGAAGACCTCGAGAACCGCAACCGGAGGTGTAATATTAGAGTGCGGGGCGTCCCTGAAGCAGTAGCTCCAGACCAGATACCCTGAGAGGCCCTGAGCTCTGTTTTTAACTCGCTGCTGGAGAGACCACCAGGTACCCAGATCGATTTCATCCGGGCACACAGAGCCCTCCGACCCCGGAGTGTGGGTGAAAATGCCCCTAGAGACATCATATGCTGTTTGCAGAGCTTCCCCCTGAAGGAGGAGATTTTATTGAAAGCTAGAACCCGGGACAATATTTTGTTCAACAACTGTGAGATTCAGCTCTATCAGGACCTATCCAACATCACCCTGCAACATCGTAGAGCGCTGAGACCACTTACAGTGGTTCTGCGGGAGAGAGGCATCCCTTACAGGTGGCGCTTTCCATTTGCCCTTTCTGCCTCCCACAATGGTAAAACGGCTGTTTTGAGGATGCCGGAAGATCTACCGGATTTTTGTGACATGCTGCGCCTTCCTTTGATCTCCCTGCCGGACTGGCTTCGGGACTTCTCCATCCCGCGGCTGGTGCGGGACGCCCTAGAAGCTCTCGTGAGGGAGCCAGAGATCGCTCCTCATCGGTGGGGGACGGAGGCAGGAACCGCTCGAGATCCAGGAGCTGAGGAGAAGTTGCCGTGGAACTTGGAGGAGCTAAGAATTTTTGGTTTTTTCGGGCTTACCACAGTGTTTTTTTTTTCTTAAGTTGCCCTTGATTGCTAGCTGATAGGATTTAAACCTAAAGCTGTGTAGTATTGTAGGCCTGTGAAATGTTCTCCCGGGTGGGTTTCTCCTCACTCGTTCCGCGCAGCAATGTACCCCTATTCCATACAAATGGCATGGGCGTTGCAGTGGGGGATGAAGGGAAGAGATTTGGATAGGTACAGAATATAGGGACGGGAGTGTTAAAACTGTTTTACCGTTACACAGTGCCTTTTTTCTTTCCTATGCTCTTATACGGGCGGCCCATAGGGCAGCCTCTTTGGCCTTATGTATAGGTGTATACCGCAATGTGGCTTTTGGGCTAGTGCTTTCGGGGCTTAGGTCCCACTGGGGGATTGTAACTGGAGAAAGAGGTGTCGCTCTGCGGGTAGGGGGGTGGGATTAGAGTGCCTTTTTGCTAATTACCTTATACACAGTTGGGTCTGTGGTGGGGGAGGCGGGTCTTGCTTCAAGGCGGGGGCTGACAAATGTCATTTTGCAGATCTCATGGGGCGACGGCGACGGTCATAGAGGTAGGAGGGGGAAAAGTGGGAGGAGGTTCTCTCTCACTATTTTGCACATACTTGTTTGATCTAATGCCGCGACCGAACCATATGGATCGGTGTCGCTGTCGATCCCATGTGGAGTATGCTGGGGCTGGTATGGGACTTTTCCTTAATTATCCCCTTCTGGTACAGTCGCCTTGTCTTGCATAATGAAGGGAAGCGGGGCATGTGAGAGTCGAGCGGTCAGCTTGGGACGCCGCTAGTTGGCTCCCATGATTTGCGCCTTATGCATAGCCTCGGTCGCTCCCCGTGTGGATCCACAGCTCAGTAGTACATTAACGGCTGCTAAATGAGAGGTCCTGACCCTAAAGAGACCCCGTCAAGATGCTTTGGGTTCGATGTATTTAGATCATGACTCTGCGGATATGGGAGGTAGCACGTGTACGCTTCTAGGTGGCTTGCGATCTATAAGGGAGGGAGTCACCCGCAATGCAGTGAGGGCGGGGGGGATGGGTGCTTGCCGAGGGATGCGTGTACCCACATCGCCGGCTCTCTCTATCCGCACGCCCCTTGGATCCCTGATCTTCGGGGAGAAAGGGTCGATGGTGGAGCCTTTGTTGGGGACCTCGTCGGGTCCACTGGGCAGACTGCTGTTGGTGCGGTGCTTCCGGGTTTCAGATCGGGGCCTGAGTTCTTCGGGCTTCCATGATATCCCCCAAAAGGGGCGCGGTCTCAAGGGTGAATTTTGAGGGGACCTAAGTTAGGTGCGCTCTCCTCTCGGCCCGAGGTGCTTCTCTCCCGGGCCGCGGGAGACAACTGCAGAGAGGTTACCCCTCTCTGGGACATTGTCTCGGTCTTCCCCATTAGTTGAGAGCGGGGATAGCTGGTTTCGGTTCCCCCGTCCTCTGGAGGAGTGTACAGGGAGGTCTGTTATTCGTGTGTTTTGTGAGTATTTGGTCCACTCCTTCTGTGTTTCCCTTCTCTGTGGTCTCTATAAAACTCTGGTGTCTCTTTTCTTTCTTCATTTTTTCTCTTTGATTCCTGTCTGGGGGGAGTGAGGGGGCTCCGACACAAAGATTATTTTGAACTCGCGCTCAGTACGTGGGGTGGCCCGCTCTTAACCCCTTGCAGGGATGGCTCCACTATGTCTTAATGTACTCTCTATCAATGCTAAAGGTCTGAACTCTCCGGTTAAGAGACATGCTTTGTTCAGGGAATTGATAAAAACCAGCACTCATATTGCCATGATACAAGAAACACATTTCCAAAAAAATAAAGCCCCATATTTGGGAAACAATACCTACACGATATGTTACTCGGCCCATTCCCCTCACAATAAAGCTAAGGGGGTTTCAATCCTAATTGACAAATCTCTTGCACTGAAGGTGAGGGCGGTGGAAAGGGATACGGAGGGCAGGTTTGTTCTTTTGAAGGGAGACCTTCCAAATGGGGTAGTCATAACCTTGGCGAATGTATATGCCCCGAATAAAGACCAGCATAGATTTCTCTCCTCCACCCTGGCCAGACTTGATGGGTTCCGGGAGGGCACCTTGCTGCTGGGCGGTGATCTAAATTGCGCGCTGAACCCCCTGGTGGACATATCTGATGCTAAGACAGCCATCTCCTATAGGTCTCTGACGGGACCTTGGGCTGGTGGACACTTGGCGTCTGATGAACCCTGTGGGGAGGGATTATACCTTTTATTCACCCCTTCATACAAAATACTCCAGAATTGACTATATTTTCCTCTCGCAAAGGGATCTGGGAAGGGTGGTGCAGGCTCAGATCGGAAACATCACATTCTCCGATCATGCGCCTGTTGTGCTCTCTCTGACTTTTCCATATAAGGAACAAAAGGAATGGTGTTGGCGTCTTAATGAGACTATGCTAAAAGATTCAAGGGTAGTGGAGAAGCTCAAAACTGCTTTACGCAATTATGTCAGAGAAAATGTCTCAGACGATGTGGATCCAATGGCGATATGGGAGGCTCAGAAATGTACGATGAGAGGCCTTCTGATTCAGGAAGGGTCGAGGCTTAAGAAGGAGAGGTTGCAGAAGGTTGATGACCTAGAGTCTTTACATAAAAAATCTCTCCAGGAGCGACACTTGGCGGTCCTGGTGGCAAAGCGTCAGGAACTAAGAGACTTGATGGCCAGGGCTAACAAATGGCTTACTAGACGGCATGGATTGTTCTATGAACAAGGCAATAAATCAGGCAGAATGCTAGCTAGAGCCTTGCGTCCCAAGACTGCACGTACTAGAGTTGAAGCCATCAGGGGGTCAGATGGATCTTTATACCAAAAGAACACAGATATTGCCGGGGCCTTCGGTAAGTTTTACTCTACGTTATATAATCTGCAGGACTCACACAGTAAAGATCAACAGAACAACATTATGGCTACTTACCTCTCGGAATCAGGGATGCCAGCCCTCTCCCAGGATGAGCGGACTCAATTAGAAGCACCAATCACTGTACCAGAATTACAGAAAGCTTTGAAATCAACCAAAGCGGGGAGAGCCCCAGGCCCTGATGGATTTCCCACGCAATATTATAAGTCCTTCTCGGGCCTGCTGTTACCTATGATGAAACGTGCCTTTGAGTCCACCTCGTCCTCGGGCAGACTTCCTAGTACGGTCTTAGAGGCCCAGATTGTAGTAATCCCAAAAGGGGGGAAAGATCCGAGGGATTGTCGTAATTACCGACCAATTTCCCTTTTAAATGTGGATGTGAAACTATTTGCAAAGGCCTTGGCTAATAGAATTGCGGCCTTTTTGCCAAATCTTATTACCCAAGACCAGGTGGGTTTTGTCCCGGGGCGCGAGGCCCAAGATAATGTAATCAAAGCTTTGAATATGCAATGGTGGGCTAGATCAAAAGAAGTGGAGGCTATTATGCTCTCTACTGATGCCGAAAAGGCATTTGATCGTGTGAAGTGGGACTGGATAGAGAGAGTTTTGGAGTATATAGGAATGGGTGGAGACATGAGAAATAGGATCTTGGCCCTGTACTCGAAACCTATAGCTAGGGTTAGGGTGAATAACTGTGTCTCCCCTGTCTTTCACATTCGGAACGGAACAAGACAGGGATGTCCGCTGTCCCCATTAATATTTGCCCTTTCACTGGAACCGTTCTTGAGGAAGGTTAACTTATGCCATGACATTAGGGGTTTGGAGATAGGCCACAGTGAAAGGAAAGTAGCTGCATATGCAGACGATATGCTTTTTTTTCTGAGTTCACCTAGGATCTCGATACCCAATTTGCTGAAAGAATTTGAGACATTTCGCCGTATCTCAAATCTGAAAATTAATTACAGCAAGTCCTCTGCCATGAACATTTCGATGCCAGAGCGGGAAATAGCAGCCCTGCAAGACACCTTTCCCTTTAGCTGGGAGAGGAAGAGCCTGGGATATCTGGGTATCCAGATTCCAATCGCCCCACAAAACTTATTCCAGCTTAATTTTGCGCCCATGGGTGGGAAGATTAAAAAGGATTTGGACCATTGGAATAGATTAAAACTCTCATGGTTCGGTCGTATAGCGGTCCTCAAGATGAATGTCCTTCCGAGACTGCTGTATTTGCTACAATGCATCCCCATCAAGATCCCTAGCGGGTTTTTTAGGAACCTGATGAAAACCTTTAGGCAATTCGTTTGGGCTGGGAAGCCACCGAGGATTAGAAGAAGTATCCTGCATCTTACCAAAGACAAGGGGGGGACGGGGCTACCGTGCATGCTGACCTATTATAGAGCAGTGCATGTGGGGAGAGTTGTGGATTGGCATATTAATAGCTCTCGGAAGGACTGGGTACGCATGGAAGGAGAGATAATGGGGGGGAGGGGTATGGATATCATTTGCGACCTGAGGAGTCGCGACATCCCCTTACTGGCAAGGAATCATCCGTTTGTAGGGGCCTCTCTGGAAATTTTAGCTTCCCTGCGCAAAGGAGAGGATGGGTTATCGCCTCAAGCGGGTTTTTTGACACCAATTAGGAGAAATCCAGCTTTCCCGCCCGGGGAGGACTCCTCTTTCTTGAAAGGGTGCAAGGGCCCCTCTGTGCTACGGGTTTATCACCTGTTGGATAAGGGCCGCTTGATAGATAGGCAAGGCCTGCAGGTCAAGTTGGAGGGTGATGTACCTGTACTCTCTTATCTACAACTGCGGCATTTTCTATCGGCGAAAGATATTACCTTGGGTATTAAGAATGAACGGGATTTGAAAAAGCCTGTCTGGGGCTGGGCCCTGACTCGCACCTTCTATCTTGGGCCTATGGGTTGCTACGCCATAGGGAGAAACAAGAATGCAGACCGTGGGAGAAGAGATGGGAGTCAGACATAGGCAGGTCGCTCTCGGAGGAGGGGTGGGCAGATATCTACAGAAACGCTCATAGGTGCCTAATTAGTAGCTCAATGCAAGAGACAAACTATAAACTGATCACAAGGTGGTATCGGACTCCAGAATTGTTGCACTCATTCTATCCTTCGGTCCCAGACATTTGTTGGAGATGTGGACAGAGTGGAGCATCGATGCTACACATTTGGTGGTCCTGTCATACCATAAGTAACTTTTGGGAGGATGTCAGGATCATCTGCGACCAAATAATGGGGGAGCCGTTAGACTGTAGCGTAGAAAGTGTTCTGTTGGGATGGTCCCCTGATGGTAAAGGGATAGCGGGTGGAGCTCCAATGGCTAGGCACCTATTAAACGCGGCTAGAGTTCTTGTCCCCAGGAACTGGAGATCCCAGAAGCCCCCTACTATTAGAGATTGGTTATCCCAGATTAACCATGTGGAGCAAATGGAGGAGATATGTTATGCTAAGCAGGATAGATTGGAGCCGTTTCAGAAAATATGGGCGATATGGGAGGTCTTTAAAGATACAGACACGTACAAAAGCTTCTGGGCGGCTTAAACATGTGGGTCTCTTGATACCTCAGACACAGGGGACTGGCTGAGGCGGATGTGGGTTCTGCGCAGCGGGGGTTTGCCCTGAGGGTGGGGGGGGTTGAATCCCCCCCCCTCCCGGGACTGGGGCGGGGCGCTCTTGCTATTCTCTCTTTCCTTCTTCTCTTCTATCCTTCTTTTCTTTTCTCTCTTCTTTCGATCCTCCCTTCCCCTTCTTTTCTTTTCTTCTTCCTCCCCCTTTCTTTATCTTTCCTTTCCCTTATCGTACCCCATATCCTATTGTATTCTCCTGTTTCTACCCTTGTCTTGTTCCCTAGTATCCCATCCGGGATCTTTCTGGACCTGGTTGTTTTGTTTGTCCAATGTGCCAAGTCTCTGTGTTGTTTATTTGTGTCGGACCGGCTGGCGGATACGGGCCCCAGAGGGTGGAATCATAGGGGGGGCCGACCTGGAGGGTGCGGGGAGGTTCTCCAGTGAGCTGAGGGACCCGAGTTCTCTGGAGCTATTTAAACTATATGCATATGGTTATCTAGGTCACGCAATTTCTATATGCCATGTTATGGATGTGAAAATCCTGTACATTTATCTTCATTTTTTGATGTTTGTTTATGCTGTACTGGATCCAAGAAGATCTATGTCCAGACCGGTTCATATCTGTACTCTGTTTTTGTGTTTTTGACTGTCTGTTGTCTTCCAGAAAATTTTCAATAAAAATTGAGTATGACGAAAAAAAAAAATAATTAGCATGAGCCCCGTTTGCTTTTTGCTTCATTAAATGAGTAAAGTTTCTTAGCTTAACAAATCATCAAAATGATCCCCATAAGGTTTCTGGGATAAAAAGATAATTAGCATAATTATGTGCCCCTTGGTCATCAAATAATTTGCATGATGGCCCAGAGTGCTCTTTGCTACTACAAATAGCATGAGCCCGCTTGTGTTTTTTGGCTTCACTTATTAATTACGAATAAGCCCCGTAAAGATTCTTGCTTCAACAAAACATACAAATAAGCCCTCTAGGGCTTCTTGGGTAAACAAATAATTCGTAAAATTAATAAAATTCCTTTTTTGCCCATTGATATAGCGTCATAGTGCTCAACAATAAAGAGCAAGATGGACCACACTACTTTTTGCTTCAATAAATGTAATTAGCATATGCCCCCTTCTGCTCTTATATTCAACAAATCATTAGCACGACGGCCCATAATGCTCTTTGCCTCATCCTTTTCTACTTGGTCAACACATTATTAGCGTGATGGCCTAGTTTCCTCTTTGCTTAAAGAAATAATGAGCATGATTTTCAAAGTGTATCTTGCTCTAGCAAAGAATTAGCATGAGCAATAACTCAAAAGGAGCACTCCAAGGCTTTGGGGATCAACAAACAATTAGCATACATTCATTGGAGCGCCTTGTTTAAAAAAAGATAATTATCACTAGTCACCTTATGCCTAAAAGTCCTATGCTTCTTGGCCAACAAAAAAATTGCATCAGCACTTTTTGCTTTGTCAAATGATTTTAGGAAGAGCCCGGGTGAGCTTGATAAGAATGATTGCCCTAAGTCATCTGGAATTAAATCGGTCAGATAACATTCTCAGAACACCCTCCTGTATTATTGCCTATTTCAATCCCCCTATAAAGTGCATAATGTATGATCCTGAAGCCTACATCCTGGCCTCATGTAAGTTCATCATTGCCAAAATATCCAGAGAGCATGAGATAGTTATCAAAGAACACAACAGACCAGATAGAGATTTTGTGGGCAATAATTAGCTTGATGGCACATAACCATTATCCCCTTTTTTGCTTTCTGCTTCAAATATTAATGAAGACTTAGCTCCTCTAAGGCTGCTGAGATAAAGAAATTATTAGCAAAAGTCCCTTGGTTCTCCTTGGTCAACAAAGAATTAGCATGATGGCCCATGCCCTGCTTCTTGTCTCAAAACAAAAATTTGCATAGGTCTTTTGGTTTTCCTTGTTCTTCGAAAAATGAGCATGAAGGCCCATAGTGCTCTTTGCTATAGCAAATAATTAGCGTGAGCCCCTTTTGTTCAACAAAAATTAGCATGAAGGCCCATAGAGCTCTTTGGTGAAAGTTAATCTGGTGAAAGTTAACCCTTTCAGTGCCAAGCACGTAGATTCTACGTGCTCGCTTCTACTCCACTTAAGTGCCAAGCACGTAGAATCTACGTGCCTGACGTCCCCCCCTGCTAGTTAAAAAAATAAAAATCAAAAATACGCACCTGACCCCTCGTTGGATCCGACCGGGTCTCCTCTTTAATCTGGTGCCATCCGATCCCCCGCGGGGGGTCGGATTCCTCCAGGAGAGCCCCCGGAATAGGCCACCCCCCCCAGCTTCGGCAGCAGCAGCTGCTATTTGTAAAAAAAAAAAAAAAGACATTTGCTTACCTGTGGCCGCGCTGCCTCCCGCCGGGTCTTCTCTTCACTGGGGGGCCTCCGATCGCCCCCAGCCTCTTCGGTGGCAAGGAGAGGGCAGAAAATGCCCTCTCCCCCCACTTCCCCCTGGGGGCGGGGCCAGGTGACATCATTGTGATGTCACCAGCAGCCGGCTTTTTCAGTCCAAGCCCCCGAGACTCTGAATCAGTCTGCTCGGGTGGTTGGAGCAGAGAGCAGGGGAGGAGGAGAGGGCTGTGATCGCCCCCCCCCACCCCAGGCCCTCTCCTTCAAACACGCGAGCAGACTTGCATCGGAGATCGCCGGGGACACAGGATCAGAGGTGAGTAAAGTTAAAAAAAAAAAATTAAGATCATTTTTTTTACTTATGTGTCTGTGTCTTTTTTATTTAACATTTAACCCCTTGTGAACTGGTAAGGGGTCCATGAGACCCCTTATACCAGTTCACAAGGCTGGGGGCTGGCAAGTTACCCGCTTGCCGCAGCGGGTGACTTGCCATTAACCCCCTGGCACCCCCATTACCTGCCTCCCCAAAGCCCAGGGGGGGGCCGAAGAAGAGCCCGGGCCCACATAGGCTATGTGGGCTCGTAGGCTGCAGGGTGGGGGGGGCACAAAAGCTGGCCCCCCCACTCTGTTCCTACAAGCCCCCATAGCTGGTCCCGGGCTGGTTACTTTGGGTAAGGGGGACCCCATGTCATTTTTTTTGGGATTTTTAAGAGTTTTTAACCCTTAAAAATCCAAAAAAGGGGGGCGTGGCTTGGCCGGAGACCGAGATGGCTGCTTGAACTGTGAGCTCCTGGCGAGGTCCCCTAAGAAGCATTAGTATTTGCGTATTGCCCCAATCATGGGTCGCCTAAACAAACCAGGGGCATCCACTAAGACCCCCAGATCCTCTCAGACCCCAAAGTCGGCTGGAAAGAGGCTTCCGGAGCTGTTCCAGAGAAAGAGGAGAGAGGACCCTCGTGCCTCCAACATGGCGGATGCACACTCTGTATGCAGTTCACCGGAGCGGGAAGACACGGCCGCCTCCGATGGAGAGGAGTGCGCGCTATCGGCGCAGCTCAGCCAACTCCCCACCCGTAGTGAGCTGGCTAGCTTTGCGGGAGAGATCAAAGCATCGATCATGGCAGCCATTGCGGATCTGCGAGGTGACCTGCAACAACTTTCTCAAAGAGTCGACAAAGTTGAGAGGGAGGAGGCTAGCACGTCGACCAGATTGACTGAGGTTCGAGATGTGGTGCGCGCACACAATAGACACCTAATGGATTTCCACCGACATCTGGAAGACCTCGAAAATCGGAACCGGAGGTGTAATATCAGGGTGCGGGGGGTGCCTGAGGAAGTGGCCCCGGATCAAACACAGGAGGCTCTGTCCTCCATTTTCAATTCCATCTTGGAGAGGCCGCCAGGCACGCAGATCGAATTTGTCAGAGCGCACAGGGCTCTCAGACCCCGCAGTGTTGGGGACGCTACTTCCAGAGACATTATCTACTGCTTACAGAGTTTCCCTTTGAAAGAAGAGATCCTTGCGAAGGCTAGAGGTCGGGACAGCATTTTATTTAACAACTGCGAGATTCAGCTCTTTCAAGATCTGTCGAGCATCACGCTGCAAAACCGAAGGGCTTTGAGGCCTCTTACAGCGCTGCTCAGGGACAGGGGCATTACCTACAGGTGGTGATTCCCTTTTGCCCTGTCTGCCTCGAGCAATGGCAAGACCGCCACGCTCCGGATGCCTGAGGACTTACCGGACTTTTGCAACCAACTTCGGATCCCTGTGATATCTCTGCCGGACTGGCTTCAGGAATTCTCCATCCCACAACTGGTGCGAAGATTGACCCAGGACGACCGCCCCAGAATGTCTCAGCGGGCGGCCCAGGATTACTCCCAGCGGTCTGCTTACAGAACTGAGAGCCGTTCCAGATCCAGGAGCTGAGTTGCTGTTTGCTGCGGCCGTCATGGCCTATAGAGCTAAGATTTTTTTTCTAATGCTCCCCTATGAGGCTTTAGGGTTTGACCCAGTTTTTATAGCTTTAGATCTGTTGAATGTTTAGTATTATAGGTTACCCACCTGTATCTTGTCTGGGTCTCTTCACTGGCTCCCCTCGGTGCATTCTACCTATCTAATATAACTGTTTTGGGTGCCGCTGGGGGAAGCTGGGGAAGAGAGCGGGGAGATCGGTATGGATGGTTAGATGGGGTTGCTCTCGCAATTTTCCCGTGGTTGTTATGCTCCCTGTTAAGTCTGTTCGGGGACGAGCTTGGGATGTGGGGGGTCCAACAGCTTTATAATTGGGATTTGTGGGTGTTCACCTACCTGAAACATTCTGATCGCACGAGGGGTGTTTTTTCAAGGCTCGGGGTTGAAATGTATGTCATTGTTTTCCACATGTTGTTTCTGTTTTGCTCAACTATGCCCGGAGGGGTTCAGCTCACTCATTTGTAAGGGATATAACTGGAGATGGCTTTGGGCCAGTAGGAGAGGGGCGACGAGAAGGAGTGAAACCTTGCATTGTGCTGTGTGCTGATCGCGGAGGAGCGTTGCGTCATGAATTAGGTAGTCACAATCCCCCTGTCACCTAGTGGGCAGATATTCTGCGAAACTCTTCGCGAAAGCAATGGCTAGCAGGATAGCTTCCTTCTTACCGAATCTTGTTACGCAAGATCAGGTGGGGTTTATTCCGAGTTGGGAGGCCCGTGACAATGTCATCAAGGCTCTTAATGTGCAATGGTGGGCTAGAGCTAGGAAAGTCAAGGCGATCATGCTCTCTACTGACGCCGAGAAGGCATTTGATCGTGTGGAGTGGCGGTGGATAAGAAAAGTCTTGGAACATATAGGTTTGGGCGTAGATATGCGAAATAGGATCCTATCGCTCTACTCAGATCCTGTTGCCAGGGTGAGGGTTAATGCTTGCACGTCCCCGGTCTTCCAAATACGCAATGGTACTCGGCAGGGTTGCCCATTGTCCCCGTTAATATTTGCTCTTTCATTGGAGACGTTTTTGAGAAGAGTGCATCTTAACGCTGATATAAAAGGGGTGGTGATTGGGACAAAGGAGAGAAAGGTAGCGGCCTATGCCGATGACATGCTTTTCTTCCTGAGCTCTCCAAGAATCTCAGTGCCGAATTTGCTGAAAGAATTTGAGATCTTCGGCCGCCTCTCAAATCTGAAGATTAATTTTAGCAAATCTTGTGCCATGAATATATCGATGCCAGAAGGGGAGGTGAATGAGCTACAAACTGTTTTTCCCTTCATTTGGGAGAAGAAATGTTTAAGATATCTAGGGGTCAGGGTGCCAGTTTCTCCTCCTGATTTATTTCAACTTAATTTTGCCCCCCTGGGAGCTAAGATTAAAAAGGAGCTGGAGGGCTGGAATAGATTGCGGCTGTCATGGTTTGGACGCATAGCTGTAATTAAGATGAATGTTTTGCCAAGGCTGCTGTACCTTCTACAATGCATCCCCATTAAAATCCCCAACTCTTTTTTCGCGATAATGACAAAAACTTTCCTGAGGTTTGTTTGGGCGGGTAAACCACCTAGAATCAGGAGGCGTATTTTATTACTCACTAAGGAACGGGGAGGTTCTGGACTGCCTTGTATGCGGACATACTATCGGGCAGTTCACATCGGAAGAGTTGTGGACTGGCACATTAATAGCTCGCAGAAGGATTGGGTACGCATAGAGGGGGAGATAGTGGAGGGGGGGAGGCTAGATGTTCTATGCAATTTAAAGTGCTGTGACATTCCGGCGGCCATAAAAACTCACCCATTTGTGGGGGCCTCCTTGGAAATTTTAGGTCTTCTTCGTAGAGGACCAAAGGCGATCGCCTCCCATTCCGGCTATCTGACACCGATTAGGCGCAATCCGGCCTTCCCACCTGGGAAAGATCCATCATTTTTGGGAGACTGCAAAGGTCCTAATCCCCTGCGGGTGTATCATCTGCTGGATAGGGGGACTTTCATAGATAAACAGAAACTGCAGATTACTTTGGAGAGGGAGATCTCTATCCTTTCTTACCTTCAGTTGCGGCACTTCCTCTTGGCGAACGACATTAAAATAGGAGTGAAAAATTAACCTACGGAGTTTGAAAAGGCATGCTTGGGCATGGGCCCCAAGTCACATCTTCTATCATGGGCTTATGGGATGCTGAGGCAGAGGGAGAGTCGGGAGGCCCTGGGAGAGGAGATGGGAGGCGGATTTGGGCAGACCGCTGTCGGAGGAGGAGTGGGGAGACGTGTATAAAAATGCCCACAAGGGACTTTTAAGCAGCTCGATGCAGGAAACAAACTATAAGTTGATCACACGGTGGTATCGGACTCCGGAACTGCTGCACTCTTTCTTCCCCTCTGTCCCAGATACCTGCTGGAGGTGTGGGCAGTCTGGAGCCTCGATGCTTCACATCTGGTGGTCTTGTCAGGCCTTGGGTGACTTCTGGAAGAAGGTGAGAGCAGCTAGAATGGAACGCAGAGACGGTTCTATTGGGATGGTCTCCAGATGGCAAGGGGATTGCGGGTGGTGCCCCCCTGGCTAGACACCTCTTAAATGCAGCTAGGGTGCTGATCCCCAGGAATTGGAGATCCCAGAAATCGCCTACAGTGAGAGACTGGTTTTGTCAGCTTAACCATGTAGAAAGTATGGAAGAAATTTGCTACGCTAGACAAGACAGGTTAGACGCATATAGGAAGATCTGGACGACCTCTTCAAAGATACAGAGGTATATAAAAAAGCTTGGGTCTGACCTCCCTCGGGAGCCTGCTCTTATGAAAATCCGGCCTCCTTGGGGGAAAGGAGGGGGTTCCTGGAGTGGACTGGAGGGTATTTGGAGGGCTCTGTCCCCCCTCTCCAGTGGTCTCCTAAGCTCTTGGTTGTGGGGTCCCCCCTCCTCTCTCTCCTTTTCTTTCTCCTCTCCCTTTTCTCCTACTTCTTCTCTTTCTCTGGTTGCTGGTCTCTCTCTTGTCTCTTGTTTCTATCTCTCTTCTTTTTCTTATTCTCTCTTTCTTTGCTCTTGTACCCTCTGCCCTCCTCTCTTAGGCCCAGTTTTTTCCCCATTCTACTTTTCTCTCTGTCTTCCTTGGATACTCCCTATCCTCAGGTTTCCACCTAGCTTGTGTGTCTGCCCTATCTTAGTGGGCTCCTTGTAGGTCTATTGGTTTGTCTTGTGTGTTGTGGGTCTTTAGTGTGTCTGTTGTGTGGTATGCGGAGGTGTGGTGCTGACGCCAGGTCCAGGCTCGGGGTTTTCTCCTAAAAGAAGTTCTACAGGCGTGGTAAACCAGCCCATTCTGACGAGGAGATCCGGGTATACACTTCAGATATAGATTGCAGAGGATGGATTGGTGGGGTGGCCCGGAGGGAGAGGGCAAACCTGGTGAAATGGTTGTTTAGGGTTAACGGTTTCGGGACAAGCAGAGACCCCCCCCCCCTTTCTGGGGTTATTAGGAATGTTGGACACCGGTTGGCTGTCTGTGATTTGGTACATGTTTTATGTATCTCCTCTGTTGGGTTTGCACGAAAAGGGGCTTTTGTATAATCTGTATAATTTGTATAACCTGTATGCTTTACATACCACCTCTGTAACAAGGTGCTTACAATAGCTTCTGTCTGTATACTTGTTGTCTATTGTTTTGAAAATCCTAATAAAAACTGAGTATGGAAAAAAAAAAAAAATGCCCCCCCCCGTCCCCCCTCCGGGAGGGGGGACCCTATGTCATTTTTTTTTAAATTAACCCTTTGTGTTCTGTCATCCAGCAGCTATAAAAGGCTTCCAGCAGGTGAGCAGAAGCCAGTGATCGCCGAGGGACACAGTGCTCCAGGATGGATGGGAGGTAAGTATTAAAAAAAAAATGAATAAAATAATTTTTTCTCTTTGTGTGTGTCCATGACCCCTATACCAGTTCACAAGGCTGGGGGGGGGGGGGGGGGTGGCAAGTTAAAAACCCTTAAAAATCCCCCAAAAAATTGACATGGGGTCCCCCTTACCCAAAGTAACCAGCCCGGGCCCACGGGCTATGCGGGCTTGTAGCCTGCAGGGCCAGGGGCCACAAAAGCTGGCCCCTGCGCCCTGTTCCTACAAGCCCTGCATAGCTGGTCCCGGGCTGGTTACTTTGGGTAAGGGGGACCCCATGTAAATTTTTTGGGGGATTTTTAAGGGTTTTTAACCCTTAAAAATCCCCCAAAAAAATGGGGTCCCCCCCCCCGGGAAGGGGGACCCTATGTCATTTAATGTCGATTTAACCATTGTAGTGTGGATGGTAGTTGTATTTTATTTGTAAATGTTATAAAGTACTTGTTTCAGTTAGGGGGGGTCAATTTTCTAAAAAAATATTTATTTATTTATTTATTTTTTACTTGTAAAAAACATTTGTAAAAAACAAAATAAAATTTACAAACAAGACATTTCATGTTAAAGCCTAAACTCTGCTGCAAAGAAATATATATATAATTTTCCTGAAAATTCCAGCAAAAATGCAAAAATGGTGCAAAATGGGGAAAAATGACCTGTCAACAGAGGGTGACAAAATCTCAAGTAGGCTGGCAATTAAAAGGGTTAAAAGTAGCTATGCATGTGGGGTATTGTTCTGTTCAGGGGATCTTGCGCTTTCAGACTTAGCTTGTTTTTTCTGGTTTGCATATTTATATTTTAGGAAAAGGTGTTTTTTATAAGTTTTTTAGGGAAACCCTGCTTTCTTTGAGGGATTAATTCCAGAAAGATGAGCCCACACAAATTGGGTGCGCTTAGAAAGCTTAACATGTGTACTTTCAGGTAATATATGGTTTATGGGGTATATTCCAAATGTAAAGGGTTGTTTTGGTTGAAAAATCGCAAGGTGCGCACTTTGTCTGCAGAGCTGAAATTTTCAAGTAAAATCACTGTTACGCACATGCTTTACTTTGGGGTGTTTGGCAACTCTTCCCTTGACAGTAGCAATGCATGTTGGGTATCGTTCTCTTCGGGGGATGTTGCTTTTTCAGATTAAACATGTTTTTTCTTGTTTGCACATAGTTTTTTTAGGAAAATGTGGCTTTGATTCTGCTTTTTTATCCTTTTTTTAGGGAAACTCTTTGCAACCAAAGAATACATTAAGGGACTACTTCCAGAAAACTATGGGCACATCAACAAGCCTGGTACACCTAGAAAGCTTGAGGTGTGTACTTCCAGAGAATATATAGTTTGTTGTGGGTATTTCAAATGTAAAGGGTTGTTTTTCTGTGATCGCCTCCCCAGGCTCTCTCCTCTAAACACCCGAGCAGGTGTTTGGAGGAGAGCAGACTGTCAGCTGTCATCGGAGATCACCAGGGGGCTAGCAGGTGACTTGCCATTAACCCCCGGCACCCCTATTACCTGCCTCCCCAAAGCCCAGGGGGGCAGAAGAGCCCGGGCCCACATAGGCTATGTGGGCTTGTAGGCTGCAGGATGGGGGGGCACTATGTCATTTTTTTTTAAATTAACCCCTTATGTTCTGTCGCCCAGCAGCTATAAAAGGCTTCCAGCTGCAGCAGGAGAGCAGAAGCCAGACTGATCAGCGTGGGACACAGGGATGGATGGGAGGTAAGTATTAAAAAGTATTAAAAAAATAAAATATTTTTTCTGCTTGTTTTTGTGTTTTTTTTTACACTTAACCTCTTGTGAACTGGTAAGGGATCCATGAAATCCCTATACCAGTTCACAAGGCTGGGGGCTGGCAAGTCTAGCGGGTGACTTGCCATTAACCTCCAGCACCCCAATTACCTGCCTCCCCAAAAGCCCAAGGGGGGCAGAAGAGCCCGGGCCATGGCTATGTGAGCTTGTCGCCTGCAGGGTGGGGGGCCACCAAAGCTGGCCCCTGCACCTTGTTCCATAGCTGGTCCAGGGCTGGTTATAATGGGTAAGGGGGACCCCTTATCATTTTTGCGGGAGTTTTAAAGGGTTTTTAACCCTTAAAATTCCCCAAAAAATGGGTCCCCCTCCCCCCCTCAGGAGGGGGGACCCTATGTCATTTTTATTAAATGAACCCCTTATGTTTAAGTGTGGATAGTAGTAGTATTTTATTTGTAAATGTTATAAAGTGCTATTTTCAGTTTGGGGGGTCTCCTGGGCAAGAATGGGGGGCTACCAATACATATGTGGTACCGTTGTAATCGGGAGAAATTGGGCTTTTACATGCAATAAGGTTTTCTTTTTTTTTTTTTACACAAAAATATAAAAAAAAAACTGTAGAAAAATTACAAACAAGACATTTCATGTTAAAGCCTAAGCAGCAAAATATATATATATAATTTTCCTGGAAATTCTGGCAAAAATCACGGTTAAACATGGAGCAGAATGGGGAAAAATGACCTGTCAACAAAACTTCAAGTAGGCTGGCAATTAAAGGAGTTAATAGTACCCATGCATGTTGGGTATTGTTCTGCTCGGGGGTCTTGCTCTTTCAGATTTAGCTTGTTTTTTCTTGTTTGCATATTTATATTTTAGGAAAACATGTTATTTATTCAGTTTTTTTATTCATTTTTTTAGGGAAACCCTGTGCAACCTAAGAATTCTTCACAGGATTACTTCCAGAAAACTAAGCCCACATAAACAAGCTTGGTACACCTAGAAAGCTTGAGACGTGTACTTCCAGAGAATATATAGTTTGTGGGGAGTATTTCAAATGTAAAGGGTTGTTTTTCCAGAAAAACTGCAAGGCGAGCGTAGCGCAGTTGTATTTTATCTGAAAATCTCCTAAAGCTCTTTTTCAGTTTGGGGGAGTCTCCTGGGCAGGAAAGGGTGTCTACCAATACATATGTGGTACCGCTGTGACCGGGAGAAATTGGGGTTTCGCACGCAATAAAATTTTATTGACAAACTTACATTTTTTATTACAAATAAAACACTATATATTGCAAAAAATATATATATATTTTTTTAGCTTTCAATATTTTTATTTTCAGCCAGGAAAATGAACAATACAGGCACAGGTGATTAGCAAATCAAGCAAGGTGCAGAAACCATCCCGCGCAGGGGAGGCTATCATCACAGAGCATACAAGAACATAGCACTCTATCAAATATGGGAAAATTCAGTCATTTGAACTGTCCAATATTAAACAGCATTACGACCGTAATGGAACTATAGCATTAATAAACTATCAATAGAACATCATTTGCCAGCATTGAATTTTTATTCTTACTGCCTTCCGTGTCGGGGAAGCAACCCCAGCAGACACTCCTGCCTTCTCGCTGCAACCTGCCCCCCGCCCAGCAAACGCAGGGCGCACCCACCCCGGGGACCCGAAAGAGCGGCACGGGGCAAGCCGCCGTGCACGCAGCGAAAGAGACATAGAACAAAAAAGTGGGGGGAAGAACACAGTGGTGTGGATGGGTAGGTTAGGTTGGGGAGAAAGGGGGGGTCCTCGCAATCCAGCCCGCATAGGTCAACTAGTTTAGCATGCCCACTGGCGCATCAGGCCAGGCATATTGTATCCAGGGTTCCCAAGTGGAGAGGAACTTGTCCTGGGTATCAGCCAGGATGCTTGAGAGCCTCTCGTTAACTAAAAATCCATTCATCCTAGCCGACACCTCCGACAACGGGGTAATCTGTTTTTTCCACCCTCTAGCAATAGTTTGCTTGGCTGCCAGCAGCAGGTATACGAATAGCTTGTGCTGCTTGTGGGTGAGCTCTGAGGGTTTGCATTGGAGGAGGGCCACCCAGGGGTCTTTTTTAATGGTCGTTCGAAATACTTTGCCGGCTATCTTGTAAACTTGAGCCCAAAAATGGGTCAGCATAGGACATGTCCACCAAATATGTAGGAAGGAGCCCTCCACACTACAGCCCCTAAAGCAAGTATTGGCCTGCCCCGGGAACATTCTGCCAAGACGGCTTGGCACCAAGTACCATCGGTATAGAACTTTATAGGCCGTTTCGGTCGTCAAGACGTTCATGGAGCATGAGGAAGCAGCTTTCCAGATATCCGTCCACCCCTTCCCCAAGCTGCATGGGCCCAAATCTCGCTCCCACCTATCCACGTGCCGTGCACATGTGTGCCTACCCCCGTGGTGTTTAACGTAGAATATAGCATAGATATTGTCCCCCTACAGAATGGCTCCTCTCCGCAGACTCTCTCAAAGGGGGTACATCTCCGGAAGGGCAGCCCCAATCTAGTTAAGGGAGACAACCAGTGTTTTAACTGTAACTAATGGAACAAGACCCCCTGGGGGGCATCGTACCTATCTCTTAGGGAACTAAAGGACATAAGACCATCCTCCGAGAGGAGGTCCCGCACCCTAAGCAAACCACGATCTACCCACCATTTAAAAGACGATCTATTATCCAAACCCGGGGAAACGCCGGATTACCCCAAAGGTGTGCTAGGGGGCCGTGGGGGGACATCAGGGAAGCAGAGTATTTTACAGAGTCCCACACCGAGAGGGAATGCCTCATTAAAGGGCTAAGTGTCTTGGGTCTAGATGCCGGGTCCATCCAGAGAAGACCAGTCGGGGAAGAGTTCAGGTTGTTCCAGAAGGGTCCAGAGGGGGGGGGCGTTGAGAGGGAGTGCATAGGAATCAGTTGGGCGTTGAAGAGGTTGGCCAGGTGAGGGGCCAGGAGGGGTGCAAATTTCTTATAGTAAAGGCCACCAAACCCATCAGGCCCTGGGGTTTTGGAAGTCTTGGTAGCCTTAATGGCCAGTAGGATCTCCTGGGGAGTAATGGGAGATTCCATCAGATCCAAGCGGTTCTGAGCAACGTGCTCGAAGAATTTCTCGAGGTCGGCATTGCCGGCTCTCGGGGAGGCCGAGTACAGATTCGAGAGGAAGTCCCGGAAGGCGCCAACAATCTTGTCCGGATTAGCCGTGGCAGAGCCCTGCGTAAGTTTAAGCTTTACCGGCTGCCGCCGCTCCAAGTCACTCGCTCGCAGCTTCCGGGCCATCATAGTGTCAGGCTTATTGCCCCTAGCATAGAATTTTTGTCTGGCCCAGCGAAGCCTTTTCTCGGCCTGATCATCCAGAAGCACGTTGAGTTCCGTTCTAAGACCATCTACAGCTTTCTTATTCCTAGAATTTGGGGTTCTCTTCCAGAGCAACTCAGCCTGTTCATAACGCGACGTCAGCTCCTTCAGCCGCTTCTGCCGCTCCTGTTTCCTATGGGAAGCTATGCCTATAATACTGCCACGCATTACCACTTTTTGAGCCTCCCAAAGGGTAATCGGGGAGCGGACAGATCCCGCATTCAGTGCAAAATAATCTTTAAGGGCCCCATGGATCCTTGAGCAGGTATCTTGTGAACAAAGGAGGGAATCATTGAGCCTCCAGTTGAAAGATCGCCTGGTTGGAACCAGCAGATCAACTACCGCCATCACCGGACTGTGGTCCGACCAGGTCGAACTATAGATCCTGGAATTAACCACAGCCGGGAGAATAGCCTGGGGGGCGAAAATGTGGTCAATCCTGCAAAAAGACCCATGGGGGTTAGAGTAGAATGTGAAATCTTTAGTGGTAGGATTCCTCTCCCTCCAAACATCACACAGGCCAGAGGCGTCCAAAAGGTCTCTAAACGCAACAGAGTGGGGGTCCGGCTCCTCCATCACTCTCCCCCCTTGACCCGTCAAGGGGCAGCATGCAATGGTTTCATGTGAAATGTGAAAATGTGCAATCCTTTCATGTGAGAGATGCCAGCAGAGTCAGCTTTACTACTAAGCAAAGGTAAAATCTGCCTGTGCTCCCTTCTTCTCTCGTTCTGATTCCCTCACTACATTCCTGAATCTCTCAGCTCTGTCTCCCGAGATTTAGAAAGAGAAAAAAATCAAAATTGAAGCGCGGCGGATGGAGTCAGTCAGTGCTGCTTTGTATAGATGGAGCCTGCTGCTGCCTAAGCTCACCATGGAATAAACAGCCAGTGTCCTAATACCTACAATCTTCCTACCATGCGGCTCCCTGTCTGTTTCTTTTTTTTTTTTTCTCAACCTTTTACTGCTGCCCATCTTGTACTCTTCCTAACATCTGACAATGCTTTATTCCCACTGCCCAATATCCTCTCCCCCTGCTGCCAGAAACCCTCACTTCTGATGCCCATTGCCCCCACCATCCTTTCCTCCTGCTTCCCCACTGTCCTCTCCTCTTGCTGCTCACCATTTCTCTTCCTGCTGCTCACTGTCCACTCCTCCTGCTGTCCATGGTTCTCCCATCTGCTGCTCTTTTACTCAGCATCCTCCCCTCCTGCTGCCCATCATCTCTTCCCGGCTGCCCACTTTCCCACTGTATATTCTTTCCGCTGCTAACTGTGCCACCAACTTTTCCTCCTGCTTCCCACCATGCTATCTCCCTGTAGCTCACTCTCCTCATTTCTATCAGCTGAGGTATAATAGGAGCTATTCTGTTATAGGTTATCTTTTTGACCAACAGCATAGGTTCAGGGGACTTAGAAAAAAAAACCATGGGAAACAGAAAAAAAAGGCCCTTTCACCCCAAAAACTAGAAGAGGCCTTTGAGAGTATAAGGACTTTGCATATGGCCACACCACCCTGATAATGCCTAATCTCGTCTGATGTCGAAACTAAGCAGGGTCGGGCACGGTCAGTAATTGAATGGGAGACCGCCTGGGAATACCGGGTGCCGTAGGCTTTTCTTTTGGTTATCAGCAGAGGTCCAGGGGAAACAGAAAAAAAAGGCCCTTTCACACCAAAAACTAAAAAAAAAGTAGAAAAGGCCTATGAGAGTATAAGGGCTTAGCCTAAGGCCTGATCTCGTAGAATCTATGAAACGAAGCAGGGTCGGGCCCAGTCAGTACTTGGATGGGAGACGGCCTGGAAATACCGGCTGCCGTAGACTTTTCTTTTGGCCAACAGCAGAGAAACAGAAACAGAAAAAAAAGGCCCTTTCACACCAAAAACTAGAAGAGGCCTATGAGAGTATAAGAACTTGGCCTAATCTCATCAAATCTTTGAAATTAAGCAGGGTCGGGCCCTGTTAGTACTTGGATGCGAGACCGCCTGGGAATATGGGGGTGCCGTAGGCTTTTCTTTTGGCCAAGAGCAGAGATACAAGGTGCGTGAGGAATAATAAAAAAACGCCCCTTTCACACAAAAACTAGAAGAGAGTACAAGAACTTTGTCTACAGCCACACCACACTGCCAGATCTCGTCTAATTTCGGTAGTACAGCAGGGTTGGTACTGGTCAGTCCTTGGATGGAAGACCGCCTGGAATGACTGGGTGCCATAGGCTTTTCTTTTGGCCAACAGTACAGGTTCAGGGGACCTTTGGGGCTCCTTGTTCAACAAAGAGCAAGCATGATGGCCCATGCGCTGCGTCTTGTCTCAAAACAAAAATTTCCATAGGTCCTATGGTTTTCCTTGTTCATCAAAAAATTAGCATGAAGGCCCATAGTGCTCTTTGCTATAGCAAATAATTAGCGTGAGCCCTTTTGTTCAACAAAAAATTAGCATGAGCCCTGTTTGCTTTCCGCTTTTTTAAATAAGACATAACACTTTGTAGCTTAAAAAAATCATTAAAATGATCCCCATAAAGTTTCTATTAAAAAAAATAAATAGCATAATTCCCATAGGGCCCTTTGTTTATCAAATAATTAGCATGAAGACCCATATTGCTCTTTGCTATAGCAAATAATTAGCATTAGCCCCATTTGCTCTTCGCTTCATTAAATAAGACGTAAAGTTTCTTAGCTTAACAAATCATCAAAATGATCCCCATAAGGTTTCTGGGAGACAAAAAATAATTAGCATAACTCCCATAGTGCCCCTTGGTCATCAAATGTTTAGCACAATGGCCCAGAGTGCTCTTTGCTACTATAAATATCATGAGCCCGCCTGTGTTTTTTGGCTTCATATAGTAATTACGAATAAGTCCTGTAAAGCTTTTTGCTTCTACAAATCATACAAATGAGCCCTCTAGGGCTTCTGGGGTAAACAAATAATTAGTAAAATTCCTATTTTGCCCCTTGATCATAGTGCTCAACAATAAAGAACAAGATGGACCACGTTGCTTTTTGCTTCAACAATGTCACAATGTTAGCATATGCCTCCTAGTGCGCCTTGCTTTAACAAATCATTAGCACGATGGCTTATAATGCTCTTTGCTTCATCAAATTATTTAGAATAAACGTTAGAAGGATTCTTACTTAATAATACATAATAAAATTAGCTCCTAAGACTTTTGGGATGAACAAATAATTAGCAGTCCCATTGTTCTACTTGGTCAACACCGTTTCCTCTTTGCTTAAAGAAATAATAAACATGAGCTCCAAAGTGTATCTTGTTCTAGCAAAGAATTAGCATGAGCACCCCAAGGCTTCTGGGATCAACAAATAATTAGCATAAATTCAATTTAGATTTAGCTCCTCCAAGGCTGCTCAGATAAAGAAATAATTAGAAGAAGGAACTTGGTGCTTGTTGGTCAACAAATAATTAGCATGATGGCCTATGTGCTGCTTCTTGTCGCAAAACAGAATTTAGCATTTTTTTTCTTGTTCAACAAAAAATTTGCATGAAGGCCCATAGTGCTCTTTGCTATAGCAAATAATTAGCATGAGCCCTGTTTGCTTTTCTGCTTCATCAAATAAGACGTAACGCTTTGTAGCTTAAAAAAATCATTAAAACGATCCCCATAAGGTTTCTGTTATAAAAAAAAAAATTAGCATAATTCCCATAGTGCCCCTTGTTTATCAAATAATTAGCATGAAGACCCATAGTGCTCTTTGCTATAGCAAATAATTAGCGTTAGCCCCTTTTGCTTTTCGCTTCATTAAATGAGTAAAGTTTCTTAGCTTAACAAATCATCAAAATGATCCCCATAAGGTTTCTGGGATAAAAAAATAATTAGCATAATTATGTGCCCCTTGGTCATCAAATAATTTGCATGATGGCCCAGAGTGCTCTTTGCTACTACAAATAGCATGAGCCCGCTTGTGTTTTTTGGCTTCACCTATTAATTACGAATAAGCCCCGTAAAGATTCTTGCTTCAACAAAACATACAAATGAGCCCTCTAGGGCTTCTTGGGTAAACAAATAATTAGTAAAATTAATAAAATTCCTTTTTTGCCCATTGATATAGCGTCATAGTGCTCAACAATAAAGAGCAAGATGGACCACGCTACTTTTTGCTTCAATAAATGTAATTAGCATATGCCCCCTTCTGCTCTTATATTCAACAAATCATTAGCACGACGGCCCATAATGCTCTTTGCCTCATCCTTTTCTACTTGGTCAACACATTATTAGCATGATGGCCTAGTTTCCGCTTTGCTTAAAGAAATAATGAGCATGATTTTCAAAGTGTATCTTGCTCTAGCAAAGAATTAGCATGAGCAATAACTCAAAATGAGCACCCCAAGGCTTTGGGGATCAACAAACAATTAGCATACATTCATTGGAGCGCCTTGTTTAAAAAAAAAGCTAATTATCACTAGTCACCTTATGCCTAAAAGTCCTATGCTTCTTGGCCAACAAAAAAATTGCATTAGCGCTTTTTGCTTTGTCAAATGATTTTAGGAAGAGCCCGGGTGAGCTTGATAAGAATGATTGCCCTAAGTCATCTGGAATTAAATCGGTCACATAACATTCTCAGAACACCCTCCTGTATTATTGCCTTTTTCAATCCCCCTATAAAGTGCATAATGTATGATCCTGAAGCCTACATCCTGGTCTCATGTAAGTTCATCATTGCCAAAATATCCAGAGAGCATGAGATCGTTATCAAAGAACACAACAGACCAGATAGAGATTTTGTGGGCAATAATTAGCTTGATGGCACATAACCATTATCCCCTTTTTTGCTTTCTGCTTCAAATATTAATGAAGACTTAGCTCCTCCAAGGCCGCTGAGACAAAGAAATTATTAGCAAAAGTCCCTTGGTTCTCCTTGGTCAACAAAGAATTAGCATGATGGCCCAACCCCCGGCACCCCCATTACCTGCCTCCCCAATGCCCAGGGGGGGCAGAAGAAGAGCCAGGGCCCACATAGGCTATGTGGGCTCGTAGGCTGCAGGGTGGGGGGGCCAAAAAAGCTGGTCCCCCCACTCTGTTCCTACAAGCCCCCATAGCTGGTCCTGGGCTGGTTACTTTGGGTAAGGGGGACCCCATGTCAATTTTTTTTGGATTTTTAAGAGTTTTTAACCCTTAAAAATCCAAAAAAAAGCCCCCCCCCCTCCGGGAGGGGGGGCCTTGTGTAATTTTTTAGTTCAAAACTTTTTTATTGAGGACAGGAAAATTACAGTCATACAGGTCACAGACAATAAGCAAGGTAGCAAATAAACATTGATTACAGCGAATAGACATTGTTTACAGCATTTTTACTGGTCAAACTAATAAGTTGACGAACATTCAAGCAGTCCCACCCCAGTTTGTTCTATGGGAGGTATCCCAAGGAGTATCAGCAGTAATTCCCCTGAACATTACAAGGGCCCCGGTGCTTGCGAGACTAACAAAACAAAAGGAAAGGAATTGTGAGGTACCCCACCCGCTAACCTAGTATGATTGGTGGATCTCCCTCCACCAGTCTTCTAAGGTACCATTCAGTGCCTCCGAAAGCGTTGTGTATTTTAGCTCGGACTTCCGGGGTCAAGAGATTTATATAGCTCTCCCAAGTGGCGAAAAAGAACTCTACTTTTGTTTCCTTTTGGGAGGTCACGTCTACCCAATCAAATTTGAAGAACTGCTGTAATTTTCCCAAAAAGACTTTGAGTTGGGGCGGTTCGGGGTGAATCCAGGCCTGCAAAATAGTTTTGCGTGCGACCGCGGATATAATCAATAATAGCCTTCTGGTTCCCCGTGAGACTCTCACTCCCTCCAACATGAGTTCCCCGAAAATTGCCCATTCCGGTGAGGGGGGTGCGAAATTTACCAGGTTCTGTGATGTGTATTGAGACACCTGTCTCCAGAATTTTTTGATCACAGGGCACTCCCATAAGTTATGAAAGAGGTCTGCTGATTCCGCATTGCATTTCAGGCAGTGTGGGGATTCAGATAAGCCCATGCGGAAAGATCGGAGCGGGGAAACATAGTTATAATGGAACTGTCTAAGAAGCATCTCTCTATATGTTGATGCTGATAGAGTAGACCAAGAATAATTATAAGATTTCAAGATCTGATCACACGTGAGGTCAGGGAAATGCCGAGTCCATCTTATCATTCCTGTTTTCTGCCCACTCCAATCAAGCTTTTTCCTCAACACAGCATAATACATAGAAATAGCTCCCTTACTTGGTGGAGGATCCTGTAAGAGGGAGTCCACCTCATTGGACCAATCAAGGTCAGAAAGACGGCTAACTATTTTCCTAGTGTAGGAAGTGGCTTGGATAAAGGAGAACACCCGGAGGATTGCACTGGGGTATAAATGACTCATTGCCTCATAAGACAGAATTTTCTTCTGATCTTTGTTTACCAAGGCAGAGATTGAGGTGATGCCCGACTTACGCCAGTGCTCATATATGAGAGCCGCGTCGCCCAGGCCGAGGTCCGGATTTCCGGCCAGCGGCAAAAGCAGAGAGAAGTGCGAGCTCAGCTTTCTTTCTTTACGGATAGTTTGCCACACCTTCCAGATTGTAAATAGCAAGGGGTTTTGTGTCACCTGTGGGGGCAAGAGATGTTTGTGTTGGTGGATCATGAAGGTCAAGCTTGTGGTACCTAATAGGGCCTGGTCCAAGTCCGAGTTAGTATGTGCTTTACGATTCCCCACCCAATCTCTCAAGACGCACAAGAGAGCCGCCTGATTATATTTTTCGATGTCTGGGAGGTTCACCCCTGCGTTCTTGACCTCTTGTTGCAGCATGACCCTTCCCAGACCTGCAACCCTCTTGGCCCAAATGAACTCTCTGAAGAGTCGGTAAATATGCCTCATGTCCTGAGTGCCCAGCAGAATCGGGAGTGTCTGGATATAAAAGAAGATTCGTGGGAAGGATATCATCTTGAGGAGGTGTATCCGCCCCAAGAACGAGAGTCTAAGGTTAGCCCAGCCTCTGAGGTCCTTTTCTAAGTTCTTTATTGCTGGTGTGATATTGCAGGAGTACAATTCCAAGGGGTTTTTCGGAATGAGCGCTCCCAAATATTTCAGGGAATTCCCGCTCCATGAGAAGGGATATCTATCACCCCACCGTGGCCTAGTACCAGATCCCAAAAACATAGCCATCGACTTGCTCAGACTTATAGAATAGCCCGATACCCGGCCAAACGTGTCTATCAATTGTAAGATCTTAGGTAAGGCCGAACTCGGGTTAGATATAAATAAGATCAGGTCATCTGCGAATGCCGTTAGCTTCACTGACGAGGAACCAACTCCAATGCCATGAAACTCCGGTTCTGCCTCTAAGGCTCTCAACAGTGGGTCCAGAGCCAGGTTAAACAGAAGGGGTGAGAGTGGGCATCCCTGTCTCGTGCCCCTGGCCAGGCGCACCTCCCGTGATTTCTCCCCATTGATCAATAGGGAGGTTCGTGAGTTGTTGTAGATGAATCGGATGTAATGTAAAAATCGCCCTCCAAATCCCCTTCTCTCCAGGACACCCAGCAACCACGGCCACTCCACCTTATCGAATGCCTTTTCGGCATCTAGGCTAAGAAGTATTCCCCCGGAATTCCTGCCGGCAACGGTGGCTGCGATAGCCGTCCGAATGCCCAACGTGATGTGTTTGTTGCGGACGAAGCCCAACTGATGTTCACTGAGCAGGGACGGGAGAATCGATTGCAGCCTCTCCGCCATTATTTTAGCTAAAAGTTTGTAATCATTGTTCAATAGGGAGATGGGTCTATAGGAAGAATGTGACAGGGGGTCTTTCTGAGGTTTTAAAATTAAGGTAGTATATGCTTCAGTGAAATATGGCATTTCGACTTCCTTCTGAAGAATTGTGTTGAACAGATCCTGTAAAATTGGGGTAATATAAGGGCCTAATATCTTGTAAAATTCTCCTGTGTATCCATCGGGCCCCGGGGTCTTGCAATTTTTTAGCTGTCGGATCGCCCACGTAACCTCTCTCTCTGTAACAGGACCCTCAAACAGCCCTCTCTGGGAATCAGACAGCTTCTCCAGTTCTGCCCGCTGGAGGATAGGGTTTACCAACGAGTGGTCCAGCAGTGCAGAAGAGTAGACGCCTCTGTAGTAATCTTCAAAGGATTTGACTATCTCTGAGGTTCTAGTGTAATTTTGTTCAGAGGCTGGCTTTTTGATGGCAGCAATATGTCTTCTAGGGCCTGAGGGGTTAGTCATTGTTGCCAAGAGCCTACCAGACCTGTTACCAAATCTGTAATATTTATGTCGCTGAAAGAAGTTTGATTTCTTTGCCTCTGCACTAAGAAAGGTATCTAATATAAGAGAGGCCTCCAACCATTGTTGCTTTGCGGCTTCAGTGTTGAGTTGTAGATAAGCTCTATACGACTCCGAGACCGCATCGTAAAGCTCTTTATGTCTCATTTTCAGTGCTTTTTTTCTTCGAGAAGCGAAGTCTACAATATGACCCCTGATCACTGCCTTTGCGGTCTCCCAGAATAGTACAGGTTCTGTTATGTGTTGGATATTGTCATCCTTGTAATTTTCCCAAGTTCCTCTCAGGAACTCCCGGAAGCCATCCAAGCCTGCTAAGTACGTGGGGAAGCGCCAAAACGTTGACCTGCACTGGGGGACCTCAAGTAAGAGGGAGATCACGATCGGTGCATGATCCGAGAGTGCAATCGGCTTGATCTCTGCTTCCGTGAGAAGGGATTCATGCGTTAAGATATGGTCGATCCTAGACAGGGATTTATGAGCCTTGGAGTAGCATGTATATTCCCTCGCCGAGGGGTTAAGGAGTCTCCAGGGATCTACCAGGGGCAGATAGTCATAGATGTGTTTAAATGGTGTCGTGAGTCCCCTACCGTCCCTTGCAGTGGGGCTAGATTTGTCCTGTGTAGGATCTGTCACTATGTTAAAATCACCTGCCATGATCAATTTTGTATCCTGGTAGTCATGTAGTTGCTGAGTTAAGTCAACAAAGAAGGGGAGGTTCGAGGTGTTGGGAGCGTAGATGTTCACCAAGGTATCTTCTTGCCCTGAAACCTCTAACCTCAATATGACGTATCTGCTCTGGGGGTCAATGACTGTTTCCAGAATCGTGTATCTAAGTGATTTGCTTAACAAGATCGCAACTCCCCTCTGCTTTTTTTTAAATGTCGTGGCAATCACCTCATTAATCCAGGGTGCTTTCAAATTGCACTCCTCTCCTTCCTTCCAGTGCGTTTCTTGTAAAAAAACTATATCAGGAGCGTGGTGGCTTAGGTGTTTTAATATTTTTCTACGTTTGAGGTGGTGGTTAAGCCCTCCCACATTCCAGGAAACCAACCTTAAATGGGATTTGGGTTGGCCGGACTGCTCATTTGCCGGACTCATCTAGAATAGATAGCGCTGTCAAAGTTTAGAGAGCCCAGAAAATCAGTGTAAACAGGGGGGGTTGTCCCAGGCACCCTCCCTATTACGTTCCGCAGACCAGTACAGACAGTTAAAAGCATTGTCCCCTAGTTGGGAGACGGTGTAATCTCTGCTGTATAACCAATTATCAATGCTATTCCCTTGCAACATTCCTGTCACTCCTCTCCATTTTCCTTTTTCCATCATGTAACCTTTTCCCTCAAGATCAGAGGGAGAAATCTGAAAAATCAATGCTATAAACAAATAACAAACATTAAATCTTAAAGACAGAGAGGATCGTGCAGCAGAATCAATGGCTGCAGGACCCTCTCCGCGCACCAACAACAAAGCTTTACAAACATTAAGGACGGAGAGGATCATGCAAGAAGAGTCGGTGATTGCACGACCATCTCCGTGCTCTAACAACAAACCTTTTCCATAATCATAGTGATTCAAAGGTAGTCTAATAGGGCTTATGTTCAACTCCCAAAATAGCATATTAACCTTGGAATTGCTAAACTTATGTGTGATAAGAGGGTACGTCAAGTGGGCTTCTCCTGAGCAGAAACCGGTAGTAGTTTTTTTTTGGCCTGAGTCGGGTTTTCAAATATTGTCGGCTCTCCATTTATTAGCAGTCGCAATTTAGCGGGGTACAAGAGGGCGAACCGTATTCCCGTGTCAAGTACTTGCACACTGGGGCGAATTCTCGTCTTTTCTGTGCGACTGCAGCTGAGAAGTCCTGAAATATCAGGATTCTATGCCCTTCCACCGTCAGTGCTTTCTGAAGGCTGCGAGAATCGCCCTTTTATCTGCATAATGAAAGTACTTGGCTATCACCGGCCTAGGGCGTCTTGCGCTTACTGACTGCCTCTCCTGGCCCAACCTGTGCGCCCGTTCAGTGGTCCGGAGGCCAAGAGCGAGCATAAGGTCATGTGTAAGGAACTTGGTCAGGGACGCGGTAGTCTTGTACGACTCTGGAATTCCTATAAAACGGAGGTTTGATCTCCTGCTCCTATTTTCCAGATCCTCGTGCTTTTCGTTTAAAGATGAAATAATCATTTCCTGAGCAGAGGATCTGGTTTGAAGAAGATCTAGTTTATCCTCCAAATCACTAACCCTTTGTTCCAACTCCGTGACCCTCGTGGTATTAGATGTGATCTGGGTCATGGAGTTGGCAATGGCATCCTGCAGGGAATCAAATCGTTTGTCTAGGTAAGGGGTAATCTGTGCCAAGACTGCCTGAGCTATGAATTTGCCCTCCTCCCCTCCTCGGTCCAGAGGTGTGTCTGGAATCGAATCCCTGTGCAAATCAGGGGTTAATGGGGAGCTCGGGGGCGATCCCTGGGTGTTGTTGTTTTTCTGAGTACTTTGGGTCTGTTTAGACTTAGCCCTGTCAGCTTTTGTAGTATTAGAAGACTGCTGCTTCTCTAGATAACGGTCTAGGCCCTTTCTGGTTGTTTGAGACATTATGAATAAAAATATGAGCAGTAAAAAATTACAAAGGTTAACAAAAATGGGGACTTTGTGGGCAAAAGGGCAAATGAATGTAACTATCTCTCCAAGTAGCAGTTCAAGCCCTTTTAAACAGGTTAAGACATTATGAACAAAGAAACAGGTATTGGCAAATTGCAAGGACTACAAAAGAAGAGCAAGAGAAGAGCAGTTTACCATCTGGCCAGCAGGTGGCAGCAGAGGACAGGCATCTCGCTTTCAAGGTGATAAGAGATGAACTGTACTCGGCTCCCCCAGCAGCAGATTTTACACAGAATATTCCTGCTTGCAGCAGAGAGCCAGAAATCTATAGATGATATTTGCAGATTTGAAATACAATAAGAGAATAACTATATACAGTAATGTAATTGGAGATCCAACCTAAGGGGAACCACAGGGGGCACACTGATGGACACATGGACAGCAGCCGCGGTTATAGGGGTAAGGGAAGACAAGGGAGGGTGTGGAAATGATCTCTTCACAGGACTCAAAAATGGCCAAGTAAGCAGAGCGTCCGGGGGGGGTCCACTGTGTTGAAGTGAGGGCGGTAATCCCAGCAGGGGGGGCAAATAGATCTCACAACCAGGGGAGCGATCCCCGTCTCCAGCCGGCGATCAGGCTTCTCAGAGTTGGCTGATCAACTGCCTCGATGCTGCACAGTTACTGTGGGGTATGTCCATCGGTGCGGTCTGCGGGCATTCCTACCTCTCTCACTGGCAGAGGGAGGCACGCTGCAAGAGAACCGAGGATCACACTTCACAGCCCTCCGCCGGGTGGGGAGGGGTCAGCAGGAGTGTACAGAGGGTCCCGCAGGCTTTCACCCCTCAAGCCCGCTCCCGTCGTCACTCACACACTGATAGCGCCGCTCCGTCGGGGGAATCCACAGTGCGCCCTGCACGATGACCGCCGCTCCAGCAGTTACAATAGGGGTGATGCCCACCGCTCTTTCGGTGTCAGGGCCAAAGTTAATGGGAAGGGCTGTCCTCTGATGCCCGAAGCAGACGGCCGCCTGCCTCTCTCACCGGCAGTCTCGCTGGGGGGGGAGGGGGGTTACACGAGGAGCCGGGCACCGCGCTCCACCGCTCGCTCCCTTGCCTCACGCCAACAGGCAGGGGGGATCAGCAAGAAGGCGCAAAAGGTCCCGTCGCGCCGCTTCCACTCACCCCCGCCTCGACCGCCAGTCTCCGGTCTCGTCCCCGCCGCCGCTCGCACACCGGCTGCACAGCTCTCTCAGGGGACCACGCGGGGCAGGGAGTGCAGGATGCCCGCCCCTCCACCACTCGCAACAGGGGTGATGTCCACCGCTCCTCCGGCGCCAAGGCCGATGTTGATACAAGGGCCGGCTCACCAACAGCAGACTCTCTGCGGCTACAGGTGCGCTCCAGTGGGTCCGGACAATCGCAGGTAAGCAGAGAGGTAGGGAGATCTCCAGAAGTGGTTGTTTTACCTGCCCTTGCCTTTGGCGCGCCAGGCGCCACGTGGGATTCGCAAGTGCGGGCAGGGACTCCGGGGAATCATGAAAGGGGGGACTCCAGTAAGTCCAGACGATGGTACTAACGTTTGCCCCCTCTCACGAATGTGCCCCAAGGCTCCGGCATTTAGGATTGTAGTCGATGCTAGGAGCATATGGAGGAGCATGTTAAAATGCGGTCATGTTCGTTGGCTCCGCCCCCGGAAGTCCCCTATGTCATTTTTTTTTTTTAATTCTTTAGTTCTGTCATCCAGCAGCTATAAAAGGCTTCCAGCAGGTGAGCAGAAGCCAGTGATCGCGGAGGGACACAGTGCTCCAGGATGGATGGGAGGTAAGTATTAAAAAAAAAAAAAAAAAATTAATAATTTTTTCTCTTTGTGTGTGTCTGTGTTTTTTTTTTACATTTACCCCCTTGTGAACTGGTAAGGGGTCCATGACCCCTATACCAGTTCACAAGGCTGGGGGGGTGGCAAGTCACCTGCGACTAGCAGGTGACTTGCCATTAACCCCCGGAACCCCCATTACCTGCCTCCCCAAAGCCCGGGGGGGCAGAAGAGCCCGGGCCCACGGGCTATGCGGGCTTGTAGCCTGCAGGGCCAGGGGCCACAAAAGCTGGCCCCTGCGCCCTGTTCCTACAAGCCCTGCATAGCTGGTCCCGGGCTGGTTACTTTGGGTAAGGGGGACCCCATGTCAATTTTTTGGGGGATTTTTAAGGGTTTTTAACCCTTAAAAATCCCCCCCAAAAAATGGGGTCCCCCCCCGGGAAGGGGGACCCTATGTCATTTATTTCTCGATTTAACCCATTGTAGTGTGGATGGTAGTTGTATTTTATTTGTAAATGTTATAAAGTACTTGTTTCAGTTAGGGGGGTCTCCTGGGCAGGAACGGGGGGCTACCGATAAATATGTGGTACCGTTCTAGTCGGTAGAAATGGGGCTTTCACATGCAATATGGTTTTCCTTAATAAAATACATTTTTTATTTAAAATAAAGGAGTCATCTTTCTAAAAAAAATTTTATTTATTCATTTTTTACTTAATAATATTGTAAAAAACAAAATAAAATTTACGAACAAGACATTTCATGTTAAAGCCTAAACTCTGCTGCAAAGAAATATATATATAATTTTCCTGAAAATTCCAGCAAAAATGGCGCAAAACATGGCGCAAAATGGGGAAAAAGGACCTGTCAACAGAGGGTGACAAAATCTCAAGTAGGCTGGCAATTAAAAGGGTTAAAAGTAGCTATGCATGTGGGGTATTGTTCTGTTCAGGGGATCTTGCGCTTTCAGACTTAGCTTGTTTTTTCTGGTTTGCATATTTATATTTTAGGAAAAGGTGTTTTTTTATAATTTTTTTAGGGAAACCCTGCGCAACCAAAGAATTCTTTGAGGGATTAATTCCAGAAAGATGAGCCCACTACAACAAATTGGGTACGCTTAGAAAGCTTAACATGTGTACTTTCAGGTAATATATGGCTTATGGGGTATATTCCAAATGTAAAGGGTTGTTTTGGTTGAAAAATCACAAGGTGCGCACTTTGTCTGCAGAGCTGAAATTTTCAAGTAAAATCACTGTTACGCACATGCTTTACTTTGGGGTGTTTGACAACTCTTCCCTTGACAGTAGCAATGCATGTTGGGTATCGGTCTCTTCAGGGGATGTTGCTTTTTCAGATTAAACTTGTTTTTTTCTTGTTTGTACATAGTTTTTTTTAGGAAAATGTGGCTTTGATTCTGCTTTTTTATCCTTTTTTTAGGGAAACTCTTTGCAACTAAAGAATACATTGAGGGATTACGTCCAGAAAACTATGGGCACATCAACAAGCCTGATACACCTAGAAAGCTTGAGGTGTGTACTTCCAGAGAATATATAGTTTGTTGGGGGTATTTCAAATGTAAAGGGTTGTTTTTCTGGAAAAACTGCAAGGTGCGCATATTGCATAGCATGGCTGTATTTTATCTTAAAATCCCCTAAAGCGCTATTTCAGTTTGGGGGAGTCTCCTGGGCAGGAAAGGGTGTCTACCTATACATATGTTGCATCGCTGTAACTGGGAGAAATTGGGATTTCACACGCAATAAGATTTTATTGGCAAAAAACACTACAAATTGTAAAAAAAAATTTTTTTATTTTTTTTCACATATTTCACCCAAAAATATTGAGAATACACCTAAAAAATTACAAACAAGACATTTCATCTTAAAGCCCAGACTCTGCTGAAAAAAACAGTATATCATTTTCCTGGGAAATCCCTGGAAATCCCTTAAAAAATCACATTTGAGGGGGCGTGGCTTAGCGATGGCCGTGTGAGGTCGCAGAATTCTGAGCTCTGTCCGACATTTACAGGAAAAAGCCCTAAAAAACGACTAGAGTGCCTTATTTTACTCACTCACCTCATGTCGAAGAAACGGAGATCCAAGGTGGTGGCTGGGGGGAGCAGATCGACCCACATCACAGAGTTTTTTCCTACTGGAGATCGGGGACCCAGAGCAGGAGAGTTCAGCAAGATGGCGGACGACCCCTCACGGGGCGAGATGATGGCGGGAGGGCGGCGGGATCGCCTCTTCACCCAGTGCCTGAAACCCCTGGAAGCGGGTGCCGAGGCGGAGTAGCCGCACAGCCTGCACATGCCCCTTGTGTGAGTCCGGAGGATGGAGAGCCCGCAGCCAGGCAGCCGCAGGAGGGAGGCAGGCGGAGGTCTGAGGCCGGCGCCGGGAGCCAGGTGCAGGAGAGACCCGATGCCGTGGGGCGGGGAGGACGCCCCCCCCTCCGCAGCTTCTGCAGCCTGAGGGTCGGGAGGAGGCCCGTGCGCAGCCGCTGCCTTCCCCTGGTCCCGCCGACAGTGTGAGCTGTCAGTCTGCGGGGAGCAGGCCGGGGACGCTCCTCTCTGACACCGGCGGCGGTTGGGCTCCCGGCGGAGGTGATAGGAGGGGACCCACACGCAGACCCCAGAGCCCTCCTGAGCAACAAGTGGAGGACAGGGTGGCAAGCCCTGGAAATGAAAACTGCCGGGAGGAAGCACAGCAGACAACCAAGCTCAGATGCTAAGGTGAGGCAGCAGGGAGGCGAACTGGGCGTGAGGTGTACCGGCGAACTTCCTAGTGGGGGCGCAGGGAGTGCATTACCTGGAGGCAGCCCCCAGCGGTGCCGGGTAGCAGTAATCTGGGGGGAAGAGAGATGTCTCCTCAGACCCTTAGACCCGAAACAGAGGTTGAGCGATCCCCTTACCTGGCAGCACATAAGGGAACTCCGCAAGAGGCGCCAAACAGTAGATCCAGCTCGCCAATTGCGTAGTGACCCACATCTTCAATCAGGTGCTGGATCGACCGCCGGGGAAAGCTATTGAGTTGGACAGGGTCCACAGGGCACCAGGTCCAAGGAATCCAGACCAGCACCGACCCCGAGACATTATTTGCCGTGTTCACTTCTATAAAATGAAGGAAGAAATTATGAGACTCGCTTGGGCCAAAAGAGACATATCCTATAAAGGGTCACAGATCATTTTATTGCCCGATCTGGCACGGCGTACGCTGCAGATGCGGAGGATCCTGAAACCGCTGCTGGAGAGTGCGAAGCAGGCGGGCGCCACCTATAGATGGGGACACCCCTTCCATCTTATTCTACAGCTGCGGGGTCGAAGCTTCGCGCTCCGTCATCATTCCCAGCTTCCGGAGGCGTTCGAGTTCTTGGGATCTCCGGCTTTGGAGCTGGAAAACTGGCCCTCCCCTTCGTTAGGCCCCGCCCCCCCAGGCTCTTCCGTGGTGAGGAGAGAGTGAGAAATCGCCCTCCCCCCACTTTCTGGATTGGGTCTACTAGCCCCGCCCCTGGGGGTGGGGCCGTGTGACATCATTGTGATGTCACCAGCAGCCGGCTTCTTAATACCGGCACCCGAGACTCTGAATCAGTCTGCTCGGGTACTTGGAGGAGAGCGGTGGGGAGGGGGAGAGGGCTGTGATCGCCCCCCCCAGGCTCTCTCCTCCAAACACCTGAGCAGGTGTTTGGAGGAGAGCAGACTGTCAGCTGTCATCGGAGATCGCCAGGGGGCTAGCAGGTGACTTGCCATTAACCCCCGGCACCCCTATTACCTGCCTCCCCAAAGCCCGGGGGGGGGCAGAAGAGCCCGGGCCCACATAGGCTATGTGGGCTTGTAGGCTGCAGGGTGGGGGGGCACTATGTCATTTTTTTTTTAAATTAACCCCTTATGTTCTGTCGCCCAGCAGCTATAAAAGGCTTCCAGCTGCAGCAGGAGAGCAGAAGCCAGACTGATCAGCGTGGGACACAATATTTTTTCTGCTTGTTTTTGTGTTTTTTTTTTACACTTAACCTCTTGTGAACTGGTAAGGGATCCATGAAATCCCTATACCAGTTCACAAGGCTGGGGGCTGGCAAGTCTAGCGGGTGACTTGCCATTAACCCCCAGCACCCCAATTACCTGCCTCCTCAAAAGCCCAAGGGGGGCAGAAGAGCCCGGGCCATGGCTATGTGAGCTTGTCGCCTGCAGGGTGGGGGGCCACCAAAGCTGGCCCCTGCACCTTGTTCCATAGCTGGTCCAGGGCTGGTTATGATGGGTAAGGGGGACCCCATATCATTTTTGGGGGAGTTTTAAGGGTTTTTAACCCTTAAAATTCCCCAATTTTTAACCCTTAAAATTCCCCATTTTTGTCATTTTTTTTAAATGAACCCCTTATGTTTAAGTGTGGATAGTAGTAGTATTTTATTTGTAAATGTTATAAAGTGCTATTTTCAGTTTGGGGGGTCTCCTGGGCAAGAATGGGGGGCTACCGATACATATGTGGTAGCGTTGTATTCGGGAGAAATTGGGCTTTTACATGCAATAAGGTTTTTTTTTTTTTTTACACAAAAATATAAAAAAAAACTGTAGAAAAATTACAAACAAGACATTTCATGTTAAAGCCTAAGCTGGGCAGGAAAGGGTGTCTACCAATACATATGTGTTACCGCTGTGACCGGAAGAAACTGGGGTTTCACACGCAATAAAATTTTATTGACAAACTTACATTTTTTATTACAAATAAAACACTATATATTGCAAAAAAATATATATATTTTTTTATCTTTCAATATTTTTATTTTCAGCCAGGAAAATGAACAATACAGGCACAGGTGATTAGCAAATCAAGCAAGGTGCAGAAACCATCCCGCGCAGGGGAGGCTATCATCACAGAGCATACAAGAACATAGCACTCTATCAAATATGGGAAATTTCAGATCATTTGAACTGTCCAATATTAAACAGCATTACGACCGTAACGGAACTATAGCGTTAATAAACTATCAATAGAACATCATTTGCCAGCATTGAATCTTTATTCTTACCGCCTCTCGTGTCGGGGAAGCAACCCCAGTAGACACTCCTGCCTTCTCGCCGCAACCCGCCCCCCGCCCAGCAAACGGGGCGAGCTGCCGTGCACGCAGCGAAAGAGACATAGAACAAAAAAGGGGGGGGGGAAGAACACAGTGGGTGTGGATGGGTAGGTTAGGTTGGGGAGAAAGGGGGGGTCCTCGCAATCCAGCCCGCATAGGTCAGCTAGTTTAGCATGCCCACTGGCGCATCAGGCCTCACGCACGTGGCCGGGGCTCGCGGCGGCTCCTACCTCCGGCGGCGGCAGCGGATCTGTCCCTCTAGGTGACGGCAGCGGCGGGCCCGATAGATCCGGCGGGCACCCGCATCGTGCATCTCGTCCCTGGTCCTCGCGTGGAGCAGCCCGGCGCCGGAGCTCCGCCATGATGTCCAGCTGCCTCGGGCACGTGGCGCTCCTCTTCTCCCCTCCCATCTTCCTGTCCTTCAGCCTGGCCCCGCTTTTACCCATTGCGGTGGCAGCGGGAGGTCTCCTCGGTGCCCGGCTCCCAGCAAGGAGGTCCGTCAAGGCGGCGTGAAGCAGCTGCAGGGTGAGTTCTGCGCTCCCGCGTGACAAGCGCTAGGAGGAAGCAGCCATCTTCCCCAGCGCCTAGCCACGCCCCCCACATATTTTTTTTTTTTTTTTTTGCATATATTTCACCATAAAGTATTGAGAATACAATAAAAAAGGCCATACAAGACATTTCATGTTTGAAGCCCAGACTCTGTTGAAAAAAAACAATATATAATTTTCCTTGGAAATCTCTGGAAATCCTTTCAAAAATCACAGTTGAACATGTGTAGCGCAAAATAGTGAAACATGGTCTGGCAACAGAGGGTGACAAACGCTGCAGGTAGGCTGGCACTAGAGGCTGCTACGTCAGAACTCACGTAGATGGCACTAGAAGGGTTAATCCGCTTGTGTTTTTTTGGTTTCATCAAGTAATTACAAATTTGCCCCGTAAAGCTTCTTGCTTCAACAAATCATACAAATGAGCCCTCTAGGGCTTCTGTGGTGAACAAATAATTAGTAATATTCCTATTTTGCCCCTTGATACAGCGTCATAGTGCTCAACACTAAAGAACAAGATGGACCACGTTGCTTTTTGCTTCAACAATGTAATTAGCATATGCCTCCTAGCGCGCCTTGCTTTAACAAATCATTAGCACGATGGCCTGTAATGCTCTTTGCCTCATCAAATTATTTAGAATAAGCGTTAGAAAGATTCCTAGTTCAACACATGATAAAATGAGCTCCTAAGACTTTTGGGATGAACAAATATAAAAAAATAGCAGTCCCATTGTTCTACTTGGTCAACACATTATTAGTATGATGGCCCAGTTTCCTCTTTGCTTAAAGAAATAATAAGCATGAGCTCCAAAGTGTATCTTATTCTAGCAAAGAATTAGCATGAGCAATAATTCAAAATGAGCACCCCAAGGCATGTGCCCCCTTCTCCTCTTATATTCAACAAATAATTTGGACGATGGCCCATAATGCTCTTTGCCTCATCAAATTATTTGGAATAAGCCCCAGAAAGATTCGTAGTTCAACACAAACAAGTGGGTTTTCGCCTCCCTGTATCATCATGATCTCATGAGGAATTTATTTCTGTGCTCAGGGTTGGAGTATATATCTTTGCCCCCCCCAAGTGTTTTGTTTGTTTTGTCGGGCTGTCCCTGGTTCGGCGCACTTTATATGCGTACGGGACAACCAGCTTGAGACGGCTTGCACATAAACTATGTTGGAGGGGGAGAGTGAACACTCGCGCGGTGTCTCTTGCTGATCACGGAGGGCGCTACGTCACGAGTTCCGTAGTCATGCTGCCTGTACCATTTGCGTGGCAGCTTTTCTGAGATCGCTGGTGCTGGGACCTAAACTGGCGTGCCGCCCTCCTTCGGTCTGTAGGAGGTGGGGGCTGATCCCCGTCCCCGGATAAAATCAGGGGTCTTAATGTGGGACACGGACGGGCGCTCGCGCTCCTCTCTCGGTGTGTAGCGGCGTCGTCGGGGGGCGGCCGCCTTGTTATCGGAATGGCAGACTTGGAGGCCGCGTAACTAAGGCTCCGGTGTTTCTAGTGCCGAGGCGACTCTGCCGCCTCGTTGGTCTCGCCTGCTGCATGCTGCTGGAGGAGGAATGCCCTGGCAGATGGGGTGGTTTCGCGGGGGGCTCCTGGAGATAAGGGAGGGTTAGGTCCGGGGTCTGAGGGGGGGGAGGGAACATATAGAGTGCTGAGGAGGGTTTGCTCCCTTTTCCCTGCTAATCTCCCGACCCTGAGACATCTGTGGTCTGATAGTAGGCAAGGGGATGGGGGCCTCACCGGGTTTGCGGGTGGAGCCGTTGGTTTGAAAGCGCTTGGAGCTATTACTCTGGGAAGTGGTTTTCTTGACCTTCCACATGTTTTCTTGACCTTCCACATCCCCCAAGAAGGGTTTGAAGCCCAGGGGGGAACCTGTGGGGACCTGCACTCTGTGCTCGCCCACCCCGATCCTGGAGGTAGTCCTCTTTGATCCTGGGGGATAACTGCAAGGGGGGGGGTGCTCCTCTCTGAATAGTTGTCCCAATAGTCTCCATATCCTGTGGGGGGGGATTCGGTGGTAGTTCCAATTCCTCCTACCCTCTTTTGGTGTGTGTTCTCTGTGGGCTGTTTGTGTGATCGGTCTATTTGTGGTTGGTTCCTGCTGTGTCCTTCCCTGTGTTGTTTCTACCTGTTCCTGGTGTCCTTTTCCTTTTTCTTTTGTATATATACTTATCTCTCTCTTTGCTACTGGAGGTGGGGGACAGGGTTTCTGCACACAAACATATAGGGTTTAATCTTCAGCTCAAGCGGAGTACATTGGGGTAGGTTTGAGCAGTCTCCCTAGACAGTATGGATCCCCTATGTCTCAATATCCTCTCTATAAATGCTAAAGGACTGATCAAAAAGAGGCACGCTTTGTTTAGGGAGCTGAAGAAGTTTAAAGCTCATATTGCAATGATTCAAGAAACTCACTTCCAGAAAAACAAAGCCCCATACTTGGGAAACAGAATATATTCGACCTGCTACTCGGCGCATTCTCCCAACAATAAAGCGAAGGGGGTTTCCATTTTGATTGACAAATCTGTGGCACTACGGGTCACGGCTACTGAGCGGGATAAGGAGGGTAGGTTTGTGTTTGTGAAAGGGGTCCTTACAACTGGAACAGCTATCACTTTGGCAAACGTATACGCCCCAAACAAAGACCAACATAAATTTTGCTCCACTGTGCTTCCAGGAGCTGGAGGGTTTCCGGTGGTGATCTGAATTGTGCATTGGATATGTCAGACGCTAAGACAGCCATCGCCTACAAGGCATTGAAACAGATCAAGAAATCTATGCAGGATCTTGAGCTGGTGGACACCTGGCGTCTGATGAACCCAACCGGCAGGGACTATACGTATTACTCACCCATTCACGCTAAATATTCCAGAATTGATTATATTTTCCTTTCGCAGAGGGACTTGGGGAGGATGGAACGGGCGGGGATTGGCAATATCACCTTCTCCGATCACAGGCCTGTTGTGCTCTCACTAACTATCCCATGTATAGAACAGAAGGAATGGCATTGGAGACTTAATGAAAGCTTGCTGAAAGATCCCAGGGTAGTGAAGAGACTAAAGGAGAGTTTGACCATGTATGTTAGGGAAAATGTTTCAGAAGGGATGGATCCGGTGGTCTGGGAAGCCCAGAAATGCACAATGAGAGGTCTTCGGATACAAGAGGGGTCGAGGCTCAAGAAGGAAAGGATGCAGAAGCTCAATGACTTAATGAGGCAGGTAGCAGTCCTTGAATCGGCACACAAACAGTCACTTCAGGATAAATATCTGGGGGAACTGGAACTGAAGCGGGTGGAGCTCAGGAACTTGATGTCCAGAGAGAATAGCAAGTGGCTCGTTAAGCGTACGGGGTTATATTACGAGCAGGGGAATAAATCCGTCCGGTTGTTGGCGCATGCACTGAGAGATCGCCAAGATCGCTCGTAATAGGATCGAAGGTGTTAAAGGGAAGGATGGGACCTTGCATCAAAAGAATGAAACCATTGCTGATGCTTTCTGTAGATTTTACTCTGACCTGTATAATCTGAGGGACCCCCAGGCTGGAGGGAATCAGGATAGTCGTATGGCCTTGTACCTGCTAGAATCAAAAATGCCGTCGTTGCCTGAGGAGGAGGTGGCTCAAGTTGGAGGCCCCGATCTCGATCGAGGAACTGCAGAAGGCCTTGAAATCAACCAAATCGGGAAGGGCCCCGGGTCCGGATGGTTTCCCTACAGAATATTACAGGACCTTTTCAGACCTGTTGATCCCTATGATGAAAAAGGCATTCGAGTTCACCTCTTCCTCAGGTAAATTGCCCAACACATCTCTAGAGGCGCAGATTGTAGTGATTCCAAAAGAGGGAAAGGATCCGACGGACTGCCGGAGCTATCGCCCAATTTCCCTTTTGAATGTTGATGTGAAAATCTTTGCGAAAGCCATGGCTAATAGGATAGCCTCCTTCTTACCAGATCTGGTTACGCAGGATCAAGTCGGATTCGTTCCGAATCGGGAGGCCCGCGACAATGTCATCAGAGCTCTCAATGTGCAATGGTGGGGAAGAGCTAGGAAAGTCAAAGCAATTATGCTCTCTACGGACGCCGAAAAAGGCATTTGATCGGGTTGAGTGGCGGTGGATAGGGTCTTGGAACATATAGGATTAGGCACAAATATGCGAAACAGGATTCTCTCGCTTTACTCCGATCCTATTGCCAGGGTGAGAGTGAATGCTTGCACGTCCCCGGTCTTTCACATACGCAATGGGACCCGGCAAGGTTGTCCACTGTCCCCGTTAATATTTGCTCTTTCATTAGAACCGTTTTTAAGAAGGGTGAATCTAAATGCTGACATTAAAGGGGTGGTGATAGGGGCAAAGGAGAGGAAGGTAGCAGCTTATGCCGATGATATGCTCTTCTTTCTGAGTTCCCCAAGAATCTCGGTGCCTAATTTGTTGAAGGAGTTTGAGATCTTCGGCCGTCTCTCGAATCTGAAGATTAATTTTAACAAGTCCTGTGCCAAGAATCTCGATGCCGGAAAGGGAGATGAGTGAATTGCAGTCTGTTTTCCCCTTCTCTTGGGAGAGGAAAAGTCTAAGATATCTGGGGGTCAGGATACCAGTTTCTCCCACGGATCTATTTCAACTTAATTTTGCGCCCCTGGGAGCTAAGATTAAAAAGGACCTGGAAGGCTGGAATAGATTAAGGCTGTCCTGGTTTGGCCGCATAGCTGTAATTAATGAACCCAAAACGTTGGCAGGTGGCACACACTATGAAACTACATGTATCTGTCAATAACGGGGTGCGCTGCCCAAACAGGGGTGCCTATTGCATATGCTTAATATATGTGTTCCTAATGGAATGTCCTCCCAAACATTCCTCCAGTGGCCCCCTGGGGTCTAACCCTCGCACTCCACACAATTAAAGCTGGTACTCCAATATAATGTCATATAATATTTTTATTCCAAATCACAATTAAAAACAGTTTAAGAACAACAGCGAGTCCTGGTGCTATACCGTATATAACCACATGGGGGAGCCCGTGGGCCAAGTCAAAGTAATGCTGTGCTAAACATACATAGTGATAAGCTTATATATTGAAATAATAACTATATACAATTCTAATGACCTAATCTTGTAAAGTGCTAAGTGCATGTAAACTAAATCGCATCAACATGATCCAGTAGGACCCCAAACAAGGAAGGCCCAACAAGAGACAAAGTGCAAAGTGAAAAAACATCAGGCATTATACAAAAAAATCCTCTATCATGCTTACTGTATGCTTGGCCAAACGGACCCCCCACGGCGTAGCCCACGCGTTCCGAGCCTGGTAGGCTCTTTCTCAAGGCTGTAAGGTGCACCTTACAGCCTTGAGAAAGAGCCTACCAGGCTCGGAACGCGTGGGCTACGCCGTGGGGGGTCCGTTTGGCCAAGCATACAGTAAGCATGATAGAGGATTTTTTTGTATAATGCCTGATGTTTTTTCACTTTGCACTTTGTCTCTTGTTGGGCCTTCCTTGTTTGGGGTCCTACTGGATCATGTTGATGCGATTTAGTTTACATGCACTTAGCACTTTACAAGATTAGGTCATTAGAATTGTATATAGTTATTATTTCAATATATAAGCTTATCACTATGTATGTTTAGCACAGCATTACTTTGACTTGGCCCACGGGCTCCCCCATGTGGTTATATACGGTATAGCACCAGGACTCGCTGTTGTTCTTAAACTGTTTTTAATTGTGATTTGGAATAAAAATATTATATGACATTATATTGGAGTACCAGCTTTAATTGTGTGGAGTGCGAGGGTTAGACCCCAGGGGGCCACTGGAGGAATGTTTGGGAGGACATTCCATTAGGAACACATAGCTGTAATTAAGATGAATGTGTTGCCGAGGCTGCTGTATCTTTTTTGTATGTGGACATACTATCAGGCTGTACATATTGGAAGGGTTGTGGATTGGCACATCAATAGCTCACGGAAGGATTGGGTGCGCATAGAGGGGGAGGTAGTGGAGGGAGGCTAGATGTTCTATGCAACTTGAAGAACTGCGACATTCCGGCGGCTATTAAAAATCACGTTTGTGGGGGCCTCTCTGGAGGTTTTGGATCTTTTCCGTAGAGGACCGAGGACGATATCCTCCCAATCTGGCTATCTGACTCCGATTGGGCGCAATCCGACCTTCCCTCCTGGGGTGGACCCGAACTTTTTGAGAGACTGCAAGGGTCCTTGTCCCTTGGCATTTTTTCTTCTCGAGGGACATTAGAATAGGAGTGAAAAATGAACCTACGGACTTTGAAAGGACCTGCTTGGGACTGGGCCCCGATTCACACATTCTATTATGGGCTTATAGGATGTTGAGGCAGAGGGAGAGGCGAGAGAGTGGGCCCTGGGAGAGGAGATGGGAGTCAGATTTAGGTAGATCTTTGTCAGAGGATGATTGGGGAAATGTCTATAGGAATGCCCACAAAGGTTTTATAAGCAGTTCGATGCAGGAGACTAATTACAAGCTGATCACACGATGGTATCGGACTGCTGGAGGTGTGGACAGCCTGGAGCATCGATACTACACATTTGGTGATCTTGTCAGGCCATAGGCGATTTCTGGGAGAAGGTAAAGGAGATATGTGCTCAGATAATGGGAGAATCATTAGATTGGAGCGCGGAGACGGTCCTACTGGGGTGGTCTCCGGATGTTAGGGGGATAGCGGGCGGTGCCCCCTTGGCCAGACACCTTTTAAATGCGGCTAGGGTCCTTATCCCGAGGAATTGGAGGTCCCAGAGATCCCCATCGGTGAGAGACTGGTTCTGTCAGCTCAACCATGTACAGAGCATGGAGGAAATTTGTTACGCTAGACAAGACAGGTTGGATGCATACAGGAAGATTTGGACGACTTGGTCGCTCTTCAAAGACACTGAGGCATATTAGAGAGTTTGGGTTTGACTTCCTTTATAAACGTGCGCTTGTAGGATTTGCAGCTTTCCTGGGGGAAATGAGGTTCCCCCCCCCCCTCCAGTGGTCTTAAGAGTTCTTGATCGTGGGGCCCCCCCTCTTCTTCTTCTCTTCCTTTTTCCCCTTCTCTCCTACCTTTTGTCTCTCTGTTCTTTCTCCTTCTCTCCTTATTATCTCCGGTTCTTATCTCCCCTCTTTTCTTATTCTCTTTTCCTCTGCTTCTGTTTCCCTTCTCTTCCCCTACTAGGTTTTAGTCATCCCCCCCTCTTGCCCTTCTCCTTGTCTCTTTGAGATATTCCCTATCCTTATGTTTCCACCCGAAATTAGTGTCTGTTCTGCCTATTAATTTTCCTTGTAGGTCCTTCGGTTTGTCTTGTGTGTCGTGTGTCTTTAGTGTGCCTAAATGTTTAGCAGGCTGAGATCTGGGTCTGAGGCTCCGTACCTTGTCTTGGTCTGGCACTGAGGGAGGGTATCTAGACCAGGATAATAATCGGGAGGAGGTGCGTGGAGGGGTGGGGGCGAATGGTGAGGGTGGGTAAGTTTGAAGTTAAAATGCGTTGATGGGCGTGGCTTGGCGATGGCCGTGTGAGGACGCTCATTCCTGAGCTCCGTCCAGCCTATGTGTAAAAAAGCCCTTAACAGCCGTAGAAAGTGCCCTAAACCCGAGACCGACCGGACTAACCTGATGTCCAAAGGGAGGAGATCCCGTGCGGCGACCGGCGGGAGCAAAACGGGCCGCATATCCTTTTTTTCAAGGCGGAGAGCGGGGTTCAGGCGGAGGAAAAGGCCGCAAGATGGCGGACGGCCCCCTGAGAGACGCCGTGGTTGCAGGAGGACGGCAGACTGCGGGCCCGTCATGTCTGCCCGAGCAGGCGTCGATCCAAGGAGACGGTCAGAGCGATATGGCCCCGGACCCGGCAGCCGCCTTGTGCCTGGAGCCGGAGGCGGGAGAGGCGCGGTGGGAGACGCGGCCACAGGAAGGTAGAGAGCCGTCATCCGGGACTGGCGCTGGTGAGCGGGGAGACGGAGGCGCCGGCGGCGGGAGAGGTGGAGGCTCGGCCCCCCCTTGCAGCACACACACACGGGAGGAGAGAGGAGGGCGGTGTGGCTGCTGCCTTCCCCCGGCGCAACTAACGGAGCGGAGCGGCGGGCGGAGGAGGAGACGCCTCGCCCGGAGGTTGTTGCTGCAGGAGCTGCTCCTCATCCACAGCCCCAGCGCGGCCAGAGCGGAAGGCCTGCAAGTGGACCCCTCAGCCCTCCCGAGCAACAGAAGACCGCAGAAACGAGCCTGACAGCTTTGATGGAGGTGTGCGACCATGCGGGGGGCGGACTGGGCAACGGGGTCACTGGCGGATTTCCCGGTGGGGGCAGGGAACAACCAGGGGTCAGTGGAAAACCTCAAATCTGGGAGGCTGAGTACCCTCGGCGAGGGGAGACCCCCATGGCGACGCTGGAGAGTCTGAACCCAGAGCAAAGAGACCCACTCCCCCGCACAAGCAGAGAACCACAAGGGGGTCAGAGCCCTGAAAGGCGTGCTGCGCGCTCCCCTAACCCAGCAGCGGGCAATATCTGCCGTTTGAAGGCCTAGGCGGCGGAGCTGGCTCGCCGGCGGCGTTGTCCGCCTCCCCAAAATGGCCCCCGAACTCCCCCTCACAAAGCTCAGAGATTTCCGCCCATTCAGATGCAGTTTTGATGGACTTTGATCGGCACAGTATTAAAGCTCTTATTTCTTCGCTCCCCACCAGAAAAGATTTCGAGACCTTCATTAATAGAATGGAGTCTGCCCTAAGGAGGGAGGTAGATGAAGTATCGAAAAATGTCCTAGAGGTGGGAACCAGGGTCACAGCGATAGAACATGTCCAGGAAACAGTCCAACAACGGCTGGCCACCATAGAAAGAGCGCACAGCACTTTAGAAAGAGCTCAAGCGGAAACTACGCAACATATAGCTGATATCTTACTACATCAAGACGACATGGAAAACAGGGGGAGAAGGAACAACATACGCATTAGGGGGCTCCCCGAATCTCCGGAGAATGCCAACTTACCGGATGTCGTGACCCAAATCTTCAACCAGGTGCTGGACCGTCCACCGGGAGAAGCCATCGAACTGGACAGGGTCCACAGGGCCCCGGGCCCCAGGGACCCAGACCCGCTGAGACTCCGAGACGTCATTTGCCGAGTCCATTTTTATAAAATAAAAGAAGAAATCATGAGACTCGCATGGGCCAAGAAGGGGGTATCTTACAAAGGGTCCCAGCTCGCCTTGTTACCTGACCTGGCACGACGAACGCTACAGATGAGAAGAATCCTGAAACCATTACTGGAAAGCGCGAAACAGGCTGGCGCCACTTATAGATGGGGACATCCCTTTCATCTTATCCTGCAGCTACGGGGCCGGAGCTTCGCACTCCGTCGCCACTCTCAGCTTCCGGAGGCGTTCGAGTTCCTGTGATCCCCTGCAGTGGAGCTGGAGAACTGGCTCTCCCCCTCGTTGAGCTCCGTTCGGGGGCAGTGGGGTGAGAGACGGGATCCTCAGCCCCGAAGACACAGAGGGGGCCGTCACAGGGCCCCCAACGATGCTGTGGACTGGCGGTGATACGCGTCTCTCCTTATCGGTTCGCTGTGGACTCTGTCAAGTTAAAACTCCACTTCTAGTTGTTGACCCTTAAGAGTTACATATATTGGTGGCCGTATGGCGTCATCATGCGATGGCCCGATGTCGTATCTTGATCCAGTTGCTGAGGTGGGGGGAGTGCACTGCCGGGCTGAGGAATGTTTCTGGAGGATAAGCCACAGGCTGGTCTGCCTCTGTCTTCCCCGGTGGTGTGCTCCCTCCGCCCCCTACCCCTGCTGGGGCTCCTGCCTCTGGCTGCCGGCCGCTTGCGGGCGGGGGGCGGGCCGCTCCCATGGGGGTTTGTTGAGGCCACGTAGGCTAAGGGTCTAAATGTAGGTAATGTGTTCTAGTGATTTACTGTTTTACGGTTGTTATTTAATTCACTCTCGTTGATGTGCAATTCAGTAGTTTGGGCATTTAAATGTTATCTTGCAGAAATTTCAAGTGTAAAGGTTGTTAACAATGGGCTTGTCATCAGAGCTGGGCCTCTCAGAGGTCTGGGTCTCAGGATAACCCTCTATATCTCGGACGGGGCGACTCGTGCTGGCTGCCGCTTTCCACTTTCCCCCATTGGGAATCCTCTCGAGTTCTCCCAGAGACATTTGGGATAACTTATAGAGAGGGAGCGCCTTAGCGCGCCTCCGTCCTTCCCTTCGTTTAACTTCCATCTCTCCCTATTATCCCAACGCTGACAGGACCGCTTGCAAGGGGCTTTGGTCCTCAAACACTTAAAGCCGTGTAATATTGCGGGCATCCCCAGCTGAGGGATTTTCCCTGTTCTCCCTTGTTTCCACATATTCTCCTTTTTTTTCTTTCCCTGTACCCCTCTACCTCCACCCCCCTTATTGCCGGACGCCGTTGCATAGAAGATGTCAAATATAATCATCTGCTCTTATAACACCAAGGGGTTGAATGTGCCCGAAAAAAGATCTAAAGTCCTCTCTGAGCTACATAAAAACCGGGTCCAATTAGCTCTATTACAGGAAACGCATTTCAAGGAAGGTCACATACCGGTAATCCGGGACCGCCACTTTACCTCGTGGGTGCATGCCCCGAACCCGGAAGCTAAATCGAAAGGGGTGTCCATAGCAATACAAATCTCTCCCTCACAAAATAGTGGACTCTAGAGTAGACCCTAAAGGCAGATTTATATTCCTAAAACTGGTACTGTTTTCTAAAACATATACTATTGTAAACATCTATAGCCCCAATCAGGATTCAGCACACTACTGTTCTAGCCTTTTAAAGCAGCTAGTTAGCTTCGCAGAAGGGGTGATTATACTGGGAGGAGACCTTAATCTACCCCTGAATCCTCAGATTGACACATCCGCTGGGAGATCGGGGGTCCCAATAGCGGGCCTCAAGAAACTGAAGAAAAATCTGCTAGACCTACAATTGGTGGATGTGTGGTGGGCGCTTCATGGGAGGGACAGAGACTATACCTTTTACTCCAGCGCAAATAACTCCTATAGTCGCATAGATTACCTCCTGCTGAGCCATCATGCTATGTCATGGAACCCGGAGGCGAACATAGGAAGTATTCTGTGGTCGGACCATGCCCCAATATCTTTGTCCCTGGACCTTCCTGGATTGTACCCACGCAGCTGGGACTGGCGTTTGAACGACAATTTATTAAAGGACGCAATCCGGGACAACATAAAACACTTTCTAGCAGATCACCGAAATGATGACACATCCGGTTCAGTTTATCAAAAAAGAGGTTGTTGCTTAACATATCGCTCGTACTGGAACAAATTAAACTTATGATACCACAAATAGTATGAACTGTTGTCAAGAATTAGATTCAGAGCTGTAAGCGTTAGACACAGCAACTTGTTAATTAAAGTCAATAAAACAAACTCAAATAAAGTACAACAAAATAAGGTGTCCCTACTGAACATGGGATGAAACCTGCGCAACATATATGTTGCCTAATATAAAAGGTCGCGTTAACTGCCACATTTTCTCCATTTGTCTTCCTAATACCACTGCAGTGATTAATAGAAGATATAACATTGATAACTCTCTGAGGTATTTCGCTTTGCTTTCTAAGGGTGGTGCTCTTGGGCCAGTATGTTTTTTTTTTATCAAAAAAGAGGATGTTGCTAACATATCGCTCGTACTAGAACAAATTAAACTTATGTTATTACATACAGTTGTCTGTTGTCAAGAATTAGATTCAGAGCTGTAGCGTTAGAAACAGCAACTTGTAAATTAAAGTCAATAAAACAAACTCAAATAAAGTACAACAAAATAAGGTGGCCCCACTGAACATGGGACGAAACCTGCGGAAGATGTATGTTGCCTAATCTAAAAATTCACGTTAACTTCCAAATGTTCTCCAATTGTCTTCCTAATACAACTGCAGGGACTATTCGAAGATATACCTCTGAGGTATTTCGCTGCTTTCTAAGGGTTGTGCTCTCGGGCCAGTTTTTATCAAAAAAGAGGTTGTTGCAAACCATATCGCCGGTACTGGATCGTTACCACAACCAGTATGAGCTAGATACAATCTGCAATGCACTCCGGGAACCGTCCCGGGTCTCTCGTGCCAAATGATTTATTGTTTCTGGATTCATCTGAGAAAATATGGCTTGGCTTGGCTGTTAGCTGCATGCAGTAAGACAGGAAGCAAACGGGACTCATGCGGGCCCTTCGATATAAAGTCTGATTAAGTGCTGATTGAATCTGGTCCTGTAGCACCGTTTTGGAATGGCCGCCTATTTTTTACAACAAACTCAACTATAGTGCACCAAGATAAGGTGGACTCACTGAACATCGGATGAAACCTGCGCTACCTGTATGTTGCCCAATCTAAAAGGTCACGTTAACTTCAAAATTTTCTCCAATTGTCTTCCTAATACCACTGCAGTGATTAATAGAAGATATAACTCTGATACCTCTGAGTTATTTTGCTGCTTTATATGGGTTGTGCTCTTGGGCCAGTATGTTTTTTTTTTTTAAATCAAAAAAGAGGTTGTTGCTTAACATATCGCTCGTACTGGAACAAATTAAACATATGCTACCACAAATAGTATGAACTGTTGTCAAGAATTAGATTCAGAGCTGTAGCGTTAGAAACAGCAACTTGTTAATTAAAGTCAATAAAACAAACTCAAATAAAGTACAACAAAATAAGGTGTCCCTACTGAACATGGGATGAAACCTGCGCAACATATATGTTGCCTAATCTAAAAGGTCACGTTAACTGCCACATTTTCTCCATTTGTCTTCCTAATACAACTGCAGTGATTAATAGAAGATATCACATTGATAACTCTGTGAGGTATTTCGCTTTGCTTTCTAAGGGTGGTGCTCTTGGGCCAGTATGTTTTTTTTATCAAAAAAGATGATGTTGCTAACATATCGCTCGTACTAGAACAAATTATACTTATGTTATTACATACAGTTGTCTGTTGTCAAGAATTAGATTCAGAGCTGTAGCGTTAGAAACAGCAACTTGTAAATTAAAGTCATTAAACAAACTCAAATAAAGTACAACAAAATAAGGTGGCCCCCCAACTGAACATCGGATGAAACCTGCGCTACCTGTATGTTGCCCAATCTAAAAGGTCACGTTAACTTCCAAATTTTCTCCAATTGTCTTCCTAATACCACTGCAGTGATTAATAGAAGATATAACATTGATAACTCTCTGAGGTATTTCACTTTGCTTTCTAAGGGTTGTGCTCTTGGGCCAGTATGTTTTTTTTTTTTATCAAAAAAGAGGTTGTTGCTTAACATATCGCTCGTACTGGAACAAATTAAACTTATGTTATTACAAACAGTTGTCTGTTGTCAAGAATTAAATTCAGAGCTGTAGCGTTAGAAACAGCAACTTGTAAATTAAAGTCAATAAAACAAACTCAAATAAAGTACAACAAAATAAGGTGGTCACACTGAACATGGGACGAAGATGTATGTTGCCTAATCTAAAAAGTCACGTTAACTTCCAAATGTTCTCCAATTGTCTTCCTAATACAACTGCAGGGACTATTCGAAGATATACCTCTGAGGTATTTCGCTGCTTTCTAAGGGTTGTGCTCTCGGGCCAGTTTTTATCAAAAAAGAGGTTGTTGCAAACCATATCGCCGGTACTGGATCGTTACCACAACCAGTATGAGCTAGATACAATCTGCAATGCGCTCCGGGAACCGTTCCGGGTCTCTCGTGCCAAATGATTCATTGTTTCTGGATTCAACTGAGAAAATATGGCTTGGGCTTGTCTGTTAGCTGCATGCAGTAAGACATAGAAAGCAAACGGGACTCATGCGGGCCCTTCGATATAAAGTCTGATTAAGTGCTGATTGAATATGGTCCTGTAGCACCGTTTTGGAATGGCCGCCTATTTTTTACAACAAACTCAACTATAGTGCACCACGATAAGGTGGACCCACTGAACATCGGATGAAACCTGCGCTACCTGTATGTTGCCCAATCTAAAAGGTCACGTTAAACTTCAAAATTTTCTCCAATTGTCTTCCTAATACCACTGCAGTGATTAATAGAAGATATAACTCTGATACCTCTGAGTTATTTTGCTGCTTTATATGGGTTGTGCTCTTGGGCCAATATGCTTTTTTTTTTATCAAAAAAGAGGTTGTTGCTTAACATATCGCTCGTACTGGAAACAAATTAAACTTATGTTACCACAAATAGTATGAACTGTTGTCAAGAATTAGATTCAGAGCTGTAGCGTTAGAAACAGCAACTTGTTAATTAAAGTCAATAAAACAAACTCAAATAAAGTACAACAAAATAAGGTGTCCCTACTGAACATGGGATGAAACCTGCGCAACATATATGTTGCCTAATCTAAAAGGTCGCGTTAACTGCCACATTTTCTCCATTTGTCTTCCTAATACCACTGCAGTGATTAATAGAAGATATAACATTGATAACTCTCTGAGGTATTTCGCTTTGCTTTCTAAGGGTGGTGCTCTTGGGCCAGTATGTTTTTTTTTATCAAAACAGAGGATGCTAAAATATCGCTCGTACTAGAACAAATTAAACTTATGTTATTACATACAGTTGTCTGTTGTCAAGAATTAGATTCAGAGCTGTAGCGTTAGAAACAGCAACTTGTAAATTAAAGTCAATAAAACAAACTCAAATAAAGTACAACAAAATAAGGTGGCCACACTGAACATGGGACGAAACCTGCGGAAGAGTCACGTTAACTTCCAAATGTTCTCCAATTGTCTTCCTAATACAACTGCAGGGATTATTCGAAGATATACCTCTGAGGTATTTCGCTGCTTTCTAAGGGTTGTGCTCTCGGGCCAGTTTTTATCAAAAAAGAGGTTGTTGCAAACCATATCGCCGGTACTGGATCGTTACCACAACCAGTATGAGCTAGATACAATCTGCAATGCACTCCGGGAACCGTCCCGGGTCTCTCGTGCCAAATGATTTATTGTTTCTGGATTCATCTGAGAAAATATGGCTTGGCTTGGCTGTTAGCTGCATGCAGTAAGACAGGAAGCAAACGGGACTCATGCGGGCCCTTCGATATAAAGTCTGATTAAGTGCTAATTGAATCTGGTCCTGTAGCACCGTTTTGGAATGGCCGCCTATTTTTTACAACAAACTCAACTATAGTGCACCAAGATAAGGTGGACTCACTGAACATCGGATGAAACCTGCGCTACCTGTATGTTGCCCAATCTAAAAGGTCACGTTAACTTCAAAATTTTCTCCAATTGTCTTCCTAATACCACTGCAGTGATTAATAGAAGATATAACTCTGATACCTCTGAGTTATTTTGCTGCTTTATATGGGTTGTGCTCTTGGGCCAGTATGTTTTTTGTTTTAATCAAAAAAGAGGTTGTTGCTTAACATATCGCTCGTACTGGAACAAATTAAACATATGCTACCACAAATAGTATGAACTGTTCTCAAGAATTAGATTCAGAGCTGTAGCGTTAGAAACAGCAACTTGTTAATTAAAGTCAATAAAACAAACTCAAATAAAGTACAACAAAATAAGGTGTCCCTACTGAACATGGGATGAAACCTGCGCAACATATATGTTGCCTAATCTAAAAGGTCACGTTAACTGCCACATTTTCTCCATTTGTCTTCCTAATACCACTGCAGTGATTAATAGAAGATATCACATTGATAACTCTCTGAGGTATTTCGCTTTGCTTTCTAAGGGTGGTGCTCTTGGGCCAGTATGTTTTTTTTATCAAAAAAGATGATGTTGCTAACATATCGCTCGTACTAGAACAAATTAAACTTATTCTTGACAACAGACAACTGTATGTAATAAACATTAGATTCAGAGCTGTAGCGTTAGAAACAGCAACTTGTAAATTAAAGTCATTAAACAAACTCAAATAAAGTACAACAAAATAAGGTGGCCCCCAACTGAACATCGGATGAAACCTGCGCTACCTGTATGTTGCCCAATCTAAAAGGTCACGTTAACTTCCAAATTTTCTCCAATTGTCTTCCTAATACCACTGCAGTGATTAATAGAAGATATAACATTGATAACTCTGAGGTATTTCACTTTGCTTTCTAAGGGTTGTGCTCTTGGGCTAGCATGTTTTTTTTTTTTATCAAAAAAGAGGTTGTTGCTTAACATATCGCTCGTACTGGAACAAATTAAACTTATGTTATTACAAACAGTTGTCTGTTGTCAAGAATTAGATTCAGAGCTGTAGCGTTAGAAACAGCAACTTGTAAATTAAAGTCATTAAACAAACTAAAATAAAGTACAACAAAATAAGGTGGCCCCACTGAACATGGTACGAAACCTGCGGAAGATGTATGTTGCCTAATCTAAAAAGTCACGTTAACTTCCAAATGTTCTCCAATTGTCTTCCTAATACAACTGCAGGGACTATTCGAAGATACACCTCTGAGGTATTTCGCTGCTTTCTAAGGGTTGTGCTCTAAGGGTTTTTATCAAAAAGAGGTGGTTGTAAACCAGACCATAATGCCATAAGCTTCTATAAAGTCTGATTAAGTGGTGATTGAATCTGTTCCTGTAAGCACCGTTTGTGAAAAGCAGCCTATTTTAATATTGCATTGTTGACTAAAGGAGAACCATAACAAATCACATAGCGTGTAAACACTACTAGTCGCACTTGTCAAGAATTAGATTCAGAGCTGTAGCTTTAGAAACAGAAACTTGTTATTTAAAGTTGATAAAACTCAACTATGGTCACGTTAACTTCCAAATTTTCTCCAATTGTCTTCCTAATACCAGTGCAGTGACTAACACATCTCAGGTATTTCGCTGCTTTCTAATGGTTGTGGGCCAATTGTATTAGATAGACAATTGGAGAAAATTTGGCAGTTATCGTGCCCTTTTAGATTAGGCTACATACATGTTGCGCAGGTTTCATCTAATGTTCAGTGATGTACAATAGCGGCGTGGTATCGTTCACATTCCTCACTAAGCACTGTGCTTTCCTCACACCACCCTAAAAACAGATTGGCCACCGATGGGGCGCATTGAGCCCCCATCGCTACACCGGATATTTTTTTTTTATAAAATGTCCATTGAAAGTATAGAAATTATGAGTCAATATAAACTCCAATAATGTAAGAATAAAGTTGTGGGGGAATGATGGTTATAAAAAGTATTTCTGAGGCTAGTAATGACGGAACGTTCTATCCCTGTCAGGTTTTCCCTACCACCTCTACTGGGTAATCCCATGATCTCCTTCACCATGATGTTAAAAAATACCTGTACAGACGGTACACTATTGAGTATTTGCATGGTATTTGCACGACTTTTGATTCGGAACTGGTTTTCTTCACCAGTTCCGAATCAAAAGTGATAGTAGAATCCTGTTCCCGTAAAAGTGTATGTAAGTCCAAGAGTGCCACTTAATCTTCAGGTTGATTGCATGTTAGAAGTGCCAAATTGTTTTTCTCCTACAAAATAGGTAAAGATCTTTGATGAGTACAAATTTATCCGCGTTCCTAGTGGGTGAAACGGAAAGACCATGAGATAGAACTGATATCTCACCAGTACAAGAGACGTCTCATTTTGACTTTTTGCCTGTACTAATTAGCTGGGCAGATATAGTACATATCACACTGAGCTGGTCATTTTTTATTTATTAGGTACTGAATTGCCATTATGCATATAATATTAGAATGTTGTACATTTGCAAATTAGATTCAACTACAGTGGAATTGAATATGGTTTTATAATGTGTGTTAATTATGTTGATCCGTGAGTTGGTGGTAACATCCCTTCCCAGCGAGTCGCCACTGGTCTGTGCCTCCTTGCTGTGGTCCCCTTTGGGACTTATGGCGGGGATCAGGCGCTGTACCAGATTCCCCTCTTATCGGGGGCTCTGCAGCGTTTTTGGGTAGGCCCCCCTATTGTCAGACCTCTGACCTGCGCGGAGTGGGCGAGGAGTGGAGCGGAGTGGGCGCCCTGCAGGCGGAGCTTCCTAAAAGATGTCCGTCGGCTGCGGTGGAGCGAGAGGAAGCGGGCGGACGTGCCTCTTCTGTGTCCCGGCTGCTGACCAGGACCGCGGTTGCAGCGGAGGTGGAGCGGGCGGGCTCTCCGCTGCTCGCGAGTGCCGGAGGTGAGAGGGCGATGCGGCGGGAGCCGGTGGAGAGGCGTGGGGTGAGGGACGAGCCCCCCCTCCCCGGCGGGAGGATCGTGCGGCAGGGAGGCGGCGGAAAAGGGACCGCTCCTGCTGCGTGCGGCTGCTGGGGCCGGTGGGGACAGTGACAGCTGCTGCGGCGGGTCGGGGATGAGACCCCGCCACAGCTCAAGTCTAAGCATCCATGCAGGCTGGATCACTCGGCGCCCCCAGGGAGAGAGACAAGCAGGGGCGCCTGGTCATGGGCTGAATGCAGGTTTCCCTTCGGATTCATCACAGCCCTCCCTCCTCACTCCAGTATCCTGATGGGGGGAATGGACAGGACCCTGACTCCATCTTATCAGGATCGGGTTCCCCCCGTGGGGCCCTGACCCCCCAGGCGCGGCCGGAGAGGGCGCACGATGTCCCAGTCTCCCCGTCCGGGATGACCGCCTCTCCATGTTGGTCTCGGGGATCTGCCAGTATGGGTTTGGATGGAGCCCAGCGGATCCAGGATTGTTCCCTCCGAGATAGATCAGCACTGCATTAAGGCCCTTATTTCATCTCTGCCCATGAAGAAAGATTTCGAGACCTTTATCAACTGAATGGAGTCCACTTTCCGGAGATAAATGGACGAAGTATCAAAATCAGTGTCTGAAATAGACAACAGGGTTTCCTCTGTGGAGCAAACTCAAGAATCGGTCCTTCAACATCTAACCGCGCTGGACAATAATCATACCGCCACCGGGAGGGGGTCCAAACGGAGTCCACTCGTCAGATTGCTTCATCAAGACGTGGTGAACAAATAATTAGTAAAATTCCTATTTTGCCCCTTGATATAGCGTCATAGTGCTCAACAATAAAGAACAAGATGGACCACGTTGCTTTTTGCTTCAACAATGTAATTAGCATATGCCTCCTAGCGCGCCTTGCTTTAACAAATCATTAGCACGATGGTCTGTAATGATCTTTGCCTCATCAAATTATTTAGAATAAGTGTTAGAAAGATTCAACACGTGATAAAATGAGCTCCTAAGACTTTTGGGATGAACAAATAAAAAAAAATAGAAGTCCCATTGTTCTACTTGGTCAACACATTATTAGTATGATGGCCCAGTTTCCTCTTTGCTTAAAGAAATAATAAGCATGAGCTCCAAAGTGTATCTTGTTCTAGCAAAGAATTAGCATGAGCAATAATTCAAAATGAGCACCCCAAGGCTTCTGGGATCAACAAATAATTAGCATAAATTCAATTTAGATTTAGCTCCTCCAAGGCTGCTGAGATAAAGAAATAATTAGAAGAAGGAACTTGGTGCTCGTTGGTCAACAAATAATTAGCATGATGGCCCATGTGCTGCTTCTTGTCGCAAAACAAAATTTTGCATAAGTCCTATTGTGTTTTTTGTTCAACAAAAAATTAGCATGAAGGCCCAAAGGGCTCTTTGCTATAGAAAATAATTAGCATGAGCCCCATTTGCTTTCCGCTTCATAAATTAAGATGTAACGCTTCGTAGCTTAAAAAAAAATCATTAAAATGATCCCCATAAGGTTTTTGTTATAAAAAAATAATTAGCATAATTCCCATAGTGCCTCTTGTTTATCAAATAATTAGCATGAGGACCCATAGTGCTCTTTGCTATAGCCAGGGCCATATTTAGGGTTCATGCTGCCCTAGGCACTATTTGTGTACCCCCCCAACCAACGGCGGAAAGGTGAGTTGAGTGGGCAATGGGGGGGGGGGGGGTTACACAGCGAGGAATCTCAAATCGGGATGCCCCGGGGACAAGTACCAATCACCAATATAATCAAATTCCTGGTGATTTGTCAGGGGTCTGAAACCAGGAGGCCAGACATACACTTTACCCCCCCCCCCCCACATTCATCATTTACAGCCATCCAAAAACAATTCTACGAACGTTCTATCCCTGTCAGGTTTTCCCTACCACCTCTACTGGGTAATGCCATGATCTCCTTCACCATGATGTTAAAAAATACCTGTACAGACGGTACACTATTGAGGGCCGGACAGTATTTGCATAGTTGTTTTAAACCACTGGTTTTCTTCACCAGTTCCGAATCAAAAGTGATAGTAGAATCCTGTTCCCATAAAAGTGTATGTAAGTCCAAGAGTGCCACTTAATCTTCACGTTGATTGCAGGTTAGAAGTGCCAAATTTTTTTTTAGAAGTATTCTCCTACAAAATAGGTAAAGATCTTGATGAGTACAAATTTATCCGCGTTCCTAGTGGGTGAAACGGAAAGACCATGAGACAGAACTGATATCTCACCAGTACAAGAGACGTCTCATTTTGACTTTTTGCCTGTACTAATTAGCTGGGCAGATATAGGGTGGGGGGCCCTATGTCATTTTTTTTAAATTAACCCCTTATGTTCTGTCGCCCAGCAGCTATAAAAGGCTTCCAGCTGCAGCAGGAGAGCAGAAGCCAGATTGATCAGCGTGGGAAACCGGGATGAATGGGAGGTAAGTATTAAAAAAATAAATAAAATATTTTTTCTGCTTGTTTTTGTGTTTTTCTTTTTACACTTAACCCCTTGTGAACTGGTAAGGGATCCATAAAATCCCTATACCAGTTCACAGGGCTGGGGGCTGGCAAGTCTAGCGGGTGACTTGCCATTAACCCCCAGCACCTCAATTACCTGCCTCCCCAAAAGCCCAGGGGGGGCAGAAGAGCCCGGGCCATGGCTATGTGAGCTTGTCGCCTGCAGGGTGGGGGGCCACCAAAGATGGCTGGTCCAGGGCTGGTTATGATGGGTAAGGGGGACCCCATATCATTTTTGGGGGAGTTTTAAGGGTTTTTGACCCAAATTCCAATGTCATTTTTTTTTAAATGAACCCCTTATGTTTATAATGTGGATAGTAGTAGTATTTTATTTGTAAATGTTATAAAGTGCTATTTTCAGTTTGGGGGGGGTCTCCTGGGCAAGAAGGGGGGGCTACCGCTTCAGCCTACAAGCCCATGTGGGCCCGGGCTCTTCTGCCCCCCCCCCCGGGCTTTGAGGAGGCAGGTAATAGGGGTGCCGGGGGTTAATGGCAAGTCACCTGTTAGCCGCAGGTGACTTGCCAGCCCCCAGCCTTGTGAACTGGTATAGGGGTCTCATGGACCCCTTATCAGTTCACAAGGGGTTAACAGAATAAATAAAAACACACACACACACACACACACACACACAATAAAAAAAAATGACATTTATTAACTTTTTTCTACTTTACTCACCTCCGATCCTCTGCCCCCTGGCGATCTCCGATGACAGCTGACAGTCTGCTCGGGAGCTGACAGAGCCTGGGGGGGGGGCAATCACAGCCCTCTCCCCCTCCCCACCTCTCTCTTCCAAGTACCCAAGCAGACTGATTCAGAGTCTCCCGTGTCAGTATTAAGAAGCCGGCTGCTGGTGACATCACAATGATGTCACATGGCCCCACCCCCAGGGGCAGGGCTAGCAGACCCAATCCAGAAAGTGGGGGGGAGGGTGATTTCTCACTCTCTCCTCACCACGGAAGAGCCTGGGGAGGCCTCCCCAGTGAAGAAGAGTCCCGATGGGAGGCAACGCGGCCTCAGGTTAGTAAATGTAATTTTACATTTTTTTTTTTTTTTTACAGTTAGCAGCTGCTGCTGCTGCTGCCGAACCGGGGGAGAGGCTTTCCGGGGGCTCTCCTGGAGCCATCCGAGCCCCCCACGGGGGATCGGATGGCACCAAATTAAAGAGGAGACCCGGACTGATCCAACGAGGGGTCAGATGAGTATTTTACTTTTATATTTATATTTTTTTTACTGTGGGGGTTTAAAGTCAGCTACGTGAGTCTCACGTAGCTGGCACTTAAGTGGAGTAGAGGCTGCTACGTGAGACTCACGTAGATGGCACTAGAAGGGTTAATCCGCTTGTGTTTTTTTTGTTTCACCTAGTAATTACAAATTTGCCCCGTAAAGCTTCTTGCTTCAACAAATCATACAAATGAGCCCAAATGGGCTTCTGTGGTGAACAAATAATTAGTAAAATTCCTATTTTGCCCCTTGATATAGCGTCATAGTGCTCAACAATAAAGAACAAGATGGACCACGTTGCTTTTTGCTTCAACAATGTAATTAGCATATGCCTCCTAGCACGCCTTGCTTTAACAAATCATTAGCACGATGGCCTGTAATGATCTTTGCCTCATCAAATTATTTAGAATAAGTGTTAGAAAGATTCAACACGTGATAAAATGAGCTCCTAAGACTTTTGGGATGAACAAATAAAAAAAAATAGCAGTCCCATTGTTCTACTTGGTCAACACATTATTAGTATGATGGCCCAGTTTCCTCTTTGCTTAAAGAAATAATAAGCATGAGCTCCAAAGTGTATCTTGTTCTAGCAAAGAATTAGCATGAGCAATAATTCAAAATGAGCACCCCAAGGCTTCTGGGATCAACAAATAATTAGCATAAATTCAATTTAGATTTAGCTCCTCCAAGGCTGCTGAGATAAAGAAATAATTAGAAGAAGGAACTTGGTGCTCGTTGGTCAACAAATAATTAGCATGATGGCCCATGTGCTGCTTCTTGTCGCAAAACAAAGTTTTGCATAAGTCCTATTGTGTTTTTTTGTTCAACCAAAAATTAGCATGAAGGCCCAAAGGGCTCTTTGCTATAGAAAATTATTAGCATGAGCCCCATTTGCTTTCCGCTTCATAAATTAAGATGTAACACTTCGTAGCTTAAAAAAAATTCATTAAAATGATCCCCATAAGGTTTTTGTTATAAAAATTAGCATAATTCCCATAGTGCCCCTTGTTTATCAAATAATTAGCATGAGGACCCATAGTGCTCTTTGCTATAGCCAGGGCCATATTTAGGGTTCATGCTGCCCTAGGCACTATTTGTGTACCCCCCCAACCAATGGCGGAAAGGTGAGTTGAGTGGGCAATTGGGGGGGGTTTACACAGCGAGGAATCTCAAATCGGGATGCCCCGGGGACAAGTACCAATCACCAATATAATCAAATTCCTGGTAATTTGTCAGGGGTCTGAAACCAGGAGGCCAGACATACACTTTAACTCCCCCCCCCCCCCACATTCATCATTTACAGCCATCCAAAGACAATTCTACGAACGTTCTATCCCTGTCAGGTTTTCCCTACCACCTCTACTGGGTAATGCCATGATCTCCTTCACCATGATGTTAAAAAATACTTGTACAGACGGTACGCTATTGAGGGCCAGACAGTATTTGCATAGTTGTTTTAAACCACTGGTTTTCTTCACCAGTTCCGAATCAAAAGTGATAGTAGAATCCTGTTCCCGTAAAAGTGTATGTAAGTCCAAGAGTTCCACTTAATCTTCAGGTTGATTGCAGGTTAGAAGTGCCAAATTGTTTTTTAGAAGTATTCTCCTACAAAATAGGACGAGCCCCCCTCCCCGGCGGGAGGATCGTGCGGCAGGGAGGCGGCGGAGAAGGGACCGCTCCTGCAGCGTGCGGCTGCTGGGGCAGCTCAAGTCTAAGCACATCCATGCAGGCTGGATCACTCGGTGCCCACAGGGAGGGAGACAGCAGGGGCGCCTGGTCATGGGCTGAATGCAGGCTTCCCTGGGGATTCATCACAGCCCTCCCTCCTCACTCCAGTATCCTGGTGGGGGGAATAGACAGGGGCACCTCTCCCGATCCCAGATGCATGGGACTTACCTGGATGAGGGGATGAGGGGGCGCAGCTAGAAGAGGAGCTGGATGATGCTCTGGAACCGTCCCCCTATAATTTGCCGTCAGTGGACTCCCAGATGGACGCATACAGGCATGCCTTCTCCTCCTGGGAGGGACCCTGACTCCATCTTATCAGGATCGGGTTCCCCCCGTGGGGCCCTGACCCCCCGGGGGCGGCGGGAGAGGGCGCACGATGTCCCAGTCTCCCAGTATGGGTTTGGATGGAGCCCAGCAGATCCAGGATTGTCCCCTCCGAGATTGATCAGCACTGCATTCATCTCTGCCCACGAGGAAAGATTTCGAGACCTTTATCAACCGAATGGAGTCCACTTTCCGGAGAGAAATGGACGAAGTATCAAAATCAGTGTCTGAAATAGACAACAGGGTTACCTCTAAGGAGCAAACTCAAGATTCGGTCCTTCAACGTCTAACCGCGCTGGACAATAATCATACCGCCACCGGGAGGGGGTCCAAACGGAGTCCACTCGTCAGATTGCTTCATCAAGGATAGAGTGCACAGAGCCGTAGGCCCTAAAAACCCAGACCCGCGCACGCCGAGGGACATTATTTGCCGAGTACACTTTTACAAGCTGAAAGAAGCCATCATGCGCCAGGCGTGGATCAAAAAAGCCATTACGTTCAAAGGAGCACAGATCGTCCTGCTACTTTTTCTGAAACTATAAATTTGTACAAAGATTTATACGGTGGCGAACTTGTACAGCCCCAACAAGGACCAGTCCCAATTTTGTCTTGGGGTCTTGAAACAGTTATCTGATTTTGCAGAAGGGATAGTCATATTGGGAGGGGACTTAAATATGCCATTTAACCCGCAAATTGACACCTCTTCTGGCAAATCCTCCATCCCTCTGTCCAGACTTAAGAAGCTAAAGTGTATGTTGTCAGACCTCCGGTTGGTTGACATGTCGAGGGCCCTGCACCCGGGTTCTAGAGACTATACGTTTTCTCCAACGCGAACAACTCGTATAGTCGTATAGACTCCTCCTGTTAAGCCACCACGCTATGTCCTGGGATCCACAGGCCAGCATTGGAATTTTCTCTGGTCAGATCACGCCCCAATCTTCCTGTCCTTTGAGTTGCCCGGACTGTACCCAAGTAGCTGGGACTGGCGCCTTAATGATAACTTACTGAAAGACGGGGTCTGCCTGGCAGCGGTTGAAAGCACCATAGAGCATTTCCTATCTGACCATGTAAGCGACAGCACTTTCCTCCCCATCCAACGGGAAGCGCTAAAATGCGTTCTAAGAGGTACTCTAATTCAGACTAGATCTAGGCTTAAAAGGGAGAGATCCACTCTGATCAAGCAGACGTTAGCTCAGATCCAAAGCCTAGAACACGATCACAAGCTCTCACCTTCCAACGCCCTATGGCTGGAGTTGAAGAGGACGAGGGGGATACTACAAAGTCTATACAATCAGTGCTACCTGCGACACAGGGACAGGCTGGGAGCTATGCTCTATGAGAGTGCCAACAAGCCAGGCAGATTACTAGCTAGACTACTTCACCTTCGTAGTTCAGCCTCATACATCCCCAGCATTAAATTGCAGGGGGAATTTGAGACCTCCAATCCAGTGAGCATAGCGGGGGCTTTCAGGGATTACTATAGTTCTTTGCATAATCTACCCAGCTCCACCACCAGTGGGGCCAACCCCATTACAAAAGCGGCCGTCCGGGAGTATACTGACATGGAGGGCCCATTGTCGGAGATGGAGGGGCTTCTCTCCTCTGCGTCCCCGTCACCTCATTCCCTCTCCCGGAACAATATTCATACGGGGCCGTTGGGTTTTATCCCGAGATGGGAGGGGGAGCTGGATATGTCCCTCTCTGAAGAGGATCAAGCTAAAATGTTTTACCTAGCGCATAAGGCGGTGGTGGAGGGGGCCGCGCAGGAGAGGAGCTACAAGATTGTCTCCAGGTGGTATAGATGCCCATTGGACATCAAGAGATTTGCTCCCCTCTCCTCAGACCGGTGTTGGCGATGCCTTAATGAGGTGGGTGATATGACTCACATTTGGCGGGGTTGCCCAGCCATACGCTCCTTCTGGGATAGGGTGCTGAGCATATATACAGATGCCACCGGAGAATCAATCAGCAATTCCCCCCAGTTAACTCTTCTCTCCTTATGGGAGGGACCAGCATCACGTTACAGGATGGATATACTCTGCACAGTATCAGCAGTAATCCCCAGACACTGGAAATCACAAGAGATTCCCTCTTTGCGGGAATGGTTGACAGAACTGGAACGGATTAGGCGGGCAGAGGAACTGATCTGGGTTACCTCTGTGGAGCAAACTCAAGAATCGGTCCTTCAACATCTAACCACAAAGGACAATAATCATACCACCACCGGGAGGGGGTCCAAACGGAGTCCACTCGTCAGATTGCTTCATCAAGACGTGGTGAACAAATAATTAGTAAAATTCCTATTTTGCCCCTTGATATAGCGTCATAGTGCTCAACAATAAAGAACAAGATGGACCACGTTGCTTTTTGCTTCAACAATGTAATTAGCATATGCCTCCTAGCGCGCCTTGCTTTAACAAATCATTAGCACAATGGTCTGTAATGATCTTTGCCTCATCAAATTATTTAGAATAAGTGTTAGAAAGATTCAACACGTGATAAAATGAGCTCCTAAGACTTTTGGGATGAACAAATAAAAAAAAATAGAAGTCCCATTGTTCTACTTGGTCAACACATTATTAGTATAATGGCCCAGTTTCCTCTTTGCTTAAAGAAATAATAAGCATGAGCTCCAAAATGTATCTTGTTCTAGCAAAGAATTAGCATGAGCAATAATTCAAAATGAGCACCCCAAGGCTTCTGGGATCAACAAATAATTAGCATAAATTCAATTTAGATTTAGCTCCTCCAAGGCTGCTGAGATAAAGAAATAATTAGAAGAAGGAACTTGGTGCTCGTTGGTCAACAAATAATTAGCATGATGGCCCATGTGCTGCTTCTTGTCGCAAAACAAAGTTTTGCATAAGTCCTATTGTGTTTTTTGTTCAACAAAAAATTAGCATGAAGGCCCAAAGGGCTCTTTGCTATAGAAAATATTAGCATGAGCCCCATTTGCTTTCCGCTTCATAAATTAAGATGTAACGCTTCGTAGCTTAAAAAAAAATCATTAAAATGATCCCCATAAGGTTTTTGTTATAAAAAAATAATTAGCATAATTCCCATAGTGCCTCTTGTTTATCAAATAATTAGCATGAGGACCCATAGTGCTCTTTGCTATAGCCAGGGCCATATTTAGGGTTCATGCTGCCCTAGGCACTATTTGTGTACCCCCCCAACCAACGACAGAAAGGTGAGTTGAGTGGGCAATCGGGGGGGGGGGGGTTTACACAGCGAGGAATCTCAAATCGGGATGCCCCGGGGACAAGTACCAATCACCAATATAATCAAATTCCTGGTAATTTGTCAGGGGTCTGAAACCAGGAGGCCAGACATACACTTTAACTCCCCCCCCCCACATTCATCATTTACAGCCATCCAAAGACAATTCTACGAACGTTCTATCCCTGTCAGGTTTTCCCTACCACCTCTACTGGGTAATGCCATGATCTCCTTCACCATGATGTTAAAAAATACCTGTACAGACGGTACACTATTGAGGGCCAGACAGTATTTGCATAGTTGTTTTAAACCACTGGTTTTCTTCACCAGTTCCAAATCAAAAGTGATAGTAGAATCCTGTTCCCGTAAAAGTGTATGTAAGTCCAAGAGTTCCACTTAATCTTCAGGTTGATTGCAGGTTAGAAGTGCCAAATTGTTTTTTAGAAGTATTCTCCTACAAAATAGGACGAGCCCCCCTCCCCGGTGGGAGGATCGTGCGGCAGGGAGGCGGCGGAGAAGGGACCGCTCCTGCAGCGTGCGGCTGCTGGGGCAGCTCAAGTCTAAGCACATCCATGCAGGCTGGATCACTCGGTGCCCACAGGGAGGGAGACAGCAGGGGCGCCTGGTCATGGGCTGAATGCAGGCTTCCCTGGGGAATCATCACAGCCCTCCCTCCTCACTCCAGTATCCTGGTGGGGGGAATAGACAGGGGCACCTCTCCCGATCCCAGATGCATGGGACTTACCTGGATGAGGGGATGAGGGGGTGCAGCTAGAAGAGGAGCTGGATGATGCTCTGGAACTGTCCCCCTATAATTTGCCGTCGGTGGACTCCCAGATGGATGCTGGATGGGGGAATACAGGCATGCCTTCTCTTCCTGGGAGGGACCCTGACTCCATCTTATCAGGATCGGGTTCCCCCCGTGGGGCCCTGACCCCCCAGGCGCGGCCGGAGAGGGCGCACGATGTCCCAGTCTCCCCGTCCGGGATGACCGACTCTCCATGTTAGTCTCGGGGATCTGCCAGTATGGGTTTGGATGGAGCCCAGCGGATCCAGGATTGTCCCCTCCGAGATTGATCAGCACTGCATTAAGGCCCTTATTTCATCTCTGCCCATGAGGAAAGATTTCAAGACCTCTATCAACCGAATGGAGTCCACTTTCCGGAGATAAATGGACGAAGTATCAAAATCAGTGTCTGAAATAGACAACAGGGTTACCTCTGTGGAGCAAACTCAAGAATCGGTCCTTCAACGTCTAACCACACTGGACAATAATCATACCGCCACCAGGAGGGGGTCCAAACGGAGTCCACTCGTCAGATTGCTTCATCAAGACGTGGTGAACAAATAATTAGTAAAATTCCTATTTTGCCCCTTGATATAGCGTCATAGTGCTCAACAATAAAGAACAAGATGGACCACGTTGCTTTTTGCTTCAACAATGTAATTAGCATATGCCTCCTAGCGCGCCTTGCTTTAACAAATCATTAGCGCGATGGCCTGTAATGATTTTTGCCTCATCAAATTATTTAGAATAAGTGTTAGAAAGATTCAACACGTGATAAAATGAGCTCCTAAGACTTTTGGGATGAACAAATAAAAAAAAATAGCAGTCCCATTGTTCTACTTGGTCAACACATTATTAGTATGATGGCCCAGTTTCCTCTTTGCTTAAAGAAATAATAAGCATGAGCTCCAAAGTGTATCTTGTTCTAGCAAAGAATTAGCATGAGCAATAATTCAAAATGAGCACCCCAAGGCTTCTGGGATCAACAAATAATTAGCATAAATTCAATTTAGATTTAGCTCCTCCAAGGCTGCTGAGATAAAGAAATAATTAGAAGAAGGAACTTGGTGCTCGTTGGTCAACAAATAATTAGCATGATGGCCCATGTGCTGCTTCTTGTCGCAAAACAAAATTTTGCATAAGTCCTATTGTGTTTTTTGTTCAACAAAAAATTAGCATGAAGGCCCAAAGGGCTCTTTGCTATAGAAAATAATTAGCATGAGCCCCATTTGCTTTCCGCTTCATAAATTAAGATGTAACGCTTCGTAGCTTAAAAAAAATCATTAAAATGATCCCCATAAGGTTTTTGTTATAAAAAAATAATTAGCATAATTCCCATAGTGCCCCTTGTTTATCAAATAATTAGCATGAGGACCCATAGTGCTCTTTGCTATAGCCAGGGCCATATTTAGGGTTCATGCTGCCCTAGGCACTATTTGTGTACCCCCCAACCAACGGCGGAAAGGTGAGTTGAGTGGGCAATCGGGGGGGGGGGTTTACACACAGCGAGGAATCTCAAATCTGGATGCCCTGGGGACAAGTACCAATCACCAATATAATCAAATTCCTGGTGATTTGTCAGGGGTCTGAAACCAGGAGGCCAGACATACACTTTAACCCCCCCCCCCCATTCATCATTTACAGCCATCCAAAAACAATTCTACGAACGTCCTATCCCTGTCAGGTTTTCCCTACCACCTCTACTGGGTAATGCCATGATCTCCTTCACCATGATGTTAAAAAATACCTGTACAGACGGTACACTATTGAGGGCCGGACAGTATTTGCATAGTTGTTTTAAACCACTGGTTTTCTTCACCAGTTCCGAATCAAAAGTGATAGTAGAATCCTGTTCCCATAAAAGTGTATGTAAGTCCAAGAGTGCCACTTAATCTTCAGGTTGATTGCAGGTTAGAAGTGCCAAATTTTTTTTTAGAAGTATTCTCCTACAAAATAGGTAAAGATCTTTGATGAGTACAAATTTATCCGCGTTCCTAGTGGGTGAAACGGAAAGACCATGAGATAGAACTGATATCCCTCCCCGGCGGGAGGATCGTGCGGCAGGGAGGCGGCGGAGAAGGGACCGCTCCTGCGGCGTGCGGCTGCTGGGGCAGCTCAAGTCTAAGCACATCCATGCAGGCTGGATCACTCAGCGCCCCCAGGGAGGGAGACAGCAGGGGCGCCTGGTCATGGGCTGAATGCAGGCTTCCCTGGGGATTCATCACAGCCCTCCCTCCTCACTCCAGTATCCTGGTGGGGGGAATAGACAGGGGCACCTCTCCCGATCCCAGATGCATGGGACTTACCTGGATGAGGGGATGAGGGGGCGCAGCTAGAAGAGGAGCTGGATGATGCTCTGGGACCGTCCCCCTATAATTTGCCGTCGGTGGACTCCCAGATGGACGCTGGATGGGGGAATACAGGCATGCCTTCTGCTCCTGGGAGGGACCCTGACTCCATCTTATCAGGATCGGGTTCCCCCCGTGGGGCCCTGACCCCCCAGGCGCGGCCGGAGAGGTTGATCAGCACTGCATTAAGACCCTTATTTCATCTCTGCCCACGAGGAAAGATTTCGAGACCTTTATCAACCGAATGGAGTCCACTTTCCGGAGAGAAATGGACGAAGTATCAAAATCAGTGTCTGAAATAGACAACAGGGTTACCTCTATGGAGCAAACTCAAGATTCGGTCCTTCAATGTCTAACCGCGCTGGACAATAATCATACCGCCACCGGGAGGGGGTCCAAACGGAGTCCACTCGTCAGATTGCTTCATCAAGGAGCTGGATAGAGTGCACAGAGCCGCAGGCCCTAAAAACCCACACCCGCGCACGCCGAGGGACATTATTTGCCGAGTACACTTTTACAAGCTGAAAGAAGCCATCATGCGCCAGGCGTGGATCAACAAAGCCATTACGTTCAAAGGAGCACAGATCGTCCTGCTACTTTTTCTGAAACTATAAGTTTGTACAAAGATTTATACGGTGGCGAACTTGTACAGCCCCAACAAGGACCAGTCCCAATTTTGTCTTGGGGTCTTGAAACAGTTATCTGATTTTGCAGAAGGGATAGTCATATTGGGAGGGGACTTAAATATGCCATTTAACCCGCAAATTGACACCTCTTCTGGCAAATCCTCCATCCCTCTGTCCAGACTTAAGAAGCTAAAGTGTATGTTGTCAGACCTCCGGTTGGTTGACATGTCGAGAGCCCTGCACCCGGGTTCTAGAGACTATACGTTTTCTCCAACGCGAACAACATGTATAGTCGTATAGACTCCTCCTGTTAAGCCACCACGCTATGTCCTGGGATCCACAGGCCAGCATTGGAATTTTTCTCTGGTCAGATCACGCCCCAATCTTCCTGTCCTTTGAGTTGCCCGGACTGTACCCAAGTAGCTGGGACTGGCGCCTTAATGATAACTTACTGAAAGACGGGGTCTGCCTGGCAGCGGTTGAAAGCACCATAGAGCATTTCCTATCTGACCATGTAAGCGACAGCACTTTCCTCCCCATCCAACGGGAAGCGCTAAAATGCGTTCTAAGAGGTACTCTAATTCAGACTAGATCTAGGCTTAAAAGGGAGAGATCCACTCTGATCAAGCAGACGTTAGCTCAGATCCAAAGCCTAGAACACGATCACAAGCTCTCACCTTCCAACGCCCTATGGCTGGAGTTGAAGAGGACGAGGGGGATACTACAAAGTCTATACAATCAGTGCTACCTGCGACACAGGGACAGGCTGGGAGCTATGCTCTATGAGAGTGCCAACAAGCCAGGCAGATTACTAGCTAGACTACTTCACCCTCGTAGTTCAGCCTCATACATCCCCAGCATTAAATTGCAGGGGGAATTTGAGACCTCCAATCCAGTGAGCATAGCGGGGGCTTTCAGGGATTACTATAGTTCTTTGCATAATCTACCCAGCTCCACCACCAGTGGGGCCAACCCCATTACAAAAGCGGCTTCCAGGAGTGTATTGACATGGAGGGCCCATTGTCGGAGATGGAGGGGCTTCTCTCCTCTGCATCCCCGTCACCTCATTCCCTCTCCCGGAACAATATTCATACAGGGCCGTTGGGTTTTATCCCGAGATGGGAGGGGGAGCTGGATATGTCCCTCTCTGACGTAAGTTTGTCAATAAAATTTTATTGCGTGCGAAACCCCAATTTCTCCCGGTCACAGCGGTACCACATATGTATTGGTAGACACCCTTTCCTTGCCCAGGAGACTCCCCCAAACTGAAACAGAGCTTTAGGAGATTTTCAGATAAAATACAACTGCGCTACGTGCGCCTTGCAGTTTTTCTGGAAAAACAACCCTTTACATTTGAAATACTCCCCACAAACTATATATTCTCTGGAATTACACGTCTGAAGCTTGTTTATGTGGGCTTAGTTTTCTGGAAGTAATCCTGTGAAGAATTCTTAGGTTGCACAGGGTTTCCCTAAAAAAATGAATAAAAAAACTGAATAAATAACATGTTTTCCTAAAATATAAATATGCTAACAAGAAAAAACAAGCTAAATCTGAAAGAGGAAAATTATAGATATATATTTTGCAGCTTAGGCTTTAACATGAAATGTCTTGTTTGTAATCTTTCTACAGTTTTTTTTATATTTTTGTGTAAAAAAACAAAAAAATAAGTATTTTTTAGATAATTGTCTCCTTTATTTTAAATAAAACATTTTACTTTATTAGAGAAAACGATATTGCATGTGAAAGCCCAATTTCTCCCGATTACAACGGTACCACTTATGTATCGGTAGACCCCCCCAAACTGAAAATAGCACTTTATAACATTTACAAATAAAATACTACTACTATCCACACTATAAACATAAGGGGTTCATTAAAAAAAAAATGACATTGGAATTTGGGTCAAAAACCCTTAAAACTCCCCCAAAAATGATATGGGGTCCCCCTTACCCATCATAACCAGCCCTGGACCAGCTATGGAACAAGGTGCAAGGGCCAGCTTTGGTGGCCCCCCACCCTGCAGGCGACAAGCTCACATAGCCATGGCCCGGGCTCTTCTGCCCCCCCTGGGCTTTTGGGGAGGGAGGTAATTGGGGTGCTGGGGGTTAATGGCAAGTCACCCGCTAGACTTGCCAGCCCCCAGCCCTGTGAACTGGTATAGGGATTTTATGGATCCCTTACCAGTTCACAAGGGGTTAAGTGTAAAAAAAAAAACACAAAAACAAGCAGAAAAAATATTTTATTTATTTTTTTAATACTTACCTCCCATCCATCCCGGTTTCCCACGCTGATAAATCTGGCTTCTGCTCTCCTGCTGCAGCTGGAAGCCTTTTATAGCTGCTGGGCGACAGAACATAAGGGGTTAATTTAAAAAAAATGACATAGGGCCCCCCATCCTGCAGCCTACAAGCCCATGTGGGCCCGGGCTCTTCTGCCCCCCCCCCGGGCTTTGAGGAGGCAGGTAATAGGGGTGCCGGGGGTTAATGGCAAGTCACCTGTTAGCCGCAGGTGACTTGCCAGCCCCCAGCCTTGTGAACTGGTATAGGGGTCTCATGGACCCCTTATCAGTTCACAAGGGGTTAACAGAATAAATAAAAACACACACACACACACAATAAAAAAATGACATTTATTAACTTTTTTCTACTTTACTCACCTCCTATCCTCTGCCCCTGGCGATCTCCGATGACAGCTGACAGTCTGCTCGGGAGCTGACAGAGCCTGGGGGGGGGCGATCACAGCCCTCTCCCCCTCCCCACCTCTCTCCTCCAAGTACCCAAGCAGACTGATTCAGAGTCTCGCGTGTCGGTATTAAGAAGCCGGCTGCTGGTGACATCACAATGATGTCACATGGCCCCACCCCCAGGGGCAGGGCTAGCAGACCCAATCCAGAAAGTGGGGGGGGAGGGTGATTTCTCACTCTCTCCTCACCACGGAAGAGCCTGGGGAGGCCTCCCCAGTGAAGAGGAGACCCGTTGGGAGGCAACGCGGCCTCAGGTTAGTAAATGTCATTTTACATTTTTTTTTTTACAGTTAGCAGCTGCTGCTGCCGAACCGGGGGGGAGGCTATTCCGGGGGCTCTCCTGGAGCCATCCGAGCCCCCCACGGGGGATCGGATGGCACCAAATTAAAGAGGAGACCCGGACTTATCCAAAGAGGGGTCAGATGAGTATTTTACTTTTATATTTATATATTTTTTACTGTGGGGGTTTAAAGTCAGCTACGTGAGTCTCACAAATAATTAGTGGAGGACTCTTTGCTATAGCCAGGGCCATATTTAGGGTTCATGCTGCCCTAGGCACTATTTGTGTACCCCCCCAACCAACGGCGGAAAGGTGAGTTGAGTGGGCAATCGGGGGGGGGTTTACACACAGCGAGGAATCTCAAATCTGGATGCCCCGGGGACAAGTACCAATCACCAATATAATCAAATTCCTGGTGATTTGTCAGGGGTCTGAAACCAGGAGGCCAGACATACACTTTAACCCCCCCCCCCCCACATTCATCATTTACAGCCATCCAAAAACAATTCTACGATCGTTCTATCCCTGTCAGGTTTTCCCTACCACCTCTACTGGGTAATGCCATGATCGCCTTCACCATGATGTTAAAAAATACCTGTACAGACGGTACACTATTGAGGGCCGGACAGTATTTGCATAATTGTTTTAAACCACTGGTTTTCTTCACCAGTTCGGAATCAAAAGTGATAGTAGAATCCTGTTCCCGTAAAAGTGTATGTAAGTCCAAGAGTGCCACTTAATCTTCAGGTTGATTGCAGGTTAGAAGTGCCAAATTGTGAAAGCCCAATTTCTCCCGATTACAACGGTACCACTTATGTATCGGTAGACCCCCCCAAACTGAAAATAGCACTTTATAACATTTACAAATAAAATACTACTACTATCCACACTATAAACATAAGGGGTTCATTAAAAAAAAAATGACATTGGAATTTGGGTCAAAAACCCTTAAAACTCCCCCAAAAATGATATGGGGTCCCCCTTACCCATCATAACCAGCCCTGGACCAGCTATGGAACAAGGTGCAGGGGCCAGCTTTGGTGGCCCCCCACCCTGCAGGCGACAAGCTCACATAGCCATGGCCCGGGCTCTTCTGCCCCCCCTGGGCTTTTGGGGAGGGAGGTAATTGGGGTGCTGGGGGTTAATGGCAAGTCACCCGCTAGACTTGCCAGCCCCCAGCCCTGTGAACTGGTATAGGGATTTTATGGATCCCTTACCAGTTCACAAGGGGTTAAGTGTAAAAAAAAAAACACAAAAACAAGCAGAAAAAATATTTTATTTTTTTTTTTAATACTTACCTCCCATCCATCCCGGTTTCCCACGCTGATAAATCTGGCTTCTGCTCTCCTGCTGCAGCTGGAAGCCTTTTATAGCTGCTGGGCGACAGAACATAAGGGGTTAATTTAAAAAAAATGACATAGGGCCCCCCATCCTGCAGCCTACAAGCCCATGTGGGCCCGGGCTCTTCTGCCCCCCCCCCCGGGCTTTGAGGAGGCAGGTAATAGGGGTGCTGGGGGTTAATGGCAAGTCACCTGTTAGCCGCAGGTGACTTGCCAGCCCCCAGCCTTGTGAACTGGTATAGGGGTCTCATGGACCCCTTATCAGTTCACAAGGGGTTAACAGAATAAATAAAAACACACACACACACACACAATAAAAAAATGACATTTATTAACTTTTTTCTACTTTACTCACCTCCTATCCTCTGCCCCTGGCGATCTCCGATGACAGCTGACAGTCTGCTCGGGAGCTGACAGAGCCTGGGGGGGGGCGATCACAGCCCTCTCCCCCTCCCCACCTCTCTCCTCCAAGTACCCAAGCAGACTGATTCAGAGTCTCGCGTGTCGGTATTAAGAAGCCGGCTGCTGGTGACATCACAATGATGTCACATGGCCCCACCCCCAGGGGCAGGGCTAGCAGACCCAATCCAGAAAGTGGGGGGGGAGGGTGATTTCTCACTCTCTCCTCACCACGGAAGAGCCTGGGGAGGCCTCCCCAGTGAAGAGGAGACCCGTTGGGAGGCAACGCGGCCTCAGGTTAGTAAATGTCATTTAAAATTTTTTTTTTTACAGTTAGCAGCTGCTGCTGCCGAACCGGGGGGGAGGCTATTCCGGGGGCTCTCCTGGAGCCATCCGAGCCCCCCACGGGGGATTAAAGAGGAGACCCGGACTGATCCAACGAGGGGTCAGATGAGTATTTTACTTTTATATTTATATTTTTTTTACTGTGGGGGTTTAAAGTCAGCTACGTGAGTCTCACGTAGCTGGCACTTAAGTGGAGTAGAGGCTTCTACGTGAGACTCACGTAGATGGCACTAGAAGGGTTAATCCGCTTGTGTTTTTTTTGTTTCACCTAGTAATTACAAATTTGCCCCGTAAAGCTTCTTGCTTCAACAAATCATACAAATGAGCCCTCTAGGGCTTCTGTGGTGAACAAATAATTAGTGGAGGACTCTTTGCTATAGCCAGGGCCATATTTAGGGTTCATGCTGCCCTAGGCACTATTTGTGTACCCCCCCAACCAACGGCGGAAAGGTGAGTTGAGTGGGCAATCGGGGGGGGGGGGTTTACACACAGCGAGGAATCTCAAATCTGGATGCCCCGGGGACAAGTACCAATCACCATTATAATCAAATTCCTGGTGATTTGTCAGGGGTCTGAAACCAGGAGGCCAGACATACACTTTAACCCCCCCCCCCCACATTCATCATTTACAGCCATCCAAAAACAATTCTACGATCGTTCTATCCCTGTCAGGTTTTCCCTACCACCTCTACTGGGTAATGCCATGATCGCCTTCACCATGATGTTAAAAAATACCTGTACAGACGGTACACTATTGAGGGCCGGACAGTATTTGCATAGTTGTTTTAAACCACTGGTTTTCTTCACCAGTTCCGAATCAAAAGTGATAGTAGAATCCTGTTCCCGTAAAAGTGTATGTAAGTCCAAGAGTGCCACTTAATCTTCAGGTTGATTGCAGGTTAGAAGTGTCAAATTGTTTTTTAGAAGTATTCTCCTACAAAATAGGTAAAGATCTTTGATGAGTACAAATTTATCCGCGTTCCTAGTGGGTGAAACGGAAAGACCATGAGATAGAACTGATATCTCACCAGTACAAGAGACGTCTCATTTTGACTTTTTGCCTGTACTAATTAGCTGGGCAGATATAGTACATATCACACTGAGCTGCGGTGGAGCGAGAGGAGGCGGGCGGACGTGCCCCTTCTGTGTCCCGGCTGCTGACCAGGACCGCGGTTGCAGCGGAGGTGGAGCGGGCGGGCTCTCCGCTGCTCGCGAGTGCCGGAGGTGAGGGGGCGATGCGGCGGGAGCCGGCAGAGAGGCGCGGGGTGGGGGACGAGCCCCCCTCCCCGGCGGGAGGATCGTGCGGCAGGGAGGCGGCGGAGAAGGGACCGCTCCTGCGGCGTGCGGCTGCTGGGGCAGCTCAAGTCTAAGCACATCCATGCAGGCTGGATCGCTCGGCGCCCACAGGGAGGGAGACAGCAGGGGCGCCTGGTCATGGGCTGAATGCAGGCTTCCCTGGGGATTCATCACAGCCCTCCCTCCTCACTCCAGTATCCTGGTGGGGGGAATAGACAGGGGCACCTCTCCCGATCCCAGATGCATGGGACTTACCTGGATGAGGGGGCGCAGCTAGAAGAGGAGCTGGATGATGCTCTGGAACCGTCCCCCTATAATTTGTCGTCGGTGGACTCCCAGATGGGCGCTGGATGGGGGAATACAGGCATGCCTTCTCCTCCTGGGAGGGACCCTGACTCCATCTTATCAGCATCGCCCTGACCCCCCAGGCGCGGCCGGAGAGGGCGCACGATGTCCCAGTCTCCCCGTCCGGGATGACCGCCTCTCCATGTTGGTCTCGGGGATCTGCCAGTATGGGTTTGGATGGAGCCCAGCGGATCCAGGATTGTCCCCTCCGAGATTGATCAGCACTGCATTAAGGCCCTTATTTCATCTCTGCCCACGAGGAAAGATTTCGAGACCTTTATCAACCGAATGGAGTCCACTTTCCGGAGATAAATGGAGGAAGTATCAAAATCAGTGTCTGAAATAGACAACAGGGTTACCTCTATGGAGCAAACTCAAGATTCGGTCCTTCAACGTCTAACCGCGCTGGACAATAATCATACCGCCACCGGGAGGGGGTCCAAACGGAGTCCACTTGTCAGATTGCTTTATCAAGGAGCTGGATAGAGTGCACAGAGCCGCAGGCCCTAAAAACCCAGACCCGCGCAGGCCGAGGGACATTATTTGCCGAGTACACTTTTACAAGCTGAAAGAAGCCATCATGCGCCAGGCGTGGATCAAAAAAGCCATTACGTTCAAAGGAGCACAGATCGTCCTGCTACTTTTTCTGAAACTATAAATTTGTACAAAGATTTATACGGTGGCGAACTTGTACATCTGATTTTGCAGAAGGGATAGTCATATTGGGAGGGGACTTAAATATGCCATTTAACCCGCAAATTGACACCTCTTCTGGCAAATCCTCCATCCCTCTATCCAGACTTAAGAAGCTAAAGTGTATGCTGTCAGACCTCCGGTTGGTTGACATGTCGAGAGCCCTGCACCCGGGTTCTAGAGACTATACGTTTTCTCCAACGCGAACAACTCGTATAGTCGTATAGACTCCTCCTGTTAAGCCACCACGCTATGTCCTGGGATCCACAGGCCAGCATTGGAATTTTCTCTGGTCAGATCACGCCCCAATCTTCCTGTCCTTTGAGTTGCCCGGACTGTACCCAAGTAGCTGGGACTGGCGCCTTAATGATAACTTACTGAAAGACGGGGTCTGCCTGGCAGCGGTTGAAAGCACCATAGAGCATTTCCTATCTGACCATGTAAAAGCGACAGCACTTTCCTCCCCATTCAACGGGAAGCGCTAAAATGCGTTCTAAGAGGTACTCTAATTCAGACTAGATCTAGGCTTAAAAGGGAGAGATCCACTCTGATCAAGCAGACGTTAGCTCAGATCCAAAGCCTAGAACACGATCACAAGCTCTCACCTTCCAACGCCCTATGGCTGGAGTTGAAGAGGACGAGGGGGATACTACAAAGTCTATACAATCAGTGCTACCTGCGACACAGGGACAGGCTGGGAGCTATGCTCTATGAGAGTGCCAACAAGCCAGGCAGATTACTAGCTAGACTACTTCACCCTCGTAGTTCAGCCTCATACATCCCCAGCATTAAATTGCAGGGGGAATTTGAGACCTCCAATCCAGTAAGCATAGCGGGGGCTTTCAGGGATTACTATAGTTCTTTGCATAATCTACCCAGCTCCACCACCAGTGGGGCCAACCCCATTACAAAAGCGGCCGTCCAGGAGTATATTGACATGGAGGGCCCATTGTCGGAGATGGAGGGGCTTCTCTCCTCTGCGTCCCCGTCACCTCATTCCCTCTCCCGGAACAATATTCATATGGGGCCGTTGGGTTTTATCCCGAGATGGGAGGGGGAGCTGGATATGTCCCTCTCTGAAGAGGATCAAGCTAAAATGTTTTACCTAGCGCATAAGGCGGTGGTGGAGGGGGCCGCGCAGGAGAGGAGCTACAAGATTGTCTCCAGATGGTATAGATGCCCATCGGACATCAAGAGATTTGCTCCCCTCTCCTCAGACCGGTGTTGGCGATGCCTTAATGAGGGGGGCGATATGACTCACATTTGGTGGGGTTGCCCAGCCATACGCTCCTTCTGGGATAGGGTGCTGAGCATATATACAGATGCCACCGGAGAATCATATAGCAATTCCCCCCAGTTAACTCTTCTCTCCTTATGGGAGGGACCAGCATCACGTTACAGGATGGATATACTCTGCACAGTATCAGCAGTAATCCCCAGACACTGGAAATCACAAGAGATTCCCTCTTTGCGGGAATGGTTGACAGAACTGGAACGGATTAGGCGGGCAGAGGAACTGATCTGGGGAGATAAGGGGCTCAGGGACAAGTATGCGCTAACCTGGACCTGTTGGGAGAATCTACGGGACTCGGATAGGTTTACAGACAGGCTCAATCAGCTAGGGTAACGCTGTGATTGCCCCGTATCTTTGGCTAGGTTCTCACGGGAGTTGGTGTGAGGTTTCTCAAGTTACTAAGTCAAGACTAGCCTTCCCTCTTCTCTTTCTCCTTTCCCTCTATCGTCTCTCCTTTCTCTATCCTTGTTAGGTACACCAGGAATCTCTTTGCAGCGGAGTCTCTCTCACCCTCATAACCCAGGCACCCGGGGAGCATTCGGACGGTAGCCGGGCGTGGGGCTTCTTTGTGGTGTGATATGACTCCTATGGTTGTTGTTCTGAACCTTTCTCTGTTAAAACGTCTTTTGGTTTATCGTGTCTTAGATCTTACTCTGTACCGAAACAGGGACTGTTCCCTATGTATTGTTTCCGCTTATATGTTTCAATAAAAACAGATTATACAAAAAAAACTAGAAGAGGCCTATGAGAGTAGAAAGACATTGCTGATGGCCACACCACCCTGAATGTGCCTGATCTCATCTGATCTTGGAAGCTAAGCAGGGACAGGCACGGTCATTACATGGATGGGGGACTGCCTGGGAATACCGGGTGCCGTAAGCTTTTCTTTTGGCCAATAGCAGAGGTCCAGGGGACTTAGAAAAAAACCGTGGGAAATAGAAAAAAAAAGGCCCTTTCACACCAAAAACTAGAAGAGGCCTATGAGAGTATGACTTCGCCAATGGCCACACCACCCTGAATGTGCCTAATCTAGTTAGGTCTTGGAAGCTAAGCAGCTTAGTTCTCGGTCAATACTTGGATGGGGATGCTGGGTGCCGTAAGCTTTTCTTTTGGCCAATAGCAGAGGTCCAGGGGACGTCAGCTATGGCCATACCACCCTGACTGGGAATACCGGCTGCCGTAGGCTTTTCTTTTGGCCAAAAGCAGAGGCCTATGAGAGAAGAAAGACAATGCCTATGGCCACACCACCGTGAATGCACCTGATCTCGTCTGATCTTGGGAACTAAGCAGGGTCGGGCCCGGTCAGTTCTAGGATGGTAGACCGCTGGCGGAAGTCCAGGGGACTATGAGAGTAGATCTTATTGCGTGTGAAATCCCAATTTCTCCTGGTTACAACGGTACCACATATGTATTGGTAGACACCCTTTCCTGCCCAGGAGACTCCCCCAAACTGAAACAGCACTTTAAGAGATTTTTAGATCAAATACAGCCATGCTAAGCACCTTGTAGTTTTTTAATAAAAACAACTCTTTAAGTTTGAAATACCCCCCACAAACTATATATTCTCCGGAAATACACACTTCACGCTTTCTAGGCGTACCAGGCTTGTGGATGTTGCCACAGTTTTCTGGAAGTTCTCCCTCAATGTATTCTTTGGTTACACAGAGCTTCGCTAAAAATGGATAAAAAAGCAGGATCAAAGCCACATTTTCCTAAAAAAAAACTATATGCAAACAAGAAAAAACAAGTTAATCTGAAAAAGCCATATCCTCCGAACAGAACGATACCCAACATGCATAGCTACTGTCAAAAGAAGAGTTGCCTTGGCTACCGTGGCTGATATTTGAGGAGTCAGACGAATTTCGGGATCTGGTGAACGGGCAGGCATACAGGGGACATAATGATTCAGCCCGGAGTAAGGCGAGTCTGAGCTCACAGAGAAAAGTTGAGGATACAGAGACTTAGTACAGAGCCCTCAGGAAAGGGCCCCCCCTCCCTCCCACCTACCCCCTCTTAGCACCCCCTTACCCCTCACCTCTGTTAGACAACCCACACATACCAGTAATATGCATACCTAATATGTAAAGAATTGTATTATTTAATCTGCTGTGTTCACATGCCTGCATTGTATGCGTTGTCAATTACCCTGTATTGTCTTTTCCTTCTTGCAACAAAACCTAAATAAAGAATATTAAAAAAAAAAAGAAGAGTTGTCAAACACCAAAAAGTAAAGCATGTGCTAAAATTTGCTTGAAAATTTTAGCTCTGCAGACAAAGTGCGCACCTTGCGCTTTTTCTACCAAAACAACCATTTACATTTGGAATACCCCCCACAAACCATACATTCCTTGAAAGTAGACATGATAAGCTTTCTAAGCGTACCCAGCATGTTGTAGTGGGCCCATCTTTCTGAAAGTAATCCCTCAAAGAATTCTTTGGTCGCACAGGGTTCCCTTAAAAAATGTATAATAAAGCAGAATAAAAAATGAGTTTTCCTAAAATATCAATGTGCAAACAAGAAAAAACAAGCTAAATCTAAAAGCGCAAGGTCCCCCGAGCAGAACGATACCCAACATGCATAGGTACTTTTAACCCTTTTAACAGCCAGCCTACTTGAGGTTTTGTCACCCTCTCTTGACAGGTCATTTTTAACTATTTTGCGCTATGCTTAACTGTGATTTTTGCAGGTATTTCCAGGAAAATGATATATTTTATTTTTGCGGCAGAGTTTAGGCTTTAACATGAAATGTCTTGTTTGTAATTTTTTTGCTGTTTTTTAAAATATATTTGAGTAAATTAAACAAAACAAAATAAAATTTTAGAAAATTGTCTCCTTTATTTCAAATAAAACCTTTTTTTTTTTAAAAGAAAACCATATTGCATGTGAAAGCCCCATTTCTCCCGATTACAACGGTACCACATATGTATCGGTAGCCCCCCATTACTGTTAAGAAGACCCCCCAAAATGAAGTGAACACTTTATAACATCTAAAAATAAAATACAACTACAATCCACACTATAAAGGGTTAAATCAAGAAAAAAATTGGCATGGGGTTCCCCTTCCAAGGGGGGGGGGGTAATCCCCTTTTTTAAAAAAAATTTAAGGGTTAAAAACCCCTGAAAATTCCCATAAAAATGACATGGGGTCAAACCAGCCAAACCAGCCCGGGGATCAGCTATGGAGGGCTTGTAGAACAGGGCGCAGGGGCCAGCTTTGGTGGCCCCCCACCCTGTCAAGTACAAGCCCGCACCGCCTAAATCAGCCCGGGCCCTTCTGCCCCCCCTGGGCTTCGGGGAGGCAGGTAATAGCGGGGCCGGGGTTAATGGCAAGTCACCCGCTAGCCACAGGTGACTTGACAGCCCCCCAGCCTTGTGAACTGGTATAGGGGTTTCATGGACTTCTTACAAGTTCACAGTGGACCAACACCCAGGACTGATCGGCCCGGGAATCTATAAGATTCCCAGACCGTTCTATTCCCTCCCCCGGGGCATCCAAAATCGGAACACCCGCTACCACTTACCTGAACCTGAATCCCGGTCCTACGGCACATGCGCGGCTGCATCCCCGCTATCCCTCTAGCAGGGCGTGTGCCCGCGCTGGCTATTTATGAATGGCCGGCGCGGGCACGCTCCCTGTTAGAGGGAAGTGGGGGATGCGGTCTCCAGCACGCTCAGAGTGGCTGAGCTTAGACGTCTCTTAGGCGTCCATAACTCAGCCGCTCTGAGCGCGCTGATTGGACGAGTGGCCGCGCATGCACCATAGGATTGGGGTGAGATGAGTTATTGTGGGCGATTGGGGGGGTTTCCCACAACGGGCATCCCCCATCGGGATGCCCCAGGGGAAAGGACCAATACCCAGGATAGTCAAAATCCTGGGTGTTGGTGCACTTTAAATGTAAAAAAAAACACAAACACACCACAAAATGCTGGAAGCATTTTATACCTGCTGTGTAACAGGACATAAGCGGTTAATTAAAAAAAAATTGACATAGGGTCCCCCCTCCCGGGGGGGCATTTTATTTTGGAATTTGGGTTAAAAACCCTTAAAAATCCCCCAAAATATGACATAGGGTCCCCCCTACCCAGCATTACCGGCCCAGGCCAGCTATGGGGGCTTGTAGAACAGGGCGCAGGTGGCCCCTGGCCCTGCAGGCTACTAGCCCACATAGCCACTAAGTGGCCCGGGCCCTTCTGCCACCCCTGGCCATTGGGGAGGCAGGTAATGGGGGGGCTGGGGGTTAATGGCAAGTCACCCACTAGCCGCAGGTGACTTGCCAGACCCAGAGCCTTGTGAACTGGTATAAGGGGTCTCATGGGCCCCTTACCAGTTCACAAAGGGTTAAAATACAACTACAATCCACACTATAAAGGGTTAAATCAAGAAAAAAATTGGCATGGGGTTCCCCTTCCAAGGGGGGGGGTAATCCCCTTTTTTTAAAAAAATTTAAGGGTTAAAAACCCCTGAAAATTCCCATAAAAATGACATGGGGTCCCCCCTACCCAGCCAAACCAGCCCGGGGATCAGCTATGGAGGGCTTGTAGAACAGGGCGCAGGGGCCAGCTTTGGTGGCCCCCCACCCTGCCAAGTACAAGCCCGCACCGCCTAAATCAGCCCGGGCCCTTCTGCCCCCCCTGGGCTTCGGGGAGGCAGGTAATAGCGGGGCCGGGGTTAATGGCAAGTCACCCGCTAGCCACAGGTGACTTGACAGCCCCCCAGCCTTGTGAACTGGTATAGGGGTTTCATGGACTTCTTACAAGTTCACAATGGGTTAAAGTGGACCAACACCCAGGACTGATCGGCCCGGGAATCTATAAGATTCCCAGACCGTTCTATTCCCTCCCCCGGGGCATCCAAAATCGGAACACCCGCTACCACTTACCTGAACCTGAATCCCGGTCCTACGGCACATGCGCGGCTGCATCCCCGCTATCCCTCTAGCAGGGCGTGTGACCGCGCTGGCTATTTATGAATGGCCGGCGCGGGCACGCTCCCTGTTAGAGGGAAGTGGGGGATGCGGTCTCCAGCACGCTCAGAGTGGCTGAGCTTAGACGTCTCTTAGGCGTCCATAACTCAGCCGCTCTGAGCGCGCTGATTGGACGAGTGGCCGCGCATGCACCATAGGATTGGGGTGAGATGAGTTATTGTGGGCGATTGGGGGGGTTTCCCACAACGGGCATCCCCCATCGGGATGCCCCAGGGGAAAGGACCAATACCCAGGATAGTCAAAATCCTGGGTGTTGGTCCACTTTAAATGTAAAAAAAAACACAAACACACCACAAAATGCTGGAAGCATTTTATACCTGCTGTGTAACAGGACATAAGCGGTTAATTAAAAAAAAATTGACATAGGGTCCCCCCTCCCGGGGGGGCATTTTATTTTGGAATTTGGGTTAAAAACCCTTAAAAATCCCCCAAAATATGACGTAGGGTCCCCCCCTACCCAGCATTACCGGCCCAGGCCAGCTATGGGGGCTTGTAGAACAGGGCGCAGGTGGCCCCTGGCCCTGCAGGCTACTAGCCCACATAGCCACTAAGTGGCCCGGGCCCTTCTGCCACCCCTGGCCATTGGGGAGGCAGGTAATGGGGGGGCTGGGGGTTAATGGCAAGTCACCCACTAGCCGCAGGTGACTTGCCAGACCCAGAGCCTTGTGAACTGGTATAAGGGGTCTCATGGGCCCCTTACCAGTTCACAAAGGGTTAACTGTAAAAAAAACACACCACACAAAAGTATTTTATAAAAAAAAAAATGTTCTTACTGTACTCACTGTCCCTCACCGCTGTGCTGACAGATGCCGGTGATCGGCCGGTGATCGGCATTCAGAGAAGGGGGAGGCAGGAGATCAGAGGATCTCCTGCCACCTCCTTCCCCGGGCACCGATCACTGATCGGGGCCGGGATGACGTCATTAGCCACGCCCCAAAAGGGGCGGTGCTTAGCTGCAAGATGGCGGCTGCCGTCGGAGGAGCAGAGGGGAGAGAGCCTCCCATTCTCTCTCCTGAAGATTGGTAAGTCCTGGGGGGGGATCGGAGGCCCCCCAGGTGAAGAGGAGGGACAGCGGGAGCCAGCGCACACGCAGGTAAGTGAATGTCATTTTTTTTTTTTTTACAGTTAGCAGCTGCTGCTGCCAAAGCGGGGGGGGGCTATACTGGGGGCTCTCCTGGAGCCATCCGAGCTCCCACGGGGGATCGGATGGCACCAAATTAAAGAGGAGACCCGGCCGGATCCAACGAGGGGTCAGGTGAGTATTTTTTATTTTTATTTTTTTAACTACCAGCGGGGAAAGTCAAGCACGTATTGGTAGACACCCTTTCCTGCCCAGGAGACTCCCCCAAACTGAAACAGCACTTTAAGAGATTTTTAGATCAAATACAGCCATGCTAAGCACCTTGCAGTTTTTTAATAAAAACAACCCTTTAAAGTTTGAAATACCCCCCACAAACTATATATTCTCCGGAAATACACACTTCACGCTTTCTAGGCGTACCAGGCTTGTTGATGTTGCCACAGTTTTCTGGAAGTTCTCCCTCAATGTATTCTTTGGTTACACAGAGCTTCCCTAAAAATGGATAAAAAAAGCAGGATCAAAGCCACATTTTCCTAAAAAAAAAACTATATGCAAACAAGAAAAAAACAAGTTAATCTGAAAAAGCAACATCCTCCGAACAGAACGATACCCAACATGCATAGCTACTGTCAAAAGAAGAGTTGCCTTGGCTACCGTGGCTGATATTTGAGGAGTCAGACGAATTTCGGGATCTGGTGAACGGGCAGGCATACAGGGGACATAATGATTCTGCCCAGAGTAAGGTGAGTCTGAGCTCACAGAGAAAAGTTGAGGATACAGAGACTTAGTACAGAGCCCTCAGGAAAGGGCCCCCCCTCCCTCCCACCTACCCCCTGTGCATCCCCTCCCCCTCTTAGCACCCCCTTACCCCTCACCTCTGTTAGACAACCCACACATACCAGTAATATGCATACCTAATATGTAAAGAATTGTATTATTTAATCTGCTGTGTTCACATGCCTGCATTGTATGCGTTGTCAATTACCCTGTATTGTCTTTTCCTTCTTGCAACAAAACCTAAATAAAGAATATTAAAAAAAAAAAGAAGAGTTGCCAAACACCAAAAAGTAAAGCATGTGCTAAAATTTGCTTGAAAATTTTAGCTCTGCAGACAAAGTGCGCACCTTGTGCTTTTTCTACCAAAACAACCATTTACATTTGGAATACCCCCCACAAACCATACATTCCTTGAAAGTAAACATGATAAGCTTTCTAAGCGTACCCAGCATGTTGTAGTGGGCCCATCTTTCTGAAAGTAATCCCTCAAAGAATTCTTTGGTCGCACAGGGTTCCCTTAAAAAATGTATAATAAAGCAGAATAAAAAATGAGTTTTCCTAAAATATCAATGTGCAAACAAGAAAAAACAAGCTAAATCTAAAAGCGCAAGGTCCCCCGAGCAGAACGATACCAAACATGCATAGGTACTTTTAACAGCCAGCCTACTTGAGGTTTTGTCACCCTCTCTTGACAGGTCATTTTTAACTATTTTGCGCTATGCTTAACTGTGATTTTTGCAGGTATTTCCAGGAAAATGATATATTTTATTTTTGCGGTAGAGTTTAGGTTTTAACATAAAATGTCTTGTTTGTAATTTTTTTGCTGTTTTTTTAAAATATTAAAGTAGTATTAGAGTAAATTAAACAAAACAAAATAAAATTTTAGAAAATTGTCTCCTTTATATCAAATAAAACCTTTTTTTTTGTGTTTTAAAGAAAACCATATTGCATGTGAAAGCCCCATTTCTCCCGATTACAATGGTACCACATATGTATCGGTAGCCCCCCGTTACTGTTCAGAAACCCCCCCCCCAAACTGAAAAGAACACTTTATAACATGTAAAAATAAAATACAACTACAATCCACACTATAAAGGGTTAAATCAAGAAGAAAATTGGCATGGGGTTCCCCTTCCAAGGGGGGGGGGGGGGGTAATCCCCTTTTTTAAAAAAAATTTAAGGGTTAAAAACCCCTGAAAATTCCCATAAAAATGACATGGGGTCCCCCCTACCCAGCCAAACCAGCCCGGGGATCAGCTATGGAGGGCTTGTAGAACAGGGCGCAGGGGCCAGCTTTGGTGGCCCCCCACCCTGTCAAGTACAAGCCCGCACCGCCTAAATCAGCCCGGGCCCTTCTGCCCCCCCTGGGCTTCGGGGAGGCAGGTAATAGCGGGGCCGGGGTTAATGGCAAGTCACCCGCTAGCCACAGGTGACTTGACAGCCCCCCAGCCTTGTGAACTGGTATAGGGGTTTCATGGACTTCTTACAAGTTCACAATGGGTTAAAGTGGACCAACACCCAGGACTGATCGGCCCGAGAATCTATAAGATTCCCAGACCGTTCTATTCCCTCCCCCGGGGCATCCAAAATCGGAACACCCGCTACCACTTACCTGAACCTGAATCCCGGTCCTACGGCACATGCGCGGCTGCATCCCCGCTATCCCTCTAGCAGGGTGTGTGCCCACGCTGGCTATTTATGAATGGCTGGCGCGGGCACGCTCCCTGTTAGAGGGAAGTGGGGGATGCGGTCTCCAGCACGCTCAGAGTGGCTGAGCTTAGACGTCTCTTAGACGTCCATAACTCAGCCGCTCTGAGCGCGCTGATTGGACGAGTGGCCGCGCATGCACCATAGGATTGGGGTGAGATGAGTTATTGGGGGGGTTTCCCACAACGGGCATCCCCCATCGGGATGCCCCAGGGGGAAAGGACCAATACCCAGGATAGTCAAAGTCCTGGGTGTTGGTCCACTTTAAATGTAAAAAAAAACACAAACACACCACAAAATGCTGGAAGCATTTTATACCTGCTGTGTAACAGGACATAAGCGGTTAATTAAAAAAAAAATTGACATAGGGTCCCCCCTCCCGGGAGGGGGGGGGCATTTTATTTTGAATTTGGGTTAAAAATCCTTAAAAATCCCCCAAAATATGACGTAGGGTCCCCGCTACCCAGCATTACCGACCCAGGCCAGCTATGGGGGCTTGTAGAACAGGGCGCAGGTGGCCCCTGGCCCTGCAGGCTACTAGCCCACATAGCCACTAAGTGGCCCGGGCCCTTCTGCCACCCCTGGCCATTGGGGAGGCAGGTAATGGGGGGGCTGGGGGTTAATGGCAAGTCACCCACTAGCCGCAGGTGACTTGCCAGACCCAGAGCCTTGTGAACTGGTATAAGGGGTCTCATGGGCCCCTTACCAGTTCACAAAGGGTTAACTGTAAAAAAACCACACCACACAAAAGTATTTTATAAAAAAAAAAAAATGTTCTTACTGTACTCACCTCCGATTGTAAGCTCTTGTCCCTCGCCACTGTGCTGACAGATGCCGGTGATCAGCCGGTGATCAGCCGGTGATCGGCATTCAGAGAAGGGGGAGGCAGGAGATCAGAGGATCTCCTGCCACCTCCTTCCCCGGGCACCGATCACTGATCGGGGCCGGGATGACATCATTAGCCACGCCCCCAAAGGGGAGGGGCTTAGCTGCAAGATGGCGGCTGCCGTCGGAGGAGCAGAGGGGAGAGAGCCTCCCATGCTCTCTCCTGAAGATTGGTAAGTCCTGGGGGGGGTTTGGAGGCCCCCCAGGTGAAGAGGAGGGACAGCGGGAGCCAGCGCACATGCAGGTAAGTGAATGTCATTTTTTTTTTTTTTTACAGTTAGCAGCTGCTGCTGCCAAAGCGGTGGGGGGTGGGGTGGGCCTATACTGGGGGCTCTCCTGGAGCCATCCGAGCTCCCACGGGGGATCGGATGGCACCAAATTAAAGAGGAGACCCGGCCGGATCCAACGAGGGGTCAGGTGAGTATTTTTTATTTTTATTTTTTTAACTACCAGCGGGGAAAGTCAAGCACCTACGGGCTTGGCACTTAATAAAAAATGTAAGTTTGTCAATACAATTTTATTGCGTGCGAAACCCCAATTTCTCCCGGTCACAGCGGTACCACATATGTATTGGTAGACACCCTTTCCTTGCCCAGGAGACTCCCCCAAACTGAAACAGAGCTTTAGGAGATTTTCAGATAAAATACAACTGCGCTACGTGCGCCTTGCAGTTTTTCCGGAAAAACAACCCTTTACATTTGAAATACTCCCCACAAACTATATATTCTCTGGGGTGCACGATGTCCCAGTCTCCCTGTCCGGGATGACCGCCTCTCCATGTTGGTCTCGGGGATCTGCCAGTATGGGTTTGGATGGAGCCCAGCGGATCCAGGATTGTCCCCTCCGAGAGTGATCGGCACTGCATTAAGGCCCTTATTTCATCTCTGCCCACGAGGAAAGATTTCGAGACCTTTATCAACCGAATGGAGTCCACTTTCCGGAGATAAATGGACGAAGTATCAAAATCAGTGTCTGAAATAGACAACAGGGTTACCTCTGTGGAGCAAACTCAAGAATCGGTCCTTCAACGTCTAACCGCGCTGGACAATAATCATACCGCCACCGGGAGGGGGTCCAAATGGAGTCCACTTGTCAGATTGCTTCATCAAGACGTGGTAAACAAATAATTAGTAAAATTCCTATTTTGCCCCTTGATATAGCGTCATAGTGCTCAGCTGTGTAGAGAAAGGAGAGACGATAGAGGGAAAGGGGAAAGAGAGGGAAGGGTAGTCTTGACTCCACTCCCCACCTAGTAACTTGACAAACCTCACACCAACTCCCGTAAGAACCTAGCCCCAGATACGGGGCAATCACAGCGTTACCCTAGCTGATTGAGCCTGTCTTTAAACCTATCCGAGTCCCGTAGATTCTCCCAACAGGTCCAGGTTAGCGCATACTTGTCCCTGAGCCCTTTATCTCCCCAGATCAGTTCCTCTGCCCGCCTAATCTGTTCCAGTTCTGTCAACCATTCCCGCAATGGAATCTCTTGTGATTTCCAGTGTCTGGGGATCACTGCTGATACTGTGCAGAGTATATCCATCCTGTAACGTGATGCTGGTCCCTCCCATAAGGAGAGAAGAGTTAACTGGGGGGAATTGCTGATTGATTTTCCGGTGGCACCTGTAAATATGCTCAGCACCCTATCCCAGAAGGAGCGTATGGCTGGGCAACCCCACCAAATGTGAGTCATATCGCCCACCTCATTAAGGCATCGCCAACACCGGTCTGAGGAGAGGGGAGCAAATCTCTTGATGTCCGATGGGCATCTATACCACCTGGAGACTATCTTGTAGCTCCTCTCCTGCGCGGCCCCCTCCACCACCGCCTTATGCGCTAGGTAAAACATTTTAGCTTGATCCTCTTCAGAGAGGGACATATCCAGCTCCCCCTCCCATCTCGGGATAAAACCCAACGGCCCCGTATGAATATTGTTCCGGGAGAGGGAATGAGGTGACGGGGACGCAGAGGAGAGAAGCCCCTCCATCTCCGACAACGGGCCCTGTCAATATACTCCTGGACGGCCGCTTTTGTAGTGGGGTTGGCTGGTGGTGGAGCTGGGTGGATAATGCAAAGAACTATAGTAATCCCTGAAAGCCCCCGCTATGCTCACTGGATTGGAGGTCTCAAATTCCCCCTGCAATTTAATGCTGGGGATGTATGAGGCTGAACTACGAGGGTGAAGTAGTCTAGCTAGTAATCTGCCTGGCTTGTTGGCACTCTCATAGAGCATAGCTCCCAGCCTGTCCCTGTGTCGCAGGTAGCACTGATTGTATAGACTTTGTAGTATCCCCCTCGTCCTCTTCAACTCCAGCCATAGGGCGTTGGAAGGTGAGAGCTTGTGATCGTGTTCTAGGCATCGGATCTGAGAATCATTTGGCACGAGAGACCCGGGACGGTTCCCGGAGCGCAATGCAGATTGTATCTAGCTCATACTGTTTGTGGTAACTTGTTCCAATACGAGCGATATGGTTTGCCACAACCTCTTTTTTGATAAAAACTGGCCCGAGAGCACAACCCTCAGAGGTATATCTTCTATTAGTCGCTGCAGTGGTATTAGGAAGACAATTGTAGAAATTTGGAAGTTAACGTGACCTTTTAGATTAGGCACCATACATGTTCCGCAGATTTCGTCCCATGTTCAGTGAGGCCACCTTAGTTTTTTGTACTTTATTTGAGTTTGTTTAATGACTTTAATTTACAAGTTGCTTTTTCTGAATCTAATTCTTGACAACAGACAACTGTTTGTAATAACATACGTTTAATTTGTTCTAGTACGAGCGATATTTTAGCAACAACCTCCTTTTTGATTAAAAAAAACATACTGACCCAAGAGCACAACCCTTAGAAAGCAAAGCGAAATACCTCAGAGAGTTATCAATATTATATCTTCTATTAATCACTGCAGTGGTATTAGGGAGACAAATGGAGAAAATGTGGGCAACATATATGTTGCGCAGGTTTCATCCCATGTTCAGTAGGGACACCTTATTTTGTTGTACTTTATTTGAGTTTGTTTTATTGACTTTAATTAACAAGTTGCTGTTTCTAACGCTACAGCTCTGAATCTAATTCTTGACAACAGTTTATACTATTTGTGGTAGAATAAGTTTAATTTGTTCCAGTAAGAGCGATATGTTAAGCAACAAACTCTTTTTTGATAAAAAAAACATACTGGCCCAAGAGCACAACCCATATAAAGCAGCAAAATAACTCAGAGGTATCAGAGTTATATCTTCTATTAATCACTGCAGTGGTATTAGGAAGACAATTGGAGAAAATTTGGAAGTTAACGTGACCTTTTAGACTGGGCAACATACAGGTAGCGCAGGTTTCATCCGATGTTTAGTGGGTCCACCTTATCTTGGTGCACTATAGTTGAGTTTGTTGTAAAAAATAGGCGACCTTTCCCAAACGGTGCTACAGGACCAGATTCAATCAGCACTTAATCAGACTTTATATTGAAGGGCCCGCATGAGTCCCGTTTGCTTCCTATGTCTTACATAGGATGAATCCAGAAACAATGAATCATTTGGCACGAGAGACCCGGGACGGTTCCCGGAGCGCATTGCAGATTGTATCTAGCTCATACTGGTTGTGGTAACGATCCAGTACGAGCGACATGGTTTTGCAACAACCTCTTTTTTATTAAAAACTGGCCCGAGAGCACAACCCTTAGAAAGCAGCGAAATACCTCAGATTTATATATTCGAATAGTCCCTGCAGTGGTATTAGGAAGACAGTTGGAGAACATTTGGAAGTTAACGTGACCTTTTAGATTAGGCAACATACATTTTCCGCAGGTTTCGTCCTATGTTCAGTGGGGCCACCTTATTTTGTTGTACTTTATTTGAGTTTGTTTAATGACTTTAATTTACAAGTTGCTGTTTCTAACGCTATAGCTCTAAATCTAATTCTTGACAACAGACAACTGTTTGTAATAACATAAGTTTAATTTGTTCTAGTACGAGCGATATGTTAGCAACAACCTCTTTTTTTATTAAAAAAAAAAAACATACTGGCCCAGGAAATACAAAGCGAAATACCTTATCACTGTTATATCTTCTGTTATATCTTCTATTAATCACTGCAGTGGTATTAGGAAGACAAGTGGAGAAATGCGGCAGTTAACGTGACCTTTTAGATTAGGCAACATATATGCTGCGCAAGTTTTATCCCATGTTCAGCGGGTCCACCTTATCTTGCTGCACTATAGTTGAGTTTGTTCTATCAACTTTAATTATTAGGGTTTTTCTAACGCTAAAACTCTGAATCTAATTCTTGACAAGTGCGACTAGTAGTGTTTGCACGCTATGTGATTTGTTATGGTTCTCCTTTAGTCAACAATGCAATATTAAAATAGACTGCCATTCACAAACGGTGCTACAGGACTAGATTCAATCCCCACTTAATCAGACTTTATAGAAGCGCCCGCATGAGTCCCGTTTGCTTCCTATGTCTTTTGGCATGCCGCTAACAGCCAAGCCATGCCTTATTTTCTCAGATTAATCCAGAAACAATGAATCATTTGGCACGAGAGACCCGGGACGGTTCCCGGAGCGCATTGCAGATTGTATCTAGCTCATACTGTTTGTGGTAACTTGTTCCAGTACGAGCGATATGGTTTGCCACGACCTCTTTTTTAATAAAAACTGGCCCGAGAGCACAACCCTTAGAAAGCAGCGAAATACCTCAGAGGTATATCTTCTATTTGTCGCTGCAGTGGTATTAGGAAGACAATTGTAGAAAATTTGAAAGTTAACGTTGACCTTTTAGATTAGGCAACATACATGTTCCGCAGATTTCGTCCCATGTTCAGTGAGGCCACCTTAGTTTTTTGTACTTTATTTGAGTTTGTTTAATGACTTTAATTTATAAGTTGCTGTTTCTGAATCCAATTCTTGACAACAGACAACTGTTTGTAATAACATACGTTTAATTTGTTCTAGTACGAGCGATATGTTAGCAACAACCTATTTTTTGATTAAAAAAAACATACTGGCCCAAGAGCACAACCCTTAGAAAGCAAAGCGAAATACCTCAGAGAGTTATCAATGTTATATCTTCTATTAATGACTGCAGTGGTATTAAGAAGACAAATGGAGAAAATGTGGCAGTTAACGTGGCCTTTTAGGTTAGGCAACATATACGTTGCGCAGGTTTCATCCCAAGTTCAGTAGGGACACCTTATTTTGTTTTACTTTACTTGAGTTTGTTTTATTGACTTTAATTAACAAGTTGCTGTTTCTAACGCTACAGCTCTGAATCTAATTCTTGACAACAGTTCATACTATTTGTGGTAGCATAAGTTTAATATGTTCCAGTAAGAGTGATTTGTTAAGCAACAACCTCTTTTTTGATAAAAAAAAAAACATACTGGCCCAAGAGTAAAGCAGCAAAATAACTCAGAGGTATCAGAGTTATATCTTCTATTAATCACTGCAGTGGTATTAGGAAGACAATTGGAGAAAATATGGAAGTTAACGTGACCTTAGACTGGGCAACATACAGGTAGCGCAGGTTTCATCCGATGTTCAGTGGGTCCACCTTATCTTGGTGCACTATAGTTGAGTTTGTTGTAAAAAAAAGGCGGCCTTTCCCAAACGGTGCTACAGGACCAGATTCAATCAGCACTTAATCAGACTTTATATTGAAGGGCCCGCATGAGTCCCGTTTGCTTCCTATGTCTTACTGCATGCAGCTAACAGACAAACCAAGCCATATTTTCTCAGATTAATCCAGAAACAATGAATCATTTGGCACGAGAGACCCGGGACGGTTCCCGGAGCGCATTGCAGATTGTATCTAGCTCATACTGTTTGTAGTAACTTGTTCCAGTACGAGCGATATGGTTTGCCACAACCTCTTTTTTTCATAAAAACTGGCCCGAGAGCACAACCCTTAGAAAGCAGCGAAATACCTCAGATTTATATCTTCGAATAGTCCCTGCAGTGGTATTAGGAAGACAATGGGAGAACATTTGGAAGTTAACGTGACCTTTTTTGATAAAAAAAACATACCTGCCCAAGAGCACAACCCTTAGAAAGCAAAGCGAAATACCTCAGAGAGTTATCAATGTTATATCTTCTATTATTCACTGCAGTGGTATTAGGAAGACAAATGGAGAAAATGTGGCCGTTAACTTGACCTTTTAGATTAGGCAACATATATGTTGCGCAGGTTTCATCCCATGTTCAGTAGGGACACCTTATTTTGTTGTACTTTATTTGAGTTTGTTTTATTGACTTTAATTAACAAGTTGCTGTTTCTTTCGCTACAGCACTGAATCTAATTCTTGACAACAGTTCATACTATTTGTGGTAACATAAGTTTAAGTTGTTTCCAGTACGAGCGATATGTTAAACAACAACCTCTTTTTTGATAAAAAAAAACATACTGCCCCAAGAGCACAACCCATATAAAGCAGCAAAATAACTCAGAGGTATCAGAGTTATATCTTCTATTAATCACTGCAGTGGTATTAGGAAGACAATTGGAGAAAATTTGGAAGTTAACGTGACCTTTTAGATTGGGCAAACATACAGATAACGCAGGTTTCATCCGATGTTCAGTGGGTCCACCTTATCTTGGTGCACTATAAGTTGAGTTTGTTGTAAAAAATAGGCGGCCTTTCCCAAACGGTGTTACAGTACCAGATTCAATCAGCACTTAATCAGACTTTAGATCGAAGCGCCCGCATGAGTCCCGTTTGCTTCCTATGTCTTACTGCATGCAGCTAACAGACAAGCCAAGCCATATTTTCTCAGATGAATCCAGAAACAATGAATCATTTGGCACGAGAGACCCGGGACGCTTCCCGGAGCGCATTGCAGATTGTATCAAGCTCATACTGGTTGTGGTAACGATCCAGAACGAGCGATATGGTTTTGCAACAACCTCTTTTTTTATAAAAACTGGCCCGAGAGCACAACCCTTAGAAAGCAGCGAAATACCTCAGATTTATATCTTCGAATAGTCCCTGCAGTGGTATTAGGAAGACAATTGGAGAACATTTGGAAGTTAACGTGACCTTTTAGATTAGGCAACATACATCTTCCGCAGGTTTCGTCCCATGTTCAGTGGGGCCACCTTATTTTGATGTACTTTATTTGAGTTTGTTTAATGACTTTAATTTACAAGTTGCTGTTTCTAACGCTACAGCTCTGAATCTAATTCTTGACAACAGACAACTGTTTGTAATAACACAAGTTTAATTTGTTCTAGTACGAGCAATATGTTAGCAACAACCTCTTTTTTGATAAAAAAAAAACATACCTGCCCAAGAGCACAACCCTTAGAAAGCAAAGCGAAATACCTCAGAGAGTTATCAATGTTATATCTTCTATTATTCACTGCAGTGGTATTAGGAAGACAAATGGAGAAAATGTGGCCGTTAACGTGACCTTTTAGATTAGGCAACATATATGTCTCGCAGGTTTCATCCCATGTTTTGACACCTTATTTTGTTGTACTTTATTTTGTTGTACTTTATTTGAGTTTGTTTTATTGACTTTAATTAACAAGTTGCTGTTTCTTTCGCTACAGCACTGAATCTAATTCTTGACAACAGTTCATACTATTTGTGGTAACATAAGTTTAAGTTGTTTCCAATACGAGCGATATGTTAAACAACAACCTCTTTTTTGATAAAAAAAAAACATACTGGCCCAAGAGCACAACCCATATAAAGCAGCAAAATAACTCAGAGGTATCAGAGTTATATCTTCTATTAATCACTGCAGTGGTATTAGGAAGACAATTGGAGAAAGATCCGATGTTCAGTGGGTCCACCTTATCTTGGGGCACTATAAGTTGAGTTTGTTGTAAAAAATAGGCGGCCTTTCCCAAACGGTGTTACAGTACCAGATTCAATCAGCACTTAATCAGACTTTATATCGAAGCGCCCGCATGAGTCCCGTTTGCTTCCTATGTCTTACTGCATGCAGCTAACAGACAAGCCAAGCCATATTTTCTCAGATGAATCCAGAAACAATGAATCATTTGGCACGAGAGACCCGGGACGCTTCCCGGAGCGCATTGCAGTTTGTATCAAGCTCATACTGGTTGTGGTAACGATCCAGTACGAGCGATATGGTTTTGCAACAACCTCTTTTTTTATAAAAACTGGCCCGAGAGCACAACCCTTAGAAAGCAGCGAAATACCTCAGATTTATATCTTCGAATAGTCCCTGCAGTGGTATTAGGAAGACAATTGGAGAACATTTGGAAGTTAACGTGACCTTTTAGATTAGGCAACATACATCTTCCGCAGGTTTCGTCCCATGTTCAGTGGGGCCACCTTATTTTGATGTACTTTATTTGAGTTTGTTTAGTGACTTTAATTTACAAGTTGCTGTTTCTAACGCTACAGCTCTGAATCTAATTCTTGACAACAGACAACTGTTTGTAATAACATAAGTTTAATTTGTTCTAGTACGAGCGATATGTTAGCAACAACCTCTTTTTTGATAAAAAAAAACATACCTGCCCAAGAGCACAACCCTTAGAAAGCAAAGCGAAATACCTCAGAGAGTTATCAATGTTATATCTTCTATTATTCACTGCAGTGGTATTAGGAAGACAAATGGAGAAAATGTGGCCGTTAACGTGACCTTTTAGATTAGGCAACATATATGTCTCGCAGGTTTCATCCCATGTCCAGTAGGGACACCTTATTTTGTTGTACTTTATTTGAGTTTGTTTTATTGACTTTAATTAACAAGTTGCTGTTTCTTTCGCTACAGCACTGAATCTAATTCTTGACAACAGTTCATACTATTTGTGGTAACATAAGTTTAAGTTGTTTCCAATACGAGCGATATGTTAAACAACAACCTCTTTGCTGCTAATGGCGCCGTGAGGAGTGTTTCCAGGAGGCTCCCCGTTTACCCCTCGATTTACTACCAATCGCTAAACAACAGCAATATAACAGGACCATGTCCAAGAGGCGGAAAACCAAGGGAGTGGTGAGATCTGCTCGGGGTGCCCCCATATCCACATACTTCGGGGCTGCCCCGCTTGAGAGCCCTAAGCCGCTACTGCCTGTAATGGCGATGACCCATTCACATCCGGATGGAGGGGGAGGACCCCCTAACCCCTCGGTCGGACGCCGCCCGACTTACCTAGCCGGCGGGGGCCGGGTGGAGGAGGATCGGACCCGGGACCCCCTCGGGCGGAGGGGGAGAAGATTGCTCCATTGCCGGTCCCTGCGGGAGCTGTGGAGGCGCGGGACAAGATGGCGCCGTCTTCCCCGCGGCCGGCGGGGGCGGACGCCGCTCCAGACTGCGGCTGCCGGGGCCCTGATGACGGGAGCAGCGGGCTGAGGTCCTCTCAGCCCGAGATGACAGGCATCACTGAAGGCGGCTTGGAGCCTGCGGAGGAGCGATCTCAGGAGCTGCCTGTCCCCGGTCCTCAAGTGAAGCAGCATGGAGGTGAGAGGAGGGGGGGGAGCTGCGGGGGCCAGCATGTGAAGACCACGATGGCACAGGTGCACTGTGCTGAAAGCGGGAGGCGGCCAGGGGAGCCATGTATTAACACAGTGACTGTAGAGGCTGCATATGGAGGGACTGTCCCTGGGCTCACCCTGCCACCTGGTCAGCCTCTGTCCCCTGCCCTGTCCCCAGGAGAGGAAATGAGAACCTCTGCCCCACAGCCCCATGAAGTGTGTGCCCCTTCTACCCCGGCGGCGGACTGGGAGGGGGTGGCGGCTTTCTCACCGGGACCCTGCAGCCCGACCCCTATGAGCCACTCCTGGGAGTCCCGACCCCCCACGCCTGATCGCCTGCCGGCAATCTATGGGAGCATGGATTCTCCGGGGGCTTTTCTGCCCGGGGCACTGATATCAGCCGTTATGGAATCTGTGAGATGTAATGTAGCAGAAGCCATTAAATCACTGCCTTCAAGAGCAGATTTTGAGTCTTACATCTCAAGGATGGAGGGGACTTTCCGCCGAGAAATAACATCCATGCAAAATACAGTGGCGGATTTGTCCGACAAAGTGGAAACCAACACGGCCGCACAATCGGATATCCGGGCCAGGATTGCTGCACTGGAGCAGGACAGAGATGCCACACGCAGAATGCTCTCTACCTTACAGGTCCAACAGGATGACCTGGAAAATAGAAACCGCCGCAACAACATCCGACTGCGGGGCATCCCAGAATCGGTAAACCCAGCTGAGCTACATGCAACGGCGTGCAACTTGTTCAACACCATCTTGAATCGCCCCTCGGGGGAGAACATCGAGATTGATAGAGTCCATCGTGCTTTGGGCCCGGTGGGCAACGACCCCAGCAGACCGAGAGATGTTATTTGCAGAGTGCACTTTTTCCAGATCAAGGAAACCATCATGCGAGCAGCCTGGAACAAGGGCCCTATTGATTTCAATGGCGCACGTGTCATCCTATTGCAAGATCTGTCCCGCAGAACCCTGCACATGCGACGCCTGTTGAGGCCTCTTCTGGATCTCGTGCAGCACCAGGGGGCGACGTACCGCTGGGGCCACCCCTTCCAACTCCTAGTGCGGAAGGATCGTAGAACATTCGCCCTGAGATCACCGGAGCAACTAGCGGGTCTTTTTGAATTCCTGGGATCCGCACCCATAGCCGTCCCTGATTGGCTGGCGCCGGACTTGGACCAGAGGGCGGATCCACTCCCGAGGCGCGTGAGGAGACGGGGACGAGACAGGAGGGGACCGGCTCGCCGGCCCGACCCGGAGCGCGAGGGAGACCCCGGTCATATGGACGGTAGATAGGAGGTACCGACAAATACCTACACATAGATCTCAGAGTTCTGCCTAGTTACTGTTTCTAATGCTCTGGCTCCTATATTTTCTTTTTATGCCTGTTATCCATAGTTCCTGTATATATAGATGCTGATTGGGGATGTGCCCGGGGCTTGATGCTCCCTCTCCGTGTGGGGGGTCGGGGGGGCAGGGACTTGACTGATCTCGCTGGGCGGCCGGCGGGCTGCCCCCGGCGGGGCCCGCCACGGGGGGGTGACCCTGCCGGGGCGGGCGCCGCCGGGGGTCGGTCCGTCGTTCATAGCCTGATGCTGGTTCGGGGGCCCCCGGTCGTGCCTCGGCGACTCCGCTGGCCGGGTCTGACGGGCCGGACCTCGGGCCTTGCGACGTAGTTGCGGCCCTGTCTCCTTGGGTGGGGACTCCCTCTCCCTTCGGTCTGGATCTCCGCCTGACCCATGGTGCGTGGTGGCGGGCGACTGGTTCTTGCTGGGGGGGGTTGGGGGAGGCGTCCCCCCTGGCTGGCGCCGTGGCCCGGTCCTCGAGCTGTTTTGGCTTGCGGGGGGGGGCGCGGCGCGGGCCTGGGGGCGGTCCGGGCGGCGTGGTCGCTGGGGCTCCGCCCTGGACTGGGACCCTGCCCTGGATGGGGGTGGAGCGGAGTTCCCGACTGTTTCTGGGGGCTCTCACCATCCTGCGGAGCCGTGTGTACACGTGGCCCGGCGCATTCTCCTGGCGGGGGGGGCGGAGGACTGGGTGGTCCGGGGACTGTATCACCGGGGAGGTTTAGTGCGGGTTGGGTAGCCTCCGATCCCCCTTTCTGAGGAGAAATAATCTGTCACGGATCCGGGTTCCCCCGCGGAATGGGGGGAGCGAGGGGTGCCGCCGGCCCTGAGTTGACGGCCGCTGTGGCGAGCCGAGGAGGGGGGCCACCGGGTACAGGGTCTCAATTGGTAACAGGAATATCTCACTCAAAGGGCCTATACATTGATATTGTTGCTGCTTTATACACTGTTATGATTGTTGTTTTGCTGTTAATGTGTTATGAGGGGGGGGGGAAGCCTAGATGGAAGGGTAGAAACCGTCGGTTGCTGCAATCCGCCGGGTTCTGGTTCCTCTTCGCCTGGTGTCCATTTCCCCCAGAAGCCCGCGTGTCCCCCCGAGGGAAGTTGCCGGAGACTCCCCCGGGAACTGCGTGGCCAGACTTCCCTATGTTAGGGAAGTCGGTATTCATAATCCTAATAGCCTAAGGATTTCTTAGGCTCTCTCCGGACTTGAAAAGTTTTATTTCCCTGGTTCCTATCTTTGTCCCTTTCTTATTTCTCACCCTCCCCCTCTTACTTCCCACCCCCCGAAACCCTCCCCTCTCTCACTACAACGGCTTGCTGTCTCCCCTGATTTGTGCGTCTGGTTCTTGGTGGGGTCGGCTGCCGGTGAGGGGATGGGGGGCCCTTGTGATCCGCGGGAGATGCGCTTGAAGGTTGTGTCCTTGAATTGTAGGGGCCTCAATATCCCCGAGAAGAGGTCGGCGATGATCTCAGATCTAAGGAGGATGAAGGCCAAGATCATATTCCTGCAGGAGACACACTTCCGGAGGGACGCCTGCCCCAGGATGTCTCCCAGGTTTTTCCCCCAATGGTATGCGAGCTCCTCTCCAGTATCTAAGTCCAAAGGTGTTGCAATACTATTAGCCAGGGATGTCCCATTCCAGAAGCTGGAAACTTCCGTAGACAATGAGGGCAGATACATAATGATCAAAGGAACAATATCTGGTGAATTATACACCATGGCCTCCGTGTATGTCCCCAACAGTGGTCAAGTAGAGTTTCTTCTGACGTTTCTGTCGAAACTATCAGATTTCCAGGAGGGAAAGGTGCTCCTGGGAGGTGACCTAAACATTGCCCTGGAACCACTTCTTGACTCATCAACTGGTAAGTCATCTATACCTTACGGTGGGCTACGCAAGGTGAAACAGATGCTGCACGGACTTCAACTGTGTGACCCGTGGAGGATTTTCAATCCTAAGGGCAGAGATTATTCGCACTTCTCGACAGTCCACGCGACTTACGCGAGGCTGGACAATCCCCTCGATTCAAAGAGCAAAAGTTAAGTGATTTCGTATCGAGAATCGTAAGTTTGGGTGGGTGTTTGTCATTTTTTCTGGTTTTTTTGGCCATTTCGTATTCGTACGATCGTTCGCGCATAGACGTATATGAACATACGCATTTCGTACGAGAATCGTATAATTTGCGTTAGTTCGTGTGTTTTTCCCGTCCAAATCGTATTATTTGCGTCCGATCCTATTTTTTACGTCCTTCACATGGGCTTGCGCCCAATTCAGAGAGGTGATTGCTAATTGTTTTGAAGCCCATTAAAGAGCTGCTTTACGAAATGTTTGCCGGCAGCTATTTGGCCTCGGGAGTAGGATGGAGCGGAGCGAGTTTGTGGCACATCAAGGGCTTATGCTTTTTGGCATTGAGTTGATCGAGATGTCTGAGAGCAGATTGCCCCTGCGTCGTCGCATGAACATCGATAGCATGAATGATGTTGAGCTGTTCGAGCTGACCAGGCTTAATCGCGCTTCCCTCCATAAATTATATAGTGAGCTGCGGCCATGGTTAGCCCGCACCACAAGGAAGGGGCATGCAATTTCAGGTATGACCAAGATGCTTGGCTGCCTGCAATTTTTGGCGAACGGCTCGTTCCAGAGGCTGGGTGCCCTCTCCGTGGGGATGTCACAGCCTACGCTGAGCCGCGCACTATCTAAATTTTTGGAAGGCATGGCTGCCATAACTCAAAAATATATTTATTTTCCTGATGATATGGCAGCCAGAAACGCCATTAAGCTTGGGTTTTATAATGTGGCCGACATGCCCAACGTTATTGGTGCAATTGACTGCACACATGTGGCACTCGTACCTAGGGCAGCCGACGAGTATATATATAGGTATTGAGATTGGTTATTATGTTGCCCAACGTGTCATGTCACCTGTTTTCCTTTGCGGCAGCATATTTGTTTATCCCTCATTTGTGTAGCTGCTTTATCTCGGCTTTTCATTAGTCTTTCCCAATAGAGTGCAGACATGTTTTGTGGTTAATTTATTATTTTGGGTCAAATATCAATTACCCTTTTTGTATGTTTTTGCCTTAAGGAATCGTAAAATGGGACACTCACTTAATGTCCAGGCCGTGGTTGGTCCGGATATGCGGTTTATGAGTGTCCTTGCCGGCTACCCCGGATCGTCCCACGACTCCTATATCCTCCGGCGATCTGGGTTGTTTCGGAGATTTGAGGCAGGTGAATTTTCGGGGGCATGGCTGCTTGGTAAGTGTGTCCTATTTGTGTGTTATTAAATGTGGCATTAATCTTGTATTTGTTGATATGTTTGTTTTGGAAAACTTGACAGAAGCGTCCAACTGCCTTTTTCTTGGCTCATATATTAGGAACTTACCCAAAAAATCCTTGTCTCGCTTTGGCCTTCAGAATGTTTTCCCTTTAGTTAGGATGTCTGTAAGTTCCTTGTGCCTAAATATATTGGTTTGGAGTTTATACCCAAGGATCTTTGACATTTGGCTCCTTTTGTACTATTGGTCGTTAAATGTCAAAGTGGACTTAAACTGCATACATTGTAGTTTCCAGTGAAATGTGGCTAGGGATCTTTGACATTTGGCTCCTTTTGTACTATTGGTCGTTAAATGTCAAAGTGGACTTAAACTGCATACATTGTAGTTTCCAGTGAAATGTGGCTAGGGATCTTTGACATTTGGCTCCTTTTGTACTATTGGTCGTTAAATGTCAAAGTGGACTTAAACTGCATACATTGTAGTTTCCTGAGAAATGTGGATAGGCCCTCAGCAGCATCCTAATTGTAACATGTCTGAAAACTACAAATATATGTAAAATACAAATACCCTTGGCCGTGCAGATGTTTGTTAATTAATTGGTATATAGAAGTGCCATTTTTATTTAGGTTATACCTTAGTTCAATTTTTGGGGGCCCTAATGTGCCCTGTTTTTTTGGGGGAACACTTTACCTTACATCATTATGATATCTGTGAATTTTTTGGTGTTGGTTGTGTTGCCTTTTTAATTTTGATTACATTTAATTCTCTGTTTAAGGTGATTCCGGGTACCCACTTCTACCCTGGCTCATGACGCCTGTGCTGCGGCCCCAGGATGCCTCTCAGGAAGCGTATAACCGTGCGCATCGCAAGACCCGGGCTGTTGTGGAGAGGGCCTTTGGTCTGCTGAAGACACGTTTTCGTTGCCTTGACCATACTGGGGGGGCCCTGCAATATGATCCCAAGAAAGTGATCGACATTATAATGGCATGTGCTGTTTTGCACAATTTTGCCATCATGGAACGTGTCCCACGTTATGTGGACAGCCTGCCCTCTTCAGCCGTCGAGGATGAAGCCGAGAATTTTGAGGGGCCCCCCAGTGAGTCTGGCCAATCTGTTCGAGCCAACCTGATCAGCCAGCATTTTAGTTAACTTTTTTCCCTGTCTCACCATTCTGTATGTCTGTGTTATCCTTTTGGAAACATATGTTGTTTTGCCCTAATGTGGCATTACCTCTAAGTAAAACATTTCGACCTTAATTGTTGCCTAATGTATTTCATGTAGTTTCCTTAGCTTTCGCTGTGCATTGTTACACCTCTTCCAACCAAAATTATCTGGTTTAGGCCAAGCTGTTAAAAAAGTCTTCCCACTAAAAACGCCACAAGTATTGGAAGTGAAATTTTTGTTTTACTTAGCAAATGAAAAATTATAGTGGTTAACAGAAATCAGTCCACATACATCTGTGGTAACAAATGGATAACATTAAAAAAAACATCGAGCACATCTACACCTGGAAGTTAGTGGCACAACCAAACAAGGACACCCAGTCCAAAGGCCAGCCTAGTCCAGTCATTAATATTGCCTGTGCCCAGGGATATTTGGGCATGGCCATAATGTCACACAAACATGTCTGCAAACAGGAGGAGCACCAACCAAATACATAGGTAAAGCCATAAGTGGCCAGATAAACTCCACATAGACCTATGGCATTGGCTAGTGGCCTTAAGCATTACTCTAAGGAGCTATATGGGAGCAAATACAAAACACAACCTGCCAGAGCAACACAAAATGGATTGTTTGAAACCTCAAAGGACAAGTAAATACAGTGGGGGTTAAGAGAAAAGATGTCCCACACACCCATGGCTTAATAGGGTGGCTGCCCATAATACCCAGGTGGAGGTCCAGGTGGAGGTCCATGGGAATGGGACCTAGCCTGGGCCATGGCAGCATTGTGAATTTGAAACTGCTCCACAATGTTTCTCTGCATATTGGTCATCTCAGCCATGGCTGACTGGATGCCATTACTTGCATTGGCCACGTTGCTGTTGAGGGTACGCAACTCCGCGAGGATGCCCTGTAGACTGGTATGGATGTTCACCATGTCGGCATGCCTTTGCTCACGCTCTGTAACGAGCTGGGCGTCATAAGAGTCCCTTTGTTGGGTCCATAATTGAAGCAGGGCACTCTGCCTCCCCTGGGAAATTGTGGGGCGGCGTAATGGCGTCCGCCGCACAATTACCCTGGCTCTTGGGCGTGCCCTGCCGCGTGGTGTCGTACCCTCAACAGCAACCGGCCTGCTTTGCAAATCCTCAGCAGCAGAGTGAACACTGGGGACTGTAGTGTCAGTCTCCCCATGTGCAAGCACAATGGATGGAGATTCACTCTGCTGCTGAGGATTGGCCAGAGAAACATTATCGAGCAGTTCCAAATTGGGACCCAGGGGGAGTTCATCCGACGTGCCCTGTACGGAGACATCATCATCTTCCTCCATGTCCTGGATCTCTTCCATGAGTGTGCGGGTCTGTAGGGACATATCAAAAAAAAAAAGGCTAAGTTTGCGTCCCAATTTAGGATTTCAACAGTTTAACACATTCTTAAGCACTTGTTAGTATTTATGCTACTAAATTAACTTACCGAAAATCTCTGATCTGGGCTCCGATGCTGTACGGACCTGGTAGGCATAACCAAACTGGGGGGTGAGTTTACCCTTGCTGAGGGATCATGCTGGGCTGAAGAAGAGAAAAAAATACCACGTAAACACACACACATAACCTTTTTTTTGATAGGTAATCAAATATAGCTCTATTTGTAATATTATTCAACTCTAGAGCAATGGTGACCTTTGTTCAAACCCACGCAAGTTTACATAGGTGCAATGGCTCGGACAAACTGCTAAGTGACCTCAGTTCTAAGTCATGAAGTGTACCCAGTCAGCATCCAACTTTCAAGGCACATTTTTGGATTTAGCCTACCATTCGCTAGGTCCGGGGTACTCCAACAATTGTTTGAAACGCCCATTTAAAGGTATGTGGTGAGAGGTGAATGTCTGGCCATGGTGCTGACGCAGGGGGTGTCTAGTTAAAAATAAAGACACTGGTGGAGGGGCTGGAGCTTTCAAAGTGCCAACTAATAAAGGCTGCTTGCCCTTGCTGGGCTGGATGGGCCAGAGCTGAGGGGACAGGGATTGGATGTCTAAAGGGGGGAGTTAACGTATTGATGGTGATGGGATGGATGGAGCCAATCTGTTACAAATGTATGGGGCTTATGTGGGGGGGGGCATGGGGGGACTGTGGCACATGGGCCAGAGCAGGGGCAGCGGGACACGATTGTGGCCAGTGAAAATTTAAATAAGTTACTGTGTACCTTGCAATGCCACTTCCTGTGCAGTACTTCATATTGCAATGCTATGTTTCAGGGAGCCATGACATTGGGCAGGAGACCAACCACTACATGGCCGATCAAGGGGGCAGCTCTGAGCACGTCAACACAGAAGTAACTGAGTGCAGGGCTGTCTGGGCAGGGGTCCTTGAATGTGGTGGCAAGGCCCGCATTGGGACCCCGGGCCGCCAGTTGAGTCTCGCTGCTCTTGGTCACATATGTTTGTGGGTGGCTAATTAAATTGTTAACTCAAACACAACTCACACAACCAAAAGGCAACCCATACATAATGATGTGTGTTTTGTGATTGATTCAAAATATCTCACTTATCTTGCGAAACTTCATGACTTTAACAATCCAATTGGACATTTGATCTTTGCCATAATGGCTGTGGGCCTAAATGTGTGATTCCCAGGGACCAAAAGAGGACACAAACAGCCACAGTAGTGCGAGGCCAAGCAAGGCAAACCATAGGGGCATCCCGTTATCTTGTTACTAGTGAACTGTAGATTATTTAGCAAACAGGCAAACATGCAGATTTAAGAGTACTCACCGTGGGTACGGGTCGGGGAGTCTGTGTCCCTTAGACCAGCATGTCCACCGACCGCGACCGGATGGAGAAGTCCAAGCACAATCTCCTCAGCAGGGGTAAACTCCAATTTAGATGGAAATCCACCTCCAGTTTTCATGCTGAAAAGAGAAAATCGTTTGGTATTCAGAAAAGGGGCATACAGCACATCCCAAACATTATATTTTGAGAAAACATTTATTTACCTGTAATTATGCCTTTTAATTTCTTTTTGCCGTACAGCATACTTCAGATCAGAGATTTTCTTCTGAATTTGGGACACATCTTTCCTCTCTTCCCCCGCTGCATTTACTTGTCGGAGGATGGTTTCAAACAATTCCATCTTGCGCTGCTTGGTGGTGTGTTTGGATTTGCTCCCATATAGCTCGTCATAGTATAATGTAAGGCCACTAGCCAATGCCATATTTTGGTCATGGGAGAATCTCCCACTCAACTGGCCGCGGCGCAATGTGCGGCCAGATGGTTGGCTTGGCTGCTCCTCCATGTGTGCAGACACATGTGGTGACATTATGGCCTGGGGCTGGGTAGGGGAATGGCCGGATTGGTGGCTTCCCAATGACTGGACTGGACTGGCCAAGGGACTGGGTGTTCTTGCGTGGCTGGCCACCGAACTTCCAGGTGTAGATGTGGTCATGGTTGCAATTCGGGGCCCTCTGGGGGGGCTAGGTTCCCGGCTGGTGCCAGGTCGGGGGCTCTGTTCCCGGCTGGTGCCAGGTCGGGGGCTTCTGGCCCTGGATGGGGTTCTTCTGGCCCTGGATGGGGTTCGGGCCCTGTAGGGGCTTCTGGCCCTGGATGGGGTTCTTCTGGCCCTGGATGGGGTTCGGGCCCTGGCTGGGCTTCTGGCCCTGGATGGGGTTCTTCTGGCCCTGGATGGGGTTCGGGCCCTGTAGGGGCTTCTGGCCCTGGCTGGGCTTCTGGCCCTGGATGTGGTTCTTCTGGCCCTGGATGGGGTTCGGGCCCTGTAGGGGCTTCTGGCCCTGGATGGGGTTCTTCTGGCCCTGGATGGGGTTCGGGCCCTGTAGGGGCTTCTGGCCCTGGCTGGGCTTCTGGCCCGGGATGGGGTTCTTCTGGCCCTGGATGGGGTTCGGGCCCTGTAGGGGCTTCTGGCCCTGGATGGGGTTCTTCTGGCCCTGGATGGGGTTGGGGCCCTGTAGGGGCTTCTGGCCCTGGATGGGCTTCGGGCCCTGCTGCGGGGCATGGGTTTCCGAACTGCCCTACTTGAAGGCATGCCCGGTGTGGTCTCACTTGTGCTGCCTGTTCTGGGGGCAGAGGTGGTGGGTGCTGCAGTTGCCAGCTTCTTGGCTGCAGGGGCACGGGGCTTGGGGCCCCTTTTTTTGGTACCTGACGGTCCAGGATCCCTTGGTGGGGCCGAGGTGGGAGTCTTGCCTCTCAGTTTTCGGCCAGCTTGCTGGGACCTTGTGGTGGGGCCCTCCGCGGTCTTGCTTGCCTGGGGTCGCTTGCTGATCGCCTTTTTTGGTGCCATCGTACAGAAATGCTCAAAGAGAATGAGCTTGGGGGGAAAGGACCTTTAAATAATGAGCCCAGCGTGTGACGCCTATGCGCACGACTACGCGCTCGTACGAACGTACGTTCGAGCGGAACCAGGAAACCGCTGGGGTTTCACTTATCTGCTGCCTGGAAGAAGACTAAAGATGGCGCCCACTATCTTCACCCGTCAACAGGAAGAGATCCTCATGCTGGTAAGTGGCTGCCTGTGCATTTTAATAGAATAGTCAATGATGGCCTAAATGTAAATGATGCGTTGGGAACTAGTTTGGGGTCTCTTAATGTTTAATCACTGGCTCCTCACACTTCATCCTCAAGGGCCGAGCCTGGCCACGTTTTCACCTGTCTATGGTGATGTCCTAATTCGGCCAATTGCTCCGGCTTAGCAACAGTTAATTAACCTGTGGAGTAGCGGGGCGAGCTGTCAAACCTGGCCTGTCTCGGACCTTGATGCGGATGTTTGCGGAACACTGTTTTCCTAAGCCATAAAAACACAACGGGAAGCCACACACGTGGTCCAAAAGCCTAAGCATTAGGCTACATCTTGGATGTTTAAACCATCCTAACATGCCATAGATGCAGGTGGCCTGATTCTTGATGTTGGCTATTATCTGTATGTACATGGTGTGTGATACATATAACATAAGACCAGACTGTCAATCACAGTCAACGTCCTCTTTAAGGCACTCCCCAAAAATGGCGGCCATTCGAAATGTGTGTGTTAATGACATTAAATACTCAACTTGTGATGCAACACATATGGGTCTGTGTGTAAAAGTAAAAGCTCTGTGTCCATTATGTTTTTCAGATCATGCTTCAGCGCCGGTATGACTTCGCGCCCAATGTGTGCGAGAAAAGGGACATCGCCCGGGAGATCATCGCCGAGATCCACCGTGTGACCAGCACCACCTTCACTCACACCCAGATAATGCAGCATTGGTCGGACCTGAAGCGTCTGCACATGCCCCGGGTGCGGAGGTTTTTTGGGATCCATTTCCCAAGTAAGTACCAAGCAATTGCATGTTATATGTTCCAAATGTCTAAGTTATGCCTTTATTTATAATGACTTTTCTTTGGTAGTGTTGGAAATGGATTTCAGAATTCGCCGCACCCGGAGACGTACAGGCCGACCAGTGCTGCATGACTCTGCATCTGTGAGTGAAGGTGGTGGATCTCCCGGGCGACGGACCTACCCCTCCTCTGTGGCCTCCTCAGACCAGCCCCTGGACCTTACCACAGAGGAGGGGCCAAGGCGCGTGGGCGTGGAGTCATACCTGGCCACGCATGGGGAAGGCTCTGGTATGTCACTCTTCATGTATAGGCACAAAGATATACATGTCAGGCCAAAAACTAAGTTATCCTTTATTATGTATTTGTAGAAGCTTCAGGAGCGGGTGAGATAGTGGAGGAGGAGGCAGCAGAGATGCTTGAAGTCGATCCTGGCGAAGGTGAGTGATGTCAGCCAGACTGGGAGCCAGATATGTTGGGGATAGTGACTCTCTACAAATACTAACCAAATGTCACATGTTTCTCCAGGGACTTCTTCACAGCAGAGCCAGGACCAAGGGCAGCCTGTTGGCCCCAACCAGCCATCTGTCGGCCACCAACTCCGTAAGTCTCCATGCCATGATTCAGATTAATGTTTTGTAAGCTAATAACACACACATAACTAAAGGCGTAGCCAATGTGTAGTTAACACTTTCATGTGGCCACTTCTTTAGCTTAAAGCGGACCCTAACTCGTATTAAGAACATAGGTAATAATTAGGCAACACACTGTACCTACAGATTGGAAACATAGAAAAACAGACTTCAGCCATCTAATGCATGTTAGGAGCGTGAAAACAGCCCATATTGGGGAATATGGAAGGCGCAATATTTACAGGCAGCATGGGATACAGATTGTAAAAAGTAAGGTCCTGGCATGCATTGTGGGATTGATGACCTTTCCCTCAACCCAGCTATGTTCTGGATTGTCAACGCACCACTGTAACGTACTCCCCTGTACTTTATCCAACTCTCCACTCCTCATTAATTGTTAGGCTTCAGAGTTCAGATGGCGGCGCTGCAAGCCATAAACGTCAAAACTGTACTTTGATCTGGTGCATAATCATTTAGAAATAGGTATTGGTTGACATTAAATAATGTTGAAGGTCCGGTTTAAGGAGTTTAAATACTTACCTGTTGGAAATGCATTAACTTTAGCCCTTGGAAGAATGACATATGTCATGCATTTACATGTATTGGATTAACCACAAATCTATTTACAGCATACCAACCGGTCTGGTACTCCTATTTAGGTTTTTTTCTCTATTGCTTACAGGGATTATGCCAAAAACCAAGGCAGAGAAAAAAAAAAGGATCCAGGAGTTGGTGGCCGAGCTGCTGGCCATACAGGCGACGTTGGGGCCAACAGATGAAGAAGAGGAGGATGAATAGTGCCCTTGGTCCTGGCTACTTTGTTAAAATTGTTTTAGACATTTTAGTGTATTTTATAAAAATTTAATATGTTTTAAATGTTGTACTCAAAATATCACTTCCAAAAAGGTAAAAAAAACAAAAAAAAAAAAGTTTCCCATATAACTATTTAAGTTAAAAAAGTTAGTAAAAAAACTAACTACAAATTTTTTAAATTTATAATAAATATAGTAAATTTTAAAAAAGTAATATTGAAATAAAAAAATATTTTAAGCCTTCATAAATGTGTCTTTTCTAATATGCGCAACAAAAAACAACTACACACAAAATTACATACACACTAAAAAAAAAAAAGACAGATGTACATTAGGTGGTTTGGTGACGTTTTATGGACCGAGAAATGAAGGTGGATGCAGGCGCTACGGGGTTTAGGTAAGTTTGAGGGACCGAGAAATGAAATTGGATGCAGGCGCTAAGGGGTTTAGGTAAGTTTGAGGGACCGATAAATGAAGTTGGATGCAGCCGCTAAGGGGTTTAGGTAAGTTTGAGGGACCGAGAAATGAAGTTGGATGCAGCCGCTAAGGGGTTTAGGTAAGTTTGAGGGACCGATAAATGAAGTTGGATGCAGCCGCTAAGGGGTTTAGGTAAGTTTGAGGGACCGAGAAATGAAGTTGGATGCAGGCGCTAAGGGGTTTAGGTAAGTTTAAGGGACCGAGAAATGAAATTGGATGCAGGCGCTAAGGGGTTTAGGTAAGTTTGAGGGACCGAGAAATGAAGTTGGATGCAGGCGCTACGGGGTTTAGGTAAGTTTTATTGACCGAGAAATGAAATTGGATGCAGGCGCTAAGGGGTTTAGGTAAGTTTGAGGGACCGAGAAATGAAGGTGGATGCAGGCGCTACGGGGTTTAGGTAAGTTTGAGGGACCGAGAAATGAAGTTGGATGCAGGCGCTACGGGGTTTAGGTAAGTTTTATGGACAGAGAAATGAAGTTGGATGCAGGCGCTACGGGGTTTAGGTAAGTTTTATGGACCGAGAAATGAAGGTGGATGCAGGCGCTACGGGGTTTAGGTAAGTTTTATGGACCGAGAAATGAAATTGGATGCAGGCGCTAAGGGGTTTAGGTAAGTTTGAGGGACCGAGAAATGAAGTTGGATGCAGGCGCTACGGGGTTTAGGTAAGTTTAAGGGACCGAGAAATGAAGTTGGATGCAGCCGCTACGGGGTTTATGTAAGTTTCTGGTTGAGGGTGCGCATGCGCAAGATCTTATAAACATAAGAACGCACGAATCTAAGAGGCCAAAAACCAATGAAAACCAGAGGCAAACGCAAGTAATTGGAAGAGCTGGACGATGGAAGCCGCCGACAAAACAGGCTGCCGCCGCAACAGGTGAGCACATGAACGTGATTTTTACGATTGCCAACTGACTGAGGCAAGTTCGGGAGATATCATACGAACGGACGTATCTTTTAGGATAGAAACGTATTTGCTTATTGAATCACTCGCAAGTTCATACGAACGCACGAGCGGACGTAAAAAATAGGATGATCGTGAGCAAAATCCAAGCTGTTACATGTTTCTTTGAATCAACCCATATGTCTTAGTGTCTCATAGCCTCCTGCCCAGAGTGACAAACCCAGACATCGGTCCGGCTTCCTTATCAGACCACAGTCCAGTATGGTTATTCCTGACCTCGGCGGAAAAAGGCATAAGAGAGTGAACTTGGCGTTTAAACGAAAGCCTACTTAAAGACCCGGTGGTGGAACAAGCAGTCCAGACTGCCCTCTCTGACTACTTTACGCTGAACTGCTCGGGGGATGTGTCCCCAATGACCATCTGGCAGGCGCACAAGGCGGTGGTAAGGGGTACCCTCATTCAACATGCCTCCAGATTAAAGAAAGCACACACACTGAGTAGAGACCGCCTACTCTCGCAGATTCAAATCTTGGAGAGGAGGCATAAGGAATCGCAGGCACGAAGCACCCTACGGGAGCTAACTTCCTGCAGAGAACAATTGAATTCCCTGTTACTGAAAAAGGCAGCTTTTGCCATAAAGAAATGTAAAAGATATTACTACGAATGGGGGAACAAGAGCGGATCACTTCTCGCCAGAGCCCTGAGGAAGCAACAGTCACTCAACTTCATTGAGGCAATAAAGGACGCGAAGCAACAGAAACATCACAAAACTGAAGACATTGCCAAAGTATTCCAAGAATACTACCACGCACTATATAATCTGAGATCACAGGAGGAGGGGAACCCCCCGAGGGACCTATCTCAAATGCGACAATATATAGCGGCATCCGGTATGCCAAAATTGGAAGACGGGGCCATTAGTCGGTTGGAAGAGCCAATAACAAGGGAGGAATTGCGCCAAGCCATAAAAGCAACCCCGAGCGGTAGATCGCCTGGACCAGATGGCTTTACTATCGCCTATTACAAAAACTTTGAGAGCATCTTGAGCAAACATTTTCTCCAGGCCTTTAACGCAACTGCGGAGGGCGAGGGGCCTGTGCTGCTCCCCACAGCAGCACTTGAGGCCCACGTCACAGTAATACATAAGGCTGGAAAGGACCCCCTGTGTTGCAAAAACTACCGCCCAATCTCACTCTTAAACGTGGACCTCAAATTGTTCACCAAAATACTAGCGAACCGCCTAGCGACATATCTACCCAACTTGATCGATGGGGATCAGTGTGGATTCATCCCTGGCAGGGAAGCCAGGGATAACACTATTAGGACACTGAACCTGATACACAGATCACAAATGGACAATTCCCCGATGATGTTGCTGTCCACAGACGCTGAAAAAGCGTTTGATCGGGTGGATTGGAACTTTGCATTTGAGGTGCTGAGACACATTGGTCTCCGAGGCAGGGCGCTTAACTATATCCTGGGTATATACTCCACTCCCCAGGCTAGGGTTAGGGTGAACGGCCACCTCTCCCCGCCTTTCCGGATAGCTAACGGAACCAGACAGGGATGCCCCTTGTCACCTCTTATCTTCGCCCTAGTGGTGGAACCCTTCCTGAGACATGTCAGAGATAACAGAGACATAAAGGGAATCCAGGTGAAGGGAATCGAACATAAGATATCCGCCTACGCGGATGATCTCCTGTTCTTTATTTCCAACCCAACGATTGGGCTTCCGGTCCTCATGAAAGAATTTGAAACATTTGGGAACTTCTCCAACTTTAAAATCAACTTCGATAAATCAGAGGCGCTCAATATAGGACTGTCAGAAGCCGCGCTGTCGCAGATTAGATCTTCCTTCCCATTCAAGTGGTCTCCAACGACATTGACTTACCTGGGTACAAAAATTCCGAGTGACCCCAATGAAATTTTCCGGTACAACTTCACTCCGCTGCTCAACAAGATCAAGTCTGATCTATTGAGCTGGAGCACCCTTACACTCACGTGGATGGGGCGAATGAGTGCCATTAAGATGACCATCCTGCCTAGGATCCTTTACCTGTTCCAAACCCTTCCATGCCACATACCTGCAAGCTACTTCAGAAACCTGAACACAATATTCATAAACTTTATCTGGGCGACTAAGAAGCCGAGAATCAGACTCACACTATTGCAACAGTCCAGGACAAGGGGGGGATTGGCAGTACCAAATTTAAAGAAATACTGGCAGGCAGCCCACCTGCAGAGATTAATGGATTGGATGAGAAACGGAGACACCAAGAAGTGGGTGAACGTGGAAGCCGGATCCACGGGCACCCCGTTGAGGGAGATCCCGTGGTCGTCAGCAGCTTCGAGCAGGTGGGCGGGATCTAACCCATTGATCAAGGCCACCCTCGATGTCTGGGATGGGATCAGAGAGGGGGAGGATATCTCGCCTTGGCCATCTCCTCTACTCCCGGTAGTGGGCAACCCTGAATTCCCTCTCAGTCAGAGGCCCCAAGCAGTGGGGAGCTGGGGGGATCTGGGCCCCATTAGGGCAAAGGACCTCGTGAGGGGCCAGAAATGGTGCGATGTTGAGGAATTAAGGACTAGATGGAACAGCCCCCAACTGGACCCCTGGTACTTACTGCTCTCCCAGCATTTTCTTCAGAAAATGGCACCCAAAAACCTGTGGGGACGGGGCCTAACGCCCTTTGAGAAGTTGGCCACGAGCGGGGACCCCCCGAGAAGGGTAATCTCCCAGATCTATCGATTTCTGGAGGGGGATCGAGACTCGGTCCCTGCCTTCTGTGAGGAGTGGGAAAGAGACTTAGGTAGAAAATTCACGGGAGAGGAGTGGAAGAAAATCTTCTCCCTTACCTATAAATCATCGATATCGGCGCAGATCCAAGAAACCAACTACAAATATCTAACCAGATGGTATTATACCCCGAAGAGGTTGGCGCACATCTTCCCGGGATCCTCGCCTGTCTGTTGGAGATGCGAATCAGAAGAGGGGTCACTGTTCCACATTTTGTGGTCTTGCCCCAAGATTAAGCCATTCTGGATAAAAATCACGGATACCATGTCCACGATAACAGGCTCACAGGTCCCGTACTGTCCAGCCCTCATGCTCCTGCACCACACTGGATGTAGCGTCCCTAACTATAGGAAATCGGTCCTGAGACATCTAATTAACGCAGCCAGAGCGCTGCTTCCCAGATTATGGAAAACCAAGACCGTCCCGACGGAAAACGACTGGTATAGAGAAGTGGATAGAATAATGGAGATGGAGGAGCTGACAGCCTCTGTGCGGGACAGGGATGAGGAGACCAGGATCTTATGGACCTCCTGGTTCATGTTTCGAGCTTCAGCGCAATAGGATTTATCTCCATGCCTCCCTCTCTAATGTGGACACCAGATGGGCCTTGGAGGCGGGGGGGAGCCGCTTGGCGGCCCTGACTTGGGACACCGCCCCCACCCCTCCACCGGCCCCCGCCCGCACCCCCCTCCACCGGGTGTGGACCGGGGGCTTGGCGCCTCTCTCCCCGCCCTCCCCGACATCCCTCCGCTCCTCCCCCATTCCCCTGTTGGTCCCCTGCCCCCCCTTGTCCACCCCCCCCTCTCTTCTGACACCCTTTCCCCTCTTTCCGCTCTCCCTCCCTTCCCCGCACCCTAAATTCACCTACTTCCTTCTTCTCTCTACTTCCTTGTCTCTCGCTTACAATTTCTAATGGTCTGGCCCAGGTCGGGGGGTGCTCTCTACTGACTTCTACCCCTCCAGGAAGCCCGAACTAGACTTTAAATTGCTATCAGCTAACGGAAAGAGAAAATATGCAGGGCGCCGTACCCACCTAAACCGGGCACCAAGATGCGGGCCACAGACAGCGAACAGGCGAATAGAAACTGGGGCCGGTACGGACGGGGCCTGGACCGGGCAGAGCAGGCTCGCTTCCGGACCCCGTCTCTGGCCTAAATATTGAGATCGACATAGACTTGAAACTGTCTGATTTCACAATGGGAGGGAGTGGGGGGAGTTATGGGGCATTCCCGAGCCCTGAGTGTGTCTTGGCCTGCGTGCTGGACCTGTCTTTTTGTCTTTTTACTGTAATGCTTTATTCCTGATCTATTATCTGTATTGCTTTTGTTTTGTTCTGAAAAATTGAATAAATAAAGAATTTAAAAAAAAAAAAAAAAAAACAACAACCTCTTTTTTGATAAAAAAAAACATACTGGCCCAAGAGCACAACCCATATAAAGCAGCAAAATAACTCAGAGGTATCAGAGTTATATCTTCTATTAATCACTGCAGTGGTATTAGGAAGACAATTGGAGAAAGATCCGATGTTCAGTGGGTCCACCTTATCTTGAGGCACTATAAGTTGAGTTTGTTGTAAAAAATAGGCGGCCTTTCCCAAACGGTGTTACAGTACCAGATTCAATCAGCACTTAATCAGACTTTATATCGAAGCGCCCGCATGAGTCCCGTTTGCTTCCTATGTCTTACTGCATGCAGCTAACAGACAAGCCAAGCCATATTTTCTCAGATGAATCCAGAAACAATGAATCATTTGGCACGAGAGACCCGGGACGCTTCCCGGAGCGCATTGCAGTTTGTTTCAAGCTCATACTGGTTGTGGTAACGATCCAGTACGAGCGATATGGTTTTGCAACAACCACTTTTTTTATAAAAACTGGCCTGAGAGCACAACCCTTAGAAAGCAGCGAAATACCTCAGATTTATATCTTCGAATAGTCCCTGCAGTGGTATTAGGAAGACAATTGGAGAACATTTGGAAGTTAATGTGACCTTTTAGATTAGGCAACATACATCTTCCGCAGGTTTCGTACCATGTTTAGTGGGGCCACCTTATTTAATGTGGCCGTTAACGTGACCTTTTAGATTAGGCAACATATATGTTGCGCAGGTTTCATCCCATGTCAGTAGGGACACCTTATTTTGTTGTACTTTATTTGAGTTTGTTTTATTGACTTTAATTAACAAGTTGCTGTTTCTAACGCTACAGCTCTGAATCTAATTCTTGACAACAGTTCATACTATTTGTGGTAACATAAGTTTAATTTGTTTCCAGTACGAGCGATATGTTAAGCAACAACCCTTAGAAAGCAGCGAAATACCTCAGATTTATATCTTCGAATAGTCCCTGCAGTGGTATTAGGAAGACAATTGGAGAACATTTGGAAGTTAACGTGACCTTTTAGATTAGGCAACATACATCTTCCGCAGGTTTCGTCCCATGTTCAGTGGGGCCACCTTATTTAATGTGGCCGTTAACGTGACCTTTTAGATTAGGCAACATATATGTTGCGCAGGTTTCATCCCATGTTCAGTAGGGACACCTTATTTTGTTGTACTTTATTTGAGTTTGTTTTATTGACTTTAATTAACAAGTTGCTGTTTCTAACGCTACAGCTCTGAATCTAATTCTTGACAACAGTTCATACTATTTGTGGTAACATAAGTTTAATTTGTTTCCAGTACGAGCGATATGTTAAGCAACAACCCTTAGAAAGCAGCGAAATACCTCAGATTTATATCTTCGAATAGTCCCTGCAGTGGTATTAGGAAGACAATTGGAGAACATTTGGAAGTTAACGTGACCTTTTAGATTAGGCAACATACATCTTCCGCAGGTTTCGTCCCATGTTCAGTGGGGCCACCTTATTTTGATGTATTTTATTTGAGTTTGTTTAATGACTTTAATTTACAAGTTGCTGTTTCTAACGCTACAGCTCTGAATCTAATTCTTGACAACAGACAACTGTTTGTAATAACATACGTTTAATTTGTTCTAGTACTAGCGATATCTTAGCAACAACCTCTTTTTTGATAAAAAAAAACATACCTGCCCAAGAGCACAACCCTTAGAAAGCAAAGCGAAATACCTCAGAGAGTTATCAATGTTATATCTTCTATTATTCACTGCAGTGGTATTAGGAAGACAAATGGAGAAAATGTGGCCGTTAACGTGACCTTTTAGATTAGGCAACATACATCTTCCGCAGGTTTCGTCCCATGTTCAGTGGGGCCACCTTATTTTGATGTATTTTATTTGAGTTTGTTTAATGACTTTAATTTACAAGTTGCTGTTTCTAACGCTACAGCTCTGAATCTAATTCTTGACAACAGACAACTGTTTGTAATAACATAAGTTTAATTTGTTCTAGTACGAGCGATATGTTAGCAACAACCTCTTTTTTGATAAAAAAAAACATACCTGCCCAAGAGCACAACCCTTAGAAAGCAAAGCGAAATACCTCAGAGAGTTATCAATGTTATATCTTCTATTATTCACTGCAGTGGTATTAGGAAGACAAATGGAGAAAATGTGGCCGTTAACGTGACCTTTTAGATTAGGCAACATACATCTTCCGCAGATTTCGTCCCATGTTCAGTGGGGCCACCTTATTTTGTTGTACTTTATTTGAGTTTGTTTAATGACTTTAATTTACAAGTTGCTGTTTCTAACGCTACAGCTCTGAATCTAATTCTTGACAACAGACAACTGTTTGTAATAACATAAGTTTAATTTTTTTCTAGTACGAGCGATATGTTAGTAACAACCTCTTATGTTAGCAACAACCTCTTTTTTGATAAAAAAAAAAAAAAACATACCTGCCCAAGAGCACAACCTTTAGAAAGCAAAGCGAAATACCTCAGAGAGTTATCAATGTTATATCTTCTATTAATCACTGCAGTGGTATTAGGAAGACAAATGGAGAAAATGTGGCAGTTAACGTGACCTTTTAGATTAGGCAACATATATGTTGCGCAGGTTTCATCCCATGTTCAGTAGGGACACCTTATTTTGTTATACTTTATTTTAGTTTGTTTTATTGACTTTAATTAACAAGTTGCTGTTTCTAACGCTACAGCTCTGAATCTAATTCTTGACAACAGTTCATACTATTTGTGGTAACATAAGTTTAATTTGTTTCCAGTACGAACGATATTTTAAGCAACAACCGATGTTCACCTTATCTTGGTGCACTATAGTTGAGTTTGTTGTAAAAAATAGGCGGCCTTTCCCAAACGGTGTTACAGTACCAGATTCAATCAGCACTTAATCAGACTTTATATCGAAGCGCCCGCATGAGTCCCGTTTGCTTCCTATGTCTTACTGCATGCAGCTAACAGACAAGCCAAGCCATATTTTCTCAGATGAATCCAGAAACAATGAATCATTTGGCACGAGAGACCCGGGACGCTTCCCGGAGCGCATTGCAGATTGTATCAAGCTCATACTGGTTGTGGTAACGATCCAGTACGAGCAATATGGTTTTGCAACAACCTCTTTTTTTATAAAAACTGGCCCGAGAGCACAACCCTTAGAAAGCAGCGAAATACCTCAGATTTATATCTTCGAATAGTCCCTGCAGTGGTATTAGGAAGACAATTGGAGAACATTTGGAAGTTAACGTGACCTTTTAGATTAGGCAACATACATCTTCCGCAGGTTTCGTCCCATGTTCAGTGGGGCCACCTTATTTTGATGTACTTTATTTGAGTTTGTTTAGTGACTTTAATTTACAAGTTGCTGTTTCTAACGCTACAGCTCTGAATCTAATTCTTGACTACAGACAACTGTTTGTAATAACACAAGTTTAATTTGTTCTAGTACGAGCGATATGTTAGCAACAACCTCTTTTTTGATTAAAAAAAAACATACCTGCCCAAGAGCACAACCCTTAGAAAGCAAAGCGAAATACCTCAGAGAGTTATCAATGTTATATCTTCTATTATTCACTGCAGTGGTATTAGGAAGACAAATGGAGAAAATGTGGCCGTTAACGTGACCTTTTAGATTAGGCAACATATATGTCTCGCAGGTTTCATCCCATGTCCAGTAGGGACACCTTATTTTGTTGTACTTTATTTGAGTTTGTTTTATTGACTTTAATTAACAAGTTGCTGTTTCTTTCGCTACAGCACTGAATCTAATTCTTGACAACAGTTCATACTATTTGTGGTAACATAAGTTTAAGTTGTTTCCAATACGAGCGATATGTTAAACAACAACCTCTTCTTTGATAAAAAAAAACATACTGGCCCAAGAGCACAACCCATATAAAGCAGCAAAATAACTCAGAGGTATCAGAGTTATATCTTCTATTAATCACTGCAGTGGTATTAGGAAGACAATTGGAGAAAGATCCGATGTTCAGTGGGTCCACCTTGGGGCACTATAAGTTGACTTTGTTGTAAAAAATAGGCGGCCTTTCCCAAACGGTGTTACAGTGCCAGATTCAATCAGCACTTAATCAGACTTTATATCGAAGCGCCCGCATGAGTCCTGTTTGCTTCCTATGTCTTACTGCATGCAGCTAACAGACAAGCCAAGCCATATTTTCTCAGATGAATCCAGAAACAATGAATCATTTGGCACGAGAGACCCGGGACGCTTCCCGGAGCGCATTGCAGTTTGTATCAAGCTCATACTGGTTGTGGTAACGATCCAGTACGAGCGATATGGTTTTGCAACAACCTCTTTTTTTATAAAAACTGGCCCGAGAGCACAACCCTTAGAAAGCAGCGAAATACCTCAGATTTATATCTTCGAATAGTCCCTGCAGTGGTATTAGGAAGACAATTGGAGAACATTTGGAAGTTAACGTGACCTTTTAGATTAGGCAACATACATCTTCCGCAGGTTTCGTCCCATGTTCAGTGGGGCCACCTTATTTTGTTGTACTTTATTTGAGTTTGTTTAATGACTTTAATTTACAAGTTGCTGTTTCTAACGCTACAGCTCTGAATCTAATTCTTGACAACAGACAACTGTTTGTAATAACATAAGTTTAATTTGTTCTAGTACGAGCGATATGTTAGCAACAACCTCTTTTTTGATAAAAAAACATACCTGCCCAAGAGCACAACCCTTAGAAAGCAAAGCGAAATACCTCAGAGAGTTATCAATGTTATATCTTCTATTTTTCACTGCAGTGTTATTAGGAGGACAAATGGAGAAAATGTGGCAGTTAACGTGACCTTTTAGATTAGGCAACATATATGTTGCGCAGGTTTCATCCCATGTTCAGTAGGGACACCTTATTTTGTTGTACTTTATTTGAGTTTGTTTTATTGACTTTAATTAACAAGTTGCTGTTTCTAATGCTACAGCTCTGAATCTAATTCTATAGTTGAGTTTGTTTTATCAACTTTAATTATTAAGTTGTTTCTAACGCTACAGCTATGAATCTAATTCTTGACAAGTGCGACTAGTAGTGTTTGCAAGCTATGTGATTTGTGATGAATTTTTCTTTAATCAACAATGCAATATTAGAATACGCGGTCTTTCACAAATGATGCTACCATCCAATAATCATAATGATCAACACGCCCCAAACGTAATCAATCCGCCAAACCCAGATAGAAGGGTTAATTATAATATTATTGTCCATCGTCGAGTAGTGTAGTGTATCCATGGAGACATTGTCCTTCCGTATAACCATCCTGACGGTATGGCTAGGTTTATGTTCCAAAAGAAATTTTAAGTCAGGGTTAATGTCAATTTCCTGATTTTGGAAGGCATCAATTACTCTCCACTTCCCCCTCAATGTCCTCTATCTCTACGGGATATAAAGTACGATTTCCAATCCTGGAAATACGGGGCACCTTTATAATGGAAACTGTAGTATATTGAGTACTGTAGAAATGGAGAATGTAGTGCGGTTACTTTCATCATAACATGATTCTTTGAAAATATGGTCATGTTTGGTAACCAGGTGCTAATCAGCCATTTGTGTTGGAACAAAACGACATTTACTGTATCATCCTTTTCGATTTTGGACTGTCACCTTACATTTCTCCGATTCATGCTTTTCATACTCCAGTCCTCATAAAGCATAAATTGGTGGCAGCATAATCGCCGGCACACTGGTAATTATTGACTCTAAAGGTAACACATTTATCCAGAATTGGGACAGAAAGCCAATCCATCTTGATGTGGATGATGTCCTTCCATGTTCATTCCTGGGGAATGGTCGATATGCATTTGATACCATGCCTTCTTTTCGGCTGATTGAATTTCAGAGACGTTGAATTGTCTTTCAATCGCGTTGCGTGGATCCAGACTGATGTAGATCTTTTGCGATAGCACCCTCTTGTTCGTCAAGATGAAGCCTGTCGTATTCTGCAGCATGATTCCAGATGATGGTCCTGGTTACAGTGATCGGCTCGGCGAGTCATTCTTTCCCCATCAGCAGGATGATGTAAAGGATGGCGACAATTCTTGACATCTTGGATTTGACTACTGCAAAACATTGTATAACAGATATGAGTATATGCGTATTCCCATTTTTCTTTTATCACCCAAGTAAATACAATAGCCACTATACTATCAAAAATCTCCAATTGGTATAGTTTGTCATGGAGCAAGTTCTGTGTATAAAATCCTTTAAGAGGTACAGAAGAATCTGTACCTTTAAGAGGTACAGAAGAATAATAAAAATATAGGTTAGTACATTGGAGCCCCTGCTTTGCAGAATAAGGGAAAACCCTGATATACGTGGTATTTCCCTCTCGTCTGGTCATTCGAAATCAATAAAGTTGAATTTCAATTGAAATCAATAAAGTTGAAGGTCAATAAAGTTGCGGCATTCGCAGATGACTTACTGTTTTTTGTAACCGGTCCCGAGGTTACGCTCCCTAACCTTATGAAAGAATTAGAGACATTTAGCAACTTGTCCAACTATAAAGTTAATATACAGAAGTCTGAAGCGCTGAACCTTAACGTTACAGCAGAGAGGGAGGGGAACCTCAGACAATCCTTCCCTTTTAGTTGGCTAAGGAACACAACATACCTGGGTACGAAGCTAGGCAAATCTTTGGAGAGGATTTATTCCTTGAGCTTTCCCCCTTTGCTCCACGCATTCTCAAAGGACCTAGAGGCCTGGTCTCTCAAAAAAACTCTCATGGTTTGGGAGATGTAACGCCCTTAAAATTAATATACTTTTGTTTGTGGAATACCCATGATTCCCTCTATGTTTGTTGTAAATCACGAAAATGACAAATATAGACTATATAAAAAAATATATATATAGTATATAAAATATAGTATACTACATCAATGCGGATCTTCCGTCTTTAGCTGGACTTCGGTATTTCTGTTATTCTTCATTATCAGGTATTCTCTCCAGTCTTTGAAGTTGGGATCTAGGATGACATGCACGCAGTTGGTTAATTGTGAGTCCACTTTTCTACAAACTCATCCCCCTTTGGAATTTTGATCTTATAGACCACAGGTGATAATTTATCCATAATGATGTCCCTTCCATGAAGGCAAAAATTTTCCTTCACTTGATCTCAGGCAAAATTATAAAGATACACCTGATCAGAAATGTGATACTCTTTCTTTGTAGTCTTCAGATCATAGTAGGTTTTAGTGCTGACAGCAGCTTTCTCCAGATTCCTCTGGGCATAGACAAATGACTGCTGAATATGCTTATGCAGATTTTCCACGTACTGATGAGCTGTTTGAAGCATTTATCCAATTATGATCTGTTGTCCTATAGAGTAAAGGTTGAGGTAATACCATTTTCCCACCTGGGATCATCTCAAATGGGGAAACTTTGGTAGCGGAGCTGGGTGTGGCTCCAATTGCCATCAGGACTAAAGGCAATTTCATATCCCAGTCTTTACCAGATTCATTGACAAAAACTACTTTAGAATGTTTCCAATGGACTATTTACGCTAGCGACTCGTAAGCTGCCAATGGAAGTCGGTATTTGACATATACAGGTGGTGCATTGGGATCTGTCTGGATTCTTGCCATCTTGTCATAAGAATCCTTAGCAAACATGTCCTGGAAATCGGTAAAGAGTTTCTTTAGCTGTTGGCGCTTTGACTCATCAGAGCATGCATCAGCTAAAGAGAGAGAAAATCTCAGGTTGATATCTAACAATGATGGTGGGGTGTCTAATTATTTTCTTGCCAATTGTAAACTTTAACCATGCTCTTCCTTTTACCTGCAGAGCGTCGCGCTCTGCAGGTAAAAGGAAGAGCATGGTTAAAGTTTACAATTGGCAAGACGCTCTGTATATGTCAAACAATACCGACTTCCATTGGCAGCTTACGAGCTTAGCGTAAATAGTCCATTGTAAACATTCTAAAGCAGTTTTTGTTGAAAGAGACAACCTACACTTTTCAACTCATAAGCTTCTTCAAGCTCAGTTGTTATATCGCCTTTAGGTTCGCTTACCTTTTCCTTTTCTCGTTGGCATGAGTCACATTCTTTCTCATCACTCTCGTGATTAACAACCAACGAGGCTTCTTCAATATGGCAGAACTGAAAGGATAAATAGAATGGATATTGAATAACCCTTCAGGAGTTGAGAAAAAGTGTTGTTCCACTAACAGGATTAGCGACCTGTTTCAAAAGACAGGCTAATATAACTGGCTTCGGATTTCAAGTCTAGCTTGACATATTTCATCCGAGCCATATTATTCACCTGTACGGGAACATCTCCCTTCAAGCAAAATGGTTAACACATCCCCATTCAAGGTTACCTTTTTAATTCTGTCCTTCTGGATGGTTATAGTGTGTCTGTTATCTCCAACAGCTTCCACTGGATCACCATTTTTCAGGATTGTGATGTCCGGCGTCTGATTGTTCCTAAAATGTACTTCAACAAAATTAAACCTCTCTTCAATCACATGACAGTTATGTTGGGTTTGTGTATTGCAAGATCGATCATAGGCAATAGGTGCCTTTCACTTGAGTCCAGATTGCTTAATTAATGAAGTCAACAATAGAACTCAATCTTTTCAAAAGAGCAATTCCGATGATCAGTCGATCATAAGGAATATCTACAATGATGGTGGGGTGTCTAATTATTTTCTTGCCAGTTGTAAACTTTAACCTTTTACCTGCAGAGCGTCTCCACCTACACTTTTCAAAGAGCCATCAAATGCTTTCAATTTTGGCCTTTTCTCTGTCACATCCATAATTTGCTGGAAATAACTAAATTACAGTATTGTGGCTTGTGATCCTGTATCAATTAAACCTCTGATAGGACCTATACATTCATCTTGGAGATATGAATCAATATATCAGCCATAATCATTAAACAGGTCACATAAATAATTAGGATGCTCACGCATGTGACGCTTTTTAAGGCTATGATTCTTTTGTAGGGATAATACCTCTGAGGAAGCTAAATCATTCCTGCTGCATACAGCAGCTCCCACCTTTGGGGATACCTGGATAACATCATATCTTACAGAGAATAGCTGACAGCTTGACGCTGACATCAGCTTTTCACTCTTTGGAGAGGAATATTCAGCACACACATTCTCATGGTTAAGCTGCAAGATAGATAACACATTAGACACATCCCCCTTCCCACATTTACCATTTTTGGGTGAGGGGGCAGTAATTTGAGACACACCACCGTTGGCCTCTCTTTTAAGATCAATAGCATTGCAAGGCAAAACAGTAGATATCACATTAGATGTATCTACAACCAATTCAGTAACCTTGCACAGGCTTAAGCTTTGATAATGCCCTGACAATTTTATACAGTTGGACTGGGGCCTGCAGCTGCTGCTAAAAAGGATTTTGTTTACATTCAGTGGAAACCTGGGACATTTTACTAACCATTTCGGTTAACTTGTCTACCTGATCGGCCAACTTATCAAAACGATCATTGAATTCATTGAATTTAGGCCTGTCTTGGTTTTGAGGCCTTCTCTTGTTATCAGTAGATGACAGACCCCTAGGTGAGGTAGGTGATTCAGGCCTACTCTCCTTTTGCTGTCTAGGCCTTTTATCCCAACGCCTGAATCTTAGGGGACCCCCATTGTTATACCGGGGACGGTAGAAATATATTTTATTTCCATTGTTTTCCCCCTCAGGCCCATTAGGACTACGAATTTTTATTGGCCTAGGACCTGTTCGGTTTTGCGGGGACTGATTGGGAAGTTCTGCTAGTTTAGGGTACCTGCGTTGCTGAGTTTCAAACTTTATTTATGGCTTATTTTAGTGTCAGAAACCTGTTGTTCTGAGGACCTTCCTCTCACCTGAAGCATTGCACTCACAGTGTAGTGGCGGCAGTCACTAACTTGTCTAATGGGGCGTCGAGATCAAGATCTCTAGCATCATGCATTTTTAAGGACAGATGGGAATTCCCGGGGACTTTGATTAGGTTTACATCTTAATTTATAGATGTCACGTCTTGCGGCCATAATGGTTTTATACGGTTCAAATGCCATCTTAACTTTGTGCAAAACATCCTGCCAGTTTCTCTTAAGGAAGTAAAATAATGGCGGTACTTGTTTTCAAACGCCCATGGTAAAAACCTAATTCTATCTGCATCATCATATATTTGCAATGAATCCATAGTGGATTGATACACTTCTAAATGGTTAGCAATTTCAATAGATCCTTTTTTGGAAAACGTAGGAACAGTGGCATTTAAAAATTTAATAATCCCAGATGAACTCTGATCCCCCTTTGGAGATTGAGCGGGGAAAGCTTGGTTATCCCGCCTCAAAATTTCATCCCTCTTATGGGCCAATTTATCCCTACGGGTTGATGAATATACTTCACTCCTCTCCCTCACTCTCAAAATCACTTTGATCACTTACCCTATATTCGCTGGACCCAGGATGACCCAGGACCTAACAGTCCTTTCTGGGGAAAGATAAGGTACTGAATCCTTTAGGCCCTTTGTGTCATTAGCACCTTTGTAATGCTAGTACAGCTTGACACACAAAGAAACTTTCTAACGCTTATTCCAACTTATTTGATGAGGCCATTGTGCTAATGATTTGTTGAATATTAGAGCACAAGGGGGCATATGCTAATTACATTTATTGGAGGCAAAAACCAGCGTGGTCCATCTTGCTCTTTATTGTTGAGTACTATGACACTATATCAAGGGGAAAAATAGGAATTGTACTAATTATTTGTATGTATGATTTGTTGAAGCAAGAAGCTTTACGGGGCTTATGCAAATTATTTGATGACCAAGGGGCTTTATGGGAATTATGCTAATTTTGTTTTTATCCCAGAAACCCTATGGGGATCATTTTGATGATTTGTTAAGCTGAGAAACTTTACTCTTATTTAGTGAAGCGGAAAGCAAAAGGGGCTAATGCTAATTATTTTATAAACAAGGGGCACTATGGGAATTATGCTATTTTTTTCTTATACCAGAAACCTTATGGGGATCATTTTAATGATTTTTTTAAGCTACGAAGCGTTACGTCTCATTTAATGAGACTATAGCAAAGTATGGGCCTTCATGCTAATTTTTGTTGAACAAGAAACACAATAGGACTTTTGTTCAATATGTTTTTATTAGGAGGAGACAAAACACAAGGCTCAAACATAAGGCAAACGACACTCTCAGAGTACAGCATATGGACAAAGAATACATATGTAGAATAACCAGCACCCCTGTCGCCCCCCCCCCACCCCAACAACCACAGTAGCATAAAACAAAACATCTTCCCACCGGGCTTCAAGCGAATACCCCAAACAGAGGTCCGTCTTGGTTTCAATATCCTCAAAGTCCAGCCGAGAGCGACCCTCGGGAAGACTATCCCCCCGGAGATCCCGGAACGCTGCATGTAGCGGGCAAGCCTACACATATGCACAACAATACCGGAGCCCTGTGTTCTAACCTCCTGTATTAACTTTTTTTTTAAAGGTGTAACCAAGAGTTACATAAAAATAAGGGGGGGGGGGAAGAAGAAAAGAGAGAAAAGACAAAGGAAAAGGACACACCGAAGAAAGAAGGGGGACAAAGAACAAAACCCACTAAAAAGGTTCCGCCCCCCACCCATCCCCCAGCGGAGGACGAGAGGCGGATCAGCCCCGCTTCGAAAGAGGGGGTCATGAGCGGCGGACGAAGAATGCGCCAGGGAGGGCCCGACGGCACCAAGCACAAAAATCCTCTACACAATTACAGAGTGGAGAACATGGCCATGAATTCTGGCGTATCCCGGGCCATAATCCATATCATCCAAGTCTTATTAAACTACTCTCTCCCACCCTCCACACCCTCAAGCACCATCTCCTCCATCCTCCGGACTCCCTCCACCTCCCTCAGCCACTGTGTGTTGTCCAGATGTCCGGTGTGTGTTGGGAACGCCAATGCCGGGGTATCACTAATCTGGCCGCGGTGGAGGTGCCGGAGAATTACCTTCTTTGCTGTAGATATCGAGCCAGGCACCATGGATAATAAGGCTATTTGCGGCTCCCCAGGTACACCCTCGAAAGTCAGGAAGTTATAAACCGCAAAGACCTGGTCCCAGAACTTATGTATCAAAGGGCAACTCCACCAAATGTGACGCAATGTACCTTCAGCATTACCACACCGCCAGCACACTCCCGAGTCAGCTCCTCCAAATCTGGTCAGGTCTGCCGGACATCTATACCACCGGGACAAAATCGTATAATTTTTTTCCTGTGCTCTACATGCCAGAGAGAGTTTATGTGTTAGAGTAAATGATTTTTCCCACTCTTTGGCTTCAAACTCCCGGTCCAAGTCCCGTTCCCATCTCCTCACATACCCAAGATCATCCGAGGGGTCCCTTTCTGCCAACAAGACCTGATACAGGAGCGAGAGGGCATGCGGTGGACCACCGTCAGCTGTCAAGATGTTCTCAAATGGAGTCAAAGGGCGTAGTTCCCTGGGCACGGGAGGAGATGAAGGCGACCAACTGCCTGTGAAGAAGCCAGGACACCCTCTCCCCCCGACCCCGAATCTGGAGATCCCGAAGGCTTGGAGGACGGTTGTTCCGTATCGTATCAGCTAGTCTAACCCCCTGCGATTTTTCCCGAAACAGGAACTTATTAGCCCCAACCCCCGGGGGGAAGGCGGGATTATCGAACAAAGGGGTAAATGGTCCCGGTCTATGCGACAATACTTTCCTCTTAATGGGCCGCATCCCAGATAGATAGCAAAGCGCGGGTCAACAACGGAAGACTATGCAGCTTAAGGTCTCAGCCGAGGCTCCACCCAAGGGAGTGCGGTAAGATCGAGAGGTGAGGCGGGGGGCCTCTATACCCACCCATAACCCACCCATATCTTCCTGGTGATGAAACCAGTCCACTAGCCTGACCAATAAAGCTGCAGTGTGATAGCCCTTGAGATCCGGCAAGCCCAGTCCTCCCTCAGCTTTGGGCCTAATCAGGACCGAGTAACGAATCCTTGGCCTCTTATTGTTCCAAACAAATCGGATCCAAGCACTCTTCAGGACCTTAAAAAAATCCCGATCCGGTACAATTGGAACGGTCTGAAACACATAGAGGAAGCGGGGCAATATATCCATCCTCAATATGTTTATGCGCCCCATTCACGAGTACTGCGCTTTATTATACGCCCTAAGATGTTCCTGCGTCTTAGATATAAGGGGGGCATAATTTAATTTATATAAATTTTCAAGATTAGTAGGCAATTGGACCCCTAGGTAAGTAATGGACTCCTTCTGCCACTTGAATGAAAAGTTTGCTTGTAAAAGCCGTAGGGTATCACCAGGGAGGGAGATGTTAAGAGCTTCCGTTTTGGAGAGATTGACTTTAAAATTACTAAGGGCGGGGGGCGTGGCTTGCTATGGCGCCGTGAGGAAGCGGGACGAGGGAGCTCCGCACAAACCCAATCTGTTGAGCACCCAAGCATCCCATCGTGATCCCCTTTTCCTGATGTCCAGGAGGGGGAAGGTGAGCAGACAGCGCCGAAGGGGACAGGAGCGTCCCATCCCCGCTTATTTCGTGGCACGGGGAGGAAGAGGGGAGCCGGCGGTTCCCCGCAAGATGGCGGCGCACGTGGTCCCGGCGGGAGGAGAAGGGAAGAGAGGCGCTGGTCCCCCTGCTGACTTACCCCGGCGGCCACGTCCGGCAGCGGGGACAGGAACGGAACCCCCGCGGTCGTCTGGAGTGGAGGAGACGGCGGACCCGGGGCTGCCGGCGATGCCAGTGCGGGGAGAGGAGGAGGAAGCGGGAGCTCCCGACGAGATGCCGGCACTTGTGCCCCCGGCGGGCGGGGGAGAGGGAGGACGCGCTGCAGATCATCAAGGCGTCTCCCAGCAGCAGAGCCCCACGCCGCCGAGAGGAAGCGGGGCAGTTCCCCAGAGAGTATACGGAGGTGAGGCCTCCGCACTGTCACAGCGGAGGTGCACCGGCCGGCTGGCGAGACTGGGGGATCACCCGTTGGGCCCCGGGCAGACCATCCTTGTAATCCCCCCCTGACGGAGCCCCCTGTGGCCAACACAGACGGGGGAGCACCCACCACATGTGACCGGCGCCCGAGGGAAGGAAGGACCCAGCCGGAGATTACACAATGTGCTGAATGCGGCAGACAGTCTGGCCCCAGCCCGATCCCTTAGACCAGCAACAGCTGCCTCGCCCGAGGTGTGGCTGCACCAGGAGGGCATCCCAAGCCCGGACTCCCCGCCTTGTCCCCCAGCGCGTGGAGCTGACTCCCCCCACCGGATCCCCCAGCTCTGGTCCCTAAATGGGGCCGCGCAGCGCTCCCTGTCCCCGGGAAGCGTGATTGGCACCCCTTCCCCCCCGGTGAAATCTTCACCCCTGGACCCTCCCTGGGGGGCCCGGGGTCCACCGGAAATGGAGGAGTTATATCAGCTGGCGGTGAGGCGGCCTCTCCGAGGTTCAGCTGGGGCCCTGTGGATGGGCGGGGAAGCCCTACATCTCTTACTGGCATCGGGCATCCCTTACGAGCTGCCGGTGAACCTGCTGCTGTTTTGCATGCTGCTCCTTATGTTCCGCTTGATCTTCTGTCCCGCACCATAGCCGAGTCGGTGAGAATCAACATCAATGAGGCCCTTAGGGGCCTACCATCCCGCGGTGACTTCGACGGATACGTCTCGAGAATGGAGGGTACCATTAAGAGGGAGCTGGCGACACTTCAGAGCACAGTAACGGAGGTTGCTCAGAGAATGGACACCGCCGAGGCCTCCCACAGATCACTGGAGACGCGAGTTGCGGAGCTGGAGCATCAACGGGAGAGAAGCAGCCGCCTCCTGTCTGAGCTTTTCCTGGCCCAGGATGATGTGGAGAATCGCAGCCGCAGGAATAATCTCCGCCTTCGGGGCGTCCCAGAGTCAGTCGAGCCGCGGGACATCCAGACGGCAGTTATCTCTATCTTCAATGGGCTCCTGGACTTGCCGGAATCGAATCACATTGAATTGGACCGCGTGCACAGGGCCCTTGGTCCCCGCCCTCCGGACTCTGGAAGACCGAGGGACATAATATGTAGAGTCCATTTTTTCAAGATCAAAGAGGACTTGCTGCGAAAGGCGTGGGAGAAGGGCCCAATTCAGTTCAAAGGAGCGCAGATCATCATTCTTCAGGACCTTTCCCGGAGAACATTACTTATGCGGAGGCTGCTGAGACCGCTCCTTGAAACCATCCAGAGGCAAGGGCGCCTCTTACCGCCACCCCTTCCAGCTTTTAGTCCGCAGAAATGGGGAGATCTTTGTCCTCCGGTCCCCGATCCAGTTACCGGACTTGTTCCGCTTTCTGGAGGCTCCTGCAGTGGACATCCCGGACTGGACGGCCCCGGACCTGGGGGTGTTCGACAGGAGGCTCCCGCAGCGTCCTGGAGGTGTCCTACGAGGCGTTGGGAGGGATCGTAGAAGACGCCGCTGATGACCCTGTGGGGTGCAGGTGGCGCTTTCCTGCCTCTCCCCGCGGCCCACCCTTATGTTGAGATTTTTGGTGTGCTTCCGGTGGGGGTGGCGTGGGGGGGGAGCTGGGTTGGCGCTCCCTGGTACCTAGTGGTGCTGGGCTACTTAGCCGTCTTGGCGGGTGCTGGCTTTCTGGGCCGCCTTGGCGGATCCGGAGGTCAGGCGTCCCCGGGCTATGCCCTATTTCATCCTCTTGTACTTGACTTTGGTTAAGATTGAGATTTGCGGCCCCAGGGGGCCCTGTTCTGCTTAGTCACCTTAGCGGGGTCCACGCGAGGGGCGTGTTGCGCCCCCGGCTGTAGGACTCCCCTTCTGTATCCCTGCCCTGCGGTTGGGGGTGGGGAGGTGGTGGCTGGACGGACGGGCCCCCCCCCCGATTTGCCGGGTCTCGCTGTTGGCAAATGCTTCTGCTGGGCGGGCTCTGATGGGGAGGGTGACTCTGGGCTGCGCCCTGGTCGCCGGCCCCGTCAGGGTTTCTGCAGTTTCCTATCTTTATTGTTACGGGTTGCGCTTTGCTATGTTATGTTGCGCTTTGCTATGTTATGTTCTATGTTCTAAAGTTAACAATGCCTTGGGTTACAATACTAACTGTTCATTAAAATGGTGTGGCTGGGGCGTGGCTTGGCCAGCGAAGGAGATGGCTGCCTGATACCAGAGCTCCTGGTGTATAGACCCGAGTGCGACAGCTGCAGTCCTCCCTAACGCAACATGGGCAAAAGCAGTAGATCGGGGGTGACCTCTAGAACACCCAGGGCACCCCGAGACCCGACTTTGAGCGGCAGAAGCCTCCCGGAGATGTTCCGTTCCCAGCGCGCGGAGGATGTCCCAGGCCGGACCTCCAAGATGGCGTCGCCTACGTCGCAAGAAAGCTCACCGGAGAGGAGCACGGAGGGCTCGCTTAGCAATGAGCCACAAGACCTGACGGCACAGCTCAGCCAACTACCTACGAGGATTGAACTAGCGAGATTTGCTGGAGAAATCAAATCCTCCATTACAGAAGCGGTGGCTGAACTCAAAGCGGACGTGAGAGAGCTAGGCCGCAGAATTGAAAAGGTGGAGCGCGAAGCAGCGAGCTCGGGACGCAAGCTACGAGAGGTGAGCGACGTGGTGGCTTGGCACAACGGCCACCTCATGAATGTGCACCGACATCTTGAAGACCTCGATAACAGGGCCAGGAGATGCAATGTCAGGGTGCGTGGGGTGCCGGAGGCAGTCGCGCAGGATCAGATCCCCGGAGCCTTGACCTCCATATTTAATTCACTACTGGATAGACCCCCAGACACGCCAATAGAATTCGTGAGAGCTCATCGCGCGCTGCGACCCAGAAATATGAATGAAATGGCCCCCAGAGACATAGTCTGCTGCCTACAGAGTTTCCCCTTGAAGGAAGACATCATGGCGAGAGCGAGAGGAAGAGATTCCATTTTATTCAACAACGCCGAAGTGCAGCTTTTCCAGGACCTATCTGGAATTACCTTACAGCACCGTAGAGCTCTCAGGCCATTGACATCGCTTCTCAGAGAGAGGGGCATTCCCTACAGATGGAGATTCCCATTTGCGCTGGTGGTCGCCAGGAACGGGAAGACCGGGGTGTTGCGCACTCCAGAAGATCTCCCAGCGTTTTTTGAATTCCTGAGGATCCCAGCGGTAGGGGTTCCCGATTGGTTCAGTGATTTCCGGATCCCTGATCTGTCTGGCGGGGCCCCGCGCCTGGATACACCAGCGGAGCCCCCCGGGCGGCAGTCCCCAAGCGAGGCCCCAAGAAGAGAAGAGTTCTAGTTTCCCGCGGAATTAATGGACTAACCTTTCGCTGCTTTTTTTTTGGCCTGATGTGCGGAGACGTGGCGGGACGGTGACGGTATTTCTTTTTATATATTCTCATTTCCCCCTGACTATGGCATTCTCAGCTTTTTGCAGACTCCAGTGACCTTGCTATAGCAGATCTCTGGCTTTAGGCCTAGCATGTTGTTTGTGTAAGTTGTATCTTGCGATGGGCCTTACCTCCCCCTCCCTTGCGTTGCAATGTTTACTGTTTTTCATATTTTGTGCATGTCACAGTTACTTCTTGATGGGTTAATTCCTGCTGCAGAGTTCACGGTCAACTTCTCGTGTTTTATCATGTTTTATTTTGTTCGCCTATAGGATGTCAGGTGCATGATTTAGAGGGGGCATGTCTTCCCCTCCCCCCCCTCCTCCGGTGGGGGGGACCCCACGTTTCCCGCGGGTCCCTCTGCCGGGGGACTGGGGGGTGGAGATAGACCAACTGGAGACCTCACATGTAATTTACTGTGTGTTATAATGAGTGGACTTGAGAGGTGCCACCGCCCCAATATGGCTTATATGGTCTGAGGTAGGAGAGGATTTTGGGCCTGCTGTCCTCCCTTCCCCTCGGGGTGGGCCCCACCGGATGGGGGGGCCCGTCCCGGAGGGGAAGGGGAGACGGGATACGATGGGGGGGTGGAACGGGGGGTCCATGTTTGCATGAGCTGCGTATTGGCGAACAGGGGGTTAAAAGTCTAGATTAATTGGTGAACTGCCTCTGAATGATTCCAAGGGCTGAGTGCCTGGGGGATTAGAGGATAGAAGGGCCTCTCCCCCGCCTTGGGGGTAAAAGATGCGAGACAATGATCGAAATCCCTGGCAGTGCGGTTAAAGGATCCTGGAACCGTAGCAGCTCTCTGCATTAAGGCCTAGGGAACTATCTCCTGGCAGCGCATGTGGTGGTGTCCCTTGCTCCCTTCCCCCCTGAGCTTAACAAGCCAATACTTCTCATGTAATATAGGTAGCAAGACTGCGAGATCTGAGACCACGGGAAACATGATGGCTAATTTGCTCTATTTCAGGTTGCCTTACTCTGACCTCCCGGGTTTTTGGTCTGCAGGGGAATGGGACTGGCTGTCCTCCCTCCCCTCCGGGGGGGGCCCTGGCGATCGGCGGGGCCCTCTCCGGAGAGGATTGGGGGACGGGGGTCGGTGGGGAGGGGGGGCTGATGGGGAAGAAACTAAGGTGCATGTGATTGATGCCCTCGAGTGAGCACGATAAAGGTGCTTGGGAGGCCCAAACGTAGCTTACTTTGCGAAATGTCAATATGTGAGTGCATAGTGGGCCTTGTGTTGTGGGTTGGTAGATGGAGAGGCCTTCTCCCCTCCCCCTTGGTAACTCTGCAGGGGACTGCTTGGAGATTTTCCAATTAAGTGAAAGTGGCTACAACCTAGGAGCAAATTGCGGGGCCAAGATGGGTAATCAGGGATGCAATACAAATTTTGCCCTGCAACTGGATGGAGTGGGATAAGGGGACGTTCAATATGTGTTAAATGGGTTCTACATCAGGTTACTGTATAAAGGTATATTTGATTTGCTCGCAGTGTAGGTAGTTTTCTTGATATTACAAGTCTGAAAACTCAGTACTTCTGCCTGTCTGGCCTTCCATGGTCCCCAAGTTTTTGTGATTTTCACGGTAAGTGGGTTATTTAGGGACTCCGTGTGGGTCTCTATTTCCTGAAGAATCCAGGGGTTTTCCCCCCCCTGGTGTAGCTTCAGGTGGGGTTGGGCGGTCGCTGGAGGTCTTATACCCGGCGCTACGCTCTCTTAATTTCCCTTCCGTGTTCTCTCCTATACCCCACAAGGGTGCGCTTTGGGGTTCTGTTTCTGATCTTTATTACGGTCAGGACCCTTATTTCTGTTCCCCTTCACTCTATCCCAGTCTTTTCTTCCTCCCCATCATGCCTTGTTGGGTTTGGCTCGACTGGAGCTGGGTCCCTCAAGAGAAGCTTACAAATATGCCCCGGCGTAATTACCCGCTGCTAGGGGTTACTGTACTGTACTGCACTATACGTGCCTCCTTCCCCTGGTGCCCCTTCCTTTCTTTCCTCTCTCTTCCCCCCCGTACTTCCCTAGTCCCCCCTGCCCCCCTATTGTGTAATCCCGTCCTGTCTTGTGTCTGGGAGTGGGGCCGGAGTACCCCGTGCCCCTGTGTACTGGAGGTCAGTGGTCCTTGGCTGGAGCCGATACGCTACGAGAGGTCACCAGCAAGCCAAGAGCTAGATTGCCGCTCTGAAGTGGTAGACATGTAGAGACACCTGTTGATTATAAGGACAACTGCTCTGTGTTACTGTTGTATGAAGCTGACATGTGGCCTGACTTCCTCCATCCCCCTCCCTTTATTTTCTCTACTTTTTTTTTTTTTCTTCTTTGTATCCCATTTGTTGGTTGTATTGTACCTATAAAACTGCTAAAATAATTAAATAAAGAATATTAAAAAAAAAAAAAAAATGACTAAGGGCACCAAATCTATCAAATTCTTTAAGTATAGATGGTAAAGAGAGATGAGGGGACATAATGTACAACAGAAGGTCATCCGTAAATAAAGAGAGTTTGTGCTCCCGCCCCCCACATGGAATTCCCTTAATTGCTTGAGTTTGCTCTAAGAGCCTGTGCTAAATGCTCCATGACTATAACGTAGAGCAGCGGAGAGAGCGGGCACCCCTGCCTCGTCCCATTATTAATGTCAAATGCAGACGACAAGATCCCGTTCACTCTAACCCTTGCTGTCGGCCCACTATAGAGTGACATGATCTTACCTAGCATTTCCGGACCTACCCCCATCTGGACCAGTGAAGCTCGTAGAAAACGCCAGTGAACCCGATCAAACGCCTTTTCGGCATCCACAGAGAGTAGGCATGAAGGGATCTTCCGGGTTTGCGCATAATGCATAAGGCTAATCGTCTTCAGAGTATTGTCCCTAGCTTCTCTTCCCAAAACGAAACCTACCTGATCGTTATCTATAATCTCCGCCAAGGGTTCTTGCAACCTGTTTGCTATGACCTTAGCAAAGAGTTTCATATCCACATTGATTAGTGAGATCGGTCTATAGTTGCCAATTACAGTTCTATCTTTGTTGGGTTTCGGTATAACTGTAATATGAGCCTCTAAGGACCGTCTGGGGAAGGGGCAGGAGTCCGAGACACCATTGAATACTTTCATGAGGAAAGGGGTAAGCCTCTCCCCTAGAATTTTATAGAAACGCGGTGTAAATCCATCTGGGCCCGGGCTTTTCCCCAATGGGGTCCCTTTAATAGCCCTCCCAATCTCAGTCTCTTCAAAGGGTGTCTCCAGCAAGGCTCCCGTCTCCTCCGGCAGAGAAGGGACCACCGTCTCCTCTATGTAATCTGCAATGCGGGCATCTAAACTCCCCGGGGGTGAAGAATCCCGACCGACCTTAATATTATACAACCTAGTGTAATATCCCTGGAATTCCTCCACTATCTGGTCAGGTCTGTGAACCTTCTCGGCCCTCCCCCCCTTTAATGACCGGGACATACGTCAAGTCCTGTCGTGGGTGCAAAGATCTCGCCAGCAACTTCCCACATTTATCAGAAAATTCATAGAACCTGGCTCTGCATCTATCTCTATATTTCAAATAACACTGATTGTACAACTTCCTAAGCGTCTCCCTAGCCGCAATAAGTTCCATCAGATCACTATTGGAGGGTGACTGTTTATGTGCCTGTTCCAGTACGTGGATACGGTCCAAAGTCGATCGAATCTGATGCATCCTTCCTCTCTTCAATCGGGAGCCATGCTTAATGAATATCCCTCTAAGGACACACTTCATCGCCTCCCACTGTGTTGGCAGAGGAGTGTCGTCATTGGCATGATCAGTGATGAAATGTGCGACAGAGCTTTCCACCTCAGCCAGACAGACAGGATCCCCAAGTAGGTTATCATTAAGTTTCCATCCAAATTGTCTCCGTGCCCCACCCGTCACCGGTAGGTTGAGATATACCGGAGAGTGATCCGACCAGACCATCGGGCCAATTGAGGCACTCACGTCTCTAGACAGGGCATAATGACTAACAAAAATATAGTCCAGTCTACTGTAAGAAGCGTGAGTGTGCGAGAAAAATGTGTAATCTCTCGCCCCCTGGTTCAGAACTCTCCACACATCTACAACCTGTAGGTCACCCAGCACCTTTCTAAAATTTGCCAGTTTAAATTGTGGTATTGCCGACTTACCCTGTGACGTGTCCAACCGCGGATCCAGTGCCATGTTAAGGCCCCCCCAAAAAATTAAAATCCCTTCAGTAAATTTCTCCAGGAGACGAAGAAAACGAACCCCCACCCCTGTTTGGTCTATGTTGGGTAGGTACATGTTTGCCACAGTATAAGTCTCCCCTCCAGCCAGAAATTTCAAGAAGATGTACCTCCCCAGGGGGTCTATCTGCGAGACCACGGGCTCCAGCGAAGCTCCTTTATGTATCGCAATCGAAACTCCTTTAGACTTAGCATCTGGATTCGGAGAATGATGCCATCTAGTGAAGTACTTGTTCTTAATCTCCGGGAGTCTACCACTGCCAAAATGGGTTTCCTGAAAAAGTATCACATCTACCCTTTCTTTATGCAACCCATAGAGTATCTTGGCTCTTTTTTCAGGGACGTTTAACCCCTTAGCATTGAGGGAACAAATCTTTATGGTAGCCATGCCGCCGGACCAACCGCACAAGGGAGGGGCGTAACGTGCAAACCTCAACAACCCCCGAGAATCAAGGAGCGGGAGCGAAGTGAGAAACAGGAAAGAGGGTAGGTTCTATAACCGGAACAACTGTTCCTAATTCTGCCTGAATTTTGAAGAAAAAAAAAAGGGGGGGGAAAGAAAAATGGCATAGCTCAGCAAAATAAACACACACATTCCTTGACCCCCCGAAAGGGCAGCCCCCTAAGAGGGAGCAGTCTCTTTTCAAAAAGGATATCAGTGCGATCATCATGAGGACATCTGAGCCGGAGGACTGCAGCTCAAAGTCCCGCGATCTATCTCCCCGGGTCCGGGCGAGCAGGGCGGGCAAGACCCCCCCGCCACGTCTCCACCGATGTTCTCCTCTGCCGTCCAGCGCTCTGCGTGGGAGCAAGTCTGCGCTAAAGTCCAGCCAGTCCAGTAAATCGATGGGATCGATAACCAAAAAGCGAAACAGAGCAGGAAGGTCCTCCCTGCTCCGCAAGGTAAAGGTGGCATTGGCATGACGGATAAGATGGAAAGGATGCCCCCATCTATATGAGGCGTTTAACTCCCGACATTTTTCCAGAAGGGGGCGCATCATTCTCCGCATACGCAGCGTGTGACGAGAAAAATCCTGAAGTATCCGGATCCCATGGCCATTCCACTCCACACGCCGCAGCTCCCAGGCTTCACGTAAGATGTCTTCTTTAGCTATAAAAAAGTGTATGCGACAAAGAACATCCCGAGGCGCATCAGGATCACCCGCCGGTCTGCTAGTCACCCTGTGACTTCCGCTTTCCAAGTAAGGTATTGAAAATATCTGAGGCCATTGACCGCAGCTGGTTTGGGGGTACTGACTCTGGGATGCCCCTCAGTTTTAAATTATTGCGCCTATTACGGTTTTCCAGATCATCCGCCTGCAAGATGACCTCAGTGAGCTGACATTTTTGACTGCGGGATGCCCTCTCCAATTCAGCGATTCTATCCTCATGACTCGCGCTGGAGCTCTCTAGGGAGGCCACTCTGGTATCCAAAGCCGACGTTTGTTGATGAAGGTCCTCTAGGTCTTTCCTGACCGCTCGTTCAATTCTCAGTGCCACCGCTTCCAAATCCTCCTTTAGGTCTGCTTTAGTGGGGAGGAACCGGAGGAGAAGCTTGATGCTGGGATCCAGCTCGGCGGGGATGCCCCAAGATGTTTGAGATGGGCGTTGGTCTACATTCCAGATTTTTAAGGAGGTCTCCCCCCGGGCCGTCCCAACAGCCCCCCTTTGTGGCCGGTTGCTCGCGGATCCCCCTCAGAACCCAAGTACCAGGCCAACGGAGGCGTACAGCTGGCCGGAAGTACAGGGCTGTGGATCTGCGTCCACCCCAGATCCTCGCATTCCATAAGGGGGTCCCCATCTGCAAGTGTAGTGTCCGCAGGAGGCGGGGAGCTGGCTAGGGAACTGCTGGATGGCGGTGGATGATGAATCTCACAAGTGACTGTGAGGGCACGTGGAGCCCGGCAGGAGGAGAAATCCCCATTACTCATGGAACTAGGGTGGAGGGTGAGGAGGGTGAGGGCTGTGATGTGGGATGTTGCCCTGGGGTACCGGCCACAGGGAATAACTGTGCTGCGGAGGTCTCCGTTTCCGCGACGCCTGGCGCCGCCACGTCACGTGGCTGTAATGGCTCCGACAGCCCGCATGGTGTATGCTCCCTCCCTTCATTCACATTCGCAGTGTCCAAAGCACGGTGTTGCAAGGGGCTGATCGCGCCCGCACCCACCGCCGCCGGTATGTCAGCTGAGCGGCTCCTCACCTCAGGCTGCGAGCACCGCTCATCCGCCGACCTCTGCCTCCTGGAGTCACGCTGCGGGAGACTCGCTCCCCTCCTCCCTCACGCCATCTTGGAAGCCGCCGCCTCCTCCCCGATCAATCCCGCTGGCAGCATAAAGTGGGCAATTCCTCCGCCTGCACGCCCCCTGCCGCCTCTCTGAGCCTTCTCCTTTCGGGCGCTGCCCATGATGAGGGAACCCGCCCGCTCCTCAAGCCAAAAGTCTATTACAAGATGGGTAAGTCTCCGGAGCCCCACAAATGAGCAGCCTCACTCCGCCATGTATCGGCCACGCCCCCCACAATAGGACTTTTGTTTTGCGACAAGAAGCAGCACATGGGCCAGCATGCTAATTATTTGTTGACCAACGAGCACTAAGTTCCTTCTTCTAATTATTTCTTTAGCTCAGCAGCCTTGGAGGAGCTAAATCTAAATTGAATTTATGCTAATTGTTTGCTGATCCCCGAAGCCTTGGGTGCTCATTTTGAATTATTGCTCATGCTAATTCTTTGCTAGAACAAGATACACTTTGGAGCTCATGCTTATTATTTTTTTAAGCAAAGAGGAAACTGGGCCATCATGCTAATAATGTGTTGACCAAGTAGAACAATGGGACTGCTAATTATTTGTTCATCCCAAAAGTCTTAGGAGCGCATCTTATCATGTGTTGCATCTTTCTGGGGCTTATTCCAAATAATTTGATGAGGCAAAGAGCATCATGGGCCATCGTCCAAATTATTTGTTGAATATAAGAGCAAAAAATTAGGCCCAAAGGGCTCTTTGCTATAGAAAATAATTAGCATGAGCCCCATTTGCTTTCCGCTTCATAAATTAAGATGTAACGCTTCGTAGCTTAAAAAAAAATCATTAAAATGATCCTCATAAGGTTTTAGTTATAAAAAAATAATTAGCATAATTCCCATAGTGCCTCTTGTTTATCAAATAATTAGCATGAGGACCCATAGTGCTCTTTCTATAGCCAGGGCCATATTTAGGGTTCATGCTGCCCTAGGCACTATTTGTGTACCCCCCCAACCAACGGCAGAAAGGTGAGTTGAGTGGGCAATCGGGGGGGGGGGTTTACACAGCGAGGAATCTCAAATCGGGATGCCCCGGGGACAAGCACCAATCACCAATATAATCAAATTCCTGGTGATTTGTCAGGGGTCTGAAACCAGGAGGCCAGACATACACTTTAACCCCCCCCCCCACATTCATCATTTACAGCCATACAAAAACAATTCTACGAACGTTCTATCCCTGTCAGGTTTTCCCTACAACCTCTACTGGGTAATGCAATGATCTCCTTCACCATGATGTTAAAAAATACCTGTACAGACGGTACACTATTGAGGGCCGGACAGTATTTGCATAGTTGTTTTAAACCACTGGTTTTCTTCACCAGTTCCAAATCAAAAGTGATAGCAGAATCCTGTTCCCGTAAAAGTGTATGTAAGTCCAAGAGTGCCACTTAATCTTCTGGTTGATTGCAGGTTAGAAGTGCCAAATTGTTTTTTAGAAGTATTCTCCTACAAAATAGGTAAAGATCTTTGATGAGTACAAATTTATCCGCGTTCCTAGTGGGTGAAACGGAAAGACCATGAGATAGAACTGATATCTCACCAGTACAAGAGACGTCTCATTTTGACTTTTTGCCTGTACTAATTAGCTGGGCAGATATAGTACATATCACACTGAGCTGCGGTGGAGCGAGAGGAGGCGGGCGGACGTGCCCCTTCTGTGTCCCGGCTGCTGACAAGGACCGCGGTTGCAGCGGAGGTGGAGCGGGCGGGCTCTCTGCTGCTCGCGAGTGCCGGAGGTGAGGGGGCGATGCGGCGGGAGCCGGCGGAGAGGTGCGGGGTGGGGGACGAGCCCCCCTCCCTGGCGGGAGGATCGTGCGGCAGGGAGGCGGCGGAGAAGGGACCGCTCCTGCGGCGTGCGGCTGCTGGGGCAGCTCAAGTCTAAGCACATCCATGCAGGCTGGATCACTCGGCGCCCCCAGGGAGGGAGACAGCAGGGGCGCCTGGTCATGGGCTGAATGCAGGCTTCCCTGGGGATTCATCACAGCCCTCCCTCCTCACTCCAGTATCCTGGTGGGGGGAATAGACAGGGGCACCTCTCCCAATCCCAGATGCATGGGACTTACCTGGATGAGGGGATGAGGGGGCGCAGCTAGAAGAGGAGCTGGATGATGCTCTGGAACCGTCCCCCTATAATTTGCCGCGCTAAAATGCGTTCTAAGAGGTACTCTAATTCAGACTAGATCTAGGCTTAAAAGGGAGAGATCCACTCTGATCAAGCAGACGTTAGCTCAGATCCAAAGCCTAGAACACGATCACAAGCTCTCACCTTCCAACGCCCTATGGCTGGAGTTGAAGAGGACGAGGGGGATACTACAAAGTCTATACAATCAGTGCTACCTGCGACACAGGGACAGGCTGGGAGCTATGCTCTATGAGAGTGCCAACAAGCCAGGCAGATTACTAGCTAGACTACTTCACCTTCGTAGTTCAGCCTCATACATCCCCAGCATTAAATTGCAGGGGGAATGTGAGACCTCCAATCCAGTGAGCATAGCGGGGGCTTTCAGGGATTACTATAGTTCTTTGCATAATCTACCCAGCTCCACCACCAGTGGGGCCAACCCCATTACAAAAGCGGCCGTCCAGGAGTATATTGACATGGAGGGCCCATTGTCGGAGATGGAGGGGCTTCTCTCCTCTGCGTCCCCGTCACCTCATTCTCATTGTTCTCCCGGAACAATATTCATACGGGGCCGTTGGGTTTTATCCCGAGATGGGAGGGGGAGCTGGATATGTCCCTCTCTGAAGAGGATCAAGCTAAAATGTTTTACCTAGCGCATAAGGCGGCCGCGCAGGAGAGGAGCTACAAGATTGTCTCCAGGTGGTACAGATGCCCATCGGACATCAAGAGATTTGCTCCCCTCTCCTCAGACCGGTGTTGGTGATGCCTTAATGAGGTGGGCGATATGACTCACATTTGGCGGGGTTGCCCAGCCATACGCTCCTTCTGGGATAGGGTGCTGAGCATATATACAGATGCCACCGGAGAATCAATCAGCAATTCCCCCCAGTTAACTCTTCTCTCCTTATGGGAGGGACCAGCATCACGTTACAGGATGGATATACTCTGCACAGTATCAGCAGTAATCCCCAGACACTGGAAATCACAAGAGATTCCCTCTTTGCGGGAATGGTTGACAGAACTGGAACGGATTAGGCGGGCAGAGGAACTGATCTGGGTTACCTCTGTGGAGCAAACTCAAGAATCGGTCCTTCAACATCTAACCACGCTGGACAATAATCATACCACCACCGGGAGGGGGTCCAAACGGAGTCCACTCGTCAGATTGCTTCATCAAGACGTGGTGAACAAATAATTAGTAAAATTCCTATTTTGCCCCTTGATATAGCGTCATAGTGCTCAACAATAAAGAACAAGATGGACCACGTTGCTTTTTGCTTCAACAATGTAATTAGCATATGCCTCCTAGCGCGCCTTGCTTTAACAAATCATTAGCACGATGGCCTGTAATGATCTTTGCCTCATCAAATTATTTAGAATAAGTGTTAGAAAGATTCAACACGTGATAAAATGAGCTCCTAAGACTTTTGGGATGAACAAATAAAAAAAAAAAAAAGCAGTCCCATTGTTCTACTTGGTCAACACATTATTAGTATGATGGCCCAGTTTCCTCTTTGCTTAAAGAAATAATAAGCATGAGCTCCAAAGTGTATCTTGTTCTAGCAAAGAATTAGCATGAGCAGTAATTCAAAGTGAGCACCCCAAGGCTTCTGGGATCAACAAATAATTAGCATAAATTCAATTTAGATTTAGCTCCTCCAAGGCTGCTGAGATAAAGAAATAATTAGAAGAAGGAACTTGGTGCTCGTTGGTCAACAAATAATTAGCATGATGGCCCATGTGCTGCTTCTTGTCGCAAAACAAAATTTTGCATAAGTCCTATTGTGTTTTTTTGTTCAACAAAAAATTAGCATGAAGGCCCAAAGGGCTCTTTGCTATAGAAAATAATTAGCATGAGCCCCATTTGCTTTCCGCTTCATAAATTAAGATGTAACGCTTCGTAGCTTAAAAAAAATTCATTAAAATGATCCCCATAAAGTTTTTGTTATAAAAATTAGCATAATTCCCATAGTGCCCCTTGTTTATCAAATAATTAGCATGAGGACCCATAGTGCTCTTTGCTATAGCCAGGGCCATATTTAGGGTTCATGCTGCCCTAGGCACTATTTGTGTACTCCTCCAACCAACGGCGGAAAGGTGAGTTGAGTGGGCAATCGGGGGGGGGTTTACACAGCGAGGAATCTCAAATCGGGATGCCCCGGGGACAAGTACCAATCACCAATATAATCAAATTCCTGGTGATTTGTCAGGGGTCTGAAACCAGGAGGCCAGACATACACTTTAACCCCCCCCCCCAGATTCATCATTTACAGCCATCCAAAGACAATTCTACGAACGTTCTATCCCTGTCAGGTTTTCCCTACCACCTCTACTGGGTAATGCCATGATCTCCTTCACCATGATGTTAAAAAATACCTGTACAGACGGTACACTATTGAGGGCCAGACAGTATTTGCATAGTTGTTTTAAACCACTGGTTTTCTTCACCAGTTCCGAATCAAAAGTGATAGTAGAATCCTGTTCCCGTAAAAGTGTATGTAAGTCCAAGAGTGCCACTTAATCTTCAGGTTGATTGCAGGTTAGAAGTGCCAAATTGTTTTTTAGAAGTATTCTCCTACAAAATAGGACGAGCCCCCCTCCCCGGCGGGAGGATCGTGCGGCAGGGAGGCGGCGGAGAAGGGACCGCTCCTGCAGCGTGCGGCTGCTGGGGCAGCTCAAGTCTAAGCACATCCATGCAGGCTGGATCACTCGGTGCCCACAGGGAGGGAGACAGCAGGGGCGCCTGGTCATGGGCTGAATGCAGGCTTCCCTGGGGATTCATCACAGCCCTCCCTCCTCACTCCAGTATCCTGGTGGGGGGAATAGACAGGGGCACCTCTCCCGATCCCAGATGCATGGGACTTACCTGGATGAGGGGATGAAGGGGCGCAGCTAGAAGAGGAGCTGGATGATGCTCTGGAACCGTCCCCCTATAATTTGTCGTCAGTGGACTCCCAGATGGACGCTGGATGGGGGAATACAGGCATGCCTTCTCCTCCTGGGAGGGACCCTGACTCCATCTTATCAGGATCGGGTTCCCCCCGTGGGGCCCTGACCCCCCAGGAGCGGCCAGAGAGTGCGCACGATGTCCCAGTCTCCCCGTCCGGGATGACCGCCTCTCCATGTTGGTCTCAGGGATCTGCCAGTATGGGTTTGGATGGAGCTCAGTGGATCCAGGATTGTTCCCTCCAAGATTGATCAGCACTGCATTAAGGCCCTTATTTCATCTCTGCCCACGAGGAAAGATTTCGAGACCTTTATCAACCAAATGGAGTCCACTTTCCAGAGATAAATGGACAAAGTATCAAAATCAGTGTCTGAAATAGACAACAGGGTTACCTCTGTGGCGCAAACTCAAGAATCCGTCCTTCAACATCTAACCGCGCTGGACAATAACCATACCGCCACTGGGAGGGGGTCCAAACGGAGTCCACTCGTCAGATTGCTTCATCAAGACGTGGTGAACAAATAATTAGTAAAATTCCTATTTTGCCCCTTGATATAGCGTCATAGTGCTCAACAATAAAGAACAAGATGGACCACGTTGCTTTTTGCTTCAACAATGTAATTAGCATATGCCTCCTAGCGCGCCTTGCTTTAACAAATCATTAGCACGATGGTCTGTAATGATCTTTGCCTCATCAAATTATTTAGAATAAGTGTTAGAAAGATTCAACACGTGATAAAATGAGCTCCTAAGACTTTTGGGATGAACAAATAAAAAAAAAAAAAAAAGCAGTCCCATTGTTCTACTTGGTCAACACATTATTAGTATGATGGCCCAGTTTCCTCTTTGCTTAAAGAAATAATAAGCATGAGCTCCAAAGTGTATCTTGTTCTAGCAAAGAATTAGCATGAGCAGTAATTCAAAGTGAGCACCCCAAGGCTTCTGGGATCAACAAATAATTAGCATAAATTCAATTTAGATTTAGCTCCTCCAAGGCTGCTGAGATAAAGAAATAATTAGAAGAAGGAACTTGGTGCTCGTTGGTCAACAAATAATTAGCATGATGGCCCATGTGCTGCTTCTTGTCGCAAAACAAAATTTTGCATAAGTCCTATTGTGTTTTTTTGTTCAACAAAAAATTAGCATGAAGGCCCAAAGGGCTCTTTGCTATAGAAAATAATTAGCATGAGCCCCATTTGCTTTCCGCTTCATAAATTAAGATGTAACGCTTCGTAGCTTAAAAAAAATTCATTAAAATGATCCCCATAAAGTTTTTGTTATAAAAATTAGCATAATTCCCATAGTGCCCCTTGTTTATCAAATAATTAGCATGAGGACCCATAGTGCTCTTTGCTATAGCCAGGGCCATATTTAGGGTTCATGCTGCCCTAGGCACTATTTGTGTACCCCCCCAACCAACGGCGGAAAGGTGAGTTGAGTGGGCAATCGGGGGGGGGGTTTACACAGCGAGGAATCTCAAATCGGGATGCCCCGGGGACAAGTACCAATCACCAATATAATCAAATTCCTGGTGATTTGTCAGGGGTCTGAAACCAGGAGGCCAGACATACACTTTAACCCCCCCCCCCCCACATTCATCATTTACAGCCATCCAAAGACAATTCTACGAACGTTCTATCCCTGTCAGGTTTTCCCTACCACCTCTACTGGGTAATGCCATGATCTCCTTCACCATGATGTTAAAAAATACCTGTACAGACGGTACACTATTGAGGGCCAGACAGTATTTGCATAGTTGTTTTAAACCACTGGTTTTCTTCACCAGTTCCGAATCAAAAGTGATAGTAGAATCCTGTTCCCGTAAAAGTGTATGTAAGTCCAAGAGTGCCACTTAATCTTCAGGTTGATTGCAGGTTAGAAGTGCCAAATTGTTTTTTAGAAGTATTCTCCTACAAAATAGGACGAGCCCCCCTCCCCGGCGGGAGGATCGTGCGGCAGGGAGGCGGCGGAGAAGGGACCGCTCCTGCAGCGTGCGGCTGCTGGGGCAGCTCAAGTCTAAGCACATCCATGCAGGCTGGATCACTCGGTGCCCACAGGGAGGGAGACAGCAGGGGCGCCTGGTCATGGGCTGAATGCAGGCTTCCCTGGGGATTCATCACAGCCCTCCCTCCTCACTCCAGTATCCTGGTGGGGGGAATAGACAGGGGCACCTCTCCCGATCCCAGATGCATGGGACTTACCTGGATGAGGGGATGAAGGGGCGCAGCTAGAAGAGGAGCTGGATGATGCTCTGGAACCGTCCCCCTATAATTTGCCGTCAGTGGACTCCCAGATGGACGCATACAGGCATGCCTTCTCCTCCTGGGAGGGACCCTGACTCCATCTTATCAGGATCGGGTTCCCCCCGTGGGGCCCTGATCCCCCAGGCGCGGCCGGAGAGGGCGCACGATGTCCCAGTCTCCCAGTATGGGTTTGGATGGAGCCCAGCGGATCCAGGATTGTCCCCTCCGAGATTGATCAGCACTGCATTCATCTCTGCCCACGAGGAAAGATTTCAAGACCTTTATCAACCATGTTGGTCTCGGGGGATCTGCCAGTATGGGTTTGGATGGAGCCCAGCGGATCCAGGATTGTCCCCTCCGAGATTGATCAGCACTGCATTAAGGCCCTTATTTCATCTCTGCCCATGAGGAAAGATTTCAAGACCTCTATCAACCGAATGGAGTCCACTTTCCGGAGATAAATGGACGAAGTATCAAAATCAGTGTCTGAAATAGACAACAGGGTTACCTCTGTGGAGCAAACTCAAGAATCAGTCCTTCAACATCTAACCGCGCTGGACAATAATCAAACCGCCAACGGGAGGGGGTCCAAACGGAGTCCACTCGTCAGATTGCTTCATCAAGACGTGGTGAACAAATAATTAGTAAAATTCCTATTTTGCCCCTTGATATAGCGTCATAGTGCTCAACAATAAAGAACAAGATGGACCACGTTGCTTTTTGCTTCAACAATGTAATTAGCATATGCCTCCTAGCGCGCCTTGCTTTAACAAATCATTAGCACGATGGCCTGTAATGATCTTTGCCTCATCAAATTATTTAGAATAAGGGGGCGTGGCTTCGGCATGAGGGAGTAAAGACGCACGTGGGAGAGCTCCCGTACGACCTGAGCATTTTCAGCTGATCTAAGCACCCTAATCCGTATCCAGACTATCCTGATGGGTGGCAATAAGAAAAGGAAGTCAGGGGCCACCATTAAAGTACCCCCTAAAAGCGCCATAGGGGATTTTTTCCAGCCAAGATCCCAGCCGGAATCGGGTGGCCCGTTGGCCAAGATGGCGTCTGCCGGGAAAGGAGGTCATGATGCCGCCGGAGGTCGCGCTGGGGTGAGCGCATTGAGCGGAGGGCCCCCAAGACTGAGGACCGAAGAGGAGGGCGCCGCAATTACCTGTGGCCGGAGCGGAGGCTGCGCTGCGGTGGAGGAGGAGGTGGCGGCGGCGAGGCGTCCGGTCCCGAGTGCCGCATGTGAGGAGAGGCTGGCTGATGAGAGGCGGCGAGGCGGTGAAGAGAAGACGCCGCCCGCCCGAGCCGGCTGCCGCGAGAAGGAGACTGATCCCCCTGCCCTCGATGACAGCGTCTGCTCGGAGGTGAGCGGCGGAGGCAGGGGGGGCGGGACAGGACGGAGCTGTAGTGCGGCGGAGGGCGCGATGGCGGGGCTAGGGGAGCCGGCCAGCGCCATGTCAAGCGATGCAGCAGCCGTGGAGGGGGAGGCCCGAGGAGGAGGCGGACTGGCACCACGGACACTGCAGATGGGGGAGCACCCGGTGGGCCCTTACCCCACCCTTACCCCAAGATATACAGATTTTGGTGGAGCACAGTACTGCCCTAGCCAATCAAATGGAGGGGGTCCCCCCGCAGCCAGTGCTGCATCCGGTGGCACAGGGAGCGTAAAGAAGATGGGGGCTAATAAGGTGGTCTCAGTTGAGCTGCATCCAGAGCCACCTGATGCTATTTCCATAACTGGGGCTTCTACGCCCCCTGCAAGATCAGCGCATAATCCCCGCAAGCCAATTGACTTGGAGTGGTCTTCTGGCTCCAGCCTCATGTCCCTTGGCGACCTCTCCCCGGAGCAGGGATATGCAGCCGCGCCTGGGTCCTTATGTCAGGATGTCTCTGAGCGTGAGGTGGCCGACTTGGCTGGCTCTCCGGAGGCGGGATGCCCCCGCGGTGGCCGGCCTTCCCCGACCCCGATCGTCGACCCCAATATTCAGGCTATCCTACAATATCTACCGACAAAGGCAGAGCTTAGGGCTGACCTCGAGGCGGTGGCGATTAGAATCGAAAGAGCCTTACGAAGAGAGATTGAAGATATACAACAGAAATCCTCTGCTTTGGAAACCAAAGTCGCCACTCTTGAGGACTCCCGGACAGACCATGAGACTCGTCTAGCGAACTTGGAGAGAATGCAAGCAATGCACCATCAGCAGATGACCGATCTCCGTCTCCAGGTGGACGATCAGGAAAACAGAAACAGGCGTAACAACCTGAAGATCCGCGGCGTCCCTGAATCGGTCCGACCGGAAGATTTGCGCTCCTCAATAACGGAACTGTTTAATTCCCTGCTGGAGAAACCTGGGGATGCCGAACTACACATCGATCGGGTCCATAGGGTGATGGACCGCCCGGCCGGAGATCCCCAGGCCCCCAGAGATGTCCTGTGCAGGGTCCATTTTTTCACAGTCAAAGAGGACATCCTGCGGCGGGCATGGGAGCGGCGCAGAATTGAGTGGAGGGGTGCGCAGATCACAATTCTGCCAGATGTATCCCGTTGCACCTTGCGGATGAGGAGATCACTCCGGCCTTTGCTCGACAGGCTCCGGGACATGGGGGCCTCCTACAAATGGGGCCACCCGTTCCACCTTATAATTCGGAAGGACAATTCTACTTTTGCCCTGCGCAGTAAAGCCGACCTGCCAAGCATGTTCGCCTTTTTGGGCCTGGATCCTTTCCCGGTCCCGGACTGGCTGGACTTTGACCCACTCCCCCCGCTACCGCAAAGGGCCCCTAGACGCCCCAGATGGGTCCGTGAGAGGGGGAGGGGGGCCCCAGAGGGAACCCAGAGCAGTAGAGCCGGGTTTGGACCCTTGTAGGATGATATAGGGGTCCACTACATCTTTGCGTCATGATGTTTTGCCTCTCTTGCCATGTTTGGATTTGATAGAGACATTTTTTGATCCCTATAGAATGCTGTAGATACCTGATGTGATCCTGTGTTACGCTGTTTAACCTCCTTTTCTTTCAGATGGAAGCGGGTGGGTTGACCTAAATATGATGTGGGGCCTGGTGGGCCGGGTCCCCCCTGCTTCTCCCTTGATTTGCCGGCGGTCTGAGCTGGATCTCTCCCTCCCGGGTCTCCGGTCCCCCCCCCCGTGGGGTTGTCTGGTTCGGGGGGGTGGCTCGGGGGTCGGCTTGGACAGCCTTGCCGGGGCCCGTGGTGGGGCTCCGCCATTGGAGAGTGGTCCGCCCGTCGGGTGGGCCTCGAGCGGGGGTGACCTGGTCGGGCGGGCCCGTGCGGGGCTCTGGGTGTGCCCTCTTGCCTGACTCACCGGCTCAGTGATGGTGGGGGACTGGGCCTCGCCTATACTTTCCCATGGTAGTTGATGGTCAATGGGGAGGCTCCACGAGGTCTAATCCTATAGGGTTGCGAAAGGAAGGCTTAGGAGGTGGCAGGGGAGGCGTTAGAAAGGCTGGTGGAAGGAGTTGGGTGCTTCTATCCGGGACTCTGAAGAAGTCGGCGGGAGTTCACTCCCGAGTGGCGAGGTCGCTCTCCCATTTAGGTTTCTGCGCCATCCCATTGGTGGTAAGCCAAGGGGATTTGCGTGGTGTTGAGGGCTACGGCCCTCTTAGTTCTTAATTGCCCCCCTCTTTAAGGAGGGCTTTGTTTGTCAGTTTTTCTTTAGTCTTGTTAGTTCTGTCTCCTTTTTGCTCTCTTTCCTTTCCTTCCTCTTTGTCCTTTTGCTCTAATTTTCTACTTGTCCGCTCGCCTCTCTCTCTGGGTGAGACTCTGGTCCTGACCACCGGGGCCTAGGAAGTGTAACGTGAACCAGCCGGGTGTGTACTCTCCCCCTGCAATTTAGCTGCACTGATGAGTCTTAAACTCTGTACGTTCAACGCTAAGGGACTGAACATCCCAGAGAAAAGGGCCAAAATTTTGTATGGGCTGCATAAGGAAAGAGTTGATATAGCCCTTTTACAAGAAACACATTTTTGTCAAGGGAAAATCCCAGAACTCAGAAATAGATACTATGATAAGTGGTACCACAGCCCCAATCCCGAGAATAAATCCAAGGGTGTATCTATTGCCATACATAAAAATGTTCCCATAGAGAACATACAGGCTGCGGAGGACCCTGGAGGTAGATACCTGTTCCTCAAATTTACCTTGTGTGAGGCGAGATACACCCTGGCCAACCTGTACCTACCCAACCAGGGACAGATGGAGGCGGGGTTGGGTATGCTACGTTTGTTGGAAAAATTTAGAGAAGGAACGCTAATTATAGGGGGAGATCTTAATCTGGTCTTGGACCCAAGGATAGATTCTTCTCAGGGGAAATCTGCAATCCCCCACTCTAAACTCAACAGATTCCGCAAAGCTCTTCAGTCCCTACAGGTGGTAGACATATGGAGGATCCTCCATGGGGGGGAGAGGGATTATACCTACTTTTCCCACACTCACAATATGTATAGCAGGCTGGACTATTTCCTCCTGAGCCACCACACCCTAGCAGTGGACCCCGAGTCCTCGATTGGTCAAATACTCTGGTCGGATCACGCCCCTGTATTCTTGAGCCTCCCGGTCCGGGATCCGACCCCTAGGCAGTGCACTTGGCGCCTGAATGACAATCTGTTGAAAGACATACTATGCATGACTGAGATCAGGGCTGTGGTGGCCAATTTCCAGGTCGACCACAGCAATGACAGTACTTCACTTCCAATACAGTGGGAGGCGCTCAAGTGCATGCTGCGGGGAGTTTTCATCAAGCATGGAGCGAGGCTCAAGAAGGAAAGGGCCCGGCAGATAGTAGAAACATTGGGGCGCATACAGGAGTTAGAGAAAGCTCATAAGACCACCTCATCTTTTGGGAACTTACGTGAGTTGTTGGAGGCTAGGCAGAAGCTAAAAGGGCTCTACGATCAATGTTACCTCAGATTTAGAGATCGTGGTAGGGCACGCCTATACGAGTACTCGGACAAGTGTGGTAGGCTGTTGGCTCGGTCACTCCACCCAAGGCAGGGCTGTACTTATATCCCCAGCATGAAAACGGTGGATAGAGGGGAGGTGCATAGGACACCCCAAATAGCGGGTGAATTTCAATCTTATTATTCAAGCCTCTACAACATCAACAACCCCCCGGCCCGGGGTGCCCAAGGGGGGATAGGGGGAGACTTAGGTTGTTATATCACGGAGACCGCCCTGCCGGTCATTTCCCCGGAGGAGAGTGAGGCACTGGAGGATCCGATACGGCAGGAAGAGGTTGTGCGGGCCATACAGGGGACCCCCGCGGGGAAGAGTCCGGGGCCTGACGGGTTCACCCCCGGGTTCTATAAGTCAATGGCATCCCTGATAGCCCCCTTCCTGACGAAGGTGTTTAACTCCGTGTCGGGTCGGTGCCCCTTCCCGAGACAGACCCTAGAGGCCCACATCACGGTCATACCGAAACCCGGGAAGGACGGTACCTCTCCGGGTGACTACAGACCGATCTCGTTGATCAATGTGGACGTCAAACTGTTTGCCAAAATTATGGCAGTTAGGATTCAACCCCTGCTACCCTCACTGATACACAATGATCAAGTTGGGTTTGTCTCGGGAAGGGAAGCTAGAGACAATGTTATCAAAACGGTCTCACTAATACACTATGCCCAAACGAAGGGGATTCCATCCTGCCTTCTGGCGGTGGACGCGGAGAAGGCGTTTGATAGGGTGCATTGGGGGTTCCTAAGGGCCACGCTGTCCCAGGTGGGAGTGGGGCCAGTCATGTTGGACAGAATCATGGCTCTGTACCATGACCCCTCTGCCAAAGTTAAAATCAACGGCACCCTCTCCGGATCCTTCAATATCAGGAATGGCACACGGCAGGGGTGCCCTTTGTCCCCCCTTCTTTATGTCCTGGTAATGGAGCACCTGGCGAATGCCTTGAGGGCCAATCCCTCTATCAGGGGGGTGTCATGCAGGGGGAAAGAATACAAACTCTCCCTCTTTGCCGATGACCTTCTCTTGTACATGACCTCCCCGCATACCTCTTTACCTTCCATCATCCGGGAGTTTGAAAGATTTAGCAAGCTAAGCAACTTTAAAGTAAATATGACTAAAACGGAGATCTTGAATATCTCTTTAGACAAGGGAGCCCAGGATTTAATTCAGACGAATTTCCCATTTAAGTGGCAACAGGAGTCGATAAAATATCTCGGGGTGCAGGTATCCACGGATTTGGGGAAACTCTATAAACTAAACTACATGCCTCTCCTCGGCAGCACGATGAAGAGTCTGGGAACGTATGCCAAAAAGCAGTACTCCTGGCTAGGGAGAACAAATATCCTTAAAATGGACGTTTTGCCCAGGTTCTTATATGTTTTTCAGGCTCTGCCACTGCTGCCAGACAGGGGGTTCTTCAAGCAGCTCCAGGCTGCTTTTTTCAACTTCATATGGGATAGCAAGAAGCCCAGGGTGAGTAGGGGGACGCTTTGTAGACCTAAGAACTTGGGGGGGCTGGGGGTCCCTGACATGAAGTCATATCACGCGGCCGCGGTCCTAGTGAGGTTGGTTGACTGGTTCCACCACAAGGGGAGTAAGCAATGGGTCGTACTCGAAAATGATATTTCACCTGTTAGTCTGGCTGCCCTGCCTTGGGTGGACCCAGAGTGCCGTCCAAAGAGGCGGGAACTTCCATACCTAGTTAATCCTTTGCTGACCCTCTGGGATAGATCTCTGAAGCGGAGGGGCTTATCGCACAGACCTGGCCCTCTCACCCCGCTCTTCAATAACCCTGCTTTCACCCCGGGGCTGAACGCCAAGTCATTTCTCGTGTGGGATGCAACCCAGGACACTAGACTGGGTGAATTGACCTCTGGATCTGGCCTGCCATCACTACCTGAGCTGAGGGAGCGGGGTGGTGGGAGAAAACTCTCTTGGTTCTTATATGCCCAGTTGAGCGCCTTCATTGGGTCTTTTGCCTCTGCAGCAGCCTTGTCCCGACCCCTGACAACCCTGGAGAGGATCCTCAGGGCCCAGACCCCCCCCTCACGAGCAGTTTCAACCTTGTATAAGATTTATTCAACTGGGGGCATGGAGGAGGGGCTTCCACAATTCTGCAGGAGATGGGAGGAGGAGCTGGGTCGGACATTTGAGAGGGAGGAGTGGGAAAAATCTTTTGTGCTGACACACAGGTTTTCTATGGCTTGCAGGGCCCAGGAGAGGAATTACAAAATCCTGACCAGGTGGTACAGGAGCCCTGCGGACTTGGTGAGGTTCGGGGGAGCGGAGACGGGTAACTGCTGGAGATGTAACGAGGCCCATGGAACCTTGACCCACGTATGGTGGGAATGCCCTGCTATAAATGCTTTTTGGGAGGGAGTGTTGAGGGTGTTTGAGTGTACGACCCTTGAGAGTATCCCCAACTCCCCCCAAGTGGCCCTATTGTCAATGATTCCGGGTTCCGTGGCTGAGGGGAGGAGGGGCCTACTGAGGCATATGCTTACAGCGGCCAGGACGGTGATCCCCCGACATTGGCGCTCCAACACGGTACCCACCATGATGGAATGGTACGGGGAGTTGGAAAATATCAAAAGGATGGAGGAATTGGCTCTGGATGGAGTTGAGGGCGGGGCCGAAAGGCATTCCGGGACATGGACGATATGGGAGGTCTCCAAGGGCTCCCCGGAGATCCGGAGTTTACTGGAGAGAGATGGGTAATGTAGGCGTTCATTCTCTTTCTTGCTTTTTCTTCCTTCTTTCCTTCTTCATCTATTCTTCTTGTGTTCTCTATCTCTTCTTTTCTTCGCCCTCCCGGGATTTTCCCAGGGATGGACGGAGCTGTCCATAGTAATACCGGTGGAACCACAGTTGGAGGAGTTGACGGTTGTCTAAGGAGCAGTGTTCCCTAGCACCGGACAGTCACCCTCGAGCCTCCGATAGGTCGGGTCCTCCCCTTTCTTCGGTCTCTTCGGACTTTGACGTTGGAGGTACCCCTTGGGTCCTCCTGTTTTAACAAAACGGGGAGCCAAATAAACGGGATGGCCTTGCAGGCTCGAGGTGAGTCGGTTACTGTTATTGAGGTTGTTGTAACGTTGGTTGCTGTCATCTTGGGCATTTGAATATATTCGAAGGGGGTGGTAGACCTAATTGGATAACTAGTTTTATTATTATAAGCGTAAACCCTTCAACAATCCTGTTGTTTCAATGCCTGTACTGGCTACTTTATTTGTATGCTCGAGGCACTGAGGTTCTGTATTATCTTTGCGCTGTTCTTTCTGTCTGTATGTTTATACAACTCTATATAAAACTTAATAAAGATATATTGCACAAAATTATTTAGAATAAGTGTTAGAAAGATTCAACACGTGATAAAATGAGCTCCTAAGACTTTTGGGATGAACAAATAAAAAAAAAAATAGTCCCATTGTTCTACTTGGTCAACACATTATTAGTATGATGGCCCAGTTTCCTCTTTGCTTAAAGAAATAATAAGCATGAGCTCCAAAGTGTATCTTGTTCTAGCAAAGAATTAGCATGAGCAGTAATTCAAAGTGAGCACCCCAAGGCTTCTGGGATCAACAAATAATTAGCATAAATTCAATTTAGATTTAGCTCCTCCAAGGCTGCTGAGATAAAGAAATAATTAGAAGAAGGAACTTGGTGCTCGTTGGTCAACAAATAATTAGCATGATGGCCCATGTGCTGCTTCTTGTCGCAAAACAAAATTTTGCATAAGTCCTATTGTGTTTTTTTGTTCAACAAAAAATTAGCATGAAGGCCCAATGGGCTCTTTGCTATAGAAAATAATTAGCATGAGCCCCATTTGCTTTCCGCTTCATAAATTAAGATGTAACGCTTCGTAGCTTAAAAAAAATTCATTAAAATGATCCCCATAAAGTTTTTGTTATAAAAATTAGCATAATTCCCATAGTGCCCCTTGTTTATCAAATAATTAGCATGAGGACCCATAGTGCTCTTTGCTATAGCCAGGGCCATATTTAGGGTTCATGCTGCCCTAGGCACTATTTGTGTACCCCCCCAACCAACGGCGGAAAGGTGAGTTGAGTGGGCAATCGGGGGGGGGGGTTTACACAGCGAGGAATCTCAAATCGGGATGACCCGGGGACAAGTACCAATCACCAATATAATCAAATTCCTGGTGATTTGTCAGGGGTCTGAAACCAGGAGGCCAGACATACACTTTAACCCCCCCCCCCCCCACATTCATCATTTACAGAAAAACCCAGACCCGCGCACGCCGAGGGACATTATTTGCCGAGTACACTTTTACAAGCTGAAAGAAGCCATCATGCGCCAGGCGTGGATCAAAAAAGCCATTACGTTCAAAGGAGCACAGATCGTCCTGCTACTTTTTCTGAAACTATAAATTTGTACAAAGATTTATACGGTGGCGAACTTGTACAGCCCCAACAAGGACCAGTCCCAATTTTGTCTTGGGGTCTTGAAACAGTTATCTGATTTTGCAGAAGGGATAGTCATATTGGGAGGGGACTTAAATATGCCATTTAACCCGCAAATTGACACCTCTTCTGGCAAATCCTCCATCCCTCTGTCCAGACTTAAGAAGCTAAAGTGTATGTTGTCAGACCTCCGGTTGGTTGACATGTCGAGAGCCCTGCACCCGGGTTCTAGAGACTATACGTTTTCTCCAACGCGAACAACTCGTATAGTCGTATAGACTCCTCCTGTTAAGCCACCACGCTATGTCCTGGGATCCACAGGCCAGCATTGGAATTTTCTCTGGTCAGATCACGCCCCAATCTTCCTGTCCTTTGAGTTGCCCGGACTGTACCCAAGTAGCTGGGACTGGCGCCTTAATGATAACTTACTGAAAGACGGGGTCTGCCTGGCAGCGGTTGAAAGCACCATAGAGCATTTCCTATCTGACCATGTAAGCGACAGCACTTTCCTCCCCATCCAACGAGAAGTGCTAAAATGCGTTCTAAGAGGTACTCTAATTCAGACTAGATCTAGGCTTAAAAGGGAGAGATCCACTCTGATCAAGCAGACGTTAGCTCAGATCCAAAGCCTAGAACACGATCACAAGCTCTCACCTTCCAACGCCCTATGGCTGGAGTTGAAGAGGACGAGGGGGATACTACAAAGTCTATACAATCAGTGCTACCTGCGACACAGGGACAGGCTGGGAGCTATGCTCTCTGAGAGTGCCAACAAGCCAGGCAGATTACTAGCTAGACTACTTCACCTTCGTAGTTCAGCCTCATACATCCCCAGCATTAAATTGCAGGGGGAATGTGAGACCTCCAATCCAGTGAGCATAGCGGGGGCTTTCAGGGATTACTATAGTTCTTTGCATAATCTACCCAGCTCCACCACCAGTGGGGCCAACCCCATTACAAAAGCGGCCGTCCAGGAGTATATTGACATGGAGGGCCCATTGTCGGAGATGGAGGGGCTTCTCTCCTCTGCGTCCCCGTCACCTCATTCCCTCTCCCGGAACAATATTCATACGGGGCCGTTGGGTTTTATCCCGAGATGGGAGGGGGAGCTGGATATGTCCCTCTCTGAAGAGGATCAAGCTAAAATGTTTTACCTAGCGCATAAGGCGGTGGTGGAGGGGGCCGCGCAGGAGAGGAGCTACAAGATTGTCTCCAGGTGGTACAGATGCCCATCGGACATCAAGAGATTTGCTCCCCTCTCCTCAGACCGGTGTTGGTGATGCCTTAATGAGGTGGGCGATATGACTCACATTTGGCGGGGTTGCCCAGCCATACACTCCTTCTGGGATAGGGTGCTGAGCATATATACAGATGCCACCGGAGAATCAATCAGCAATTCCCCCCAGTTAACTCTTCTCTCCTTATGGGAGGGACCAGCATCACGTTACAGGATGGATATACTCTGCACAGTATCAGCAGTAATCCCCAGACACTGGAAATCACAAGAGATTCCCTCTTTGCGGGAATGGTTGACAGAACTGGAACGGATTAGGCGGGCAGAGGAACTGATCTGGGTTACCTCTGTGGAGCAAACTCAAGAATCGGTCCTTCAACGTCTAACCGCGCTGGACAATAATCATACCGCCACCAGGAGGGGGTCCAAACGGAGTCCACTCGTCAGATTGCTTCATCAAGACGTGGTGAACAAATAATTAGTAAAATTCCTATTTTGCCCCTTGATATAGCGTCATAGTGCTCAACAATAAAGAACAAGATGGACCACGTTGCTTTTTGCTTCAACAATGTAATTAGCATATGCCTCCTAGCGCGCCTTGCTTTAACAAATCATTAGCACAATGGTCTGTAATGATCTTTGCCTCATCAAATTATTTAGAATAAGTGTTAGAAACACGTGAAAAAATGAGCTCCTAAGACTTTTGGGATGAACAAATAAAAAAAAATAGAAGTCCCATTGTTCTACTTGGTCAACACATTATTAGTATGATGGCCCAGTTTCCTCTTTGCTTAAAGAAATAATAAGCATGAGCTCCAAAGTGTATCTTGTTCTAGCAAAGAATTAGCATGAGCAATAATTCAAAATGAGCACCCCAAGGCTTCTGGGATGAACAAATAATTAGCATAAATTCAATTTAGATTTAGCTCCTCCAAGGCTGCTGAGATAAAGAAATAATTAGAAGAAGGAACTTGGTGCTCGTTGGTCAACAAATAATTAGCATGATGGCCCATGTGCTGCTTCTTGTCGCAAAAAGTTTTGCATAAGTCCTATTGTGTTTTTTGTTCAACAAAAAATTAGCATGAAGGCCCAAAGGGCTCTTTGCTATAGAAAATAATTAGCATGGAGCCCCATTTGCTTTCCGCTTCATAAATTAAGATGTAACGCTTCGTAGCTTAAAAAAAAAATCATTGAAATGATCCCCATAAGGTTTTTATTATAAAAAAAATAATTAGCATAATTCCCATAGTGCCCCTTGTTTATCAAATAATTAGCATGAGGACCCATAGTGCTCTTTGCTATAGCCAGGGCCATATTTAAGGTTCATGCTGCCCTAGGTACTATTTGTGTACCCCCCCAACCAACGGCGGAAAGGTGAGTTGAGTGGGCAATCGGGGGGGGGGGGGGTTTACACAGCGAGGAATCTCAAATCGGGATGCCCCGGGGACAAGTACCAATCACCAATATAATCAAATTCCTGGTGATTTGTCAGGGGTCTGAAACCAGGAGGCCAGACATACACTTTAACCCCCCCCCCACATTCATCATTTACAGCCATCCAAAAACAATTCTACGAACGTTCTATCCCTGTCAGGTTTTCCCTACCACCTCTACTGGGTAATGCCATGATCTCCTTCACCATGATGTTAAGAAATACCTGTACAGACGGTACACTATTGAGGGACGGACAGTATTTGCATAGTTGTTTTAAACCACTGGTTTTCTTCACCAGTTCCAAATCAAAAGTGATAGTAGAATCCTGTTCCCGTAAAAGTGTATGTAAGTCCAAGAGTGCCACTTAATCTTCTGGTTGATTGCAGGTTAGAAGTGCCAAATTGTTTTTTAGAAGTATTCTCCTACAAAATAGGTAAAGATCTTTGATGAGTACAAATTTATCCGCGTTCCTAGTGGGTGAAACGGAAAGACCATGAGATAGAACTGATATCTCACCAGTACAAGAGACGTCTCATTTTGACTTTTTGCCTGTACTAATTAGCTGGGTAGATATAGTACATATCACACTGAGCTGCGGTGGAGCGAGAGGAGGCGGGCGGACGTGCCCCTTCTGTGTCCCGGCTGCTGACCAGGACCGTGGTTGCAGCGGAGGTGGAGCGGGCGGGCTCTCCGCTGCTCACGAGTGCCGGAGGTGAGGGGGCGATGCGGCGGGAGCCGGCGGAGAGGTGCGGGGTGGGGGACGAGCCCCCCTTCCTAGCGGGAGGATCGTGCGGCAGGGAGGCGGCGGAGAAGGGACCGCTCCTGCGGCGTGCGGCTGCTGGGGCAGCTCAAGTCTAAGCACATCCATGTAGGCTGGATCACTCGGCGCCCCCAGGGAGGGAGACAGCAGGGGCGCCTGGTCATGGGCTGAATGCAGGCTTCCCTGGGGATTCATCACAGCCCTCCCTCCTCACTCCAGTATCCTGGTGGGGGGAATAGACAGGGGCACCTCTCCCGATCCCAGATGCATGGGACTTACCTGGATGAGGGGATGAGGGGGCGCAGCTAGAAGAGGAGCTGGATGATGCTCTGGAACCGTCCCCCTATAATTTGCCGTCGGTGGACTCCCAGATGGACGCTGGATGGGGGAATACAGGCATGCCTTCTCTTCCTGGGAGGGACCCTGACTCCATCTTATCAGGATCGGGTTCCCCCCGTGGGGCCCTGAACCCCCAGGCGTGGCCGGAGAGGGCGCACGATGTCCCAGTCTCCCTGTCCGGGATGACCGCCTCTCCATGTTGGTCTCGGGGATCTGCCAGTATGGGTTTGGATGGAGCCCAACGGATCCAGGATTGTCCCCTCCGAGATTGATCAGCACTGCATTAAGGCCCTTATTTCATCTCTGCCCATGAGGAAAGATTTCAAGACCTTTATCAACCGAATGGAGTCCACTTTCCGGAGATAAATGGACGAAGTATCAAAATCAGTGTCTGAAATAGACAACAGGGTTACCTCTGTGGAGCAAACTCAAGAATCGGTCCTTCAACGTCTAACCGCACTGGACAATAATCATACCGCCACCGGGAGGGGGTCCAAACGGAGTCCACTCGTCAGATTGCTTCATCAAGACGTGGTGAACAAATAATTAGTAAAATTCCTATTTTGCCCCTTGATATAGCGTCATAGTGCTCAACAATAAAGAACAAGATGGACCACGTTGCTTTTTGCTTCAACAATGTAATTAGCATATGCCTCCTAGCGCGCCTTGCTTTAACAAATCATTAGCACGATGGTCTGTAATGATCTTTGCCTCATCAAATTATTTAGAATAAGTGTTAGAAACACGTGAAAAAATGAGCTCCTAAGACTTTTGGGATGAACAAATAAAAAAAAATAGAAGTCCCATTGTTCTACTTGGTCAACACATTATTAGTATGATGGCCCAGTTTCCTCTTTGCTTAAAGAAATAATAAGCATGAGCTCCAAAGTGTATCTTGTTCTAGCAAAGAATTAGCATGAGCAGTAATTCAAAGTGAGCACCCCAAGGCTTCTGGGATCAACAAATAATTAGCATAAATTCAATTTAGATTTAGCTCCTCCAAGGCTGCTGAGATAAAGAAATAATTAGAAGAAGGAACTTCTAATTGTTATAAAAAAAATAATTAGCATAATTCCCATAGTGCCTCTTGTTTATCAAATAATTAGCATGAGGACCCATAGTGCTCTTTGCTATAGCCAGGGCCATATTTAGGGTTCATGCTGCCCTAGGCACTATTTGTGTACCCCCCCAACCAACGGCGGAAAGGTGAGTTGAGTGGGCAATCGGGGGGGGGGGGGGGGTTTACACAGCGAGGAATCTCAAATCGGGATGCCCCGGGGACAAGAACTAATCACCAATATAATCAAATTCCTGGTGATTTGTCAGGGGTCTGAAACCAGGAGGCCAGACATACACTTTAACCCCCCCCCCCCCAATTTAGAGGGGGCATGTCTTCCCTTCCCCTCCCCCCCCTCCTCCGGTGGGGGGGACCCCACGTTTCCCGCGGGTCCCTCTGCCGGGGGACTGGGGGGTGGAGATAGACCAACTGGAGACCTCACATGTAATTTACTGTGTGTTATAATGAGTGGACTTGAGAGGTGCCACCGCCCCAATATGGCTTATATGGTCTGAGGTAGGAGAGGATTTTGGGCCTGCTGTCCTCCCTTCCCCTCGGGGTGGGCCCCACCGGATGGGGGGGCCCGTCCCGGAGGGGAAGGGGAGACGGGATACGATGGGGGGGGTGGGACGGGGGGTCCATGTTTGCATGAGCTGCGTATTGGCGAACAGGGGGTTAAAAGTCTAGATTAATTGGTGAACTGCCTCTGAATGATTCCAAGGGCTGAGTGCCTGGGGGATTAGAGGATAGAAGGGCCTCTCCCCCGCCTTGGGGGTAAAAGATGCGAGACAATGATCGAAATCCCTGGCAGTGCGGTTAAAGGATCCTGGAACCGTAGCAGCTCTCTGCATTAAGGCCTAGGGAACTATCTCCTGGCAGCGCATGTGGTGGTGTCCCTTGCTCCCTTCCCCCCTGAGCTTAACAAGCCAATACTTCTCATGTAATATAGGTAGCAAGACTGCGAGATCTGAGACCACGGGAAACATGATGGCTAATTTGCTCTATTTCAGGTTGCCTTACTCTGACCTCCCGGGTTTTTGGTCTGCAGGGGAATGGGACTGGCTGTCCTCCCTCCCCTCCGGGGGGGGCCCTGGCGATCGGCGGGGCCCTCTCCGGAGAGGATTGGGGGACGGGGGTCGGTGGGGAGGGGGGGCTGATGGGGAAGAAACTAAGGTGCATGTGATTGATGCCCTCGAGTGAGCACGATAAAGGTGCTTGGGAGGCCCAAACGTAGCTTACTTTGCGAAATGTCAATATGTGAGTGCATAGTGGGCCTTGTGTTGTGGGTTGGTAGATGGAGAGGCCTTCTCCCCTCCCCCTTGGTAACTCTGCAGGGGACTGCTTGGAGATTTTCCAATTAAGTGAAAGTGGCTACAACCTAGGAGCAAATTGCGGGGCCAAGATGGGTAATCAGGGATGCAATACAAATTTTGCCCTGCAACTGGATGGAGTGGGATAAGGGGACGTTCAATATGTGTTAAATGGGTTCTACATCAGGTTACTGTATAAAGGTATATTTGATTTGCTCGCAGTGTAGGTAGTTTTCTTGATATTACAAGTCTGAAAACTCAGTACTTCTGCCTGTCTGGCCTTCCATGGTCCCCAAGTTTTTGTGATTTTCACGGTAAGTGGGTTATTTAGGGACTCCGTGTGGGTCTCTATTTCCTGAAGAATCCAGGGGTTTTCCCCCCCCTGGTGTAGCTTCAGGTGGGGTTGGGCGGTCGCTGGAGGTCTTATACCCGGCGCTACGCTCTCTTAATTTCCCTTCCGTGTTCTCTCCTATACCCCACAAGGGTGCGCTTTGGGGTTCTGTTTCTGATCTTTATTACGGTCAGGACCCTTATTTCTGTTCCCCTTCACTCTATCCCAGTCTTTTCTTCCTCCCCATCATGCCTTGTTGGGTTTGGCTCGACTGGAGCTGGGTCCCTCAAGAGAAGCTTACAAATATGCCCCGGCGTAATTACCCGCTGCTAGGGGTTACTGTACTGTACTGCACTATACATGCCTCCTTCCCCTGGTGCCCCTTCCTTTCTTTCCTCTCTCTTCCCCCCCGTACTTCCCTAGTCCCCCCTCCCCCCTTATGTGTAATCCCGTCCTGTCTTGTGTCTGGGAGTGGGGCCGGAGTACCCCGTGCCCCTGTGTACTGGAGGTCAGTGGTCCTTGGCTGGAGCCGATACGCTACGAGAGGTCACCAGCAAGCCAAGAGCTAGATTGCCGCTCTGAAGTGGTAGACATGTAGAGACACCTGTTGATTATAAGGACAACTGCTCTGTGTTACTGTTGTATGAAGCTGACATGTGGCCTGACTTCCTCCATCCCCCTCCCTTTATTTTCTCTACTTTTTTTTTTTTTCTTCTTTGTATCCCATTTGTTGGTTGTATTGTACCTATAAAACTGCTAAAATAATTAAATAAAGAATATTAAAAAAAAAAAAAATGACTAAGGGCACCAAATCTATCAAATTCTTTAAGTATAGATGGTAAAGAGAGATGAGGGGACATAATGTACAACAGAAGGTCATCCGTAAATAAAGAGAGTTTGTGCTCCCGCCCCCCACATGGAATTCCCTTAATTGCTTGAGTTTGCTCTAAGAGCCTGTGCTAAATGCTCCATGACTATAACGTAGAGCAGCGGAGAGAGCGGGCACCCCTGCCTCGTCCCATTATTAATGTCAAATGCAGACGACAAGATCCCGTTCACTCTAACCCTTGCTGTCGGCCCACTATAGAGTGACATGATCTTACCTAGCATTTCCGGACCTACCCCCATCTGGACCAGTGAAGCTCGTAGAAAACGCCAGTGAACCCGATCAAACGCCTTTTCGGCATCCACAGAGAGTAGGCATGAAGGAATCTTCCGGGTTTGCGCATAATGCATAAGGCTAATCGTCTTCAGAGTATTGTCCCTAGCTTCTCTTCCCAAAACGAAACCTACCTGATCGTTATCTATAATCTCCGCCAAGGGTTCTTGCAACCTGTTTGCTATGACCTTAGCAAAGAGTTTCATATCCACATTGATTAGTGAGATCGGTCTATAGTTGCCAATTACAGTTCTATCTTTGTTGGGTTTCGGTATAACTGTAATATGAGCCTCTAAGGACCGTCTGGGGAAGGGGCAGGAGTCCGAGACACCATTGAATACTTTCATGAGGAAAGGGGTAAGCCTCTCCCCTAGAATTTTATAGAAACGCGGTGTAAATCCATCTGGGCCCGGGCTTTTCCCCAATGGGGTCCCTTTAATAGCCCTCCCAATCTCAGTCTCTTCAAAGGGTGTCTCCAGCAAGGCTCCCGTCTCCTCCGGCAGAGAAGGGACCACCGTCTCCTCTATGTAATCTGCAATGCGGGCATCTAAACTCCCCGGGGGTGAAGAATCCCGACCGACCTTAATATTATACAACCTAGTGTAATATCCCTGGAATTCCTCCACTATCTGGTCAGGTCTGTGAACCTTCTCGGCCCTCCCCCCCTTTAATGACCGGGACATACGTCAAGTCCTGTCGTGGGTGCAAAGATCTCGCCAGCAACTTCCCACATTTATCAGAAAATTCATAGAACCTGGCTCTGCATCTATCTCTATATTTCAAATAACACTGATTGTACAACTTCCTAAGCGTCTCCCTAGCCGCAATAAGTTCCATCAGATCACTATTGGAGGGTGACTGTTTATGTGCCTGTTCCAGTACGTGGATACGGTCCAAAGTCGATCGAATCTGATGCATCCTTTCTCTCTTCAATCGGGAGCCATGCTTAATGAATATCCCTCTAAGGACACACTTCATCGCCTCCCACTGTGTTGGCAGAGGAGTGTCGTCATTGGCATGATCAGTGATGAAATGTGCGACAGAGCTTTCCACCTCAGCCAGACAGACAGGATCCCCAAGTAGGTTATCATTAAGTTTCCATCCAAATTGTCTCCGTGCCCCACCCGTCACCGGTAGGTTGAGATATACCGGAGAGTGATCCGACCAGACCATCGGGCCAATTGAGGCACTCACGTCTCTAGACAGGGCATAATGACTAACAAAAATATAGTCCAGTCTACTGTAAGAAGCGTGAGTGTGCGAGAAAAATGTGTAATCTCTCGCCCCCTGGTTCAGAACTCTCCACACATCTACAACCTGTAGGTCACCCAGCACCTTTCTAAAATTTGCCAGTTTAAATTGTGGTATTGCCGACTTACCCTGTGACGTGTCCAACCGCGGATCCAGTGCCATGTTAAGGTCCCCCCCAAAAATTAAAATCCCTTCAGTAAATTTCTCCAGGAGACGAAGAAAACGAACCCCCACCCCTGTTTGGTCTATGTTGGGTAGGTACATGTTTGCCACAGTATAAGTCTCCCCTCCAGCCAGAAATTTCAAGAAGATGTACCTCCCCAGGGGGTCTATCTGCGAGACCACGGGCTCCAGCGAAGCTCCTTTATGTATCGCAATCGAAACTCCTTTAGACTTAGCATCTGGATTCGGAGAATGATGCCATCTAGTGAAGTACTTGTTCTTAATCTCCGGGAGTCTACCACTGCCAAAATGGGTTTCCTGAAAAAGTATCACATCTACCCTTTCTTTATGCAACCCATAGAGTATCTTGGCTCTTTTTTCAGGGACGTTTAACCCCTTAGCATTGAGGGAACAAATCTTTATGGTAGCCATGCCGCCGGACCAACCGCACAAGGGAGGGGCGTAACGTGCAAACCTCAACAACCCCCGAGAATCAAGGAGCGGGAGCGAAGTGAGAAACAGGAAAGAGGGTAGGTTCTATAACCGGAACAACTGTTCCTAATTCTGCCTGAATTTTGAAGAAAAAAAAAGGGGGGGGGAAAGAAAAATGGCATAGCTCAGCAAAATAAACACACACATTCCTTGACCCCCCGAAAGGGCAGCCCCCTAAGAGGGAGCAGTCTCTTTTCAAAAAGGATATCAGTGCGATCATCATGAGGACATCTGAGCCGGAGGACTGCAGCTCAAAGTCCCGCGATCTATCTCCGGGCGAGCAGGGCGGGCAAGACCCCCCCGCCACGTCTCCACCGATGTTCTCCTCTGCCGTCCAGCGCTCTGCGTGGGAGCAAGTCTGCGCTAAAGTCCAGCCAGTCCAGTAAATCGATGGGATCGATAACCAAAAAGCGAAACAGAGCAGGAAGGTCCTCCCTGCTCCGCAAGGTAAAGGTGGCATTGGCATGACGGATAAGATGGAAAGGATGCCCCCATCTATATGAGGCGTTTAACTCCCGACATTTTTCCAGAAGGGGGCGCATCATTCTCCGCATACGCAGCGTGTGACGAGAAAAATCCTGAAGTATCCGGATCCCATGGCCATTCCACTCCACACGCCGCAGCTCCCAGGCTTCACGTAAGATGTCTTCTTTAGCTATAAAAAAGTGTATGCGACAAAGAACATCCCGAGGCGCATCAGGATCACCCGCTGGTCTGCTAGTCACCCTGTGACTTCCGCTTTCCAAGTAAGGTATTGAAAATATCTGAGGCCATTGACCGCAGCTGGTTTGGGGGTACTGACTCTGGGATGCCCCTCAGTTTTAAATTATTGCGCCTATTACGGTTTTCCAGATCATCCGCCTGCAAGATGACCTCAGTGAGCTGACATTTTTGACTGCGGGATGCCCTCTCCAATTCAGCGATTCTATCCTCATGACTCGCGCTGGAGCTCTCTAGGGAGGCCACTCTGGTATCCAAAGCCGACGTTTGTTGATGAAGGTCCTCTAGGTCTTTCCTGACCGCTCGTTCAATTCTCAGTGCCACCGCTTCCAAATCCTCCTTTAGGTCTGCTTTAGTGGGGAGGAACCGGAGGAGAAGCTTGATGCTGGGATCCAGCTCGGCGGGGATGCCCCAAGATGTTTGAGATGGGCGTTGGTCTACATTCCAGATTTTTAAGGAGGTCTCCCCCCGGGCCGTCCCAACAGCCCCCCTTTGTGGCCGGTTGCTCGCGGATCCCCCTCAGAACCCAAGTACCAGGCCAACGGAGGCGTACAGCTGGCCGGAAGTACAGGGCTGTGGATCTGCGTCCACCCCAGATCCTCGCATTCCATAAGGGGGTCCCCATCTGCAAGTGTAGTGTCCGCAGGAGGCGGGGAGCTGGCTAGGGAACTGCTGGATGGCGGTGGATGATGAATCTCACAAGTGACTGTGAGGGCACGTGGAGCCCGGCAGGAGGAGAAATCCCCATTACTCATGGAACTAGGGTGGAGGGTGAGGAGGGTGAGGAGGGTGAGGGCTGTGATGTGGGATGTTGCCCTGGGGTACCGGCCACAGGGAATAACTGTGCTGCGGAGGTCTCCGTTTCCGCGACGCCTGGCGCCGCCACGTCACGTGGCTGTAATGGCTCCGACAGCCCGCATGGTGTATGCTCCCTCCCTTCATTCACATTCGCAGTGTCCAAAGCACGGTGTTGCAAGGGGCTGATCGCGCCCGCACCCACCGCCGCCGGTATGTCAGCTGAGCGGCTCCTCACCTCAGGCTGCGAGCACCGCTCATCCGCCGACCTCTGCCTCCTGGAGTCACGCTGCGGGAGACTCGCTCCCCTCCTCCCTCACGCCATCTTGGAAGCCGCCGCCTCCTCCCCGATCAATCCCGCTGGCAGCATAAAGTGGGCAATTCCTCCGCCTGCACGCCCCCTGCCGCCTCTCTGAGCCTTCTCCTTTCGGGCGCTGTCCATGATGAGGGAACCCGCCCGCTCCTCAAGCCAAAAGTCTACTACAAGATGGGTAAGTCTCCGGAGCCCCACAAATGAGCAGCCTCACTCCGCCATGTATCGGCCACGCCCCCCACAATAGGACTTTTGTTTTGCGACAAGAAGCAGCACATGGGCCAGCATGCTAATTATTTGTTGACCAACGAGCACTAAGTTCCTTCTTCTAATTATTTCTTTAGCTCAGCAGCCTTGGAGGAGCTAAATCTAAATTGAATTTATGCTAATTGTTTGCTGATCCCCGAAGCCTTGGGTGCTCATTTTGAATTATTGCTCATGCTAATTCTTTGCTAGAACAAGATACACTTTGGAGCTCATGCTTATTATTTTTTTAAGCAAAGAGGAAACTGGGCCATCATGCTAATAATGTGTTGACCAAGTAGAACAATGGGACTGCTAATTATTTGTTCATCCCAAAAGTCTTAGGAGCGCATCTTATCATGTGTTGCATCTTTCTGGGGCTTATTCCAAATAATTTGATGAGGCAAAGAGCATCATGGGCCATCGTCCAAATTATTTGTTGAATATAAGAGCAAAAAAATTAGGCCCAAAGGGCTCTTTGCTATAGAAAATAATTAGCATGAGCCCCATTTGCTTTCCGCTTCATAAATTAAGATGTAACGCTTCGTAGCTTAAAAAAAAATCATTGGGGGGGCGTGGCCGGCGATGAGAGTGTGAGGACGTGCACCCTGTGAGCTCCCTCCGGCCGACCTATCTAACTACACTTTCCAGGGCTACTAGCCACCCAAACTCGACCCAAGGTGCTATGGCCAAGGGTCGGAAGCTGCGGACCAAAGCTTCCCCCCCACACAGGAAGATTAGCGCTTACCTGGCCCCGGGCCGTTCGGGAGGAGGAGGTGAGGGGTCATCCAATATGGCGGCGGCGGCGAGTGGAGAGGCCGCACTCCGCGGCACACGTGGCGACTTCGGGGAGCGGACGGGAGGCTCGGCTATTCCAGTGCCGGTGAGCGTGCCGGGGGAGGAGGGGAGAGCCCGGCTTCTGATGGGGGGACCCGGTCCCCGCGATTCCACCGATGTCGGCGGGGCGGAAGGCGCCTGTGGGCAGCAATGGCACGCGCTGCCGAAAGAAGACGGAGCGGGCGGCGACAACCGCACAGCAGCAGCAGACGAGGAGGAGGACGGGGAGCGGCGTCGACCGGAGTGGCGTCCCCCAGGCAGTAGCAGCTGCTCAGCCCAGGTGAGCCTCCGTGTGCTCTGCGCTCCCCCGCCGGCTGCGAGAGAAGAGGCGCCTGACAGCCTCTCTCAGGTTCATGCCCAGGGAAGGGGAAACACACCACCAACCCCAGTGCCACACTCCACTATAGAGGAGAGAGGGCAGAAGAGCCCACATAACCCAGGCCATGCAGCAGATTTCGGGCGCCCAGTTAATGTATGCCTGGCGCCCTCCACATCCGCTTGCCCCAGTCCTGATCCACCGCCATCGCCTCGTTACTCGGGGGACCTGGCTGATGAGGGGCGAGTGGTCATCTCCCCGGAAATCTCCCCTATGGCCACCCCCTCCCCGTTGACATGGAAGGGGCCCACTGAGAGGGATTTCAGCCCCGGCCCAGCACTGGGGCCCATGATGGAGCTCCCCCAACCCCAGAACACGCCGGCCCGAGCTGGCACTTCGCCGGGAGCAAATGCGCAACCTACTTCGCCCTCCCTGTCCGGTGCATGGTTTATTAAAGGGGCCTCGCCTGGACTGCCTTCATCCCCTACGTGGCATGGGAGAGGCGATTCCTCATCATCCACCTGGCCTCGTGCTGATGCCCTGACGGAGGGGAGTGAGGCTCGCTCGGCTCGTTCCTCCGCGCCCGCGGGTTTGGGATGCCCCCGAGACCGGGCGCCGTTCGGCTCCTCGGCCGCTATGGGAGTGATGCCGCCCCCAGAGATCTCCTCACGAACCCTGCACGACCCCACGACGCTGATGCACCCCTCTCTTGACCCCATCCTCACAGCTTTAAAGGCAGAGCTAAAAATGCTGCCCACCAGGGACGATCTTGAATCCTTCATCCATAGGGTCGAGAGCACGTTTAAAAAGGACATTTCTGATCTGCAGCAGTCAGTAGGCGATCTTGACGTCAGAGTCGACTCACTGGAGCAGTCCCGCGCCACGACCACCCAGAGATTGGAGGCACTTGAACGTGATCTGGCCCAGCAGAAGGCTGTCACCCAGATGACGGTCCTGCACTTGGACGATCTTGAAAACAGGAGTCGTCGCAATAATATTCGTATCAGGGGCCTGCCAGAGGCGACGGGTCCTGACCAGCTCCGGCCGACCATCACCGGCATCTTCAACGAACTGCTGCATCGACCTCCGGATACTGAGATAGCGATCGATCGGGTCCACAGGGCCCTGGGCCCCAGATCTCCCGACCCTGCTCGTCCGCGCGACGTCGTGTGCCGTCTGCATCATTATACCATGAAGGAGGACATCCTGGCGAAAGCTTGGGCGCACGGCCAGATCAACTTCGACGGAGCACCCCTGCAGTTGTACCCGGATGTCTCGCGCAGGTCACTTTTGATGAGGCGAGTCATGAGACCCCTGCTGTCCAGGATCCGGGAATGTGGCGGCTCATATCGCTGGGGGTACCCTTTTCACCTAGTGGTCCGCAAGAACCAGCGCACCTATACTGTGAAAACCCAAGCGGACCTTCCGGACCTCTTCATCTTCCTGGACTCCCCCCCGGTGGAGATCCCGGACTGGCGAGATGTCTCTCTCTCCTTTGGTCCTCCGCGGTCTCTCGGGGGTCGGCCGCAAAGGACCCGCCGGTCGAGGTCTGCTGCCGGGACCCGCGGAGGGCGTGGCGACGGTCCGGTGAGAGATCCCCGTCGCCCGAACAACGAGGACTAGACGTGCTTCACGATCACTAGCGGTATTTCCACTTACTGATCCTGTGTGCTGCTTGCTGTTTGCTAACTGTTCTTTGACCTATGTTAGATTGACCGTTGCGGTAGGGACTCGCCGGGCTGATCCACCGCACCTTACTCGGCATACCTTCTGGGGTTGTCCCCTTGGAGGTTCCTGCTGAGAGGTTTGCGCTTCTTTCTTGACTGGCCCCCTGCACTGGGCTTCTGCCCATGTGTAGTGGGACCTTTTGCTCGGATCGGCACCCGGCGACCTCCGAGCCCCGCTAAATATTTATATATTTACCTGCTTCTTCTTATTTACTTGTCACTCTTTAAACTGGATCGGTCGTGTTGTTTGCTAAATGTTCTTTAAACTATGTTAATGTAAACCCCCCCTGGAGGTTCTTACTGAGATGTTCGTCCCTCCCTCTTGGCTGGCCCCCTGCGCTGGGCTTCTGCCCATGTATGGTGGGACTTTCGCTTGGGATCGGCACCCGGCGACCTCCGAGCCCCGTTGTGTATTTACCTCTCTCTTTATTTACTTGTTTCTCTTTAAACTGGATCGGTTGTGCTGTTTGCCAAATGTTCTTTAAACTATGTTAGATTGACTGTTACGGTCGGGTCTCGCCGGGCTGATCCATCGCACATTACTCGGCAGGCCTTCTGGGGTTCTCCCCTTGGAGGTTCTTGCTGAGATGTATGGGCCTCCCTCCTGGCTGGCCCTTGCGTTGGGCTTCTGCCCATGCGAGGTGGGACTTTGTGCTTGGGATCGGTACCCGGCGATCTCCGAGCCCCGTTATATATTTACCCGTTTCTCTTTACTTACTTATTTACCTGCTTCTCCTTAAACTGGACCGGCTGTGGTGGTCGGGACTCGTCGGGCTGGTCCCCCTCTCCCGGCTCCTGGCGCGGCGCGGCTTGCCTCGTGGGCCTGTGCCCCGGAGGCTTCCGCTGAGGTGCTTTGCGCCTCCCCCCTTGACTGGCCCCCCGCGCCGAGCTTTCATGCCGGCGTGCCGGGGCCCATCATCTAGGGTCGGCCTCCGACGGGCTCCGAACCTTGCTGCCTTTTTATTAGCCTCCCTCCGTGCTGTGGGTGGTGGTTTGCTGCGGGGGGCCTCGCCGGGCTGATCCCCCTCACTACACTTGACGAGCCCCATGGGTCTGCGACCTGGAGGCTCCTACCGAGGCGATTTGTGCCTCTTCCTCCGACTGGTCCCCCGCACTGGGCCCCCGCTCATACGGCTTGGGACGCTCCACATGGGATTGGCCTTCAAGAGCTCCGAGCCCCGTTATATATACTTATATACCCGTGCCCGCTGTTTATGCCCCCCCGGCTTGCAGTTGGTTAAGGAGCTGCAGAACATGGTTGTATGCCCTACCTTATTGTACAAATGGAGGTCTGTACTGTATAAACTGTCTCTGATATTACAAACTTTGGGTGGCCGCCCTACAGACAACCTGATCTGGGGTCGGCCGGGGGGTCCTCCTCTGTCTCTCGGACCCGTCTCGCTCCCGCCCTAGGCCGGGACCTCGTGGCCCTCCGGGCTGGTTTACTTTTCTTGCTAGCCTCGGGTGCCCGAGTTTCCTTCTTGGGACAGGAAAACTTCCTTCCCACTTAGACTCCCTGTAGTTTTAGTTCCCCATCTACGTTAGTTCCTATCCCGTCGGTCTCAGTGTTTTGTGAACCTATTCCTCTTGTGCTGCCCCCCCCCTGTGATTGCTTCCCCTGCCGCCTGGCGCTTCTCCAACTTCCCCCATCTTTCTCCCTCATCTGATTCCTCCCCTACTTCCTACCTTTGCCCTGACCTAAGCCGGAGAGCCCACGCTCTTCTGTATCCTTTATTCTTAGGACAAGAACCGTCAACCTCCCCACGACCATGTCCAAAGTCCACTTCACTTCATTAAATGTCAAGGGCTTGAACTCCCCTGTAAAGCGTGCTTCAGTTCTGGCGGAGCTGAAACGCCTAGGAACGGGGATCGCTTTTCTCCAAGAAACCCATCTTAAGGTGGGGCGGGTGCATAACTTGTCGAGCCGCTACTTTAGGCACCAGTACCATGGCCTTTCCCCGGACTCCAAGTCCCGAGGGGTATCCATCGTCCTGGCGGGATGCTTACCTTGGACACTGGAGGAGATGGTCCACGATGGGGAGGGGAGGTACCTATTTGTCAGGGGAACCCTTTACTCGCAGAGGGTGACGCTTGCGACCTGTTACTGTCCCAGTGTGAATCAGGTTAGCTTCTTGGGATCAACCTTGGAGAAGCTCGCGGAATTTTCTGCTGGTATTCTTCTCTTGGGAGGGGATTTTAATTGTGTTCTTGACCCTCAAATTGACACCTCTAGGGGGACTTCTAGCGTTCCTTATTCGGCTATAAGGAGGATTAAGGCTCTCTTATTCGACCACCAGCTCCTAGACGTGTGGAGGATTGCCAACCCCCGAGAAAGGGATTACACTTACTTTTCACCCCCTCATAACACGTATTCACGTATAGACTGGCTCCTGGTCCCTCATAGGTTTGCGCATCTTTTCTCGCGACCGCGCATAGGCTCGATCTCGATCTCCGACCACGCTCCTATCTTTGTCACCCTGTCGGTTCCGGACTCTCCCCCCCCTTCGGGGCATTGGAGGCTCAATAGCTCCCTCCTACAAGACCCGGCGTTCAAGGCAGAGATACAGTCGGCAATCACCGAGTTCTTCTCGGTGAACAACACTCCTGATGTAACACGTATGACTCAGTGGGAGGCTCACAAATGTGTGATCCGGGGCCTCTTAATTAGACGGGGTGCTCACCTCAAGAAAGAAAGGGAAAAACAAACGGCCCTCCTGCTCCAGGAACTCCGGAGCCTGGAGACCAGACACAAACAATCCCTAGACCCCACGCTATCTGCCAAACTGATTAAACTGCGCGAGACCCTCCGAGACATAAGCTTTGTACAGGTCAGGGGCCAGATTGCGAGAAGTCGTAGGTTCTTCTACGAGCTCAGCAACAAAAGCGGTAAGGCCCTAGCTAGAGCCCTGAGGGGGCAGAGATCGAGGAATTACATTCCCAGCATCCTTGACCCCGAAGGCACCAGACATTATAAAATAGGGGACATAGCTAAAACTTTTAGGGATTTTTATGATGCCCTATATAACCTACCGCAAAATAAGTCCCAGGCGCATCGGCAAAAGGTGAGAGCCTACATTCAGAGATCGGACCTTCCCCGGCTTGGGCGGAGCGTGGTGGCGGCCCTGGAGGAGGAGATTGACGCGGGGGAGTTTGTGAGGGCCATCAGGAGCATGAAACCCGGGAGGGCACCTGGTCCGGATGGATACAGCTTGGAATATTATAAGGAACTAGCGGACACCTTGGGTCCGCATTTCGTCTCCTCTTTCGGCTCTTTGAGTGATGGCCATCCACCCCCCCGGGACACCCTGCGGGCTAGCATTGCTGTTATCCCCAAGCCGGGCAAGGACCCTGCCCAGTGTGGTAGCTATAGGCCCATCTCCCTGCTGAACTGCGACCTCAAGATATATAATAAAATTTTGGCGGACAGAATTGCCCCCCTTCTCCCGGACCTCGTTCATTGGGACCAGGTGGGCTTCGTCCCGAATCGCGAGGGGAGGGATAACACCACTAGAGTCATGAACGTGGTTCACCACGTCCGACAGATGGGGGAGGCTGCGTTGCTCCTCTCCACGGACGCCGAGAAGGCATTTGACAGGGTGAGCTGGATTTTCCTCGAGGAAACCTTGCGTCACATAGGGTTGGGTGACAAGATGCTTAACAGGGTCTTGGCCTCATATACCTGCCCCTCGGCGTCCGTGGTGGTGAATGGCCTGCCTTCCCAGGCCTTTAACTTATTCAACGGGACGCGACAGGGATGCCCACTCTCCCCCCTGATCTTCATCCTCTCGCTGGAGCCATTCTTACGCTTAATCAGACGGAACACAGATGTCTCGGGGGTGAGGGTGGGCGGAATTGAGCACAAGGTGGCGGCGTACGCTGACGATTTGATGTTTTTCGTGTCAAAGCCGGAGATCACCTTGCCCAACCTCCTTGCCGAGCTCAGGAGCTTCCAGGAGGTCTCCAATTACAAAATCAATTATCAGAAGTCCTCCGCCCTGAATATCAATATTACTGCGGAACGCTTGCGACGCGTCGCGGAGAATTTCCATTTCAAATGGGAGCCAGAAGCCATCACCTACCTAGGCACACGCATCCCTCCCAATCTCACGGGAACGTACGCCCTAAACTTTCCCCCACTATTGAAGAAACTGGAAGAAGACCTCCTTAAATGGAATAAGGGGGTTTATTCTTGGTTCGGAAGGGTTAGTGCCATCAAAATGAACGTCCTCCCTAGAGTGCTGTACCTTTTCCAGGCCCTCCCGATAGATATCCCCCACACCTTCTTTAAACAGCTTACAGGACTATGTACCAGATTCGTTTGGGCTGGACGCTCCCATCGTATGGCGGCCTCTCTACTGACGGTCCCCAAACTTAGAGGGGGATTGGGTCTCCCAGACTGGCGACGTTACCACGCCGCAGCCCACATGAGTCGAGTTATCGACTGGTGCCGACACTCTGCCCAGAAGCAATGGGTTGGATTGGAGCAGGCTGCCTCCCCGTGCCCCCTCCCTGGCCTGCCATGGATACCTCTAAATAGACTCCCACAGCTGAACACGCACCCTACGGTCGGTCCGACCAGGAGAGCAGTGGACGGGTTCGTGACTGGGACGAGCCTCTCCCCTTCCCCATCCCCCCTGACTCCCGTCCTGGGGCACCCTGACTTCCCGGTGGAGATAGCGGGCGGCCCCTTCAGAGCCTGGATCAGGCAGAACTGCTATAGGAGACTCCATATGCAGAGTGGGGATGCGTGGAGGAGACCGGAGACCCTGGTCGCGGACCTCGCACTCAGACCTCTCACGCTGCTGCAGTCTCTTCAACTCCAGCACTACCAGCGTTCTGTCGGATACACGGCGTCCAGGCAGTTAACGCAATTTGAACATACCTGCCTGGACTCTGGTCACTTTAAGAGCGCCCTGTCATACTCCTACTCGCTGTTGATGGAGCCTCCGGAGGACTTTGTCCCCACATACGTGAGGGGATGGGAGAGGGAACTCGGTAGGACTTTCTCGGATGAGCAACGACTGGCTATGATCCAGCTGGCTCACAAGAGCTCCATTTCCTGCAAGTATCAGGAAACTAACTTCAAGATTCTGACACGCTGGTACCGGGTCCCGGTGGTGTTAGCTAAGATGTTCCCCTCCTCTTCTCCTCTCTGCTGGAGGTGCTCGCGGGCCAGGGGGACTATGACCCACATCTTTTGGGAGTGCGAGAAACTCACTAGCTTCTGGGCAGGAGTTAGAGAGATTGTCAGGAAACTGACAGACGTTGACCTGGGTGATGACCCAATATGCTACCTGCTTAACCTAGCGCCGGTCTCTTTGAGTTCCAGGCGCCGGTCCCTCCTCGCTCCCCTCTTGAGTGCTGCTAGAACTTGCGTTCCGGCGAAATGGAGATCCCCGGAGCCCCCCACGGTAGCACAGTGGTTGGCCGTTGTCCGAGACATCTGCAGGATGGAGGAGCTCACTGCCTCTTTGAAAGGAACTTTGGAAAAACACAGGAGAACCTGGCAGATTTGGGATAGTTTCACTTTCTCCCCCGACTTCCTCCACTACACGTAGACAGGTTCTCTTGACCTCTGGTGGATTTGACCGTCCCCCTGGCCATCCTTCATCCTCCTGCTCCTTCCCCTTCCCTCCCTTCCTCCTCATCTTTCTTTCTTCTTTTTCCTCCCCTCATAACTCTCCCCTGTTGTGTCCGTCCTGTCTCTCCCTCTCCTTCCCCCTTCCCCTTATGTTACTCGTAACCTAGTAGTTAAGTCTGTGTTCATCCCTATTCTCTTACCCGTATATAAAAGTTTGGGGACAAGGTTGCAGCTGCCGCATTAGGGGGCTACACAGAATGGCAGTCTAGATCATCCGGAATAAGGTCCAAAGTAGCCGTTCCTTTCCTTTCCTATAATCACCCTTTTACAAGCCTGTGATTGATGACATTTGTTTATGAAGATTATTCTGTTTTGTAATGGCTGTAATCTATGCATTTCTTTTATTCCTTGGCACTGCGTTGCCAGGTGCTGTATCCTATGTTCCCTCAATAAAAACTTTTAATTATAAAAAAAAAAAAAAAAAAATCATTAAAATGATCCTCATAAGGTTTTAGTTATAAAAAAATAATTAGCATAATTCCCATAGTGCCTCTTGTTTATCAAATAATTAGCATGAGGACCCATAGTGCTCTTTCTATAGCCAGGGCCATATTTAGGGTTCATGCTGCCCTAGGCACTATTTGTGTACCCCCCCAACCAACGGCAGAAAGGTGAGTTGAGTGGGCAATCGGGGGGGGGGGTTTACACAGCGAGGAATCTCAAATCGGGATGCCCCGGGGACAAGCACCAATCACCAATATAATCAAATTCCTGGTGATTTGTCAGGGGTCTGAAACCAGGAGGCCAGACATACACTTTAACCCCCCCCCCCCCCACATTCATCATTTACAGCCATACAAAAACAATTCTACGAACGTTCTATCCCTGTCAGGTTTTCCCTACAACCTCTACTGGGTAATGCAATGATCTCCTTCACCATGATGTTAAAAAATACCTGTACAGACGGTACACTATTGAGGGCCGGACAGTATTTGCATAGTTGTTTTAAACCACTGGTTTTCTTCACCAGTTCCAAATCAAAAGTGATAGCAGAATCCTGTTCCCGTAAAAGTGTATGTAAGTCCAAGAGTGCCACTTAATCTTCTGGTTGATTGCAGGTTAGAAGTGCCAAATTGTTTTTTAGAAGTATTCTCCTACAAAATAGGTAAAGATCTTTGATGAGTACAAATTTATCCGCGTTCCTAGTGGGTGAAACGGAAAGACCATGAGATAGAACTGATATCTCACCAGTACAAGAGACGTCTCATTTTGACTTTTTGCCTGTACTAATTAGCTGGGCAGATATAGTACATATCACACTGAGCTGCGGTGGAGCGAGAGGAGGCGGGCGGACGTGCCCCTTCTGTGTCCCAGCTGCTGACAAGGACCGCGGTTGCAGCGGAGGTGGAGCGGGCGGGCTCTCCGCTGCTCGCGAGTGCCGGAGGTGAGGGGGCGATGCGGCGGGAGCCGGCGGAGAGGTGCGGGGTGGGGGACGAGCCCCCCTCCCTGGCGGGAGGATCGTGCGGCAGGGAGGCGGCGGAGAAGGGACCGCTCCTGCGGCGTGCGGCTGCTGGGGCAGCTCAAGTCTAAGCACATCCATGCAGGCTGGATCACTCGGCGCCCCCAGGGAGGGAGACAGCAGGGGCGCCTGGTCATGGGCTGAATGCAGGCTTCCCTGGGGATTCATCACAGCCCTACCTCCTCACTCCAGTATCCTGGTGGGGGGAATAGACAGGGGCACCTCTCCCAATCCCAGATGCATGGGACTTACCTGGATGAGGGGATGAGGGGGCGCAGCTAGAAGAGGAGCTGGATGATGCTCTGGAACCGTCCCCCTATAATTTGCCGCGCTAAAATGCGTTCTAAGAGGTACTCTAATTCAGACTAGATCTAGGCTTAAAAGGGAGAGATCCACTCTGATCAAGCAGACGTTAGCTCAGATCCAAAGCCTAGAACACGATCACAAGCTCTCACCTTCCAACGCCCTATGGCTGGAGTTGAAGAGGACGAGGGGGATACTACAAAGTCTATACAATCAGTGCTACCTGCGACACAGGGACAGGCTGGGAGCTATGCTCTATGAGAGTGCCAACAAGCCAGGCAGATTACTAGCTAGACTACTTCACCTTCGTAGTTCAGCCTCATACATCCCCAGCATTAAATTGCAGGGGGAATGTGAGACCTCCAATCCAGTGAGCATAGCGGGGGCTTTCAGGGATTACTATAGTTCTTTGCATAATCTACCCAGCTCCACCACCAGTGGGGCCAACCCCATTACAAAAGCGGCCGTCCAGGAGTATATTGACATGGAGGGCCCATTGTCGGAGATGGAGGGGCTTCTCTCCTCTGCGTCCCCGTCACCTCATTCTCATTGTTCTCCCGGAACAATATTCATACGGGGCCGTTGGGTTTTATCCCGAGATGGGAGGGGGAGCTGGATATGTCCCTCTCTGAAGAGGATCAAGCTAAAATGTTTTACCTAGCGCATAAGGCGGTGGTGGAGGGGGCCGCGCAGGAGAGGAGCTACAAGATTGTCTCCAGGTGGTACAGATGCCCATCGGACATCAAGAGATTTGCTCCCCTCTCCTCAGACCGGTGTTGGTGATGCCTTAATGAGGTGGGCGATATGACTCACATTTGGCGGGGTTGCCCAGCCATACGCTCCTTCTGGGATAGGGTGCTGAGCATATATACAGATGCCACCGGAGAATCAATCAGCAATTCCCCCCAGTTAACTCTTCTCTCCTTATGGGAGGGACCAGCATCACGTTACAGGATGGATATACTCTGCACAGTATCAGCAGTAATCCCCAGACACTGGAAATCACAAGAGATTCCCTCTTTGCGGGAATGGTTGACAGAACTGGAACGGATTAGGCGGGCAGAGGAACTGATCTGGGTTACCTCTGTGGAGCAAACTCAAGAATCGGTCCTTCAACATCTAACCACGCTGGACAATAATCATACCACCACCGGGAGGGGGTCCAAACGGAGTCCACTCGTCAGATTGCTTCATCAAGACGTGGTGAACAAATAATTAGTAAAATTCCTATTTTGCCCCTTGATATAGCGTCATAGTGCTCAACAATAAAGAACAAGATGGACCACGTTGCTTTTTGCTTCAACAATGTAATTAGCATATGCCTCCTAGCGCGCCTTGCTTTAACAAATCATTAGCACGATGGCCTGTAATGATCTTTGCCTCATCAAATTATTTAGAATAAGTGTTAGAAAGATTCAACACGTGATAAAATGAGCTCCTAAGACTTTTGGGATGAACAAATAAAAAAAAAAAAAAAAGCAGTCCCATTGTTCTACTTGGTCAACACATTATTAGTATGATGGCCCAGTTTCCTCTTTGCTTAAAGAAATAATAAGCATGAGCTCCAAAGTGTATCTTGTTCTAGCAAAGAATTAGCATGAGCAGTAATTCAAAGTGAGCACCCCAAGGCTTCTGGGATCAACAAATAATTAGCATAAATTCAATTTAGATTTAGCTCCTCCAAGGCTGCTGAGATAAAGAAATAATTAGAAGAAGGAACTTGGTGCTCGTTGGTCAACAAATAATTAGCATGATGGCCCATGTGCTGCTTCTTGTCGCAAAACAAAATTTTGCATAAGTCCTATTGTGTTTTTTTGTTCAACAAAAAATTAGCATGAAGGCCCAAAGGGCTCTTTGCTATAGAAAATAATTAGCATGAGCCCCATTTGCTTTCCGCTTCATAAATTAAGATGTAACGCTTCGTAGCTTAAAAAAAATTCATTAAAATGATCCCCATAAAGTTTTTGTTATAAAAATTAGCATAATTCCCATAGTGCCCCTTGTTTATCAAATAATTAGCATGAGGACCCATAGTGCTCTTTGCTATAGCCAGGGCCATATTTAGGGTTCATGCTGCCCTAGGCACTATTTGTGTACCCCCCCAACCAACGGCGGAAAGGTGAGTTGAGTGGGCAATCGGGGGGGGGTTTACACAGCGAGGAATCTCAAATCGGGATGCCCCGGGGACAAGTACCAATCACCAATATAATCAAATTCCTGGTGATTTGTCAGGGGTCTGAAACCAGGAGGCCAGACATACACTTTAACCCCCCCCCCCCCAGATTCATCATTTACAGCCATCCAAAGACAATTCTACGAACGTTCTATCCCTGTCAGGTTTTCCCTACCACCTCTACTGGGTAATGCCATGATCTCCTTCACCATGATGTTAAAAAATACCTGTACAGATGGTACACTATTGAGGGCCAGACAGTATTTGCATAGTTGTTTTAAACCACTGGTTTTCTTCACCAGTTCCGAATCAAAAGTGATAGTAGAATCCTGTTCCCGTAAAAGTGTATGTAAGTCCAAGAGTGCCACTTAATCTTCAGGTTGATTGCAGGTTAGAAGTGCCAAATTGTTTTTTAGAAGTATTCTCCTACAAAATAGGACGAGCCCCCCTCCCCGGCGGGAGGATCGTGCGGCAGGGAGGCGGCGGAGAAGGGACCGCTCCTGCAGCGTGCGGCTGCTGGGGCAGCTCAAGTCTAAGCACATCCATGCAGGCTGGATCACTCGGTGCCCACAGGGAGGGAGACAGCAGGGGCGCCTGGTCATGGGCTGAATGCAGGCTTCCCTGGGGATTCATCACAGCCCTCCCTCCTCACTCCAGTATCCTGGTGGGGGGAATAGACAGGGGCACCTCTCCCGATCCCAGATGCATGGGACTTACCTGGATGAGGGGATGAAGGGGCGCAGCTAGAAGAGGAGCTGGATGATGCTCTGGAACCGTCCCCCTATAATTTGTCGTCAGTGGACTCCCAGATGGACGCTGGATGGGGGAATACAGGCATGCCTTCTCCTCCTGGGAGGGACCCTGACTCCATCTTATCAGGATCGGGTTCCCCCCGTGGGGCCCTGACCCCCCAGGCGCGGCCAGAGAGTGCGCACGATGTCCCAGTCTCCCCGTCCGGGATGACCGCCTCTCCATGTTGGTCTCAGGGATCTGCCAGTATGGGTTTGGATGGAGCTCAGTGGATCCAGGATTGTCCCCTCCAAGATTGATCAGCACTGCATTAAGGCCCTTATTTCATCTCTGCCCACGAGGAAAGATTTCGAGACCTTTATCAACCAAATGGAGTCCACTTTCCAGAGATAAATGGACAAAGTATCAAAATCAGTGTCTGAAATAGACAACAGGGTTACCTCTGTGGAGCAAACTCAAGAATCGGTCCTTCAACATCTAACCGCGCTGGACAATAACCATACCGCCACTGGGAGGGGGTCCAAACGGAGTCCACTCGTCAGATTGCTTCATCAAGACGTGGTGAACAAATAATTAGTAAAATTCCTATTTTGCCCCTTGATATAGCGTCATAGTGCTCAACAATAAAGAACAAGATGGACCACGTTGCTTTTTGCTTCAACAATGTAATTAGCATATGCCTCCTAGCGCGCCTTGCTTTAACAAATCATTAGCACGATGGTCTGTAATGATCTTTGCCTCATCAAATTATTTAGAATAAGTGTTAGAAAGATTCAACACGTGATAAAATGAGCTCCTAAGACTTTTGGGATGAACAAATAAAAAAAAAAAAAGCAGTCCCATTGTTCTACTTGGTCAACACATTATTAGTATGATGGCCCAGTTTCCTCTTTGCTTAAAGAAATAATAAGCATGAGCTCCAAAGTGTATCTTGTTCTAGCAAAGAATTAGCATGAGCAGTAATTCAAAGTGAGCACCCCAAGGCTTCTGGGATCAACAAATAATTAGCATAAATTCAATTTAGATTTAGCTCCTCCAAGGCTGCTGAGATAAAGAAATAATTAGAAGAAGGAACTTGGTGCTCGTTGGTCAACAAATAATTAGCATGATGGCCCATGTGCTGCTTCTTGTCGCAAAACAAAATTTTGCATAAGTCCTATTGTGTTTTTTTGTTCAACAAAAAATTAGCATGAAGGCCCAAAGGGCTCTTTGCTATAGAAAATAATTAGCATGAGCCCCATTTGCTTTCCGCTTCATAAATTAAGATGTAACGCTTCGTAGCTTAAAAAAAATTCATTAAAATGATCCCCATAAAGTTTTTGTTATAAAAATTAGCATAATTCCCATAGTGCCCCTTGTTTATCAAATAATTAGCATGAGGACCCATAGTGCTCTTTGCTATAGCCAGGGCCATATTTAGGGTTCATCCTGCCCTAGGCACTATTTGTGTACCCCCCCAACCAACGGCGGAAAGGTGAGTTGAGTGGGCAATCGGGGGGGGTTTACACAGCGAGGAATCTCAAATCGGGATGCCCCGGGGACAAGTACCAATCACCAATATAATCAAATTCCTGGTGATTTGTCAGGGGTCTGAAACCATGAGGCCAGACATACACTTTAACCCCCCCCCCCACATTCATCATTTACAGCCATCCAAAGACAATTCTACGAACGTTCTATCCCTGTCAGGTTTTCCCTACCACCTCTACTGGGTAATGCCATGATCTCCTTCACCATGATGTTAAAAAATACCTGTACAGACGGTACACTATTGAGGGCCAGACAGTATTTGCATAGTTGTTTTAAACCACTGGTTTTCTTCACCAGTTCCGAATCAAAAGTGATAGTAGAATCCTGTTCCCGTAAAAGTGTATGTAAGTCCAAGAGTGCCACTTAATCTTCAGGTTGATTGCAGGTTAGAAGTGCCAAATTGTTTTTTAGAAGTATTCTCCTACAAAATAGGACGAGCCCCCCTCCCCGGCGGGAGGATCGTGCGGCAGGGAGGCGGCGGAGAAGGGACCGCTCCTGCAGCGTGCGGCTGCTGGGGCAGCTCAAGTCTAAGCACATCCATGCAGGCTGGATCACTCGGTGCCCACAGGGAGGGAGACAGCAGGGGCGCCTGGTCATGGGCTGAATGCAGGCTTCCCTGGGGATTCATCACAGCCCTCCCTCCTCACTCCAGTATCCTGGTGGGGGGAATAGACAGGGGCACCTCTCCCGATCCCAGATGCATGGGACTTACCTGGATGAGGGGATGAAGGGGCGCAGCTAGAAGAGGAGCTGGATGATGCTCTGGAACCGTCCCCCTATAATTTGCCGTCAGTGGACTCCCAGATGGACGCATACAGGCATGCCTTCTCCTCCTGGGAGGGACCCTGACTCCATCTTATCAGGATCGGGTTCCCCCCGTGGGGCCCTGATCCCCCAGGCGCGGCCGGAGAGGGCGCACGATGTCCCAGTCTCCCAGTATGGGTTTGGATGGAGCCCAGCGGATCCAGGATTGTCCCCTCCGAGATTGATCAGCACTGCATTCATCTCTGCCCACGAGGAAAGATTTCAAGACCTTTATCAACCATGTTGGTCTCGGGGGATCTGCCAGTATGGGTTTGGATGGAGCCCAGCGGATCCAGGATTGTCCCCTCCGAGATTGATCAGCACTGCATTAAGGCCCTTATTTCATCTCTGCCCATGAGGAAAGATTTCAAGACCTCTATCAACCGAATGGAGTCCACTTTCCGGAGATAAATGGACGAAGTATCAAAATCAGTGTCTGAAATAGACAACAGGGTTACCTCTGTGGAGCAAACTCAAGAATCGGTCCTTCAACATCTAACCGCGCTGGACAATAATCAAACCGCCACCGGGAGGGGGTCCAAACGGAGTCCACTCGTCAGATTGCTTCATCAAGACGTGGTGAACAAATAATTAGTAAAATTCCTATTTTGCCCCTTGATATAGCGTCATAGTGCTCAACAATAAAGAACAAGATGGACCACGTTGCTTTTTGCTTCAACAATGTAATTAGCATATGCCTCCTAGCGCGCCTTGCTTTAACAAATCATTAGCACGATGGCCTGTAATGATCTTTGCCTCATCAAATTATTTAGAATAAGGGGGCGTGGCTTCGGCATGAGGGAGTAAAGACGCACGTGGGAGAGCTCCCGTACGACCTGAGCATTTTCAGCTGATCTAAGCACCCTAATCCGTATCCAGACTATCCTGATGGGTGGCAATAAGAAAAGGAAGTCAGGGGCCACCATTAAAGTACCCCCTAAAAGCGCCATAGGGGATTTTTTCCAGCCAAGATCCCAGCCGGAATCGGGTGGCCCGTTGGCCAAGATGGCGTCTGCCGGGAAAGGAGGTCATGATCCCGCCGGAGGTCGCGCTGGGGTGAGCGCATTGAGCGGAGGGCCCCCAAGACTGAGGACCGAAGAGGAGGGCGCCGCAATTACCTGTGGCCGGAGCGGAGGCTGCGCTGCGGTGGAGGAGGAGGTGGCGGCGGCGAGGCGTCCGGTCCCGAGTGCCGCATGTGAGGAGAGGCTGGCTGATGAGAGGTGGCGGGGCGGTGAAGAGAAGACGCCGCCCGCCCGAGCCGGCTGCCGCGAGAAGGAGACTGATCCCCCTGCCCTCGATGACAGCGTCTGCTCGGAGGTGAGTGGCGGAGGCAGGGGGGGCGGGACAGGACGGAGCTGTAGTGCGGCGGAGGGCGCGATGGCGGGGCTAGGGGAGCCGGCCAGCGCCATGTCAAGCGATGCAGCAGCCGTGGAGGGGGAGGCCCGAGGAGGAGGCGGACTGGCACCACGGACACTGCAGATGGGGGAGCACCCGGTGGGCCCTTACCCCACCCTTACCCCAAGATATACAGATTTTGGTGGAGCACAGTACTGCCCTAGCCAATCAAATGGAGGGGGTCCCCCCGCAGCCAGTGCTGCATCCGGTGGCACAGGGAGCGTAAAGAAGATGGGGGCTAATAAGGTGGTCTCAGTTGAGCTGCATCCAGAGCCACCTGATGCTATTTCCATAACTGGGGCTTCTACGCCCCCTGCAAGATCAGCGCATAATCCCCGCAAGCCAATTGACTTGGAGTGGTCTTCTGGCTCCAGCCTCATGTCCCTTGGCGACCTCTCCCCGGAGCAGGGATATGCAGCCGCGCCTGGGTCCTTATGTCAGGATGTCTCTGAGCGTGAGGTGGCCGACTTGGCTGGCTCTCCGGAGGCGGGATGCCCCCGCGGTGGCCGGCCTTCCCCGACCCCGATCGTCGACCCCAATATTCAGGCTATCCTACAATATCTACCGACAAAGGCAGAGCTTAGGGCTGACCTCGAGGCGGTGGCGATTAGAATCGAAAGAGCCTTACGAAGAGAGATTGAAGATATACAACAGAAATCCTCTGCTTTGGAAACCAAAGTCGCCACTCTTGAGGACTCCCGGACAGACCATGAGACTCGTCTAGCGAACTTGGAGAGAATGCAAGCGATGCACCATCAGCAGATGACCGATCTCCGTCTCCAGGTGGACGATCAGGAAAACAGAAACAGGCGTAACAACCTGAAGATCCGCGGCGTCCCTGAATCGGTCCGACCGGAAGATTTGCGCTCCTCAATAACGGAACTGTTTAATTCCCTGCTGGAGAAACCTGGGGATGCCGAACTACACATCGATCGGGTCCATAGGGTGATGGACCGCCCGGCCGGAGATCCCCAGGCCCCCAGAGATGTCCTGTGCAGGGTCCATTTTTTCACAGTCAAAGAGGACATCCTGCGGCGGGCATGGGAGCGGCGCAGAATTGAGTGGAGGGGTGCGCAGATCACAATTCTGCCAGATGTATCCCGTTGCACCTTGCGGATGAGGAGATCACTCCGGCCTTTGCTCGACAGGCTCCGGGACATGGGGGCCTCCTACAAATGGGGCCACCCGTTCCACCTTATAATTCGGAAGGACAATTCTACTTTTGCCCTGCGCAGTAAAGCCGACCTGCCAAGCATGTTCGCCTTTTTGGGCCTGGATCCTTTCCCGGTCCCGGACTGGCTGGACTTTGACCCACTCCCCCCGCTACCGCAAAGGGCCCCTAGACGCCCCAGATGGGTCCGTGAGAGGGGGAGGGGGGCCCCAGAGGGAACCCAGAGCAGTAGAGCCGGGTTTGGACCCTTGTAGGATGATATAGGGGTCCACTACATCTTTGCGTCATGATGTTTTGCCTCTCTTGCCATGTTTGGATTTGATAGAGACATTTTTTGATCCCTATAGAATGCTGTAGATACCTGATGTGATCCTGTGTTACGCTGTTTAACCTCCTTTTCTTTCAGATGGAAGCGGGTGGGTTGACCTAAATATGATGTGGGGCCTGGTGGGCCGGGTCCCCCCTGCTTCTCCCTTGATTTGCCGGCGGTCTGAGCTGGATCTCTCCCTCCCGGGTCTCCGGTCCCCCCCCCCGTGGGGTTGTCTGGTTCGGGGGGGTGGCTCGGGGGTCGGCTTGGACAGCCTTGCCGGGGCCCGTGGTGGGGCTCCGCCATTGGAGAGTGGTCCGCCCGTCGGGTGGGCCTCGAGCGGGGGTGACCTGGTCGGGCGGGCCCGTGCGGGGCTCTGGGTGTGCCCTCTTGCCTGACTCACCGGCTCAGTGATGGTGGGGGACTGGGCCTCGCCTATACTTTCCCATGGTAGTTGATGGTCAATGGGGAGGCTCCACGAGGTCTAATCCTATAGGGTTGCGAAAGGAAGGCTTAGGAGGTGGCAGGGGAGGCGTTAGAAAGGCTGGTGGAAGGAGTTGGGTGCTTCTATCCGGGACTCTGAAGAAGTCGGCGGGAGTTCACTCCCGAGTGGCGAGGTCGCTCTCCCATTTAGGTTTCTGCGCCATCCCATTGGTGGTAAGCCAAGGGGATTTGCGTGGTGTTGAGGGCTACGGCCCTCTTAGTTCTTAATTGCCCCCCTCTTTAAGGAGGGCTTTGTTTGTCAGTTTTTCTTTAGTCTTGTTAGTTCTGTCTCCTTTTTGCTCTCTTTCCTTTCCTTCCTCTTTGTCCTTTTGCTCTAATTTTCTACTTGTCCGCTCGCCTCTCTCTCTGGGTGAGACTCTGGTCCTGACCACCGGGGCCTAGGAAGTGTAACGTGAACCAGCCGGGTGTGTACTCTCCCCCTGCAATTTAGCTGCACTGATGAGTCTTAAACTCTGTACGTTCAACGCTAAGGGACTGAACATCCCAGAGAAAAGGGCCAAAATTTTGTATGGGCTGCATAAGGAAAGAGTTGATATAGCCCTTTTACAAGAAACACATTTTTGTCAAGGGAAAATCCCAGAACTCAGAAATAGATACTATGATAAGTGGTACCACAGCCCCAATCCCGAGAATAAATCCAAGGGTGTATCTATTGCCATACATAAAAATGTTCCCATAGAGAACATACAGGCTGCGGAGGACCCTGGAGGTAGATACCTGTTCCTCAAATTTACCTTGTGTGAGGCGAGATACACCCTGGCCAACCTGTACCTACCCAACCAGGGACAGGTGGAGGCGGGGTTGGGTATGCTACGTTTGTTGGAAAAATTTAGAGAAGGAACGCTAATTATAGGGGGAGATCTTAATCTGGTCTTGGACCCAAGGATAGATTCTTCTCAGGGGAAATCTGCAATCCCCCACTCTAAACTCAACAGATTCCGCAAAGCTCTTCAGTCCCTACAGGTGGTAGACATATGGAGGATCCTCCATGGGGGGGAGAGGGATTATACCTACTTTTCCCACACTCACAATATGTATAGCAGGCTGGACTATTTCCTCCTGAGCCACCACACCCTAGCAGTGGACCCCGAGTCCTCGATTGGTCAAATACTCTGGTCGGATCACGCCCCTGTATTCTTGAGCCTCCCGGTCGGGGATCCGACCCCTAGGCAGTGCACTTGGCGCCTGAATGACAATCTGTTGAAAGACATACTATGCATGACTGAGATCAGGGCTGTGGTGGCCAATTTCCAGGTCGACCACAGCAATGACAGTACTTCACTTCCAATACAGTGGGAGGCGCTCAAGTGCATGCTGCGGGGAGTTTTCATCAAGCATGGAGCGAGGCTCAAGAAGGAAAGGGCCCGGCAGATAGTAGAAACATTGGGGCGCATACAGGAGTTAGAGAAAGCTCATAAGACCACCTCATCTTTTGGGAACTTACGTGAGTTGTTGGAGGCTAGGCAGAAGCTAAAAGGGCTCTACGATCAATGTTACCTCAGATTTAGAGATCGTGGTAGGGCACGCCTATACGAGTACTCGGACAAGTGTGGTAGGCTGTTGGCTCGGTCACTCCACCCAAGGCAGGGCTGTACTTATATCCCCAGCATGAAAACGGTGGATGGAGGGGAGGTGCATAGGACACCCCAAATAGCGGGTGAATTTCAATCTTATTATTCAAGCCTCTACAACATCAACAACCCCCCGGCCCGGGGTGCCCAAGGGGGGATAGGGGGAGACTTAGGTTGTTATATCACGGAGACCGCCCTGCCGGTCATTTCCCCGGAGGAGAGTGAGGCACTGGAGGATCCGATACGGCAGGAAGAGGTTGTGCGGGCCATACAGGGGACCCCCGCGGGGAAGAGTCCGGGGCCTGACGGGTTCACCCCCGGGTTCTATAAGTCAATGGCATCCCTGATAGCCCCCTTCCTGACGAAGGTGTTTAACTCCGTGTCGGGTCGGTGCCCCTTCCCGAGACAGACCCTAGAGGCCCACATCACGGTCATACCGAAACCCGGGAAGGACGGTACCTCTCCGGGTGACTACAGACCGATCTCGTTGATCAATGTGGACGTCAAACTGTTTGCCAAAATTATGGCAGTTAGGATTCAACCCCTGCTACCCTCACTGATACACAATGATCAAGTTGGGTTTGTCTCGGGAAGGGAAGCTAGAGACAATGTTATCAAAACGGTCTCACTAATACACTATGCCCAAACGAAGGGGATTCCATCCTGCCTTCTGGCGGTGGACGCGGAGAAGGCGTTTGATAGGGTGCATTGGGGGTTCCTAAGGGCCACGCTGTCCCAGGTGGGAGTGGGGCCAGTCATGTTGGACAGAATCATGGCTCTGTACCATGACCCCTCTGCCAAAGTTAAAATCAACGGCACCCTCTCCGGATCCTTCAATATCAGGAATGGCACACGGCAGGGGTGCCCTTTGTCCCCCCTTCTTTATGTCCTGGTAATGGAGCACCTGGCGAATGCCTTGAGGGCCAATCCCTCTATCAGGGGGGTGTCATGCAGGGGGAAAGAATACAAACTCTCCCTCTTTGCCGATGACCTTCTCTTGTACATGACCTCCCCGCATACCTCTTTACCTTCCATCATCCGGGAGTTTGAAAGATTTAGCAAGCTAAGCAACTTTAAAGTAAATATGACTAAAACGGAGATCTTGAATATCTCTTTAGACAAGGGAGCCCAGGATTTAATTCAGACGAATTTCCCATTTAAGTGGCAACAGGAGTCGATAAAATATCTCGGGGTGCAGGTATCCACGGATTTGGGGAAACTCTATAAACTAAACTACATGCCTCTCCTCGGCAGCACGATGAAGAGTCTGGGAACGTATGCCAAAAAGCAGTACTCCTGGCTAGGGAGAACAAATATCCTTAAAATGGACATTTTGCCCAGGTTCTTATATGTTTTTCAGGCTCTGCCACTGCTGCCAGACAGGGGGTTCTTCAAGCAGCTCCAGGCTGCTTTTTTCAACTTCATATGGGATAGCAAGAAGCCCAGGGTGAGTAGGGGGACGCTTTGTAGACCTAAGAACTTGGGGGGGCTGGGGGTCCCTGACATGAAGTCATATCACGCGGCCGCGGTCCTAGTGAGGTTGGTTGACTGGTTCCACCACAAGGGGAGTAAGCAATGGGTCGTACTCGAAAATGATATTTCACCTGTTAGTCTGGCTGCCCTGCCTTGGGTGGACCCAGAGTGCCGTCCAAAGAGGCGGGAACTTCCATACCTAGTTAATCCTTTGCTGACCCTCTGGGATAGATCTCTGAAGCGGAGGGGCTTATCGCACAGACCTGGCCCTCTCACCCCGCTCTTCAATAACCCTGCTTTCACCCCGGGGCTGAACGCCAAGTCATTTCTCGTGTGGGATGCAACCCAGGACACTAGACTGGGTGAATTGACCTCTGGATCTGGCCTGCCATCACTACCTGAGCTGAGGGAGCGGGGTGGTGGGAGAAAACTCTCTTGGTTCTTATATGCCCAGTTGAGCGCCTTCATTGGGTCTTTTGCCTCTGCAGCAGCCTTGTCCCGACCCCTGACAACCCTGGAGAGGATCCTCAGGGCCCAGACCCCCCCCTCACGAGCAGTTTCAACCTTGTATAAGATTTATTCAACTGGGGGCATGGAGGAGGGGCTTCCACAATTCTGCAGGAGATGGGAGGAGGAGCTGGGTCGGACATTTGAGAGGGAGGAGTGGGAAAAATCTTTTGTGCTGACACACAGGTTTTCTATGGCTTGCAGGGCCCAGGAGAGGAATTACAAAATCCTGACCAGGTGGTACAGGAGCCCTGCGGACTTGGTGAGGTTCGGGGGAGCGGAGACGGGTAACTGCTGGAGATGTAACGAGGCCCATGGAACCTTGACCCACGTATGGTGGGAATGCCCTGCTATAAATGCTTTTTGGGAGGGAGTGTTGAGGGTGTTTGAGTGTACGACCCTTGAGAGTATCCCCAACTCCCCCCAAGTGGCCCTATTGTCAATGATTCCGGGTTCCGTGGCTGAGGGGAGGAGGGGCCTACTGAGGCATATGCTTACAGCGGCCAGGACGGTGATCCCCCGACATTGGCGCTCCAACACGGTACCCACCATGATGGAATGGTACGGGGAGTTGGAAAATATCAAAAGGATGGAGGAATTGGCTCTGGATGGAGTTGAGGGCGGGGCCGAAAGGCATTCCGGGACATGGACGATATGGGAGGTCTCCAAGGGCTCCCCGGAGATCCGGAGTTTACTGGAGAGAGATGGGTAATGTAGGCGTTCATTCTCTTTCTTGCTTTTTCTTCCTTCTTTCCTTCTTCATCTATTCTTCTTGTGTTCTCTATCTCTTCTTTTCTTCGCCCTCCCGGGATTTTCCCAGGGATGGACGGAGCTGTCCATAGTAATACCGGTGGAACCACAGTTGGAGGAGTTGACGGTTGTCTAAGGAGCAGTGTTCCCTAGCACCGGACAGTCACCCTCGAGCCTCCGATAGGTCGGGTCCTCCCCTTTCTTCGGTCTCTTCGGACTTTGACGTTGGAGGTACCCCTTGGGTCCTCCTGTTTTAACAAAACGGGGAGCCAAATAAACGGGATGGCCTTGCAGGCTCGAGGTGAGTCGGTTACTGTTATTGAGGTTGTTGTAACGTTGGTTGCTGTCATCTTGGGCATTTGAATATATTCGAAGGGGGTGGTAGACCTAATTGGATAACTAGTTTTATTATTATAAGCGTAAACCCTTCAACAATCCTGTTGTTTCAATGCCTGTACTGGCTACTTTATTTGTATGCTCGAGGCACTGAGGTTCTGTATTATCTTTGCGCTGTTCTTTCTGTCTGTATGTTTATACAACTCTATATAAAACTTAATAAAGATATATTGCACAAAATTATTTAGAATAAGTGTTAGAAAGATTCAACACGTGATAAAATGAGCTCCTAAGACTTTTGGGATGAACAAATAAAAAAAAAAATAGTCCCATTGTTCTACTTGGTCAACACATTATTAGTATGATGGCCCAGTTTCCTCTTTGCTTAAAGAAATAATAAGCATGAGCTCCAAAGTGTATCTTGTTCTAGCAAAGAATTAGCATGAGCAGTAATTCAAAGTGAGCACCCCAAGGCTTCTGGGATCAACAAATAATTAGCATAAATTCAATTTAGATTTAGCTCCTCCAAGGCTGCTGAGATAAAGAAATAATTAGAAGAAGGAACTTGGTGCTCGTTGGTCAACAAATAATTAGCATGATGGCCCATGTGCTGCTTCTTGTCGCAAAACAAAATTTTGCATAAGTCCTATTGTGTTTTTTTGTTCAACAAAAAATTAGCATGAAGGCCCAATGGGCTCTTTGCTATAGAAAATAATTAGCATGAGCCCCATTTGCTTTCCGCTTCATAAATTAAGATGTAACGCTTCGTAGCTTAAAAAAAATTCATTAAAATGATCCCCATAAAGTTTTTCTTATAAAAATTAGCATAATTCCCATAGTGCCCCTTGTTTATCAAATAATTAGCATGAGGACCCATAGTGCTCTTTGCTATAGCCAGGGCCATATTTAGGGTTCATGCTGCCCTAGGCACTATTTGTGTACCCCCCCAACCAACGGCGGAAAGGTGAGTTGAGTGGGCAATCGGGGGGGGGGGGGGTTTACACAGCGAGGAATCTCAAATCGGGATGACCCGGGGACAAGTACCAATCACCAATATAATCAAATTCCTGGTGATTTGTCAGGGGTCTGAAACCAGGAGGCCAGACATACACTTTAACCCCCCCCCCCCACATTCATCATTTACAGAAAAACCCAGACCCGCGCACGCCGAGGGACATTATTTGCCGAGTACACTTTTACAAGCTGAAAGAAGCCATCATGCGCCAGGCGTGGATCAAAAAAAAGCCATTACGTTCAAAGGAGCACAGATCGTCCTGCTACTTTTTCTGAAACTATAAATTTGTACAAAGATTTATACGGTGGCGAACTTGTACAGCCCCAACAAGGACCAGTCCCAATTTTGTCTTGGGGTCTTGAAACAGTTATCTGATTTTGCAGAAGGGATAGTCATATTGGGAGGGGACTTAAATATGCCATTTAACCCGCAAATTGACACCTCTTCTGGCAAATCCTCCATCCCTCTGTCCAGACTTAAGAAGCTAAAGTGTATGTTGTCAGACCTCCGGTTGGTTGACATGTCGAGAGCCCTGCACCCGGGTTCTAGAGACTATACGTTTTCTCCAACGCGAACAACTCGTATAGTCGTATAGACTCCTCCTGTTAAGCCACCACGCTATGTCCTGGGATCCACAGGCCAGCATTGGAATTTTCTCTGGTCAGATCACGCCCCAATCTTCCTGTCCTTTGAGTTGCCCGGACTGTACCCAAGTAGCTGGGACTGGCGCCTTAATGATAACTTACTGAAAGACGGGGTCTGCCTGGCAGCGGTTGAAAGCACCATAGAGCATTTCCTATCTGACCATGTAAGCGACAGCACTTTCCTCCCCATCCAACGAGAAGCGCTAAAATGCGTTCTAAGAGGTACTCTAATTCAGACTAGATCTAGGCTTAAAAGGGAGAGATCCACTCTGATCAAGCAGACGTTAGCTCAGATCCAAAGCCTAGAACACGATCACAAGCTCTCACCTTCCAACGCCCTATGGCTGGAGTTGAAGAGGACGAGGGGGATACTACAAAGTCTATACAATCAGTGCTACCTGCGACACAGGGACAGGCTGGGAGCTATGCTCTCTGAGAGTGCCAACAAGCCAGGCAGATTACTAGCTAGACTACTTCACCTTCGTAGTTCAGCCTCATACATCCCCAGCATTAAATTGCAGGGGGAATGTGAGACCTCCAATCCAGTGAGCATAGCGGGGGCTTTCAGGGATTACTATAGTTCTTTGCATAATCTACCCAGCTCCACCACCAGTGGGGCCAACCCCATTACAAAAGCGGCCGTCCAGGAGTATATTGACATGGAGGGCCCATTGTCGGAGATGGAGGGGCTTCTCTCCTCTGCGTCCCCGTCACCTCATTCCCTCTCCCGGAACAATATTCATACGGGGCCGTTGGGTTTTATCCCGAGATGGGAGGGGGAGCTGGATATGTCCCTCTCTGAAGAGGATCAAGCTAAAATGTTTTACCTAGCGCATAAGGCGGTGGTGGAGGGGGCCGCGCAGGAGAGGAGCTACAAGATTGTCTCCAGGTGGTACAGATGCCCATCGGACATCAAGAGATTTGCTCCCCTCTCCTCAGACCGGTGTTGGTGATGCCTTAATGAGGTGGGCGATATGACTCACATTTGGCGGGGTTGCCCAGCCATACGCTCCTTCTGGGATAGGGTGCTGAGCATATATACAGATGCCACCGGAGAATCAATCAGCAATTCCCCCCAGTTAACTCTTCTCTCCTTATGGGAGGGACCAGCATCACGTTACAGGATGGATATACTCTGCACAGTATCAGCAGTAATCCCCAGACACTGGAAATCACAAGAGATTCCCTCTTTGCGGGAATGGTTGACAGAACTGGAACGGATTAGGCGGGCAGAGGAACTGATCTGGGTTACCTCTGTGGAGCAAACTCAAGAATCGGTCCTTCAACATCTAACCGCGCTGGACAATAATCATACCGCCACCAGGAGGGGGTCCAAACGGAGTCCACTCGTCAGATTGCTTCATCAAGACGTGGTGAACAAATAATTAGTAAAATTCCTATTTTGCCCCTTGATATAGCGTCATAGTGCTCAACAATAAAGAACAAGATGGACCACGTTGCTTTTTGCTTCAACAATGTAATTAGCATATGCCTCCTAGCGCGCCTTGCTTTAACAAATCATTAGCACAATGGTCTGTAATGATCTTTGCCTCATCAAATTATTTAGAATAAGTGTTAGAAACACGTGAAAAAATGAGCTCCTAAGACTTTTGGGATGAACAAATAAAAAAAAATAGAAGTCCCATTGTTCTACTTGGTCAACACATTATTAGTATGATGGCCCAGTTTCCTCTTTGCTTAAAGAAATAATAAGCATGAGCTCCAAAGTGTATCTTGTTCTAGCAAAGAATTAGCATGAGCAATAATTCAAAATGAGCACCCCAAGGCTTCTGGGATGAACAAATAATTAGCATAAATTCAATTTAGATTTAGCTCCTCCAAGGCTGCTGAGATAAAGAAATAATTAGAAGAAGGAACTTGGTGCTCGTTGGTCAACAAATAATTAGCATGATGGCCCATGTGCTGCTTCTTGTCGCAAAACAAAGTTTTGCATAAGTCCTATTGTGTTTTTTGTTCAACAAAAAATTAGCATGAAGGCCCAAAGGGCTCTTTGCTATAGAAAATAATTAGCATGGAGCCCCATTTGCTTTCCGCTTCATAAATTAAGATGTAACGCTTCGTAGCTTAAAAAAAAAATCATTGAAATGATCCCCATAAGGTTTTTGTTATAAAAAAAATAATTAGCATAATTCCCATAGTGCCCCTTGTTTATCAAATAATTAGCATGAGGACCCATAGTGCTCTTTGCTATAGCCAGGGCCATATTTAAGGTTCATGCTGCCCTAGGTACTATTTGTGTACCCCCCCAACCAACGGCGGAAAGGTGAGTTGAGTGGGCAATCGGGGGGGGGGGGTTTACACAGCGAGGAATCTCAAATCGGGATGCCCCGGGGACAAGTACCAATCACCAATATAATCAAATTCCTGGTGATTTGTCAGGGGTCTGAAACCAGGAGGCCAGACATACACTTTAACCCCCCCCCCCACATTCATCATTTACAGCCATCCAAAAACAATTCTACGAACGTTCTATCCCTGTCAGGTTTTCCCTACCACCTCTACTGGGTAATGCCATGATCTCCTTCACCATGATGTTAAGAAATACCTGTACAGACGGTACACTATTGAGGGACGGACAGTATTTGCATAGTTGTTTTAAACCACTGGTTTTCTTCACCAGTTCCAAATCAAAAGTGATAGTAGAATCCTGTTCCCGTAAAAGTGTATGTAAGTCCAAGAGTGCCACTTAATCTTCTGGTTGATTGCAGGTTAGAAGTGCCAAATTGTTTTTTAGAAGTATTCTCCTACAAAATAGGTAAAGATCTTTGATGAGTACAAATTTATCCGCGTTCCTAGTGGGTGAAACGGAAAGACCATGAGATAGAACTGATATCTCACCAGTACAAGAGACGTCTCATTTTGACTTTTTGCCTGTACTAATTAGCTGGGTAGATATAGTACATATCACACTGAGCTGCGGTGGAGCGAGAGGAGGCGGGCGGACGTGCCCCTTCTGTGTCCCGGCTGCTGACCAGGACCGTGGTTGCAGCGGAGGTGGAGCGGGCGGGCTCTCCGCTGCTCACGAGTGCCGGAGGTGAGGGGGCGATGCGGCGGGAGCCGGCGGAGAGGTGCGGGGTGGGGGACGAGCCCCCCTCCCTAGCGGGAGGATCGTGCGGCAGGGAGGCGGCGGAGAAGGGACCGCTCCTGCGGCGTGCGGCTGCTGGGGCAGCTCAAGTCTAAGCACATCCATGTAGGCTGGATCACTCGGCGCCCCCAGGGAGGGAGACAGCAGGGGCGCCTGGTCATGGGCTGAATGCAGGCTTCCCTGGGGATTCATCACAGCCCTCCCTCCTCACTCCAGTATCCTGGTGGGGGGAATAGACAGGGGCACCTCTCCCAATCCCAGATGCATGGGACTTACCTGGATGAGGGGATGAGGGGGCGCAGCTAGAAGAGGAGCTGGATGATGCTCTGGAACCGTCCCCCTATAATTTGCCGTCGGTGGACTCCCAGATGGACGCTGAATGGGGGAATACAGGCATGCCTTCTCTTCCTGGGAGGGACCCTGACTCCATCTTATCAGGATCGGGTTCCCCCCGTGGGGCCCTGACCCCCCAGGCGCGGCCGGAGAGGGCGCACGATGTCCCAGTCTCCCTGTCCGGGATGACCGCCTCTCCATGTTGGTCTCGGGGATCTGCCAGTATGGGTTTGGATGGAGCCCAGCGGATCCAGGATTGTCCCCTCCGAGATTGATCAGCACTGCATTAAGGCCCTTATTTCATCTCTGCCCATGAGGAAAGATTTCAAGACCTTTATCAACCGAATGGAGTCCACTTTCCGGAGATAAATGGACGAAGTATCAAAATCAGTGTCTGAAATAGACAACAGGGTTACCTCTGTGGAGCAAACTCAAGAATCGGTCCTTCAACGTCTAACCGCGCTGGACAATAATCATACCGCCACCGGGAGGGGGTCCAAACGGAGTCCACTCGTCAGATTGCTTCATCAAGACGTGGTGAACAAATAATTAGTAAAATTCCTATTTTGCCCCTTGATATAGCGTCATAGTGCTCAACAATAAAGAACAAGATGGACCACGTTGCTTTTTGCTTCCACAATGTAATTAGCATATGCCTCCTAGCGCACCTTGCTTTAACAAATCATTAGCACGATGGCCTGTAATGATCTTTGCCTCATCAAATTATTTAGAATAAGTGTTAGAAAGATTCAACACGTGATAAAATGAGCTCCTAAGACTTTTGGGATGAACAAATAAAAAAAAATAGAAGTCCCATTGTTCTACTTGGTCAACACATTATTAGTATGATGGCCCAGTTTCCTCTTTGCTTAAAGAAATAATAAGCATGAGCTCCAAAGTGTATCTTGTTCTAGCAAAGAATTAGCATGAGCAATAATTCAAAGTGAGCACCCCAAGGCTTCTGGGATGAACAAATAATTAGCATAAATTCAATTTAGATTTAGCTCCTCCAAGGCTGCTGAGATAAAGAAATAATTAGAAGAAGGAACTTGGTGCTCGTTGGTCAACAAATAATTAGCATGATGGCCCATGTGCTGCTTCTTGTCGCAAAACAAAATTTTGCATAAGTCCTATTGTGTTTTTTTGTTCAACAAAAAATTAGCATGAAGGCCCAAAGGGCTCTTTGCTATAGAAAATAATTAGCATGAGCCCCATTTGCTTTCCGCTTCATAAATTAAGATGTAACACTTCGTAGCTTAAAAAAAATTCATTAAAATGATCCCCATAAGGTTTTTGTTATAAAAATTAGCATAAATCCCATAGTGCCCCTTGTTTATCAAATAATTAGCATGAGGACCCATAGTGCTCTTTGCTATAGCCAGGGCCATATTTAGGGTTCATCCTGCCCTAGGCACTATTTGTGTACCCCCCCAACCAATGGCGGAAAGGTGAGTTGAGTGAGCAATCGGGGGGGGGGTTTACACAGCGAGGAATCTCAAATCGGGATGCCCCGGGGACAAGTACCAATCACCAATATAATCAAATTCCTGGTAATTTGTCAGGGGTCTGAAACCAGGAGGCCAGACATACACTTTAACCCCCCCCCCCCCACATTCATCATTTACAGCCATCCAAAGACAATTCTACGAACGTTCTATCCCTGTCAGGTTTTCTCTACCACCTCTACTAGGTAATGCCATGATCTCCTTCACCATGATGTTAAAAAATACCTGTACAGACGGTACACTATTGAGGGCCAGACAGTATTTGCATAGTTGTTTTAAACCACTGGTTTTCTTCACCAGTTCCGAATCAAAAGTGATAGTAGAATCCTGTTCCCGTAAAAGTGTATGTAAGTCCAAGAGTTCCACTTAATCTTCAGGTTGACTGCAGGTTAGAAGTGCCAAATTGTTTTTTAGAAGTATTCTCCTACAAAACAGGACGAGCCCCCCTCCCCGGCGGGAGGATCGTGCGGCAGGGAGGCGGCGGAGAAGGGACCGCTCCTGCAGCGTGCGGCTGCTGGGGCAGCTCAAGTCTAAGCACATCCATGCAGGCTGGATCACTCGGTGCCCACAGGGAGGGAGACAGCAGGGGCGCCTGGTCATGGGCTGAATGCAGGCTTCCCTGGGGATTCATCACAGCCCTCCCTCCTCACTCCAGTATCCTGGTGGGGGGAATAGACAGGGGCACCTCTCCCGATCCCAGATGCATGGGACTTACCTGGATGAGGGGATGAGGGGGCGCAGCTAGAAGAGGAGCTGGATGATGCTCTGGAACCGTCCCCCTATAATTTGCCGTCAGTGGACTCCCAGATGGACGCATACAGGCATGCCTTCTCCTCCTGGGAGGGACCCTGACTCATCTTATCAGGATCGGGTTCCCCCCGTGGGGCCCTGACCCCCCAGGCGCGGCCGGAGAGGGCGCACGATGTCCCAGTCTCCCAGTATGGGTTTGGATGGAGCCCAGCGGATCCAGGATTGTCCCCTCCGAGATTGATCAGCACTGCATCCTCACTCCAGTATCCTGGTGGGGGGAATAGACAGGGGCACCTCTCCCGATCCCAGATGCATGGGACTTACCTGGATGAGGGGATGAGGGGGCGCAGCTAGAAGAGGAGCTGGATGATGCTCTGGAACCGTCCCCCTATAATTTGCCGTCGGTGGACTCCCAGATGGACGCTGGATGGGGGAATACAGGCATGCCTTCTCCTCCTGGGAGGGACCCTGACTCCATCTTATCAGGATCGGGTCCCCCCCGTGGGGCCCTGACCCCCCAGGCGCGGCCGGAGAGTGCGCACGATGTCCCAGTCTCCCTGTCCGGGATGACCGCCTCGACCATGTTGGTCTCAGGGATCTGCCAGTATGGGTTTGGATGGAGCCCAGCGGATCCAGGATTGTCCCCTCCGAGATAGATCAGCACTGCATTAAGGCCCTTATTTCATCTCTGCCCATGAGGAAAGATTTCGAGACCTTTATCAACCGAATGGAGTCCACTTTCCGGAGATAAATGGACGAAGTATCAAAATCAGTGTCTGAAATAGACAACTGGGTTACCTCTGTGGAGCAAACTCAAGAATCGGTCCTTCAACGTCTAACCGCAGTAGACAATAATCATACCGCCACCGGGAGAGGGTCCAAACGGAGTCCACTCGTCAGATTGCTTCATCAAGACGTGGTGAACAAATAATTAGTAAAATTCCTATTTTGCCCCTTGATATAGCGTCATAGTGCTCAACAATAAAGAACAAGATGGACCACGTTGCTTTTTGCTTCAACAATGTAATTAGCATAAGCCTTGCTTTAACAAATCATTAGCACGATGGTCTGTAATGATCTTTGCCTCATCAAATTATTTAGAATAAGTGTTAGAAACACGTGAAAAAATGAGCTCCTAAGACTTTTGGGATGAACAAATAAAAAAAAATAGAAGTCCCATTGTTCTACTTGGTCAACACATTATTAGTATGATGGCCCAGTTTCCTCTTTGCTTAAAGAAATAATAAGCATGAGCTCCAAAGTGTATCTTGTTCTAGCAAAGAATTAGCATGAGCAATAATTCAAAGTGAGCACCCCAAGGCTTCTGGGATGAACAAATAATTAGCATAAATTCAATTTAGATTTAGCTCCTCCAAGGCTGCTGAGATAAAGAAATAATTAGAAGAAGGAACTTGGTGCTCGTTGGTCAACAAATAATTAGCATGATGGCCCATGTGCTGCTTCTTGTCGCAAAACAAAATTTTGCATAAGTCCTATTGTGTTTTTTTGTTCAACAAAAAATTAGCATGAAGGCCCAAAGGGCTCTTTGCTATAGAAAATAATTAGGATGAGCCCCATTTGCTTTCCGCTTCATAAATTGAGATGTAACACTTCGTAGCTTAAAAAAAATTCATTAAAATGATCCCCATAAGGTTTTTGTTATAAAAATTAGCATAATTCCCATAGTGCCCCTTGTTTATCAAATAATTAGCATGAGGACCCATAGTGCTCTTTGCTATAGCCAGGGCCATATTTAGGGTTCATCCTGCCCTAGGCACTATTTGTGTACCCCCCCAACCAATGGCGGAAAGGTGAGTTGAGTGAGCAATCGGGGGGGGGGGGTTTACACAGCGAGGAATCTCAAATTGGGATGCCCCGGGGACAAGTACCAATCACCAATATAATCAAATTCCTGGTAATTTGTCAGGGGTCTGAAACCAGGAGGCCAGACATACACTTTAACCCCCCCCCCCCCCCCCACATTCATCATTTACAGCCATCCAAAGACAATTCTACGAACGTTCTATCCCTGTCAGGTTTTCCCTACCACCTCTACTAGGTAATGCCATGATCTCCTTCACCATGATTTTAAAAAATACCTGTACAGACGGTACACTATTGAGGGCCAGACAGTATTTGCATAGTTGTTTTAAACCACTGGTTTTCTTCACCAGTTCCGAATCAAAAGTGATAGTAGAATCCTGTTCCCGTAAAAGTGTATGTAAGTCCAAGAGTTCCACTTAATCTTCAGGTTGACTGCAGGTTAGAAGTGCCAAATTGTTTTTTAGAAGTATTCTCCTACAAAACAGGACGAGCCCCCCTCCCCGGCGGGAGGATCGTGCGGCAGGGAGGCGGCGGAGAAGGGACCGCTCCTGCAGCGTGCGGCTGCTGGGGCAGCTCAAGTCTAAGCACATCCATGCAGGCTGGATCACTCGGTGCCCACAGGGAGGGAGACAGCAGGGGCGCCTGGTCATGGGCTGAATGCAGGCTTCCCTGGGGATTCATCACAGCCCTCCCTCCTCACTCCAGTATCCTGGTGGGGGGAATAGACAGGGGCACCTCTCCCGATCCCAGATGCATGGGACTTACCTGGATGAGGGGATGAAGGGGCGCAGCTAGAAGAGGAGCTGGATGATGCTCTGGAACCGTCCCCCTATAATTTGCCGTCAGTGGACTCCCAGATGGACGCATACAGGCATGCCTTCTCCTCCTGGGAGGGACCCTGACTCCATCTTATCAGGATCGGGTTCCCCCCGTGGGGCCCTGACCCCCCAGGCGCGGCCGGAGAGGGCGCACGATGTCCCAGTCTCCCAGTATGGGTTTGGATGGAGCCCAGCGGATCCAGGATTGTCCCCTCCGAGATTGATCAGCACTGCATCCTCACTCCAGTATCCTGGTGGGGGGAATAGACAGGGGCACCTCTCCCGATCCCAGATGCATGGGACTTACCTGGATGAGGGGATGAGGGGGCGCAGCTAGAAGAGGAGCTGGATGATGCTCTGGAACCGTCCCCCTATAATTTGCCGTCGGTGGACTCCCAGATGGACGCTGGATGGGGGAATACAGGCATGCCTTCTCCTCCTGGGAGGGACCCTGACTCCATCTTATCAGGATCGGGTCCCCCCCGTGGGGCCCTGACCCCCCAGGCGCGGCCGGAGAGTGCGCACGATGTCCCACTCTCCCCGTCCGGGATGACCGCCTCGACCATGTTGGTCTCAGGGATCTGCCAGTATGGGTTTGGATGGAGCCCAGCGGATCCAGGATTGTCCCCTCCGAGATAGATCAGCACTGCATTAAGGCCCTTATTTCATCTCTGCCCATGAGGAAAGATTTCGAGACCTTTATCAACCGAATGGAGTCCACTTTCCGGAGATAAATGGACGAAGTATCAAAATCAGTGTCTGAAATAGACAACTGGGTTACCTCTGTGGAGCAAACTCAAGAATCGGTCCTTCAACGTCTAACCGCAGTAGACAATAATCATACCGCCACCGGGAGGGGGTCCAAACGGAGTCCACTCGTCAGATTGCTTCATCAAGACGTGGTGAACAAATAATTAGTAAAATTCCTATTTTGCCCCTTGATATAGCGTCATAGTGCTCAACAATAAAGAACAAGATGGACCACGTTGCTTTTTGCTTCAACAATGTAATTAGCATATGCCTCCTAGCGCGCCTTGCTTTAACAAATCATTAGCACGATGGTCTGTAATGATCTTTGCCTCATCAAATTATTTAGAATAAGTGTTAGAAACACGTGAAAAAATGAGCTCCTTAGACTTTTGGGATGAACAAATAAAATAAAATAGAAGTCCCATTGTTCTACTTGGTCAACACATTATTAGTATGATGGCCCAGTTTCCTCTTTGCTTAAAGAAATAATAAGCATGAGCTCCAAAGTGTATCTTGTTCTAGCAAAGAATTAGCATGAGCAATAATTCAAAGTGAGCACCCCAAGGCTTCTGGGATCAACAAATAATTAGCATAAATTCAATTTAGATTTAGCTCCTCCAAGGCTGCTGAGATAAAGAAATAATTAGAAGAAGGAACTTGGTGCTCGTTGGTCAACAAATAATTAGCATGATGGCCCATGTGCTGCTTCTTGTCGCAAAACAAAATTTTGCATAATTCCTATTGTGTTTTTTTGTTCAACAAAAAATTAGCATGAAGGCCCAAAGGGCTCTTTGCTATAGAAAATAATTAGCATGAACCCCATTTGCTTTCCGCTTCATAAATTAAGATGTAACACTTCGTAGCTTAAAAAAAATTCATTAAAATGATCCCCATAAGGTTTTTGTTATAAAAATTAGCATAGTTCCCATAGTGCCCCTTGTTTATCAAATAATTAGCATGAGGACCCATAGTGCTCTTTGCTATAGCCAGGGCCATATTTAGGGTTCATGCTGCCCTAGGCACTATTTGTGTACCCCCCCAACCAACGGCAGAAAGGTGAGTTGAGTAAGCAATCGGGGGGGGGGGGGTTTACACAGCGAGGAATCTCAAATCGGGATGCCCCGGGGACAAGTACCAATCACCAATATAATCAAATTCCTGGTAATTTGTCAGGGGTCTGAAACCAGGAGGCCAGACATACACTTTAACCCCCCCCCCCATTCATCATTTACAGCCATCCAAAGACAATTCTACGAACGTTCTATCCCTGTCAGGTTTTCCCTACCACCTCTACTGGGTAATGCCATGATCTCCTTCACCATGATGTTAAAAAATACCTGTACAGACGGTACACTATGGAGGGCCAGACAATATTTGCATAGTTGTTTTAAACCACTGGTTTTCTTCACCAGTTCCGAATCAAAAGTGATAGTAGAATCCTGTTCCCGTAAAGTGTATGTAAGTCCAAGAGTTCCACTTAATCTTCAGGTTGATTGCAGGTTAGAAGTGCCAAATTGTTTTTTAGAAGTATTCTCCTACAAAATAGGACGAGCCCCCCTCCCCGGCGGGAGGATCGTGCGGCAGGGAGGCGGCGGAGAAGGGACCGCTCCTGCAGCGTGCGGCTGCTGGGGCAGCTCAAGTCTAAGCACATCCATGCAGGCTGGATCACTCGGTGCCCACAGGGAGGGAGACAGCAGGGGCGCCTGGTCATGGGCTGAATGCAGGCTTCCCTGGGGATTCATCACAGCCCTCCCTCCTCACTCCAGTATCCTGGTGGGGGGAATAGACAGGGGCACCTCTCCCGATCCCAGATGCATGGGACTTACCTGGATAAGGGGATGAAGGGGCGCAGCTAGAAGAGGAGCTGGAACCGTCCCCCTTTATTTGCCGTCAGTGGACTCCCAGATGGACGCATACAGGCATGCCTTCTCCTCCTGGGAGGGACCCTGACTCCATCTTATCAGGATCGGGTTCCCCCCGTGGGGCCCAGAACGCCCAGGCGCGGCCGGAGAGGGCGCACGATGTCCCAGTCTCCCAGTATGGGTTTGGATGGAGCCCAGCGGATCCAGGATTGTCCCCTCCGAGATTGATCAGCACTGCATTCATCTCTGCCCACGAGGAAAGATTTCGAGACCTTTATCAACCATGTTGGTCTCGGGGGATCTGCCAGTATGGGTTTGGATGGAGCCCAGCGGATCCAGGATTGTCCCCTCCGAGATTGATCAGCACTGCATTAAGGCCCTTATTTCATCTCTGCCCATGAGGAAAGATTTCAAGACCTCTATCAACCGAATGGAGTCCACTTTCCGGAGATAAATGGACGAAGTATCAAAATCAGTGTCTGAAATAGACAACAGGGTTACCTCTGTGGAGCAAACTCAAGAATCGGTCCTTCAACATCTAACCACGCTGGACAATAATCAAACCGCCACCGGGAGGGGGTCCAAACGGAGTCCACTCGTCAGATTGCTTCATCAAGACGTGGTGAACAAATAATTAGTAAAATTCCTATTTTGCCCCTTGATATAGCGTCATAGTGCTCAACAATAAAGAACAAGATGGACCACGTTGCTTTTTGCTTCAACAATGTAATTAGCATATGCCTCCTAGCGCACCTTGCTTTAACAAATCATTAGCACGATGGCCTGTAATGATCTTTGCCTCATCAAATTATTTAGAATAAGTGTTAGAAAGATTCAACACGTGATAAAATGAGCTCCTAAGACTTTTGGGATGAACAAATAAAAAAAAAAATAGCAGTCCCATTGTTCTACTTGGTCAACACATTATTAGTATGATGGCCCAGTTTCTTCTTTGCTTAAAGAAATAATAAGCATGAGCTCCAAAGTGTATCTTGTTCTAGCAAAGAATTAGCATGAGCAGTAATTCAAAGTGAGCACCCCAAGGCTTCTGGGATCAACAAATAATTAGCATAAATTCAATTTAGATTTAGCTCCTCCAAGGCTGCTGAGATAAAGAAATAATTAGAAGAAGGAACTTGGTGCTCGTTGGTCAACAAATAATTAGCATGATGGCCCATGTGCTGCTTCTTGTCGCAAAACAAAATTTTGCATAAGTCCTATTGTGTTTTTTTGTTCAACAAAAAATTAGCATGAAGGCCCAATGGGCTCTTTGCTATAGAAAATAATTAGCATGAGCCCCATTTGCTTTCCGCTTCATAAATTAAGATGTAACGCTTCGTAGCTTAAAAAAAATTCATTAAAATGATCCCCATAAAGTTTTTGTTATAATAATTAGCATAATTCCCATAGTGCCTCTTGTTTATCAAATAATTAGCATGAGGACCCATAGTGCTCTTTGCTATAGCCAGGGCCATATTTAGGGTTCATGCTGCCCTAGGCACTATTTGTGTACCCCCCCAACCAACGGCGGAAAGGTGAGTTGAGTGGGCAATCGGGGGGGGGGGGTTTACACAGCGAGGAATCTCAAATCGGGATGCCCCGGGGACAAGAACCAATCACCAATATAATCAAATTCCTGGTGATTTGTCAGGGGTCTGAAACCAGGAGGCCAGACATACACTTTATCATTTACAGAAAAACCCAGACCCGCGCACGCCGAGGGACATTATTTGCCGAGTACACTTTTACAAGCTGAAAGAAGCCATCATGCGCCAGGCGTGGATCAAAAAAGCCATTACGTTCAAAGGAGCACAGATCGTCCTGCTACTTTTTCTGAAACTATAAATTTGTACAAAGATTTATACGGTGGCAAATTTGTACAGCCCCAACAAGGACCAGTCCCAATTTTGTCTTGGGGTCTTGAAACAGTTATCTGATTTTGCAGAAGGGATAGTCATATTGGGAGGGGACTTAAATATGCCATTTAACCCGCAAATTGACACCTCTTCTGGCAAATCCTCCATCTCTCTGTCCAGACTTAAGAAGCTAAAGTGTATGTTGTCAGACCTCCGGTTGGTTGACATGTCGAGAGCCCTGCACCCGGGTTCTAGAGACTATACGTTTTCTCCAACGCGAACAACTCGTATAGTCGTATAGACTCCTCCTGTTAAGCCACCACGCTATGTCCTGGGATCCACAGGCCAGCATTGGAATTTTCTCTGGTCAGATCATGCCCCAATCTTCCTGTCCTTTGAGTTGCCCAGACTGTACCCAAGTAGCTGGGACTGGCGCCTTAATGATAACTTACTGAAAGACGGGGTCTGCCTGGCAGCGGTTGAAAGCACCATAGAGCATTTCCTATCTGACCATGTAAGCGACAGCACTTTCCTCCCCATCCAACGGGAAGCGCTAAAATGCGTTCTAAGAGGTACTCTAATTCAGACTAGATCTAGGCTTAAAAGGGAGAGATCCACTCTGATCAAGCAGACGTTAGCTCAGATCCAAAGCCTAGAACACGATCACAAGCTCTCACCTTCCAACGCCCTATGGCTGGAGTTGAAGAGGACGAGGGGGATACTACAAAGTCTATACAATCAGTGCTACCTGCGACACAGGGACAGGCTGGGAGCTATGCTCTATGAGAGTGCCAACAAGCCAGGCAGATTACTAGCTAGACTACTTCACCTTCGTAGTTCAGCCTCATACATCCCCAGCATTAAATTGCAGGGGGAATGTGAGACCTCCAATCCAGTGAGCATAGCGGGGGCTTTCAGGGATTACTATAGTTCTTTGCATAATCTACCCAGCTCCACCACCAGTGGGGCCAACCCCATTACAAAAGCGGCCGTCCAGGAGTATATTGACATGGAGGGCCCATTGTCGGAGATGGAGGGGCTTCTCTCCTCTGCGTCCCCGTCACCTCATTCCCTCTCCCGGAACAATATTCATACGGGGCCGTTGGGTTTTATCCCGAGATGGGAGGGGGAGCTGGATATGTCCCTCTCTGAAGAGGATCAAGCTAAAATGTTTTACCTAGCGCATAAGGCGGTGGTGGAGGGGGCCGCGCAGGAGAGGAGCTACAAGATTGTCTCCAGGTGGTACAGATGCCCATCGGACATCAAGAGATTTGCTCCCCTCTCCTCAGACCGGTGTTGGTGATGCCTTAATGAGGTGGGCGATATGACTCACATTTGGCGGGGTTGCCCAGCCATACGCTCCTTCTGGGATAGGGTGCTGAGCATATATACAGATGCCACCGGAGAATCAATCAGCAATTCCCCCCAGTTAACTCTTCTCTCCTTATGGGAGGGACCAGCATCACGTTACAGGATGGATATACTCTGCACAGTATCAGCAGTAATCCCCAGACATTGGAAATCACAAGAGATTCCCTCTTTGCGGGAATGGTTGACAGAACTGGAATGGATTAGGCGGGCAGAGAAACTGATCTGGGTTACCTCTGTGGAGCAAACTCAAGAATCGGTCCTTCAACATCTAACCACGCTGGACAATAATCATACCGCCACCGGGAGGGAGTCCAAACGGAGTCCACTCGTCAGATTGCTTCATCAAGACGTGGTGAACAAATAATTAGTAAAATTCCTATTTTGCCCCTTGATATAGCGTCATAGTGCTCAACAATAAAGAACAAGATGGACCACGTTGCTTTTGCTTCAACAATGTAATTAGCATATGCCTCCTAGCGCGCCTTGCTTTAACAAATCATTAGCACGATGGCCTGTAATGATCTTTGCCTCATCAAATTATTTAGAATAAGTGTTAGAAAGATTCAACACGTGATAAAATGAGCTCCTAAGACTTTTGGGATGAACAAATAAAAAAAAAAATAGCAGTCCCATTGTTCTACTTGGTCAACACATTATTAGTATGATGGCCCAGTTTCCTCTTTGCTTAAAGAAATAATAAGCATGAGCTCCAAAGTGTATCTTGTTCTAGCAAAGAATTAGCATGAGCAGTAATTCAAAGTGAGCACCCCAAGGCTTCTGGGATCAAACAAATAATTCAATTTAGATTTAGCTCCTCCAAGGCTGCTGAGATAAAGAAATAATTAGAAGAAGGAACTTGGTGCTCGTTGGTCAACAAATAATTAGCATGATGGCCCATGTGCTGCTTCTTGTCGCAAAACAAAATTTTGCATAAGTCCTATTGTGTTTTTTTGTTCAACAAAAAATTAGCATGAAGGCCCAAAGGGCTCTTTGCTATAGAAAATAATCAGCATGAGCCCCATTTGCTTTCCGCTTCATAAATTAAGATGTAACGCTTCGTAGCTTAAAAAAAATTCATTAAAATGATCCCCATAAAGTTTTTGTTATAAAAATTAGCATAATTCCCATAGTGCCCCTTGTTTATCAAATAATTAGCATGAGGACCCATAGTGCTCTTTGCTATAGCCAGGGCCATATTTAGGGTTCATGCTGCCCTAGGCACTATTTGTGTACCCCCCCAACCAACGGCGGAAAGGTGAGTTGAGTGGGCAATCGGGGGGGGGTTACACAGCGAGGAATCTCAAATCGGGATGCCCCGGAGACAAGTACCAATCACCAATATAATCAAATTCCTGGTGATTTGTCAGGGGTCTGAAACCAGGAGGCCAGACATACACTTTAACCCCCCCCCCCCCCCCCGATTCATCATTTACAGCCATCCAAAGACAATTCTACAAACGTTCTATCCCTGTCAGGTTTTCCCTACCACCTCTACTGGGTAATGCCATGATCTCCTTCACCATGATGTTAAAAAATACCTGTACAGACGGTACACTATTGAGGGCCAGACAGTATTTACATAGTTGTTTTAAACCACTGGTTTTCTTCACCAGTTCCGAATCAAAAGTGATAGTAGAATCCTGTTCCCGTAAAAGTGTATGTAAGTCCAAGAGTGCCACTTAATCTTCAGGTTGATTGCAGGTTAGAAGTGCCAAATTGTTTTTTAAAAGTATTCTCCTACAAAATAGGACGAGCCCCCCTCCCCGGCGGGAGGATCGTGCGGCAGGGAGGCGGCGGAGAAGGGACCGCTCCTGCAGCGTGCGGCTGCTGGGGCAGCTCAAGTCTAAGCACATCCATGCAGGCTGGATCACTCGGTGCCCACAGGGAGGGAGACAGCAGGGGCGCCTGGTCATGGGCTGAATGCAGGCTTCCCTGGGGATTCATCACAGCCCTCCCTCCTCACTCCAGTATCCTGGTGGGGGGAATAGACAGGGGCACCTCTCCCGATCCCAGATGCATGGGACTTACCTGGATGAGGGGATGAAGGGGCGCAGCTAGAACAGGAGCTGGATGATGCTCTGGAACCGTCCCCCTATAATTTGTCGTCAGTGGACTCCCAGATGGACGCTGGATGGGGGAATACAGGCATGCCTTCTCCTCCTGGGAGGGACCCTGACTCCATCTTATCAGGATCGGGTTCCCCCCGTGGGGCCCTGACCCCCCAGGCGCGGCCGGAGAGTGCGCACATGTCCCAGTCTCCCCGTCCGGGATGACCGCCTCTCCATGTTGGTCTCGGGGATCTGCCAGTATGGGTTTGGATGGAGCTCAGTGGATCCAGGATTGTCCCCTCCAAGATTGATCAGCACTGCATTAAGGCCCTTATTTCATCTCTGCCCACGAGGAAAGATTTCGAGACCTTTATCAACCGAATGGACTCCACTTTCCAGAGATAAATGGACGAAGTATCAAAATCAGTGTCTGAAATAGACAACAGGGTTAGCTCTGTGGCGCAAACTCAAGAATCGGTCCTTCAACATCTAACCGCGCTGGACAATAACCATACCGCCACTGGGAGGGGGTCCAAACGGAGTCCACTCGTCAGATTGCTTCATCAAGACGTGGTGAACAAATAATTAGTAAAATTCCTATTTTGCCCCTTGATATAGCGTCATAGTGCTCAACAATAAAGAACAAGATGGACCACGTTGCTTTTTGCTTCAACTATGTAATTAGCATATGCCTCCTAGCGCGCCTTGCTTTAACAAATCATTAGCACGATGGTCTGTAATGATCTTTGCCTCATCAAATTATTTAGAATAAGCGTTAGAAACACGTGAAAAAATGAGCTCCTAAGACTTTTGGGATGAACAAATAAAATAAAATAGAAGTCCCATTGTTCTACTTGGTCAACACATTATTAGTATGATGGCCCAGTTTCCTCTTTGCTTAAAGAAATAATAAGCATGAGCTCCAAAGTGTATCTTGTTCTAGCAAAGAATTAGCATGAGCAATAATTCAAAGTGAGCACCCCAAGGCTTCTGGGATGAACAAATAATTAGCATAAATTCAATTTAGATTTAGCTCCTCCAAGGCTGCTGAGATAAAGAAATAATTAGAAGAAGGAACTTGGTGCTCGTTGGTCAACAAATAATTAGCATGATGGCCCATGTGCTGCTTCTTGTCGCAAAACAAAATTTTGCATAAGTCCTATTGTGTTTTTTTGTTCAACAAAAAATTAGCATGAAGGCCCAAAGGGCTCTTTGCTATAGAAAATAATTAGCATGAGCCCCATTTGCTTTCCGCTTCATAAATTAAGATGTAACACTTCGTAGCTTAAAAAAAATTCATTAAAATGATCCCCATAAGGTTTTTGTTATAAAAATTAGCATAAATCCCATAGTGCCCCTTGTTTATCAAATAATTAGCATGAGGACCCATAGTGCTCTTTGCTATAGCCAGGGCCATATTTAGGGTTCATCCTGCCCTAGGCACTATTTGTGTACCCCCCCAACCAATGGCGGAAAGGTGAGTTGAGTGAGCAATCGGGGGGGGGGTTTACACAGCGAGGAATCTCAAATCGGGATGCCCCGGGGACAAGTACCAATCACCAATATAATCAAATTCCTGGTAATTTGTCAGGGGTCTGAAACCAGGAGGCCAGACATACACTTTAACCCCCCCCCCCCACATTCATCATTTACAGCCATCCAAAGACAATTCTACGAACGTTCTATCCCTGTCAGGTTTTCTCTACCACCTCTACTAGGTAATGCCATGATCTCCTTCACCATGATGTTAAAAAATACCTGTACAGACGGTACACTATTGAGGGCCAGACAGTATTTGCATAGTTGTTTTAAACCACTGGTTTTCTTCACCAGTTCCGAATCAAAAGTGATAGTAGAATCCTGTTCCCGTAAAAGTGTATGTAAGTCCAAGAGTTCCACTTAATCTTCAGGTTGACTGCAGGTTAGAAGTGCCAAATTGTTTTTTAGAAGTATTCTCCTACAAAACAGGACGAGCCCCCCTCCCCGGCGGGAGGATCGTGCGGCAGGGAGGCGGCGGAGAAGGGACCGCTCCTGCAGCGTGCGGCTGCTGGGGCAGCTCAAGTCTAAGCACATCCATGCAGGCTGGATCACTCGGTGCCCACAGGGAGGGAGACAGCAGGGGCGCCTGGTCATGGGCTGAATGCAGGCTTCCCTGGGGATTCATCACAGCCCTCCCTCCTCACTCCAGTATCCTGGTGGGGGGAATAGACAGGGGCACCTCTCCCGATCCCAGATGCATGGGACTTACCTGGATGAGGGGATGAGGGGGCGCAGCTAGAAGAGGAGCTGGATGATGCTCTGGAACCGTCCCCCTATAATTTGCCGTCAGTGGACTCCCAGATGGACGCATACAGGCATGCCTTCTCCTCCTGGGAGGGACCCTGACTCATCTTATCAGGATCGGGTTCCCCCCGTGGGGCCCTGACCCCCCAGGCGCGGCCGGAGAGGGCGCACGATGTCCCAGTCTCCCAGTATGGGTTTGGATGGAGCCCAGCGGATCCAGGATTGTCCCCTCCGAGATTGATCAGCACTGCATCCTCACTCCAGTATCCTGGTGGGGGGAATAGACAGGGGCACCTCTCCCGATCCCAGATGCATGGGACTTACCTGGATGAGGGGATGAGGGGGCGCAGCTAGAAGAGGAGCTGGATGATGCTCTGGAACCGTCCCCCTATAATTTGCCGTCGGTGGACTCCCAGATGGACGCTGGATGGGGGAATACAGGCATGCCTTCTCCTCCTGGGAGGGACCCTGACTCCATCTTATCAGGATCGGGTCCCCCCCGTGGGGCCCTGACCCCCCAGGCGCGGCCGGAGAGTGCGCACGATGTCCCAGTCTCCCTGTCCGGGATGACCGCCTCGACCATGTTGGTCTCAGGGATCTGCCAGTATGGGTTTGGATGGAGCCCAGCGGATCCAGGATTGTCCCCTCCGAGATAGATCAGCACTGCATTAAGGCCCTTATTTCATCTCTGCCCATGAGGAAAGATTTCGAGACCTTTATCAACCGAATGGAGTCCACTTTCCGGAGATAAATGGACGAAGTATCAAAATCAGTGTCTGAAATAGACAACTGGGTTACCTCTGTGGAGCAAACTCAAGAATCGGTCCTTCAACGTCTAACCGCAGTAGACAATAATCATACCGCCACCGGGAGAGGGTCCAAACGGAGTCCACTCGTCAGATTGCTTCATCAAGACGTGGTGAACAAATAATTAGTAAAATTCCTATTTTGCCCCTTGATATAGCGTCATAGTGCTCAACAATAAAGAACAAGATGGACCACGTTGCTTTTTGCTTCAACAATGTAATTAGCATAAGCCTTGCTTTAACAAATCATTAGCACGATGGTCTGTAATGATCTTTGCCTCATCAAATTATTTAGAATAAGTGTTAGAAACACGTGAAAAAATGAGCTCCTAAGACTTTTGGGATGAACAAATAAAAAAAAATAGAAGTCCCATTGTTCTACTTGGTCAACACATTATTAGTATGATGGCCCAGTTTCCTCTTTGCTTAAAGAAATAATAAGCATGAGCTCCAAAGTGTATCTTGTTCTAGCAAAGAATTAGCATGAGCAATAATTCAAAGTGAGCACCCCAAGGCTTCTGGGATGAACAAATAATTAGCATAAATTCAATTTAGATTTAGCTCCTCCAAGGCTGCTGAGATAAAGAAATAATTAGAAGAAGGAACTTGGTGCTCGTTGGTCAACAAATAATTAGCATGATGGCCCATGTGCTGCTTCTTGTCGCAAAACAAAATTTTGCATAAGTCCTATTGTGTTTTTTTGTTCAACAAAAAATTAGCATGAAGGCCCAAAGGGCTCTTTGCTATAGAAAATAATTAGCATGAGCCCCATTTGCTTTCCGCTTCATAAATTGAGATGTAACACTTCGTAGCTTAAAAAAAATTCATTAAAATGATCCCCATAAGGTTTTTGTTATAAAAATTAGCATAATTCCCATAGTGCCCCTTGTTTATCAAATAATTAGCATGAGGACCCATAGTGCTCTTTGCTATAGCCAGGGCCATATTTAGGGTTCATCCTGCCCTAGGCACTATTTGTGTACCCCCCCAACCAATGGCGGAAAGGTGAGTTGAGTGAGCAATCGGGGGGGGGGGTTTACACAGCGAGGAATCTCAAATTGGGATGCCCCGGGGACAAGTACCAATCACCAATATAATCAAATTCCTGGTAATTTGTCAGGGGTCTGAAACCAGGAGGCCAGACATACACTTTAACCCCCCCCCCCCCCCCCCCACATTCATCATTTACAGCCATCCAAAGACAATTCTACGAACGTTCTATCCCTGTCAGGTTTTCCCTACCACCTCTACTAGGTAATGCCATGATCTCCTTCACCATGATTTTAAAAAATACCTGTACAGACGGTACACTATTGAGGGCCAGACAGTATTTGCATAGTTGTTTTAAACCACTGGTTTTCTTCACCAGTTCCGAATCAAAAGTGATAGTAGAATCCTGTTCCCGTAAAAGTGTATGTAAGTCCAAGAGTTCCACTTAATCTTCAGGTTGACTGCAGGTTAGAAGTGCCAAATTGTTTTTTAGAAGTATTCTCCTACAAAACAGGACGAGCCCCCCTCCCCGGCGGGAGGATCGTGCGGCAGGGAGGCGGCGGAGAAGGGACCGCTCCTGCAGCGTGCGGCTGCTGGGGCAGCTCAAGTCTAAGCACATCCATGCAGGCTGGATCACTCGGTGCCCACAGGGAGGGAGACAGCAGGGGCGCCTGGTCATGGGCTGAATGCAGGCTTCCCTGGGGATTCATCACAGCCCTCCCTCCTCACTCCAGTATCCTGGTGGGGGGAATAGACAGGGGCACCTCTCCCGATCCCAGATGCATGGGACTTACCTGGATGAGGGGATGAAGGGGCGCAGCTAGAAGAGGAGCTGGATGATGCTCTGGAACCGTCCCCCTATAATTTGCCGTCAGTGGACTCCCAGATGGACGCATACAGGCATGCCTTCTCCTCCTGGGAGGGACCCTGACTCCATCTTATCAGGATCGGGTTCCCCCCGTGGGGCCCTGACCCCCCAGGCGCGGCCGGAGAGGGCGCACGATGTCCCAGTCTCCCAGTATGGGTTTGGATGGAGCCCAGCGGATCCAGGATTGTCCCCTCCGAGATTGATCAGCACTGCATCCTCACTCCAGTATCCTGGTGGGGGGAATAGACAGGGGCACCTCTCCCGATCCCAGATGCATGGGACTTACCTGGATGAGGGGATGAGGGGGCGCAGCTAGAAGAGGAGCTGGATGATGCTCTGGAACCGTCCCCCTATAATTTGCCGTCGGTGGACTCCCAGATGGACGCTGGATGGGGGAATACAGGCATGCCTTCTCCTCCTGGGAGGGACCCTGACTCCATCTTATCAGGATCGGGTCCCCCCCGTGGGGCCCTGACCCCCCAGGCGCGGCCGGAGAGTGCGCACGATGTCCCACTCTCCCCGTCCGGGATGACCGCCTCGACCATGTTGGTCTCAGGGATCTGCCAGTATGGGTTTGGATGGAGCCCAGCGGATCCAGGATTGTCCCCTCCGAGATAGATCAGCACTGCATTAAGGCCCTTATTTCATCTCTGCCCATGAGGAAAGATTTCGAGACCTTTATCAACCGAATGGAGTCCACTTTCCGGAGATAAATGGACGAAGTATCAAAATCAGTGTCTGAAATAGACAACTGGGTTACCTCTGTGGAGCAAACTCAAGAATCGGTCCTTCAACGTCTAACCGCAGTAGACAATAATCATACCGCCACCGGGAGGGGGTCCAAACGGAGTCCACTCGTCAGATTGCTTCATCAAGACGTGGTGAACAAATAATTAGTAAAATTCCTATTTTGCCCCTTGATATAGCGTCATAGTGCTCAACAATAAAGAACAAGATGGACCACGTTGCTTTTTGCTTCAACAATGTAATTAGCATATGCCTCCTAGCGCGCCTTGCTTTAACAAATCATTAGCACGATGGTCTGTAATGATCTTTGCCTCATCAAATTATTTAGAATAAGTGTTAGAAACACGTGAAAAAATGAGCTCCTTAGACTTTTGGGATGAACAAATAAAATAAAATAGAAGTCCCATTGTTCTACTTGGTCAACACATTATTAGTATGATGGCCCAGTTTCCTCTTTGCTTAAAGAAATAATAAGCATGAGCTCCAAAGTGTATCTTGTTCTAGCAAAGAATTAGCATGAGCAATAATTCAAAGTGAGCACCCCAAGGCTTCTGGGATCAACAAATAATTAGCATAAATTCAATTTAGATTTAGCTCCTCCAAGGCTGCTGAGATAAAGAAATAATTAGAAGAAGGAACTTGGTGCTCGTTGGTCAACAAATAATTAGCATGATGGCCCATGTGCTGCTTCTTGTCGCAAAACAAAATTTTGCATAATTCCTATTGTGTTTTTTTGTTCAACAAAAAATTAGCATGAAGGCCCAAAGGGCTCTTTGCTATAGAAAATAATTAGCATGAACCCCATTTGCTTTCCGCTTCATAAATTAAGATGTAACACTTCGTAGCTTAAAAAAAATTCATTAAAATGATCCCCATAAGGTTTTTGTTATAAAAATTAGCATAGTTCCCATAGTGCCCCTTGTTTATCAAATAATTAGCATGAGGACCCATAGTGCTCTTTGCTATAGCCAGGGCCATATTTAGGGTTCATGCTGCCCTAGGCACTATTTGTGTACCCCCCCAACCAACGGCAGAAAGGTGAGTTGAGTAAGCAATCGGGGGGGGGGGGGTTTACACAGCGAGGAATCTCAAATCGGGATGCCCCGGGGACAAGTACCAATCACCAATATAATCAAATTCCTGGTAATTTGTCAGGGGTCTGAAACCAGGAGGCCAGACATACACTTTAACCCCCCCCCCCATTCATCATTTACAGCCATCCAAAGACAATTCTACGAACGTTCTATCCCTGTCAGGTTTTCCCTACCACCTCTACTGGGTAATGCCATGATCTCCTTCACCATGATGTTAAAAAATACCTGTACAGACGGTACACTATGGAGGGCCAGACAATATTTGCATAGTTGTTTTAAACCACTGGTTTTCTTCACCAGTTCCGAATCAAAAGTGATAGTAGAATCCTGTTCCCGTAAAGTGTATGTAAGTCCAAGAGTTCCACTTAATCTTCAGGTTGATTGCAGGTTAGAAGTGCCAAATTGTTTTTTAGAAGTATTCTCCTACAAAATAGGACGAGCCCCCCTCCCCGGCGGGAGGATCGTGCGGCAGGGAGGCGGCGGAGAAGGGACCGCTCCTGCAGCGTGCGGCTGCTGGGGCAGCTCAAGTCTAAGCACATCCATGCAGGCTGGATCACTCGGTGCCCACAGGGAGGGAGACAGCAGGGGCGCCTGGTCATGGGCTGAATGCAGGCTTCCCTGGGGATTCATCACAGCCCTCCCTCCTCACTCCAGTATCCTGGTGGGGGGAATAGACAGGGGCACCTCTCCCGATCCCAGATGCATGGGACTTACCTGGATAAGGGGATGAAGGGGCGCAGCTAGAAGAGGAGCTGGAACCGTCCCCCTTTATTTGCCGTCAGTGGACTCCCAGATGGACGCATACAGGCATGCCTTCTCCTCCTGGGAGGGACCCTGACTCCATCTTATCAGGATCGGGTTCCCCCCGTGGGGCCCAGAACGCCCAGGCGCGGCCGGAGAGGGCGCACGATGTCCCAGTCTCCCAGTATGGGTTTGGATGGAGCCCAGCGGATCCAGGATTGTCCCCTCCGAGATTGATCAGCACTGCATTCATCTCTGCCCACGAGGAAAGATTTCGAGACCTTTATCAACCATGTTGGTCTCGGGGGATCTGCCAGTATGGGTTTGGATGGAGCCCAGCGGATCCAGGATTGTCCCCTCCGAGATTGATCAGCACTGCATTAAGGCCCTTATTTCATCTCTGCCCATGAGGAAAGATTTCAAGACCTCTATCAACCGAATGGAGTCCACTTTCCGGAGATAAATGGACGAAGTATCAAAATCAGTGTCTGAAATAGACAACAGGGTTACCTCTGTGGAGCAAACTCAAGAATCGGTCCTTCAACATCTAACCACGCTGGACAATAATCAAACCGCCACCGGGAGGGGGTCCAAACGGAGTCCACTCGTCAGATTGCTTCATCAAGACGTGGTGAACAAATAATTAGTAAAATTCCTATTTTGCCCCTTGATATAGCGTCATAGTGCTCAACAATAAAGAACAAGATGGACCACGTTGCTTTTTGCTTCAACAATGTAATTAGCATATGCCTCCTAGCGCACCTTGCTTTAACAAATCATTAGCACGATGGCCTGTAATGATCTTTGCCTCATCAAATTATTTAGAATAAGTGTTAGAAAGATTCAACACGTGATAAAATGAGCTCCTAAGACTTTTGGGATGAACAAATAAAAAAAAAAATAGCAGTCCCATTGTTCTACTTGGTCAACACATTATTAGTATGATGGCCCAGTTTCTTCTTTGCTTAAAGAAATAATAAGCATGAGCTCCAAAGTGTATCTTGTTCTAGCAAAGAATTAGCATGAGCAGTAATTCAAAGTGAGCACCCCAAGGCTTCTGGGATCAACAAATAATTAGCATAAATTCAATTTAGATTTAGCTCCTCCAAGGCTGCTGAGATAAAGAAATAATTAGAAGAAGGAACTTGGTGCTCGTTGGTCAACAAATAATTAGCATGATGGCCCATGTGCTGCTTCTTGTCGCAAAACAAAATTTTGCATAAGTCCTATTGTGTTTTTTTGTTCAACAAAAAATTAGCATGAAGGCCCAATGGGCTCTTTGCTATAGAAAATAATTAGCATGAGCCCCATTTGCTTTCCGCTTCATAAATTAAGATGTAACGCTTCGTAGCTTAAAAAAAATTCATTAAAATGATCCCCATAAAGTTTTTGTTATAATAATTAGCATAATTCCCATAGTGCCTCTTGTTTATCAAATAATTAGCATGAGGACCCATAGTGCTCTTTGCTATAGCCAGGGCCATATTTAGGGTTCATGCTGCCCTAGGCACTATTTGTGTACCCCCCCAACCAACGGCGGAAAGGTGAGTTGAGTGGGCAATCGGGGGGGGGGGGTTTACACAGCGAGGAATCTCAAATCGGGATGCCCCGGGGACAAGAACCAATCACCAATATAATCAAATTCCTGGTGATTTGTCAGGGGTCTGAAACCAGGAGGCCAGACATACACTTTATCATTTACAGAAAAACCCAGACCCGCGCACGCCGAGGGACATTATTTGCCGAGTACACTTTTACAAGCTGAAAGAAGCCATCATGCGCCAGGCGTGGATCAAAAAAGCCATTACGTTCAAAGGAGCACAGATCGTCCTGCTACTTTTTCTGAAACTATAAATTTGTACAAAGATTTATACGGTGGCAAATTTGTACAGCCCCAACAAGGACCAGTCCCAATTTTGTCTTGGGGTCTTGAAACAGTTATCTGATTTTGCAGAAGGGATAGTCATATTGGGAGGGGACTTAAATATGCCATTTAACCCGCAAATTGACACCTCTTCTGGCAAATCCTCCATCTCTCTGTCCAGACTTAAGAAGCTAAAGTGTATGTTGTCAGACCTCCGGTTGGTTGACATGTCGAGAGCCCTGCACCCGGGTTCTAGAGACTATACGTTTTCTCCAACGCGAACAACTCGTATAGTCGTATAGACTCCTCCTGTTAAGCCACCACGCTATGTCCTGGGATCCACAGGCCAGCATTGGAATTTTCTCTGGTCAGATCATGCCCCAATCTTCCTGTCCTTTGAGTTGCCCAGACTGTACCCAAGTAGCTGGGACTGGCGCCTTAATGATAACTTACTGAAAGACGGGGTCTGCCTGGCAGCGGTTGAAAGCACCATAGAGCATTTCCTATCTGACCATGTAAGCGACAGCACTTTCCTCCCCATCCAACGGGAAGCGCTAAAATGCGTTCTAAGAGGTACTCTAATTCAGACTAGATCTAGGCTTAAAAGGGAGAGATCCACTCTGATCAAGCAGACGTTAGCTCAGATCCAAAGCCTAGAACACGATCACAAGCTCTCACCTTCCAACGCCCTATGGCTGGAGTTGAAGAGGACGAGGGGGATACTACAAAGTCTATACAATCAGTGCTACCTGCGACACAGGGACAGGCTGGGAGCTATGCTCTATGAGAGTGCCAACAAGCCAGGCAGATTACTAGCTAGACTACTTCACCTTCGTAGTTCAGCCTCATACATCCCCAGCATTAAATTGCAGGGGGAATGTGAGACCTCCAATCCAGTGAGCATAGCGGGGGCTTTCAGGGATTACTATAGTTCTTTGCATAATCTACCCAGCTCCACCACCAGTGGGGCCAACCCCATTACAAAAGCGGCCGTCCAGGAGTATATTGACATGGAGGGCCCATTGTCGGAGATGGAGGGGCTTCTCTCCTCTGCGTCCCCGTCACCTCATTCCCTCTCCCGGAACAATATTCATACGGGGCCGTTGGGTTTTATCCCGAGATGGGAGGGGGAGCTGGATATGTCCCTCTCTGAAGAGGATCAAGCTAAAATGTTTTACCTAGCGCATAAGGCGGTGGTGGAGGGGGCCGCGCAGGAGAGGAGCTACAAGATTGTCTCCAGGTGGTACAGATGCCCATCGGACATCAAGAGATTTGCTCCCCTCTCCTCAGACCGGTGTTGGTGATGCCTTAATGAGGTGGGCGATATGACTCACATTTGGCGGGGTTGCCCAGCCATACGCTCCTTCTGGGATAGGGTGCTGAGCATATATACAGATGCCACCGGAGAATCAATCAGCAATTCCCCCCAGTTAACTCTTCTCTCCTTATGGGAGGGACCAGCATCACGTTACAGGATGGATATACTCTGCACAGTATCAGCAGTAATCCCCAGACATTGGAAATCACAAGAGATTCCCTCTTTGCGGGAATGGTTGACAGAACTGGAATGGATTAGGCGGGCAGAGAAACTGATCTGGGTTACCTCTGTGGAGCAAACTCAAGAATCGGTCCTTCAACATCTAACCACGCTGGACAATAATCATACCGCCACCGGGAGGGAGTCCAAACGGAGTCCACTCGTCAGATTGCTTCATCAAGACGTGGTGAACAAATAATTAGTAAAATTCCTATTTTGCCCCTTGATATAGCGTCATAGTGCTCAACAATAAAGAACAAGATGGACCACGTTGCTTTTGCTTCAACAATGTAATTAGCATATGCCTCCTAGCGCGCCTTGCTTTAACAAATCATTAGCACGATGGCCTGTAATGATCTTTGCCTCATCAAATTATTTAGAATAAGTGTTAGAAAGATTCAACACGTGATAAAATGAGCTCCTAAGACTTTTGGGATGAACAAATAAAAAAAAAAATAGCAGTCCCATTGTTCTACTTGGTCAACACATTATTAGTATGATGGCCCAGTTTCCTCTTTGCTTAAAGAAATAATAAGCATGAGCTCCAAAGTGTATCTTGTTCTAGCAAAGAATTAGCATGAGCAGTAATTCAAAGTGAGCACCCCAAGGCTTCTGGGATCAAACAAATAATTCAATTTAGATTTAGCTCCTCCAAGGCTGCTGAGATAAAGAAATAATTAGAAGAAGGAACTTGGTGCTCGTTGGTCAACAAATAATTAGCATGATGGCCCATGTGCTGCTTCTTGTCGCAAAACAAAATTTTGCATAAGTCCTATTGTGTTTTTTTGTTCAACAAAAAATTAGCATGAAGGCCCAAAGGGCTCTTTGCTATAGAAAATAATCAGCATGAGCCCCATTTGCTTTCCGCTTCATAAATTAAGATGTAACGCTTCGTAGCTTAAAAAAAATTCATTAAAATGATCCCCATAAAGTTTTTGTTATAAAAATTAGCATAATTCCCATAGTGCCCCTTGTTTATCAAATAATTAGCATGAGGACCCATAGTGCTCTTTGCTATAGCCAGGGCCATATTTAGGGTTCATGCTGCCCTAGGCACTATTTGTGTACCCCCCCAACCAACGGCGGAAAGGTGAGTTGAGTGGGCAATCGGGGGGGGGTTACACAGCGAGGAATCTCAAATCGGGATGCCCCGGAGACAAGTACCAATCACCAATATAATCAAATTCCTGGTGATTTGTCAGGGGTCTGAAACCAGGAGGCCAGACATACACTTTAACCCCCCCCCCCCCCCCCCCGATTCATCATTTACAGCCATCCAAAGACAATTCTACAAACGTTCTATCCCTGTCAGGTTTTCCCTACCACCTCTACTGGGTAATGCCATGATCTCCTTCACCATGATGTTAAAAAATACCTGTACAGACGGTACACTATTGAGGGCCAGACAGTATTTACATAGTTGTTTTAAACCACTGGTTTTCTTCACCAGTTCCGAATCAAAAGTGATAGTAGAATCCTGTTCCCGTAAAAGTGTATGTAAGTCCAAGAGTGCCACTTAATCTTCAGGTTGATTGCAGGTTAGAAGTGCCAAATTGTTTTTTAGAAGTATTCTCCTACAAAATAGGACGAGCCCCCCTCCCCGGCGGGAGGATCGTGCGGCAGGGAGGCGGCGGAGAAGGGACCGCTCCTGCAGCGTGCGGCTGCTGGGGCAGCTCAAGTCTAAGCACATCCATGCAGGCTGGATCACTCGGTGCCCACAGGGAGGGAGACAGCAGGGGCGCCTGGTCATGGGCTGAATGCAGGCTTCCCTGGGGATTCATCACAGCCCTCCCTCCTCACTCCAGTATCCTGGTGGGGGGAATAGACAGGGGCACCTCTCCCGATCCCAGATGCATGGGACTTACCTGGATGAGGGGATGAAGGGGCGCAGCTAGAACAGGAGCTGGATGATGCTCTGGAACCGTCCCCCTATAATTTGTCGTCAGTGGACTCCCAGATGGACGCTGGATGGGGGAATACAGGCATGCCTTCTCCTCCTGGGAGGGACCCTGACTCCATCTTATCAGGATCGGGTTCCCCCCGTGGGGCCCTGACCCCCCAGGCGCGGCCGGAGAGTGCGCACATGTCCCAGTCTCCCCGTCCGGGATGACCGCCTCTCCATGTTGGTCTCGGGGATCTGCCAGTATGGGTTTGGATGGAGCTCAGTGGATCCAGGATTGTCCCCTCCAAGATTGATCAGCACTGCATTAAGGCCCTTATTTCATCTCTGCCCACGAGGAAAGATTTCGAGACCTTTATCAACCGAATGGACTCCACTTTCCAGAGATAAATGGACGAAGTATCAAAATCAGTGTCTGAAATAGACAACAGGGTTAGCTCTGTGGCGCAAACTCAAGAATCGGTCCTTCAACATCTAACCGCGCTGGACAATAACCATACCGCCACTGGGAGGGGGTCCAAACGGAGTCCACTCGTCAGATTGCTTCATCAAGACGTGGTGAACAAATAATTAGTAAAATTCCTATTTTGCCCCTTGATATAGCGTCATAGTGCTCAACAATAAAGAACAAGATGGACCACGTTGCTTTTTGCTTCAACTATGTAATTAGCATATGCCTCCTAGCGCGCCTTGCTTTAACAAATCATTAGCACGATGGTCTGTAATGATCTTTGCCTCATCAAATTATTTAGAATAAGCGTTAGAAACACGTGAAAAAATGAGCTCCTAAGACTTTTGGGATGAACAAATAAAATAAAATAGAAGTCCCATTGTTCTACTTGGTCAACACATTATTAGTATGATGGCCCAGTTTCCTCTTTGCTTAAAGAAATAATAAGCATGAGCTCCAAAGTGTATCTTGTTCTAGCAAAGAATTAGCATGAGCAATAATTCAAAATGAGCACCCCAAGGCTTCTGGGATGAACAAATAATTAGCATAAATTCAATTTAGATTTAGCTCCTCCAAGGCTGCTGAGATAAAGAAATAATTAGAAGAAGGAACTTGGTGCTCGTTGGTCAACAAATAATTAGCATGATGGCCCATGTGCTACTTCTTGTCGCAAAACAAAATTTTGCATAAGTCCTATTGTGTTTTTTTGTTCAACAAAAAATTAGCATGAAGGCCCAAAGGGCTCTTTGCTATAGAAAATAATTAGCATGAGCCCCATTTGCTTTCCGCTTCATAAATTAAGATGTAACGCTTCGTAGCTTAAAAAAAATTCATTACAATGATCCCCATAAAGTTTTTGTTATAAAAATTAGCATAATTCCCATAGTGCCCCTTGTTTATCAAATAATTAGCATGAGGACCCATAGTGCTATAGCCAGGGCCATATTTAGGGTTCATGCTGCCCTAGGCACTATTTGTGTACCCCCCCAACCAACGGCGGAAAGGTGAGTTGAGTGGGCAATCGGGGGGGGGGTTACACAGCGAGGAATCTCAAATCGGGATGCCCCGGGGACAAGTACCAATCACCAATATAATCAAATTCCTGGTGATTTGTCAGGGGTCTGAAACCAGGAGGCCAGACATACACTTTAACCCCCCCCCCCCACATTCATCATTTACAGCCATCCAAAGACAATTCTACGAACGTTCTATCCCTGTCAGGTTTTCCCTACCACCTCTACTGGGTAATGCCATGATCTCCTTCACCATGATGTTAAAAAATACCTGTACAGACGGTACACTATTGAGGGCCAGACAGTGTTTGCATAGTTGTTTTAAACCACTGGTTTTCTTCACCAGTTCCGAATCAAAAGTGATAGTAGAATCCTGTTCCCGTAAAAGTGTATGTAAGTCCAAGAGTGCCACTTAATCTTCAGGTTGATTGCAGGTTAGAAGTGCCAAATTGTTTTTTAGAAGTATTCTCCTACAAAATAGGACGAGCCCCCCTCCCCGGCGGGAGGATCGTGCGGCAGGGAGGCGGCGGAGAAGGGACCGCTCCTGCAGCGTGCGGCTGCTGGGGCAGCTCTAGTCTAAGCACATCCATGCAGGCTGGATCACTCGGTGCCCACAGGGAGGGAGACAGCAGGGGCGTCTGGTCATGGGCTGAATGCAGGCTTCCCTGGGGATTCATCACAGCCCTCCCTCCTCACTCCAGTATCCTGGTGGGGGGAATAGACAGGGGCACCTCTCCCGATCCCAGATGCATGGGACTTACCTGGATGAGGGGATGAAGGGGCGCAGCTAGAAGAGGAGCTGGATGATGCTCTGGAACCGTCCCCCTATAATTTGCCGTCAGTGGACTCCCAGATGGACGCTGGATGGGGGAATACAGGCATGCCTTCTCCTCCTGGGAGGGACCCTGACTCCATCTTATCAGGATCGGGTTCCCCCCGTGGGGCCCTGACCCCCCAGGCGCGGCCGGAGAGGGCGCACAATGTTCCAGTCTCCCTGTCCGGGATGACCGCCTCTCCATGTTGGTCTCGGGGATCTGCCAGTATGGGTTTGGATGGAGCTCAGTGGATCCAGGATTGTCCCCTCCAAGATTGATCAGCACTGCATTAAGGCCCTTATATCATCTCTGCCCACGAGGAAAGATTTCGAGACCTTTATCAGCCGACTGGAGTCCACTTTCCGGAGATAAATGGACGAAGTATCAAAATCAGTGTCTGAAATAGACAACAGGGTTACCTCTGTGGAGCAAACTCAAGAATCGGTCCTTCAACATCTAACCGCGCTGAACAATAACCATACCGCCACCGGGAGGGGGTCCAAACGGAGTCCACTCGTCAGATTGCTTCATCAAGACGTGGTGAACAAATAATTAGTAAAATTCCTATTTTGCCCCTTGATATAGCGTCATAGTGCTCAACAATAAAGAACAAGATGGACCACGTTGCTTTTTGCTTCAACAATGTAATTAGCATATGCCTCCTAGCGCGCCTTGCTTTAACAAATCATTAGCACGATGGTCTGTAATGATCTTTGCCTCATCAAATTATTTAGAATAAGTGTTAGAAACACGTGAAAAAATGAGCTCCTAAGACTTTTGGGATGAACACATAAAAAAAATAGAAGTCCCATTGTTCTACTTGGTCAACACATTATTAGTATGATGGCCCAGTTTCCTCTTTGCTTAAAGAAATAATAAGCATGAGCTCCAAAGTGTATCTTGTTCTAGCAAAGAATTAGCATGAGCAATAATTCAAAATGAGCACCCCAAGGCTTCTGGGATGAACAAATAATTAGCATAAATTCAATTTAGATTTAGCTCCTCCAAGGCTGCTGAGATAAAGAAATAATTAGAAGAAGGAACTTGGTGCTCGTTGGTCAACAAATAATTAGCATGATGGCCCATGTGCTGCTTCTTGTCGCAAAACAAAGTTTTGCATAAGTCCTATTGTATTTTTTGTTCAACAAAAAATTAGCATGAAGGCCCAAAGGGCTCTTTGCTATAGAAAATAATTAGCATGAGCCCCATTTGCTTTCCGCTTCATAAATTAAGATGTAACGCTTCGTAGCTTAAAAAAAAATCATTGAAATGATCCCCATAAGGTTTTTGTTATAAAAATTAGCATTATTCCCATAGTGCCCCTTGTTTATCAAATAATTAGCATGAGGACCCATAGTGCTCTTTGCTATAGCCAGGGCCATATTTAAGGTTCATGCTGCCCTAGGCACTATTTGTGTACCCCCCCAACCAACGGCGGAAAGGTGAGTTGAGTGGGCAATCGGGGGGGGGGGTTTACACAGCGAGGAATCTCAAATCGGGATGCCCCGGGGACAAGAACCAATCACCAATATAATCAAATTCCTGGTGATTTGTCAGGGGTCTGAAACCAGGAGGCCAGACATACACTTTAACCCCCCCCCCCCCACATTCATCATTTACAGAAAAACCCAGACCCGCGCACGCCGAGGGACATTATTTGCCGAGTACACTTTTACAAGCTGAAAGAAGCCATCATGCGCCAGGCGTGGATCAAAAAAGCCATTACGTTCAAAGGAGCACAGATCGTCCTGCTACTTTTTCTGAAACTATAAATTTGTACAAAGATTTATACGGTGGCGAACTTGTACAGCCCCAACAAGGACCAGTCCCAATTTTGTCTTGGGGTCTTGAAACAGTTATCTGATTTTGCAGAAGGGATAGTCATATTGGGAGGGGACTTAAATATGCCATTTAACCCGCAAATTGACACCTCTTCTGGCAAATCCTCCATCCCTCTGTCCAGACTTAAGAAGCTAAAGTGTATGTTGTCAGACCTCCGGTTGGTTGACATGTCGAGAGCCCTGCACCCGGGTTCTAGAGACTATACGTTTTCTCCAACGCGAACAACTCGTATAGTCGTATAGACTCCTCCTGTTAAGCCACCACGCTATGTCCTGGGATCCACAGGCCAGCATTGGAATTTTCTCTGGTCAGATCACGCCCCAATCTTCCTGTCCTTTGAGTTGCCCGGACTGTACCCAAGTAGCTGGGACTGGCGCCTTAATGATAACTTACTGAAAGACGGGGTCTGCCTAGCAGCGGTTGAAAGCACCATAGAGCATTTCCTATCTGACCATGTAAGCGACAGCACTTTCCTCCCCATCCAACGGGAAGCGCTAAAATGCGTTCTAAGAGGTACTCTAATTCAGACTAGATCTAGGCTTAAAAGGGAGAGATCCACTCTGATCAAGCAGACGTTAGCTCAGATCCAAAGCCTAGAACACGATCACAAGCTCTCACCTTCCAACGCCCTATGGCTGGAGTTGAAGAGGACGAGGGGGATACTACAAAGTCTATACAATCAGTGCTACCTGCGACACAGGGACAGGCTGGGAGCTATGCTCTATGAGAGTGCCAACAAGCCAGGCAGATTACTAGCTAGACTACTTCACCTTCGTAGTTCAGCCTCATACATCCCCAGCATTAAATTGCAGGGGGAATGTGAGACCTCCAATCCAGTGAGCATAGCGGGGGCTTTCAGGGATTACTATAGTTCTTTGCATAATCTACCCAGCTCCACCACCAGTGGGGCCAACCCCATTACAAAAGCGGCCGTCCAGGAGTATATTGACATGGAGGGCCCATTGTCGGAGATGGAGGGGCTTCTCTCCTCTGCGTCCCCGTCACCTCATTCCCTCTCCCGGAACAATATTCATATGGGGCCGTTGGGTTTTATCCCGAGATGGGAGGGGGAGCTGGATATGTCCCTCTCTGAAGAGGATCAAGCTAAAATGTTTTACCTAGCGCATAAGGCGGTGGTGGAGGGGGCCGCGCAGGAGAGGAGCTACAAGATTGTCTCCAGGTGGTACAGATGCCCATCGGACATCAAGAGATTTGCTCCCCTCTCCTCAGACCGGTGTTGGTGATGCCTTAATGAGGTGGGCGATATGACTCACATTTGGCGGGGTTGCCCAGCCATACGCTCCTTCTGGGATAGGGTGCTGAGCATATATACAGATGCCACCGGAGAATCAATCAGCAATTCCCCCCAGTTAACTCTCCTCTCCTTATGGGAGGGACCAGCATCACGTTACAGGATGGATATACTCTGCACAGTATCAGCAGTAATCCCCAGACACTGGAAATCACAAGAGATTCCCTCTTTGCGGGAATGGTTGACAGAACTGGAACGGATTAGGCGGGCAGAAGAACTGATCTGGGTTACCTCTGTGGAGCAAACTCAAGAATCGGTCCTTCAACATCTAACCACGCTGGACAATAATCATACTGCCAGCGGGAGGGGGTCCAAACGGAGTCCACTCGTCAGATTGCTTCATCAAGACGTGGTGAACAAATAATTAGTAAAATTCCTATTTTGCCCCTTGATATAGCGTCATAGTGCTCAACAATAAAGAACAAGATGGACCACGTTGCTTTTTGCTTCAACAATGTAATTAGCATATGCCTCCTAGCGCGCCTTGCTTTAACAAATCATTAGCACAATGGTCTGTAATGATCTTTGCCTCATCAAATTATTTAGAATAAGTGTTAGAAAGATTCAACACGTGATAAAATGAGCTCCTAAGACTTTTGGGATGAACAAATAAAAAAAAATAGAAGTCCCATTGTTCTACTTGGTCAACACATTATTAGTATGATGGCCCAGTTTCCTCTTTGCTTAAAGAAATAATAAGCATGAGCTCCAAAGTGTATCTTGTTCTAGCAAAGAATTAGCATGAGCAATAATTCAAAATGAGCACCCCAAGGCTTCTGGGATCAACAAATAATTAGCATAAATTCAATTTAGATTTAGCTCCTCCAAGGCTGCTGAGATAAAGAAATAATTAGAAGAAGGAACTTGGTGCTCGTTGGTCAACAAATAATTAGCATGATGGCCCATGTGCTGCTTCTTGTCGCAAAACAAAGTTTTGCATAAGTCCTATTGTGTTTTTTGTTCAACAAAAAATTAGCATGAAGGCCCAAAGGGCTCTTTGCTATAGAAAATAATTAGCATGAGCCCCATTTGCTTTCCGCTTCATAAATTAAGATGTAACGCTTCGTAGCTTAAAAAAAATCATTAAAATGATCCTCATAAGGTTTAAGTTATAAAAAAATAATTAGCATAATTCCCATAGTGCCTCTTGTTTATCAAATAATTAGCATGAGGACCCATAGTGCTCTTTCTATAGCCAGGGCCATATTTAGGGTTCATGCTGCCCTAGGCACTATTTGTGTACCCCCCCAACCAACGGCAGAAAGGTGAGTTGAGTGGGCAATCGGGGGGGGGGGGTTTACACAGCGAGGAATCTCAAATCGGGATGCCCCGGGGACAAGCACCAATCACCAATATAATCAAATTCCTGGTGATTTGTCAGGGGTCTGAAACCAGGAGGCCAGACATACACTTTAACCCCCCCCCCCCCCACATTCATCATTTACAGCCATACAAAAACAATTCTACGAACGTTCTATCCCTGTCAGGTTTTCCCTACAACCTCTACTGGGTAATGCAATGATCTCCTTCACCATGATGTTAAAAAATACCTGTACAGACGTACCGTACTATTGAGGGCCGGACAGTATTTGCATAGTTGTTTTAAACCACTGGTTTTCTTCACCAGTTCCGAATCAAAAGTGATAGCAGAATCCTGTTCCCGTAAAAGTGTATGTAAGTCCAAGAGTGCCACTTAATCTTCAGGTTGATTGCAGGTTAGAAGTGCCCAATTGTTTTTTATAAGTATTCTCCTACAAAATAGGTAAAGATCTTTGATGAGTACAAATTTATCTGCGTTCCTAGTGGGTGAAACGGAAAGACCATGAGATAGAACTGATATCTCACCAGTACAAGAGACGTCTCATTTTGACTTTTTGCCTGTACTAATTAGCTGGGCAGATATAGTACATATCACACTGAGCTGCGGTGGAGCGAGAGGAGGCGGGCGGACGTGCCCCTTCTGTGTCCCGGCTGCTGACCAGGACCGCGGTTGCAGCGGAGGTGGAGCGGGCGGGCTCTCCGCCGCTCGCGAGTGCCGGAGGTGAGGGGGCGATGCGGCGGGAGCCGGCGGAGAGGCGCGGGGTGGGGGACGAGCCCCCCTCCCCTTCGAGAGGATCGTGCGGCAGGGAGGCGCCGGAGAAGGGACCGCTCCTGCGGCGTGCGGCTGCTGGGGCAGCTCAAGTCTAAGCACATCCATGCAGGCTGGATCACTCGGCGCCCCCAGGGAGGGAGACAGCAGGGGCGCCTGGTCATGGGCTGAATGCAGGCTTCCCTGGGGATTCATCACAGCCCTCCCTCCTCACTCCAGTATCCTGGTGGGGGGAATAGACAGGGGCACCTCTCCCGATCCCAGATGCATGGGACTTACTTGGATGAGGGGATGAGGGGGCGCAGCTAGAAGAGGAGCTGGATGATGCTCTGGAACCGTCCCCCTATAATTTGCCGTCGGTGGACTCCCAGATGGACGCTGGATGGGGGAATACAGGCATGCCTTCTCCTCCTGGGAGGGACCCTGACTCCATCTTATCAGGATCGGGTTCCCCCCGTGGGGCCCTGACCCCCCAGGCGCGGCCGGAGAGGGCGCACAATGTCCCAGTCTCCCCGTCCGGGATGACCGCCTCTCCATGTTGGTCTCGGGGATCTGCCAGTATGGGTTTGGATGGAGCCCAGCGGATCCAGGATTGTCTCCTCCGAGATTGATCAGCACTGCATTAAGGCCCTTATTTCATTTCTGCCCATGAGGAAAGATTTCAAGACCTCTATCAACCGAATGGAGTCCACTTTCCGGAGATAAATGGACGAAGTATCAAAATCAGTGTCTGAAATAGACAACAGGGTTACCTCTGTGGAGCAAACTCAATAATCGGTCCTTCAACGTCTAACCGCGCTGGACAATAATCATACCACCACCGGGAGGGGGTCCAAACGGAGTCCACTCGTCAGATTGCTTCATCAAGACGTGGTGAACAAATAATTAGTAAAATTCCTATTTTGCCCCTTGATATAGCGTCATAGTGCTCAACAATAAAGAACAAGATGGACCACGTTGCTTTTTGCTTCAACAATGTAATTAGCATATGCCTCCTAGCGCGCCTTGCTTTAACAAATCATTAGCACGATGGCCTGTAATGATCTTTGCCTCATCAAATTATTTAGAATAAGTGTTAGAAAGATTCAACACGTGATAAAATGAGCTCCTAAGACTTTTGGGATGAACAAATAAAAAAAAAAATAGCAGTCCCATTGTTCTACTTGGTCAACACATTATTAGTATGATGGCCCAGTTTCCTCTTTGCTTAAAGAAATAATAAGCATGAGCTCCAAAGTGTATCTTGTTCTAGCAAAGAATTAGCATGAGCAGTAATTCAAAGTGAGCACCCCAAGGCTTCTGGGATCAACAAATAATTAGCATAAATTCAATTTAGATTTAGCTCCTCCAAGGCTGCTGAGATAAAGAAATAATTAGAAGAAGGAACTTGGTGCTCGTTGGTCAACAAATAATTAGCCCATGTGCTGCTTCTTGTCGCAAAACAAAATTTTGCATAAGTCCTATTGTGTTTTTTTGTTCAACAAAAAATTAGCATGAAGGCCCAAAGGGCTCTTTGCTATAGAAAATAATTAGCATGAGCCCCATTTGCTTTCCGCTTCATAAATTAAGATGTAACGCTTCGTAGCTTAAAAAAAATTCATTAAAATGATCCCCATAAAGTTTTTGTTATAAAAATTAGCATAATTCCCATAGTGCCCCTTGTTTATCAAATAATTAGCATGAGGACCCATAGTGCTCTTTGCTATAGCCAGGGCCATATTTAGGGTTCATGCTGCCCTAGGCACTATTTGTGTACCCCCCCAACCAACGGCGGAAAGGTGAATTGAGTGGGCAATCGGGGGGGGTTTACACAGCTGTGTTTACACAGCGAGGAATCTCAAATCGGGATGCCCCGGGGACAAGTACCAATCACCAATATAATCAAATTCCTGGTGATTTGTCAGGAGTCTGAAACCAGGAGGCCAGACATACACTTTAACCCCCCCCCCCCACATTCATCATTTACAGAAAAACCCAGACCCGCGCACGCCGAGGGACATTATTTGCCGAGTACACTTTTACAAGCTGAAAGAAGCCATCATGCGCCAGGCGTGGATCAAAAAAGCCATTACGTTCAAAGGAGCACAGATCGTCCTGCTACTTTTTCTGAAACTATACATTTGTACAAAGATTTATACGGTGGCGAACTTGTACAGCCCCAACAAGGACCAGTCCCAATTTTGTCTTGGGGTCTTGAAACAGTTATCTGATTTTGCAGAAGGGATAGTCATATTGGGAGGGGACTTAAATATGCCATTTAACCCGCAAATTGACACCTTTTCTGGCAAATCCTCCATCCCTCTGTCCAGACTTAAGAAGCTAAAGTGTATGTTGTCAGACCTCCGGTTGGTTGACATGTCGAGAGCCCTGCACCCGGGTTCTAGAGACTATACGTTTTCTCCAACGCGAACAACTCGTATAGTCGTATAGACTCCTCCTGTTAAGCCACCATGCTATGTCCTGGGATCCACAGGCCAGCATTGGAATTTTCTCTGGTCAGATCACGCCCCAATCTTCCTGTCCTTTGAGTTGCCCGGACTGTACCCAAGTAGCTGGGACTGGCGCCTTAATGATAACTTACTGAAAGACGGGGTCTGCCTGGCAGCGGTTGAAAGCACCATAGAGCATTTCCTATCTGACCATGTAAAAGCGACAGCACTTTCCTCCCCATCCAACGGGAAGCGCTAAAATGCGTTCTAAGAGGTACTCTAATTCAGACTAGATCTAGGCTTAAAAGGGAGAGATCCACTCTGATCAAGCAGACGTTAGCTCAGATCCAAAGCCTAGAACACGATCACAAGCTCTCACCTTCCAACGCCCTATGGCTGGAGTTGAAGAGGACGAGGGGGATACTACAAAGTCTATACAATCAGTGCTACCTGCGACACAGGGACAGGCTGGGAGCTATGCTCTATGAGAGTGCCAACAAGCCAGGCAGATTACTAGCTAGACTACTTCACCTTCGTAGTTCAGCCTCATACATCCCCAGCATTAAATTGCAGGGGGAATTTGAGACCTCCAATCCAGTGAGCATAGCGGGGGCTTTCAGGGATTACTATAGTTCTTTGCATAATCTACCCAGCTCCACCACCAGTGGGGCCAACCCCATTACAAAAGCGGCCGTCCAGGAGTATATTGACATGGAGGGCCCATTGTCGGAGATGGAGGGGCTTCTCTCCTCTGCGTCCCCCTCACCTCATTCCCTCTCCCGGAACAATATTCATACGGGGCCGTTGGGTTTTATCCCGAGTTGGGAGGGGGAGCTGGATATGTCCCTCTCTGAAGAGGATCAAGCTAAAATGTTTTACCTAGCGCATAAGGCGGTGGTGGAGGGGGCCGCGCAGGAGAGGAGCTACAAGATTGTCTCCAGGTGGTACAGATGCCCATCGGACATCAAGAGATTTGCTCCCCTCTCCTCAGACCGGTGTTGGTGATGCCTTAATGAGGTGGGCGATATGACTCACATTTGGCGGGGTTGCCCAGCCATACGCTCCTTCTGGGATAGGGTGCTGAGCATATATACAGATGCCACCGGAGAATCAATCAGCAATTCCCCCCAGTTAACTCTTCTCTCCTTATGGGAGGGACCAGCATCACGTTACAGGATGGATATACTCTGCACAGTATCAGCAGTAATCCCCAGACACTGGAAATCACAAGAGATTCCCTCTTTGCGGGAATGGTTGACAGAACTGGAACAGATTAGGCGGGCAGAGAAACTGATCTGGGTTACCTCTGTGGAGCAAACTCAAGAATCGGTCCTTCAACGTGTAACCGCGCTGGACAATAATCATACCGCCACCGGGAGGGGGTCCAAACGGAGTCCACTCGTCAGATTGCTTCATCAAGACGTGGTGAACAAATAATTAGTAAAATTCCTATTTTGCCCCTTGATATAGCGTCATAGTGCTCAACAATAAAGAACAAGATGGACCACGTTGCTTTTTGCTTCAACAATGTAATTAGCATATGCCTCCTAGCGCGCCTTGCTTTAACAAATCATTAGCACGATGGCCTGTAATGATCTTTGCCTCATCAAATTATTTAGAATAAGTGTTAGAAAGATTCAACACGTGATAAAATGAGCTCCTAAGACTTTTGGGATGAACAAATAAAAAAAAAAAATAGCAGTCCCATTGTTCTACTTGGTCAACACATTATTAGTATGATGGCCCAGTTTCCTCTTTGCTTAAAGAAATAATAAGCATGAGCTCCAAAGTGTATCTTGTTCTAGCAAAGAATTAGCATGAGCAGTAATTCAAAGTGAGCACTCCAAGGCTTCTGGGATCAACAAATAATTAGCATAAATTCAATTTAGATTTAGCTCCTCCAAGGCTGCTGAGATAAAGAAATAATTAGAAGAAGGAACTTGGTGCTCGTTGGTCAACAAATAATTAGCATGATGGCCCATGTGCTGCTTCTTGTCGCAAAACAAAATTTTGCATAAGTCCTATTGTGTTTTTTTGTTCAACAAAAAATTAGCATGAAGGCCCAAAGGGCTCTTTGCTATAGAAAATAATTAGCATGAGCCCCATTTGCTTTCCGCTTCATAAATTAAGATGTAACGCTTCGTAGCTTAAAAAAAATTCATTAAAATGATCCCCATAAAGTTTTTGTTATAAAAATTAGCATATTCCCATAGTGCCCCTTGTTTATCAAATAATTAGCATGAGGACCCATAGTGCTCTTTGCTATAGCCAGGGCCATATTCAGGGTTCATGCTGCCCTAGGCACTATTTGTGTACCCCCCCCAACCAACGGCGGAAAGGTGAGTTGAGTGGGCAATCGGGGGGGGGGGTTTACACAGCGAGGAATCTCAAATCGGGATGCCCCGGGGACAAGTACCAATCACCAATATAATCAAATTCCTGGTGATTTGTCAGGGGTCTGAAACCAGGAGGCCAGACATACACTTTAACCCCCCCCCCATTCATCATTTACAGCCATCCAAAGACAATTCTACGAACGTTCTATCCCTGTCAGGTTTTCCCTACCACCTCTACTGGGTAATGCCATGATCTCCTTCGCCATGATGTTAAAAAATACCTGTACAGACGGTACACTATTGAGGGCCAGACAGTATTTGCATAGTTGTTTTAAACCACTGGTTTTCTTCACCAGTTCCGAATCAAAAGTGATAGTAGAATCCTGTTCCCGTAAAAGTGTATGTAAGTCCAAGAGTGCCACTTAATCTTCAGGTTGATTGCAGGTTAGAAGTATTCTCCTACAAAATAGGACGAGCCCCCCTCCCCGGCGGAAGGATCGTGCGGCAGGGAGGCGGCGGAGAAGGGACCGCTCCTGCAGCGTGCGGCTGCTTGGGCAGCTCAAGTCTAAGCACATCCATGCAGGCTGGATCACTCGGTGCCCACAGGGAGGGAGACAGCAGGGGCGCCTGGTCATGGGCTGAATGCAGGCTTCCCTGGGGATTCATCACAGCCCTCCCTCCTCACTCCAGTATCCTGGTGGGGGGAATAGACAGGGGCACCTCTCCCGATCCCAGATGCATGGGACTTACCTGGATGAGGGGATGAAGGGGCGCAGCTAGAAGAGGAGCTTGATGATGCTCTGGAACCGTCCCCCTATAATTTGCCGTCAGTGGACTCCCAGATGGACGCTGGATGGGGGAATACAGGCATGCCTTCTCCTCCTGGGAGGGACCCTGACTCCATCTTATCAGGATCGGGTTCCCCCCGTGGGGCCCTGACCCCCAGGCGCGGCCGGAGAGGGCGCACGATGTCCCAGTCTCCCTGTCCGGGATGACCGCCTCTCCATGTTGGTCTCGGGGATCTGCCAGTATGGGTTTGGATGGAGCTCAGTGGATCCAGGATTGTCCCCTCCAAAATTGATCAGCACTGCATTAAGGCCCTTATTTCATCTCTGCCCACGAGGAAAGATTTCGAGACCTTTATCAACCGAATGGAGTCCACTTTCCAGAGATAAATGGACGAAGTATCAAAATCAGTGTCTGAAATAGACAACAGGGTTACCTCTGTGGAGCAAACTCAAGAATCAGTCCTTCAACATCTAACCGCGCTGGACAATAACCATACCGCCACTGGGAGGGGGTCCAAACGGAGTCCACTCGTCAGATTGCTTCATCAAGACGTGGTGAACAAATAATTAGTAAAATTCCTATTTTGCCCCTTGATATAGCGTCATAGTGCTCAACAATAAAGAACAAGATGGACCACGTTGCTTTTTGCTTCAACAATGTAATTAGCATATGCCTCCTAGCGCGCCTTGCTTTAACAAATCATTAGCACGATGGTCTGTAATGATCTTTGCCTCATCAAATTATTTAGAATAAGTGTTAGAAACACGTGAAAAAATGAGCTCCTAAGACTTTTGGGATGAACAAATGAAAAAAAATAGAAGTCCCATTGTTCTACTTGGTCAACACATTATTAGTATGATGGCCCAGTTTCCTCTTTGCTTAAAGAAATAATAAGCATGAGCTCCAAAGTGTATCTTGTTCTAGCAAAGAATTAGCATGAGCAATAATTCAAAATGAGCACCCCAAGGCTTCTGGGATGAACAAATAATTAGCATAAATTCAATTTAGATTTAGCTCCTCCAAGGCTGCTGAGATAAAGAAATAATTAGAAGAAGGAACTTGGTGCTCGTTGGTCAACAAATAATTAGCATGATGGCCCATGTGCTGCTTCTTGTCGCAAAACAAAGTTTTGCATAAGTCCTATTGTGTTTTTTGTTCAACAAAAAATTAGCATGAAGGCCCAAAGGGCTCTTTGCTATAGAAAATAATTAGCATGAGCCCCATTTGCTTTCCGCTTCATAAATTAAGATGTAACGCTTCGTAGCTTAAAAAAAAATCATTGAAATGATCCCCATAAGGTTTTTGTTATAAAAAAAATAATTAGCATAATTCCCATAGTGCCCCTTGTTTATCAAATAATTAGCATGAGGACCCATAGTGCTCTTTGCTATAGCCAGGGCCATATTTAGGGTTCATGCTGCCCTAGGCACTATTTGTGTACCCCCCCAACCAACGGCGGAAAGGTGAGTTGAGTGGGCAATCGGGGGGGGGGTTTACACAGCGAGGAATCTCAAATCGGGATGCCCTGGGGACAAGTACCAATCACCAATATAATCAAATTCCTGGTGATTTGTCAGGGGTCTGAAACCAGGAGGCCAGACATACACTTTAACCCCCCCCCCCCCACATTCACCATTTACAGCCATCCAAAAACAATTCTACGAACGTTCTATCCCTGTCAGGTTTTCCCTACCACCTCTACTGGGTAATGCCATGTTCTCCTTCACCATGATGTTAAAAAATACCTGTACAGACGGTACACTATTGAGGGCCGGACAGTATTTGCATAGTTGTTTTAACTGGTTTTCTTCACCAGTTCCGAATCAAAAGTGATAGTAGAATCCTGTTCCCGTAAAAGTGTATGTAAGTCCAAGAGTGCCACTTAATCTGCAGGTTGATTGCAGGTTAGAAGTGCCAAATTGTTTTTTAGAAGTATTCTCCTACAAAATAGGTAAAGATCTTTGATGAGTACAAATTTATCCGCGTTCCTAGTGGGTGAAACAGAAAGACCATGAAATAGAACTGATATCTCACCAGTAGAAGAGACGTCTCATTTTGACTTTTTGCCTGTACTAATTAGCTGGGTAGATATAGTACATATCACACTGAGCTGTGGTGGAGCGAGAGGAGGCGGGCGGACGTGCCCCTTCTGTGTCCCGGCTGCTGACCAGGACCGCGGTTGCAGCAGAGGTGGAGCGGGCGGGCTCTCCGCTGCTCGCGAGTGCCGGAGGTGAGGGGGCGATGCGGCGGGAGCCGGCGGAGAGGTGCGGGGGACGAGCCCCCCTCCCCGGCGGGAGGATCGTGCTGCAGGGAGGCGGCGGAGAAGGGACCGCTCCTGCGGCGTGCGGCTGCTGGGGCAGCTCAAGTCTAAGCACATCCATGCAGGCTGGATCACTGGGCGCCCACAGGGAGGGAGACAGCAGGGGCGCCTGGTCATGGGCTGAATGCAGGCTTCCCTGGGGATTCATCACAGCCCTCCCTCCTCACTCCAGTATCCTGGTGGGGGGAATAGACAGGGGCACCTCTCCCGATCCCAGATGCATGGGACTTACCTGGATGAGGGGATGAGGGGGCGCAGCTAGAAGAGGAGCTGGATGATGCTCTGGAACCGTCCCCCTATAATTTGCCGTCGGTGGACTCCCAGATGGACGCTGGATGGGGGAATACAGGCATGCCTTCTCTTCCTGGGAGGGACCCTGACTCCATCTTATCAGGATCGGGTTCCCCCCGTGGGGCCCTGACCCCCCCAGGCGCGGCCGGAAAGTGCGCACGATGTCCCAGTCTCCCCGTCTGGGATGACCGCCTCTCCATGTTGGTCTCAGGGATCTGCCAGTATGGGTTTGGATGGAGCCCAGTGGATCCAGGATTGTCCCATCCGAGATAGATCAGCACTGCATTAAGGCCCTTATTTCATCTCTGCCCATGAGGAAAGATTTCGAGACTTTTATCAACCGAATGGAGTCCACTTTCCGGAGACAAATGGACGAAGTATCAAAATCAGTGTCTGAAATAGACAACAGGGTTACCTCTGTGGAGCAAACTCAAGAATCGGTCCTTCAACCTCTAACCGCGCTGGACAATAATCATACCGCCACCGGGAGGGGGTCCAAACGGAGTCCACTCGTCAGATTGCTTCATCAAGACGTGGTGAACAAATAATTAGTAAAATTCCTATTTTGCCCCTTGATATAGCGTCATAGTGCTCAACAATAAAGAACAAGATGGACCACGTTGCTTTTTGCTTCAACAATGTAATTAGCATATGCCTCCTAGCGCGCCTTGCTTTAACAAATCATTAGCACGATGGTCTGTAATGATCTTTGCCTCATCAAATTATTTAGAATAAGTGTTAGAAAGATTCAACACGTGATAAAATGAGCTCCTAAGACTTTTGGGATGAACAAATAAAAAAAAATAGAAGTCCCATTGTTCTACTTGGTCAATTCAAAATGAGCACCCCAAGGCTTCTGGGATCAACAAATAATTAGCATAAATTCAATTTAGATTTAGCTCCTCCAAGGCTGCTGAGATAAAGAAATAATTAGAAGAAGGAACTTGGTGCTCGTTGGTCAACAAATAATTAGACCATGTGCTGCTTCTTGTCGCAAAACAAAATTTTGCATAAGTCCTATTGTGTTTTTTTGTTCAACAAAAAATTAGCATGAAGGCCCAAAGGGCTCTTTCCTATAGAAAATAATTAGCATGAGCCCCATTTGCTTTCCGCTTCATAAATTAAGATGTAACGCTTCGTAGCTTAAAAAAAATTCATTAAAATGATCCCCATAAAGTTTTTGTTATAAAAATTAGCATAATTCCCATAGTGCCCCTTGTTTATCAAATAATTAGCATGAGGACCCATAGTGCTCTTTGCTATAGCCAGGGCCATATTTAGGGTTCATGCTGCCCTAGGCACTATTTGTGTACCCCCCCAACCAACGGCGGAAAGGTGAATTGAGTGGGCAATCGGGGGGGGTTTACACAGCGAGGAATCTCAAATCGGGATGCCCCGGGGACAAGTACCAATCACCAATATAATCAAATTCCTGGTGATTTGTCAGGGGTCTGAAACCAGGAGGCCAGACATACACTTTAACCCCCCCCCCCCCACATTCATCATTTACAGAAAAACCCAGACCCGCGCACGCCGAGGGACATTATTTGCCGAGTACACTTTTACAAGCTGAAAGAAGCCATCATGCGCCAGGCGTGGATCAAAAAAGCCATTACGTTCAAAGGAGCACAGATCGTCCTGCTACTTTTCCTGAAACTATACATTTGTACAAAGATTTATACGGTGGCGAACTTGTACAGCCCCAACAAGGACCAGTCCCAATTTTGTCTTGGGGTCTTGAAACAGTTATCTGATTTTGCAGAAGGGATAGTCATATTGGGAGGGGACTTAAATATGCCATTTAACCCGCAAATTGACACCTCTTCTGGCAAATCCTCCATCCCTCTGTCCAGACTTAAGAAGCTAAAGTGTATGTTGTCAGACCTCCGGTTGGTTGACATGTCGAGAGCCCTGCACCCGGGTTCTAGAGACTATACGTTTTCTCCAACGCGAACAACTCGTATAGTCGTATAGACTCCTCCTGTTAAGCCACCATGCTATGTCCTGGGATCCACAGGCCAGCATTGGAATTTTCTCTGGTCAGATCACGCCCCAATCTTCCTGTCCTTTGAGTTGCCCGGACTGTACCCAAGTAGCTGGGACTGGCGCCTTAATGATAACTTACTGAAAGACGGGGTCTGCCTGGCAGCGGTTGAAAGCACCATAGAGCATTTCCTATCTGACCATGTAAGCGACAGCACTTTCCTCCCCATCCAACGGGAAGCGCTAAAATGCGTTCTAAGAGGTACTCTAATTCAGACTAGATCTAGGCTTAAAAGGGAGAGATCCACTCTGATCAAGCAGACGTTAGCTCAGATCCAAAGCCTAGAACACGATCACAAGCTCTCACCTTCCAACGCCCTATGGCTGGAGTTGAAGAGGACGAGGGGGATACTACAAAGTCTATACAATCAGTGCTACCTGCGACACAGGGACAGGCTGGGAGCTATGCTCTATGAGAGTGCCAACAAGCCAGGCAGATTACTAGCTAGACTACTTCACCTTCGTAGTTCAGCCTCATACATCCCCAGCATTAAATTGCAGGGGGAATTTGAGACCTCCAATCCAGTGAGCATAGCGGGGGCTTTCAGGGATTACTATAGTTCTTTGCATAATCTACCCAGCTCCACCACCAGTGGGGCCAACCCCATTACAAAAGCGGCCGTCCAGGAGTATATTGACATGGAGGGCCCATTGTCGGAGATGGAGGGGCTTCTCTCCTCTGCGTCCCCGTCACCTCATTCCCTCTCCCGGAACAATATTCATACGGGGCCGTTGGGTTTTATCCCGAGATGGGAGGGGGAGCTGGATATGTCCCTCTCTGAAGAGGATCAAGCTAAAATGTTTTACCTAGCGCATAAGGCGGTGGTGGAGGGGGCCGCGCAGGAGAGGAGCTACAAGATTGTCTCCAGGTGGTACAGATGCCCATCGGACATCAAGAGATTTGCTCCCCTCTCCTCAGACCGGTGTTGGTGATGCCTTAATGAGGTGGGCGATATGACTCACATTTGGCAGGGTTGCCCAGCCATACGCTCCTTCTGGGATAGGGTGCTGAGCATATATACAGATGCCACCGGAGAATCAATCAGCAATTCCCCCCAGTTAACTCTTCTCTCCTTATGAGAGGGACCAGCATCACGTTACAGGATGGATATACTCTGCACAGTATCAGCAGTAATCCCCAGACACTGGAAATCACAAGAGATTCCCTCTTTGCAGGAATGGTTGACAGAACTGGAACAGATTAGGCGGGCAGAGGAACTGATCTGGGTTACCTCTGTGGAGCAAACTCAAGAATCGGTCCTTCAACATCTAACCACGCTGGACAATAATCATACCGCCACCGGGAGGGGGTCCAAACGGAGTCCACTCGTCAGATTGCTTCATCAAGACGTGGTGAACAAATAATTAGTAAAATTCCTATTTTGCCCCTTGACATAGCGTCATAGTGCTCAACAATAAAGAACAAGATGGACCACGTTGCTTTTTGCTTCAACAATGTAATTAGCATATGCCTCCTAGCGCGCCTTGCTTTAACAAATCATTAGCACAATGGTCTGTAATGATCTTTGCCTCATCAAATTATTTAGAATAAGTGTTAGAAAGATTCAACACGTGATAAAATGAGCTCCTAAGACTTTTGGGATGAACAAATAAAAAAAAATAGAAGTCCCATTGTTCTACTTGGTCAACACATTATTAGTATGATGGCCCAGTTTCCTCTTTGCTTAAAGAAATAATAAGCATGAGCTCCAAAGTGTATCTTGTTCTAGCAAAGAATTAGCATGAGCAATAATTCAAAATGAGCACCCCAAGGCTTCTGGGATCAACAAATAATTAGCATAAATTCAATTTAGATTTAGCTCCTCCAAGGCTGCTGAGATAAAGAAATAATTAGAAGAAGGAACTTGGTGCTCGTTGGTCAACAAATAATTAGCATGATGGCCCATGTGCTGCTTCTTGTCGCAAAACAAAGTTTTGCATAAGTCCTATTGTGTTTTTTGTTCAACAAAAAATTAGCATGAAGGCCCAAAGGGCTCTTTGCTATAGAAAATAATTAGCATGAGCCCCATTTGCTTTCCGCTTCATAAATTAAGATGTAACGCTTCGTAGCTTAAAAAAAAATCATTAAAATGATCCTCATGAGGTTTTTGTTATAAAAAAATAATTAGCATAATTCCCATAGTGCCTCTTGTTTATCAAATAATTAGCATGAGGACCCATAGTGCTCTTTGCTATAGCCAGGGCCATATTTAGGGTTCATGCTGCCCTAGGCACTATTTGTGTACCCCCCCAACCAACGGCAGAAAGGTGAGTTGAGTGGGCAATCGGGGGGGAGGGTTTACACAGCGAGGAATCTCAAATCGGGATGCCCCGGGGACAAGTACCAATCACCAATATAATCAAATTCCTGGTGATTTGTCAGGGGTCTGAAACCAGGAGGCCAGACATACACTTTAACCCCCCCCCACATTCATCATTTACAGAGATACAAAAACAATTCTACGAACGTTCTATCCCTGTCAGGTTTTCCCTACCACCTCTACTGGGTAATGCCATGATCTCCTTCACCATGATGTTAAAAAATACCTGTACAGACGGTACACTATTGAGGGCCAGACAGTATTTGCATAGTTGTTTTAAACCACTGGTTTTCTTCACCAGTTCCGAATCAAAAGTGATAGTAGAATCCTGTTCCCGTAAAAGTGTATGTAAGTCCAAGAGTGCCACTTAATCTTCAGGTTGATTGCAGGTTAGAAGTGCCAAATTGTTTTTTAGAAGTATTCTCCTACAAAATAGGCCGAGCCCCCCTCCCCGGCGGGAGGATTGTGCGGCAGGGAGGCGGCGGAGAAGGGACCGCTCCTGCAGCGTGCGGCTGCTGGGGCAGCTCAAGTCTAAGCACATCCATGCAGGCTGGATCACTCGGTGCCCACAGGGAGGGAGACAGCAGGGGCGCCTGGTCATGGGCTGAATGCAGGCTTCCCTGGGGATTCATCACAGCCCTCCCTCCTCACTCCAGTATCCTGGTGGGGGGAATAGACAGGGGCACCTCTCCCGATCCCAGATGCATGGGAGTTACCTGGATGAGGGGATGAAGGGGCGCAGCTAGAAGAGGAGCTGGATGATGCTCTGGAACCGTCCCCCTATAATTTGCCGTCAGTGGACTCCTAGATGGACGCTGGATGGGGGAATACAGGCATGCCTTCTCCTCCTGGGAGGGACCCTGACTCCATCTTATCAGGATCGGGTACCCCCCGTGGGGCCCTGACCCCCCAGGCGCGGCCGGAGAGGGCGCACGATGTCCCAGTCTCCCTGTCCGGGATGACCGCCTCTCCATGTTGGTCTCGGGGATCTGCCAGTATGGGTTTGGATGGAGCTCAGTGGATCCAGGATTGTCCCCTCCAAGATTGATCAGCACTGCATTAAGGCCCTTATTTCATCTCTGCCCACGAGGAAAGATTTCGAGACCTTTATCAACCGAATGGAGTCCACTTTCCAGAGATAAATGGACGAAGTATCAAAATCAGTGTCTGAAATAGACAACAGGGTTACCTCTGTGGAGCAAACTCAAGAATCGGTCCTTCAACATCTAACCGCGCTGGACAATAACCATACCGCCACCGGGAGGGGGTCCAAACGGAGTCCACTCGTCAGATTGCTTCATCAAGACGTGGTGAACAAATAATTAGTAAAATTCCTATTTTGCCCCTTGATATAGCGTCATAGTGCTCAACAATAAAGAACAAGATGGACCACGTTGCTTTTTGCTTCAACAATGTAATTAGCATATGCCTCCTAGCGTGCCTTGCTTTAACAAATCATTAGCACGATGGCCTGTAATGATCTTTGCCTCATCAAATTATTTAGAATAAGTGTTAGAAAGATTCAACACGTGAAAAAATGAGCTCCTAAGACTTTTGGGATGAACAAATAAAAAAAAATAGAAGTCCCATTGTTCTTCTTGGTCAACACATTATTAGTATGATGGCCCAGTTTCCTCTTTGCTTAAAGAAATAATAAGCATGAGCTCCAAAGTGTATCTTGTTCTAGCAAAGAATTAGCATGAGCAATAATTCAAAGTGAGCACCCCAAGGCTTCTGGGATCAACAAATAATTAGCATAAATTCAATTTAGATTTAGCTCCTCCAAGGCTGCTGAGATAAAGAAATAATTAGAAGAAGGAACTTGGTGCTCGTTGGTCAACAAATAATTAGCATGATGGCCCATGTGCTGCTTCTTGTCGCAAAACAAAATTTTGCATAAGTCCTATTGTGTTTTTTTGTTCAACAAAAAATTAGCATGAAGGCCCAAAGGGCTCTTTGCTATAGAAAATAATTAGCATGAGCCCCATTTGCTTTCCGCTTCATAAATTAAGATGTAACACTTCGTAGCTTAAAAAAAATTCATTAAAATGATCCCCATAAGGTTTTTGTTATAAAAATTAGCATAATTCCCATAGTGCCCCTTGTTTATCAAATAATTAGCATGAGGACCCATAGTGCTCTTTGCTATAGCCAGGGCCATATTTAGGGTTCATGCTGCCCTAGGCACTATTTGTGTACCCCCCCAACCAATGGCGGAAAGGTGAGTTGAGTGGGCAATCGGGGGGGGGGTGTTTACACAGCGAGGAATCTCAAATCGGGATGCCCCGGGGACAAGTACCAATCACCAATATAATCAAATTCCTAGTAATTTGTCAGGGGTCTGAAACCAGGAGGCCAGACATACACTTTAACCCCCCCCCCCCACATTCACCATTTACAGCCATCCAAAGACAATTCTACGAACGTTCTATCCCTGTCAGGTTTTCCCTACCACCTCTACTAGGTAATGCCATGATCTCCTTCACCATGATGTTAAAAAATACCTGTACAGACGGTACACTATTGAGGGCCAGACAGTATTTGCATAGTTGTTTTAAACCACTGGTTTTCTTCACCAGTTCCGAATCAAAAGTGATAGTAGAATCCTGTTCCCGTAAAAGTGTATGTAAGTCCAAGAGTTCCACTTAATCTTCAGGTTGACTGCAGGTTAGAAGTGCCAAATTGTTTTTTAGAAGTATTCTCCTACAAAACAGGACGAGCCCCCCTCCCCGGCGGGAGGATCGTGCGGCGGAGAAGGGACCGCTCCTGCAGCGTGCGGCTGCTGGGGCAGCTCAAGTCTAAGCACATCCATGCAGGCTGGATCACTCGGTGCCCACAGGGAGGGAGACAGCAGGGGCGCCTGGTCATGGGCTGAATGCAGGCTTCCCTGGGGATTCATCACAGCCCTCCCTCCTCACTCCAGTATCCTGGTGGGGGGAATAGACAGGGGCACCTCTCCCGATCCCAGATGCATGGGACTTACCTGGATGAGGGGATGAGGGGGCGCAGCTAGAAGAGGAGCTGGATGATGCTCTGGAACCGTCCCCCTATAATTTGCCGTCAGTGGACTCCCAGATGGATGCATACAGGCATGCCTTCTCCTCCTGGAAGGGACCCTGACTCCATCTTATCAGGATCAGGTTCCCCCCGTGGGGCCCTGACCCCCCAGGCGCGGCCGGAGAGGGCGCACAATGTCCCAGTCTCCCAGTATGGGTTTGGATGGAGCCCAGCGGATCCAGGATTGTCCCCTCCGAGATTGATCAGCACTGCATCCTCACTCCAGTATCCTGGTGGGGGGAATAGACAGGGGCACCTCTCCCGATCCCAGATGCATGGGACTTACCTGGATGAGGGGATGAGGGGGCGCAGCTAGAAGAGGAGCTGGATGATGCTCTGGAACCGTCCCCCTATAATTTGCCGTCGGTGGACTCCCAGATGGACGCTGGATGGGGGAATACAGGCATGCCTTCTCTTCCTGGGAGGGACCCTGACTCCATCTTATCAGGATCGGGTTCCCCCCGTGGGGCCCTGACCCCCCAGGCGTGGCCGGAGAGGGCGCACGATGTCCCAGTCTCCCCGTCCGGGATGACCGCCTCTCCATGTTGGTCTCGGGGATCTGCCAGTATGGGTTTGGATGGAGCCCAGCGGATCCAGGATTGTCCCCTCCGAGATTGATCAGCACTGCATTAAGGCCCTTATTTCATCTCTGCCCATGAGGAAAGATTTCAAGACCTTTATCAACCGAATGGAGTCCACTTTCCGGAGGTAAATGGACGAAGTATCAAAATCAGTGTCTGAAATAGACAACAGGGTTACCTCTGTGGAGCAAACTCAAGAATCGGTCCTTCAACGTCTAACCGCGCTGGACAATAATCATACCGCCACCGGAGGGGGTCCAAACGGAGTCCACTCGTCAGATTGCTTCATCAAGACGTGGTGAACAAATAATTAGTAAAATTCCTATTTTGCCCCTTGATATAGCGTCATAGTGCTCAACAATAAAGAACAAGATGGACCACGTTGGTTTTTGCTTCAACAATGTAATTAGCATATGCCTCCTAGCGCGCCTTGCTTTAACAAATCATTAGCACGATGGTCTGTAATGATCTTTGCCTCATCAAATTATTTAGAATAAGTGTTAGAAACACGTGAAAAAATGAGCTCCTAAGACTTTTGGGATGAACAAATAAATAAAAATAGAAGTCCCATTGTTCTACTTGGTCAACACATTATTAGTATGATGGCCCAGTTTCCTCTTTGCTTAAAGAAATAATAAGCATGAGCTCCAAAGTGTATCTTGTTCTAGCAAAGAATTAGCATGAGCAATAATTCAAAATGAGCACCCCAAGGCTTCTGGGATGAACAAATAATTAGCATAAATTCAATTTAGATTTAGCTCCTCCAAGGCTGCTGAGATAAAGAAATAATTAGAAGAAGGAACTTGGTGCTCGTTGGTCAACAAATAATTAGCATGAGGGCCCATGTGCTGCTTCTTGTCGCAAAACAAAGTTTTGCATAAGTCCTATTGTGTTTTTTTTTCAACAAAATATTAGCATGAAGGCCCAAAGGGCTCTTTGCTATAGAAAATAATTAGCATGAGCCCCATTTGCTTTCTGCTTCATAAATTAAGATGTAACGCTTCGTAGCTTAAAAAAAAATCATTGAAATGATCCCCATAAGATTTTTGTTATAAAAAAAATAATTAGCATAATTCCCATAGTGCCCCTTGTTTATCAAATAAATAGCATGAGGACCCATAGTGCTCTTTGCTATAGCCAGGGCCATATTTAAGGTTCATGCTGCCCTAGGTACTATTTGTGTACCCCCCCAACCAATGGCGGAAAGGTGAGTTGAGTGGGCAATCGGGGGGGGGGGGTTTACACAGCGAGGAATCTCAAATCGGGATGCCCCGGGGACAAGTACCAATCACCAATATAATCAAATTCCTGGTGATTCGTCAGGGGTCTGAAACCAGGAGGCCAGACATACACTTTAACCCCCCCCCCCCCCCCCACATTCATCATTTACAGAAAAACCCAGACCTGCGCACGCCGAGGGACATTATTTGCCGAGTACACTTTTACAAGCTGAAAGAAGCCATCATGCGCCAGGCGTGGATCAAAAAAGCCATTACGTTCAAAGGAGCACAGATCGTCCTGCTACTTTTTCTGAAACTATAAATTTGTACAAAGATTTATACGGTGGCGAACTTGTACAGCCCCAACAAGGACCAGTCCCAATTTTGTCTTGGGGTCTTGAAACAGTTATCTGATTTTGCAGAAGGGATAGTCATATTGGGAGGGGACTTAAATATGCCATTTAACCCGCAAATTGACACCTCTTCTGGCAAATCCTCCATCCCTCTGTCCAGACTTAAGAAGCTAAAGTGTATGTTGTCAGACCTCCGGTTGGTTGACATGTCGAGAGCCCTGCACCCAGGTTCTAGAGACTATACGTTTTCTCCAACGCGAACAACTCGTATAGTCGTATAGACTCCTCCTGTTAAGCCACCACGCTATGTCCTGGGATCCACAGGCCAGCATTGGAATTTTCTCTGGTCAGATCACGCCCCAATCTTCCTGTCCTTTGAGTTGCCCGGACTGTACCCAAGTAGCTGGGACTGGCGCCTTAATGATAACTTACTGAAAGACGGGGTCTGCCTGGCAGCGGTTGAAAGCACCATAGAGCATTTCCTATCTGACCATGTAAGCGACAGCACTTTCCTCCCCATCCAACGAGAAGCGCTAAAATGCGTTCTAAGAGGTACTCTAATTCAGACTAGATCTAGGCTTAAAAGGGAGAGATCCACTCTGATCAAGCAGACGTTAGCTCAGATCCAAAGCCTAGAACACGATCACAAGCTCTCACCTTCCAACGCCCTATGGCTGGAGTTGAAGAGGACGAGGGGGATACTACAAAGTCTATACAATCAGTGCTACCTGCGACACAGGGACAGGCTGGGAGCTATGCTCTCTGAGAGTGCCAACAAGCCAGGCAGATTACTAGCTAGACTACTTCACCTTCGTAGTTCAGCCTCATACATCCCCAGCATTAAATTGCAGGGGGAATGTGAGACCTCCAATCCAGTGAGCATAGCGGGGGCTTTCAGGGATTACTATAGTTCTTTGCATAATCTACCCAGCTCCACCACCAGTGGGGCCAACCCCATTACAAAAGCGGCCGTCCAGGAGTATATTGACATGGAGGGCCCATTGTCGGAGATGGAGGGGCTTCTCTCCTCTGCGTCCCCGTCACCTCATTCCCTCTCCCGGAACAATATTCATACGGGGCCGTTGGGTTTTATCCCGAGATGGGAGGGGGAGCTGGATATGTCCCTCTCTGAAGAGGATCAAGCTAAAATGTTTTACCTAGCGCATAAGGCGGTGGTGGAGGGGGCCGCGCAGGAGAGGAGCTACAAGATTGTCTCCAGGTGGTACAGATGCCCATCGGACATCAAGAGATTTGCTCCCCTCTCCTCAGACCGGTGTTGGTGATGCCTTAATGAGGTGGGCGATATGACTCACATTTGGCGGGGTTGCCCAGCCATACGCTCCTTCTGGGATAGGGTGCTGAGCATATATACAGATGCCACCGGAGAATCAATCAGCAATTCCCCCCAGTTAACTCTTCTCTCCTTATGGGAGGGACCAGCATCACGTTACAGGATGGATATACTCTGCACAGTATCAGCAGTAATCCCCAGACACTGGAAATCACAAGAGATTCCCTCTTTGCGGGAATGGTTGACAGAACTGGAACGGATTAGGCGGGCAGAGGAACTGATCTGGGTTACCTCTGTGGAGCAAACTCAAGAATCGGTCCTTCAACGTCTAACCGCGCTGGACAATAATCATACCGCCACCAGGAGGGGGTCCAAACGGAGTCCACTCGTCAGATTGCTTCATCAAGACGTGGTGAACAAATAATTAGTAAAATTCCTATTTTGCCCCTTGATATAGCGTCATAGTGCTCAACAATAAAGAACAAGATGGACCACGTTGCTTTTTGCTTCAACAATGTAATTAGCATATGCCTCCTAGCGCGCCTTGCTTTAACAAATCATTAGCACAATGGTCTGTAATGATCTTTGCCTCATCAAATTATTTAGAATAAGTGTTAGAAACACGTGAAAAAATGAGCTCCTAAGACTTTTGGGATGAACAAATAAAAAAAAATAGAAGTCCCATTGTTCTACTTGGTCAACACATTATTAGTATGATGGCCCAGTTTCCTCTTTGCTTAAAGAAATAATAAGCATGAGCTCCAAAGTGTATCTTGTTCTAGCAAAGAATTAGCATGAGCAATAATTCAAAATGAGCACCCCAAGGCTTCTGGGATCAACAAATAATTAGCATAAATTCAATTTAGATTTAGCTCCTCCAAGGCTGCTGAGATAAAGAAATAATTAGAAGAAGGAACTTGGTGCTCGTTGGTCAACAAATAATTAGCATGATGGCCCATGTGCTGCTTCTTGTCGCAAAACAAAGTTTTGCATAAGTCCTATTGTGTTTTTTGTTCAACAAAAAATTAGCATGAAGGCCCAAAGGGCTCTTTGCTATAGAAAATAATTAGCATGGAGCCCCATTTGCTTTCCGCTTCATAAATTAAGATGTAACGCTTCGTAGCTTAAAAAAAAAATCATTGAAATGATCCCCATAAGGTTTTTGTTATAAAAAAAATAATTAGCATAATTCCCATAGTGCCCCTTGTTTATCAAATAATTAGCATGAGGACCCATAGTGCTCTTTGCTATAGCCAGGGCCATATTTAAGGTTCATGCTGCCCTAGGTACTATTTGTGTACCCCCCCAACCAACGGCGGAAAGGTGAGTTGAGTGGGCAATCGGGGGGGGGGGGGTTTACACAGCGAGGAATCTCAAATCGGGATGCCCCGGGGACAAGTACCAATCACCAATATAATCAAATTCCTGGTGATTTGTCAGGGGTCTGAAACCAGGAGGCCAGACATACACTTTAACCCCCCCCCCCACATTCATCATTTACAGCCATCCAAAAACAATTCTACGAACGTTCTATCCCTGTCAGGTTTTCCCTACCACCTCTACTGGGTAATGCCATGATCTCCTTCACCATGATGTTAAGAAATACCTGTACAGACGGTACACTATTGAGGGACGGACAGTATTTGCATAGTTGTTTTAAACCACTGGTTTTCTTCACCAGTTCCAAATCAAAAGTGATAGTAGAATCCTGTTCCCGTAAAAGTGTATGTAAGTCCAAGAGTGCCACTTAATCTTCTGGTTGATTGCAGGTTAGAAGTGCCAAATTGTTTTTTAGAAGTATTCTCCTACAAAATAGGTAAAGATCTTTGATGAGTACAAATTTATCCGCGTTCCTAGTGGGTGAAACGGAAAGACCATGAGATAGAACTGATATCTCACCAGTACAAGAGACGTCTCATTTTGACTTTTTGCCTGTACTAATTAGCTGGGCAGATATAGTACATACCACACTGAGCTGCGGTGGAGCGAGAGGAGGCGGGCGGACGTGCCCCTTCTGTGTCCCGGCTGCTGACCAGGACCGTGGTTGCAGCGGAGGTGGAGCGGGCGGGCTCTCCGCTGCTCGCGAGTGCCGGAGGTGAGGGGGCGATGCGGCGGGAGCCGGCGGAGAGGTGCGGGGTGGGGGACGAGCCCCCCTCCCTAGCGGGAGGATCGTGCGGCAGGGAGGCGGCGGAGAAGGGACCGCTCCTGCGGCGTGCGGCTGCTGGGGCAGCTCAAGTCTAAGCACATCCATGTAGGCTGGATCACTCGGCGCCCCCAGGGAGGGAGACAGCAGGGGCGCCTGGTCATGGGCTGAATGCAGGCTTCCCTGGGGATTCATCACAGCCCTCCCTCCTCACTCCAGTATCCTGGTGGGGGGAATAGACAGGGGCACCTCTCCCAATCCCAGATGCATGGGACTTACCTGGATGAGGGGATGAGGGGGCGCAGCTAGAAGAGGAGCTGGATGATGCTCTGGAACCGTCCCCCTATAATTTGCCGTCGGTGGACTCCCAGATGGACGCTGAATGGGTGAATACAGGCATGCCTTCTCTTCCTGGGAGGGACCCTGACTCCATCTTATCAGGATCGGGTTCCCCCCGTGGGGCCCTGACCCCCCAGGCGCGGCCGGAGAGGGCGCACGATGTCCCAGTCTCCCCGTCCGGGATGACCGCCTCTCCATGTTGGTCTCGGGGATCTGCCAGTATGGGTTTGGATGGAGCCCAGCGGATCCAGGATTGTCCCCTCCGAGATTGATCAGCACTGCATTAAGGCCCTTATTTCATCTCTGCCCATGAGGAAAGATTTCAAGACCTTTATCAACCGAATGGAGTCCACTTTCCGGAGATAAATGGACGAAGTATCAAAATCAGTGTCTGAAATAGACAACAGGGTTACCTCTGTGGAGCAAACTCAAGAATCGGTCCTTCAACGTCTAACCGCGCTGGACAATAATCATACCGCCACCGGAGGGGGTCCAAACGGAGTCCACTCGTCAGATTGCTTCATCAAGACGTGGTGAACAAATAATTAGTAAAATTCCTATTTTGCCCCTTGATATAGCGTCATAGTGCTCAACAATAAAGAACAAGATGGACCACGTTGGTTTTTGCTTCAACAATGTAATTAGCATATGCCTCCTAGCGCGCCTTGCTTTAACAAATCATTAGCACGATGGTCTGTAATGATCTTTGCCTCATCAAATTATTTAGAATAAGTGTTAGAAACACGTGAAAAAATGAGCTCCTAAGACTTTTGGGATGAACAAATAAAAAAAAATAGAAGTCCCATTGTTCTACTTGGTCAACACATTATTAGTATGATGGCCCAGTTTCCTCTTTGCTTAAAGAAATAATAAGCATGAGCTCCAAAGTGTATCTTGTTCTAGCAAAGAATTAGCATGAGCAATAATTCAAAGTGAGCACCCCAAGGCTTCTGGGATGAACAAATAATTAGCATAAATTCAATTTAGATTTAGCTCCTCCAAGGCTGCTGAAATAAAGAAATAATTAGAAGAAGGAACTTGGTGCTCGTTGGTCAACAAATAATTAGCATGATGGCCCATGTGCTGCTTCTTGTCGCAAAACAAAATTTTGCATAAGTCTTATTGAGTTTTTTTGTTCAACAAAAAATTAGCATGAAGGCCCAAAGGGCTCTTTGCTATAGAAAATAATTAGCATGAGCCCCATTTGCTTTCCGCTTCATAAATTAAGATGTAACACTTCGTAGCTTAAAAAAAATTCATTAAAATGATCCCCATAAGGTTTTTGTTATAAAAATTAGCATAATTCCCATAGTGCCCCTTGTTTATCAAATAATTAGCATGAGGACCCATAGTGCTATAGCCAGGGCCATATTTAGGGTTCATCCTGCCCTAGGCACTATTTGTGTACCCCCCCAACCAATGGCGGAAAGGTGAGTTGAGTGAGCAATCGGGGGGGGGGGGGTTTACACAGCGAGGAATCTCAAATCGGGATGCCCCGGGGACAAGTACCAATCACCAATATAATCAAATTCCTGGTAATTTGTCAGGGGTCTGAAACCAGGAGGCCAGACATACACTTTAACCCCCCCCCCCCCCCCCACATTCATCATTTACAGCCATCCAAAGACAATTCTACGAACGTTCTATCCCTGTCAGGTTTTCCCTACCACCTCTACTAGGTAATGCCATGATCTCCTTCACCATGATGTTAAAAAATACCTGTACAGACGGTACACTATTGAGGGCCAGACAGTATTTGCATAGTTGTTTTAAACCACTGGTTTTCTTCACCAGTTCCGAATCAAAAGTGATAGTAGAATCCTGTTCCCGTAAAAGTATATGTAAGTCCAAAAGTTCCACTTAATCTTCAGGTTGACTGCAGGTTAGAAGTGCCAAATTGTTTTTTAGAAGTATTCTCCTACAAAACAGGACGAGCCCCCCTCCCCGGCGGGAGGATCGTGCGGCAGGGAGGCGGCGGAGAAGGGACCGCTCCTGCAGCGTGCGGCTGCTGGGGCAGCTCAAGTCTAAGCACATCCATGCAGGCTGGATCACTCGGTGCCCACAGGGAGGGAGACAGCAGGGGCGCCTGGTCATGGGCTGAATGCAGGCTTCCCTGGGGATTCATCACAGCCCTCCCTCCTCACTCCAGTATCCTGGTGGGGGGAATAGACAGGGGCACCTCTCCCGATCCCAGATGCATGGGACTTACCTGGATGAGGGGATGAAGGGGCGCAGCTAGAAGAGGAGCTGGATGATGCTCTGGAACCGTCCCCCTATAATTTGCCGTCAGTGGACTCCCAGATGGACGCATACAGGCATGCCTTCTCCTCCTGGGAGGGACCCTGACTCCATCTTATCAGGATCGGGTTCCCCCCGTGGGGCCCAGAACGCCCAGGCGCGGCCGGAGAGGGCGCACGATGTCCCAGTCTCCCAGTATGGGTTTGGATGGAGCCCAGCGGATCCAGGATTGTCCCCTCCGAGATTGATCAGCACTGCATTCATCTCTGCCCACGAGGAAAGATTTCGAGACCTTTATCAACCATGTTGGTCTCGGGGGATCTGCCAGTATGGGTTTGGATGGAGCCCAGCGGATCCAGGATTGTCCCCTCCGAGATTGATCAGCACTGCATTAAGGCCCTTATTTCATCTCTGCCCATGAGGAAAGATTTCAAGACCTCTATCAACCGAATGGAGTCCACTTTCCGGAGATAAATGGACGAAGTATCAAAATCAGTGTCTGAAATAGACAACAGGGTTACCTCTGTGGAGCAAACTCAAGAATCGGTCCTTCAACCTCTAACCACGCTGGACAATAATCAAACCGCCACCGGGAGGGGGTCCAAACGGAGTCCACTCGTCAGATTGCTTCATCAAGACGTGGTGAACAAATAATTAGTAAAATTCCTATTTTGCCCCTTGATATAGCGTCATAGTGCTCAACAATAAAGAACAAGATGGACCACGTTGCTTTTTGCTTCAACAATGTAATTAGCATATGCCTCCTAGCGCACCTTGCTTTAACAAATCATTAGCACGATGGCCTGTAATGATCTTTGCCTCATCAAATTATTTAGAATAAGTGTTAGAAAGATTCAACACGTGATAAAATGAGCTCCTAAGACTTTTGGGATGAACAAATAAAAAAAAAAATAGCAGTCCCATTGTTCTACTTGGTCAACACATTATTAGTATGATGGCCCAGTTTCCTCTTTGCTTAAAGAAATAATAAGCATGAGCTCCAAAGTGTATCTTGTTCTAGCAAAGAATTAGCATGAGCAGTAATTCAAAGTGAGCACCCCAAGGCTTCTGGGATCAACAAATAATTAGCATAAATTCAATTTAGATTTAGCTCCTCCAAGGCTGCTGAGATAAAGAAATAATTAGAAGAAGGAACTTGGTGCTCGTTGGTCAACAAATAATTAGCATGATGGCCCATGTGCTGCTTCTTGTCGCAAAACAAAATTTTGCATAAGTCCTATTGTGTTTTTTTGTTCAACAAAAAATTAGCATGAAGGCCCAATGAGCTCTTTGCTATAGAAAATAATTAGCATGAGCCCCATTTGCTTTCCGCTTCATAAATTAAGATGTAACGCTTCGTAGCTTAAAAAAAATCATTAAAATGATCCCCATAAGGTTTTTGTTATAAAAAAATAATTAGCATAATTCCCATAGTGCCTCTTGTTTATCAAATAATTAGCATGAGGACCCATAGTGCTCTTTGCTATAGCCAGGGCCATATTTAGGGTTCATGCTGCCCTAGGCACTATTTGTGTACCCCCCCAACCAACGGCGGAAAGGTGAGTTGAGTGGGCAATCGAGGGGGGGGGGTTTACACACAGCGAGGAATCTCAAATCTGGATGCCCTGGGGACAAGTACCAATCACCAATATAATCAAATTCCTGGTGATTTGTCAGGGGTCTGAAACCAGGAGGCCAGACATACAATTTAACCCCCCCCCCCCCCCATTCATCATTTACAGCCATCCAAAAACAATTCTACGAACGTCCTATCCCTGTCAGGTTTTCCCTACCGCCTCTACTGGGTAATGCCATGATCTCCTTCACCATGATGTTAAAAAATACCTGTACAGACGGTACACTATTGAGGGCCGGACAGTATTTGCATAGTTGTTTTAAACCACTGGTTTTCTTCACCAGTTCCGAATCAAAAGTGATAGTAGAATCCTGTTCCCATAAAAGTGTATGTAAGTCCAAGAGTGCCACTTAATCTTCAGGTTGATTGCAGGTTAGAAGTGCCAAATTTTTTTTTAGAAGTATTCTCCTACAAAATAGGTAAAGATCTTTGATGAGTACAAATTTATCCGCGTTCCTAGTGGGTGAAACGGAAAGACCATGAGATAGAACTGATATCCCTCCCCGGCGGGAGGATCGTGCGGCAGGGAGGCGGCGGAGAAGGGACCGCTCCTGCGGCGTGCGGCTGCTGGGGCAGCTCAAGTCTAAGCACATCCATGTAGGCTGGATCACTCTGCGCCCCCAGGGAGGGAGACAGCAGGGGCGCCTGGTCATGGGCTGAATGCAGGCTTCCCTGGGGATTCATCACAGCCCTCCCTCCTCACTCCAGTATCCTGGTGGGGGGAATAGACAGGGGCACCTCTCCCGATCCCAGATGCATGGGACTTACCTGGATGAGGGGATGAGGGGGCGCAGCTAGAAGAGGAGCTGGATGATGCTCTGGAACCGTCCCCCTATAATTTGTCGTCGGTGGACTCCCAGATGGGCGCTGGATGGGGGAATACAGGCATGCCTTCTCCTCCTGGGAGGGACCCTGACTCCATCTTATCAGGATCGCCCTGACCCCCCAGGCGCGGCCGGAGAGGGCGCACGATGTCCCAGTCTCCCCGTCCGGGATGACCGCCTCTCCATGTTGGTCTCGGGGATCTGCCAGTATGGGTTTGGATGGAGCCCAGCGGATCCAGGATTGTCCCCTCCGAGATTGATCAGCACTGCATTAAGGCCCTTATTTCATCTCTGCCCACGAGGAAAGATTTCGAGACCTTTATCAACCGAATGGAGTCCACTTTCCGGAGATAAATGGAGGAAGTATCAAAATCAGTGTCTGAAATAGAGAACAGGGTTACCTCTATGGAGCAAACTCAAGATTCGGTCCTTCAACGTCTAACCGCGCTGGACAATAATCATACCGCCACCGGGAGGGGGTCCAAACGGAGTCCACTTGTCAGATTGCTTTATCAAGGAGCTGGATAGAGTGCACAGAGCCGCAGGCCCTAAAAACCCAGACCCGTGCAGGCCGAGGGACATTATTTGCCGAGTACACTTTTACAAGCTGAAAGAAGCCATCATGCGCCAGGCGTGGATCAAAAAAGCCATTACGTTCAAAGGAGCACAGATCGTCCTGCTACTTTTTCTGAAACTATACATTTGTACAAAGATTTATACGGTGGCGAACTTGTACATCTGATTTTGCAGAAGGGATAGTCATATTGGGAGGGGACTTAAATATGCCATTTAACCCGCAAATTGACACCTCTTCTGGCAAATCCTCCATCCCTCTATCCAGACTTAAGAAGCTAAAGTGTATGTTGTCAGACCTCCGGTTGGTTGACATGTCGAGAGCCCTGCACCCGGGTTCTAGAGACTATACGTTCTCTCCAACGCGAACAACTCGTATAGTCGTATAGACTCCTCCTGTTAAGCCACCACGCTATGTCCTGGGATCCACAGGCCAGCATTGGAATTTTCTCTGGTCAGATCACGCCCCAATCTTCCTGTCCTTTGAGTTGCCCGGACTGTACCCAAGTAGCTGGGACTGGCGCCTTAATGATAACTTACTGAAAGACGGGGTCTGCCTGGCAGCGGTTGAAAGCACCATAGAGCATTTCCTATCTGACCATGTAAAAGCGACAGCACTTTCCTCCCCATCCAACGGGAAGCGCTAAAATGCGTTCTAAGAGGTACTCTAATTCAGACTAGATCTAGGCTTAAAAGGGAGAGATCCACTCTGATCAAGCAGACGTTAGCTCAGATCCAAAGCCTAGAACACGATCACAAGCTCTCACCTTCCAACGCCCTATGGCTGGAGTTGAAGAGGACGAGGGGGATACTACAAAGTCTATACAATCAGTGCTACCTGCGACACAGGGACAGGCTGGGAGCTATGCTCTATGAGAGTGCCAACAAGCCAGGCAGATTACTAGCTAGACTACTTCACCCTCGTAGTTCAGCCTCATACATCCCCAGCATTAAATTGCAGGGGGAATTTGAGACCTCCAATCCAGTAAGCATAGCGGGGGCTTTCAGGGATTACTATAGTTCTTTGCATAATCTACCCAGCTCCACCACCAGTGGGGCCAACCCCATTACAAAAGCGGCCGTCCAGGAGTATATTGACATGGAGGGCCCATTGTCGGAGATGGAGGGGCTTCTCTCCTCTGTGTCCCCGTCACCTCATTCCCTCTCCCGGAACAATATTCATACGGGGCCGTTGGGTTTTATCCCGAGATGGGAGGGGGAGCTGGATATGTCCCTCTCTGAAGAGGATCAAGCTAAAATGTTTTACCTAGCGCATAAGGCGGTGGTGGAGGGGGCCGCGCAGGAGAGGAGCTACAAGATTGTCTCCAGATGGTATAGATGCCCATCGGACATCAAGAGATTTGCTCCCCTCTCCTCAGACCGGTGTTGGCGATGCCTTAATGAGGTGGGCGATATGACTCACATTTGGTGGGGTTGCCCAGCCATACGCTCCTTCTGGGATAGGGTGCTGAGCATATATACAGATGCCACCGGAGAATCATATAGCAATTCCCCCCAGTTAACTCTTCTCTCCTTATGGGAGGGACCAGCATCACGTTACAGGATGGATATACTCTGCACAGTATCAGCAGTAATCCCCAGACACTGGAAATCACAAGAGATTCCCTCTTTGCGGGAATGGTTGACAGAACTGGAACGGATTAGGCGGGCAGAGGAACTGATCTGGGGAGATAAGGGGCTCAGGGACAAGTATGCGCTAACCTGGACCTGTTGGGAGAATCTACGGGACTCGGATAGGTTTAAAGACAGGCTCAATCAGCTAGGGTAACGCTGTGATTGCCCCGTATCTTTGGCTAGGTTCTCACGGGAGTTGGTGTGAGGTTTCTCAAGTTACTAAGTCAAGACTAGCCTTCCCTCTTCTCTTTCCCCTTTCCCTCTATCGTCTCTCCTTTCTCTATCCTTGTTAGGTACACCAGGAATCTCTTTGCAGCGGAGTCTCTCTCACCCTCATAACCCAGGCACCCGGGGAGCATTCGGACGGTAGCCGGGCGTGGGGCTTCTTTGTGGTGTGATATGACTCCTATGGTTGTTGTTCTGAACCTTTCTCTGTTAAAACGTCTTTTGGTTTATCGTGTCTTAGATCTTACTCTGTACCGAAACAGGGACTGTTCCCTATGTATTGTTTCCGCTTATATGTTTCAATAAAAACAGATTATACAAAAAAAACTAGAAGAGGCCTATGAGAGTAGAAAGACATTGCTGATGGCCACACCACCCTGAATGTGCCTGATCTCATCTGATCTTGGAAGCTAAGCAGGGACAGGCACGGTCATTACATGGATGGGGGACTGCCTGGGAATACCGGGTGCCGTAAGCTTTTCTTTTGGCCAATAGCAGAAGTCCAGGGGACTTAGAAAAAAACCGTGGGAAATAGAAAAAAAAAGGCCCTTCCACACCAAAAACTAGAAGAGGCCTATGAGAGTATGACTTTGTCAATGGCCACACCACCCTGAATGTGCCTAATCTAGTTAGGTCTTGGAAGCTAAGCAGCTTAGTTCTCGGTCAATACTTGGATGGGGATGCTGGGTGCCGTAAGCTTTTCTTTTGGCCAATAGCAGAGGTCCAGGGGACGTCAGCTATGGCCATACCACCCTGACTGGGAATACCGGCTGCCGTAGGCTTTTCTTTTGGCCAAAAGCAGAGGCCTATGAGAGAAGAAAGACAATGCCTATGGCCACACCACCGTGAATGCACCTGATCTCGTCTGATCTTGGGAACTAAGCAGGGTCGGGCCCGGTCAGTTCTAGGATGGTAGACCGCTGGCGGAAGTCCAGGGGACTATGAGAGTAGATCTTATTGCGTGTAAAATCCCAATTTCTCCTGGTTACAACGGTACCACATATGTATTGGTAGACACCCTTTCCTGCCCAGGAGACTCCCCCAAACTGAAACAGCACTTTAAGAGATTTTTAGATCAAATACAGCCATGCTAAGCACCTTGCAGTTTTTTAATAAAAACAACTCTTTAAGTTTGAAATACCCCCCACAAACTATATATTCTCCGGAAATACACACTTCACGCTTTCTAGGCGTACCAGGCTTGTGGATGTTGCCACAGTTTTCTGGAAGTTCTCCCTCAATGTATTCTTTGGTTACACAGAGCTTCCCTAAAAATGGATAAAAAAGCAGGATCAAAGCCACATTTTCCTAAAAAAAAACTATATGCAAACAAGAAAAAACAAGTTAATCTGAAAAAGCCATATCCTCCGAACAGAACGATACCCAACATGCATAGCTACTGTCAAAAGAAGAGTTGCCTTGGCTACCGTGGCTGATATTTGAGGAGTCAGACGAATTTCGGGATCTGGTGAACGGGCAGGCATACAGGGGACATAATGATTCAGCCCGGAGTAAGGCGAGTCTGAGCTCACAGAGAAAAGTTGAGGATACAGAGACTTAGTACAGAGCCCTCAGGAAAGGGCCCCCCCCTCCCTCCCACCTACCCCCTCTTAGCACCCCCTTACCCCTCACCTCTGTTAGACAACCCACACATACCAGTAATATGCATACCTAATATGTAAAGAATTGTATTATTTAATCTGCTGTGTTCACATGCCTGCATTGTATGCGTTGTCAATTACCCTGTATTGTCTTTTCCTTCTTGCAACAAAACCTAAATAAAGAATATTAAAAAAAAAAAGAAGAGTTGTCAAACACCAAAAAGTAAAGCATGTGCTAAAATTTGCTTGAAAATTTTAGCTCTGCAGACAAAGTGCGCACCTTGCGCTTTTTCTACCAAAACAACCATTTACATTTGGAATACCCCCCACAAACCATACATTCCTTGAAAGTAGACATGATAAGCTTTCTAAGCGTACCCAGCATGTTGTAGTGGGCCCATCTTTCTGAAAGTAATCCCTCAAAGAATTCTTTGGTCGCACAGGGTTCCCTTAAAAAATGTATAATAAAGCAGAATAAAAAATGAGTTTTCCTAAAATATCAATGTGCAAACAAGAAAAAACAAGCTAAATCTAAAAGCGCAAGGTCCCCCGAGCAGAACGATACCCAACATGCATAGGTACTTTTAACCCTTTTAACAGCCAGCCTACTTGAGGTTTTGTCACCCTCTCTTGACAGGTCATTTTTAACTATTTTGCGCTATGCTTAACTGTGATTTTTGCAGGTATTTCCAGGAAAATGATATATTTTATTTTTGCGGCAGAGTTTAGGCTTTAACATGAAATGTCTTGTTGTAATTTTTTTGCTGTTTTTTAAAATATATTTGAGTAAATTAAACAAAACAAAATAAAATTTTAGAAAATTGTCTCCTTTATTTCAAATAAAACCTTTTTTTTTTTAAAAGAAAACCATATTGCATGTGAAAGCCCCATTTCTCCCGATTACAACGGTACCACATATGTATCGGTAGCCCCCCGTTACTGTTAAGAAGACCCCCCAAAATGAAATGAACACTTTATAACATCTAAAAATAAAATACAACTACAATCCACACTATAATGGGTTAAATCAAGAAAAAAATTGGCATGGGGTTCCCCTTCCAAGGGGGGGGGGGGGTAATCCCCTTTTTTAAAAAAAATGTAAGGGTTAAAAACCCCTGAAAATTCCCATAAAAATGACATGGGGTCCCCCCTACCCAGCCAAACCAGCCCGGGGATCAGCTATGGAGGGCTTGTAGAACAGGGCGCAGGGGCCAGCTTTGGTGGCCCCCCACCCTGCCAAGTACAAGCCCGCACCGCCTAAATCAGCCCGGGCCCTTCTGCCCCCCCTGGGCTTCGGGGAGGCAGGTAATAGCGGGGCCGGGGTTAATGGCAAGTCACCCGCTAGCCACAGGTGACTTGACAGCCCCCCAGCCTTGTGAACTGGTATAGGGGTTTCATGGACTTCTTACAAGTTCACAGTGGACCAACACCCAGGACTGATCGGCCCGGGAATCTATAAGATTCCCAGACCGTTCTATTCCCTCCCCCGGGGCATCCAAAATCGGAACACCCGCTACCACTTACCTGAACCTGAATCCCGGTCCTACGGCACATGCGCGGCTGCATCCCCGCTATCCCTCTAGCAGGGCGTGTGCCCGCGCTGGCTATTTATGAATGGCCGGCGCGGGCACGCTCCCTGTTAGAGGGAAGTGGGGGATGCGGTCTCCAGCACGCTCAGAGTGGCTGAGCTTAGACGTCTCTTAGGCGTCCATAACTCAGCCGCTCTGAGCGCGCTGATTGGACGAGTGGCCGTGCATGCACCATAGGATTGGGGTGAGATGAGTTATTGTGGGCGATTGGGGGGGTTTCCCACAACGGGCATCCCCCATCGGGATGCCCCAGGGGAAAGGACCAATACCCAGGATAGTCAAAATCCTGGGTGTTGGTCCACTTTAAATGTAAAAAAAAACACAAACACACCACAAAATGCTGGAAGCATTTTATACCTGCTGTGTAACAGGACATAAGCGGTTAATTAAAAAAAAATTGACATAGGGTCCCCCCTCCCGGGGGGGCATTTTATTTTGGAATTTGGGTTAAAAACCCTTAAAAATCCCCCAAAATATGACGTAGGGTCCCCCCCTACCCAGCATTACCGGCCCAGGCCAGCTATGGGGGCTTGTAGAACAGGGCGCAGGTGGCCCCTGGCCCTGCAGGCTACTAGCCCACATAGCCACTAAGTGGCCCGGGCCCTTCTGCCACCCCTGGCCATTGGGGAGGCAGGTAATGGGGGGGCTGGGGGTTAATGGCAAGTCACCCACTAGCCGCAGGTGACTTGCCAGACCCAGAGCCTTGTGAACTGGTATAAGGGGTCTCATGGGCCCCTTACCAGTTCACAAAGGGTTAACTGTAAAAAAAACACACCACACAAAAGTATTTTATAAAAAAAAAAATGTTCTTACTGTACTCACTGTCCCTCGCCACTGTGCTGACAGATGCCGGTGATCGGCCGGTGATCGGCATTCAGAGAAGGGGGAGGCAGGAGATCAGAGGATCTCCTGCCACCTCCTTCCCCGGGCACCGATCACTGATCGGGGCCGGGATGACGTCATTAGCCACGCCCCAAAAGGGGCGGGGCTTAGCTGCAAGATGGCGGCTGCCGTCGGAGGAGCAGAGGGGAGAGAGCCTCCCATTCTCTCTCCTGAAGATTGGTAAGTCCTGGGGGGGGATCGGAGGCCCCCCAGGTGAAGAGGAGGGACAGCGGGAGCCAGCGCACACGCAGGTAAGTGAATGTCATTTTTTTTTTTTTACAGTTAGCAGCTGCTGCTGCCAAAGCGGGGGGGGCTATACTGGGGGCTCTCCTGGAGCCATCCGAGCTCCCACGGGGGATCGGATGGCACCAAATTAAAGAGGAGACCCGGCCGGATCCAACGAGGGGTCAGGTGAGTATTTTTTATTTTTATTTTTTTAACTACCAGCGGGGAAAGTCAAGCACGTATTGGTAGACACCCTTTCCTGCCCAGGAGACTCCCCCAAACTGAAACAGCACTTTAAGAGATTTTTAGATCAAATACAGCCATGCTAAGCACCTTGCAGTTTTTTAATAAAAACAACCCTTTAAAGTTTGAAATACCCCCCACAAACTATATATTCTCCGGAAATATACACTTCACGCTTTCTAGGCGTACCAGGCTTGTTGATGTTGCCACAGTTTTCTGGAAGTTCTCCCTCAATGTATTCTTTGGTTACACAGAGCTTCCCTAAAAATGGATAAAAAAAGCAGGATCAAAGCCACATTTTCCTAAAAAAAAAAACTATATGCAAACAAGAAAAAAACAAGTTAATCTGAAAAAGCAACATCCTCCGAACAGAACGATACCCCACATGCATAGCTACTGTCAAAAGAAGAGTTGCCTTGGCTACCGTGGCTGATATTTGAGGAGTCAGACGAATTTCGGGATCTGGTGAACGGGCAGGCATACAGGGGACATAATGATTCTGCCCAGAGTAAGGTGAGTCTGAGCTCACAGAGAAAAGTTGAGGATACAGAGACTTAGTACAGAGCCCTCAGGAAAGGGCCCCCCCTCCCTCCCACCTACCCCCTGTGCATCCCCTCCCCCTCTTAGCACCCCCTTACCCCTCACCTCTGTTAGACAACCCACACACACCAGTAATATGCATACCTAATATGTAAAGAATTGTATTATTTAATCTGCTGTGTTCACATGCCTGCATTGTATGCGTTGTCAATTACCCTGTATTGTCTTTTCCTTCTTGCAACAAAACCTAAATAAAGAATATTAAAAAAAAAAAAGAAGAGTTGCCAAACACCAAAAAGTAAAGCATGTGCTAAAATTTGCTTGAAAATTTTAGCTCTGCAGACAAAGTGCGCACCTTGTGCTTTTTCTACCAAAACAACCATTTACATTTGGAATACCCCCCACAAACCATACATTCCTTGAAAGTAGACATGATAAGCTTTCTAAGCGTACCCAGCATGTTGTAGTGGGCCCATCTTTCTGAAAGTAATCCCTCAAAGAATTCTTTGGTCGCACAGGGTTCCCTTAAAAAATGTATAATAAAGCAGAATAAAAAATGAGTTTTCCTAAAATATCAATGTGCAAACAAGAAAAAACAAGCTAAATCTAAAAGCGCAAGGTCCCCCGAGCAGAACGATACCCAACATGCATAGGTACTTTTAACAGCCAGCCTACTTGAGGTTTTGTCACCCTCTCTTGACAGGTCATTTTTAACTATTTTGCGCTATGCTTAACTGTGATTTTTGCAGGTATTTCCAGGAAAATGATATATTTTATTTTTGCGGTAGAGTTTAGGCTTTAACATGAAATGTCTTGTTTGTAATTTTTTTGCTGCTTTTTTAAAATATTAAAGTAGTATTAGAGTAAATTAAACAAAACAAAATAAAATTTTGGAAAATTGTCTCCTTTATATCAAATAAAACCTTTTTTTTTGTGTTTTAAAGAAAACCATATTGCATGTGAAAGCCCCATTTCTCCCGATTACAATGGTACCACATATGTATCGGTAGCCCCCCGTTACTGTTCAGAAACCCCCCCCAAACTGAAAAGAACACTTTATAACATGTAAAAATAAAATACAACTACAATCCACACTATAAAGGGTTAAATCAAGAAGAAAATTGGCATGGGGTTCCCCTTCCGGGGGGGGGGGGGTAATCCCCTTTTTTAAAAAAAAATTAAGGGTTAAAAACCCCTGAAAATTCCCATAAAAATGACATGGGGTCCCCCCTACCCAGCCAAACCAGCCCGGGGATCAGCTATGGAGGGCTTGTAGAACAGGGCGCAGGGGCCAGCTTTGGTGGCCCCCCACCCTGTCAAGTACAAGCCCGCACCGCCTAAATCAGCCCGGGCCCTTCTGCCCCCCCTGGGCTTCGGGGAGGCAGGTAATAGCGGGGCCGGGGTTAATGGCAAGTCACCCGCTAGCCACAGGTGACTTGACAGCCCCCCAGCCTTGTGAACTGGTATAGGGGTTTCATGGACTTCTTACAAGTTCACAATGGGTTAAAGTGGACCAACACCCAGGACTGATCGGCCCGAGAATCTATAAGATTCCCAGACCGTTCTATTCCCTCCCCCGCGGCATCCAAAATCGGAACACCCGCTACCACTTACCTGAACCTGAATCCCGGTCCTACGGCACATGCGCGGCTGCATCCCCGCTATCCCTCTAGCAGGGTGTGTGCCCACGCTGGCTATTTATGAATGGCCGGCGCGGGCACGCTCCCTGTTAGAGGGAAGTGGGGGATGCGGTCTCCAGCACGCTCAGAGTGGCTGAGCTTAGACGTCTCTTAGACGTCCATAACTCAGCCGCTCTGAGCGCGCTGATTGGACGAGTGGCCGCGCATGCACCATAGGATTGGGGTGAGATGAGTTATTGGGGGGGTTTCCCACAGGGGGAAAGGACCAATACCCAGGATAGTCAAAGTCCTGGGTGTTGGTCCACTTTAAATGTAAAAAAAAACACAAACACACCACAAAATGCTGAAAGCATTTTATACCTGCTGTGAAACAGGACATAAGCGGTTAATTAAAAAAAAAATTGACATAGGGTCCCCCCTCCCGGGAGGGGGGGGGCATTTTATTTTGGAATTTGGGTTAAAAATCCTTAAAAATCCCCCAAAATATGACGTAGGGTCCCCGCTACCCAGCATTACCGACCCAGGCCAGCTATGGGGGCTTGTAGAACAGGGCGCAGGTGGCCCCTGGCCCTGCAGGCTACTAGCCCACATAGCCACTAAGTGGCCCGGGCCCTTCTGCCACCCCTGGCCATTGGGGAGGCAGGTAATGGGGGGGCTGGGGGTTAATGGCAAGTCACCCACTAGCCGCAGGTGACTTGCCAGACCCAGAGCCTTGTGAACTGGTATAAGGGGTCTCATGGGCCCCTTACCAGTTCACAAAGGGTTAACTGTAAAAAAAAACCACACCACACAAAAGTATTTTATAAAAAAAAAAAAAATGTTCTTACTGTACTCACCTCCGATTGTAAGCTCTTGTCCCTCGCCACTGTGCTGACAGATGCCGGTGATCAGCCGGTGATGCCGGTGATCGGCATTCAGAGAAGGGGGAGGCAGGAGATCAGAGGATCTCCTGCCACCTCCTTCCCCGGGCACCGATCACTGATCGGGGCCGGGATGACATCATTAGCCACGCCCCCAAAGGGGCGGGGCTTAGCTGCAAGATGGCGGCTGCCGTCGGAGGAGCAGAGGGGAGAGAGCCTCCCATGCTCTCTCCTGAAGATTGGTAAGTCCTGGGGGGGGTTTGGAGGCCCCCCAGGTGAAGAGGAGGGACAGCGGGAGCCAGCGCACATGCAGGTAAGTGAATGTCATTTTTTTTTTTTTTTACAGTTAGCAGCTGCTGCTGCCAAAGCGGTGGGGGGGGGCCTATACTGGGGGCTCTCCTGGAGCCATCCGAGCTCCCACGGGGGATCGGATGGCACCAAATTAAAGAGGAGACCCGGCCGGAGGGGTCAGGTGAGTATTTTTTATTTTTATTTTTTTAACTACCAGCGGGGAAAGTCAAGCACCTACGGGCTTGGCACTTAATAAAAAATGTAAGTTTGTCAATAAAATTTTATTGCGTGCGAAACCCCAATTTCTCCCGGTCACAGCGGTACCACATATGTATTGGTAGACACCCTTTCCTTGCCCAGGAGACTCCCCCAAACTGAAACAGAGCTTTAGGAGATTTTCAGATAAAATACAACTGCGCTACGTGCGCCTTGCAGTTTTTCCGGAAAAACAACCCTTTACATTTGAAATACTCCCACCAAACTATATATTCTCTGGAATTACACGTCTCAAGCTTTCTAGGTGTACCAAGCTTGTTTATGTGGGCTTAGTTTTCTAGAAGTAATCCTGTGAAGAATTCTTAGGTTGCACAGGGTTTCCCTAAAAAAATCACTTTATAACACTTACAAATAAAATACTACTATCCACACTATAAACATAAGGGGTTCATTAAAAAAAAATGACATTGGAATTTGGGTTAAAAACACTTAAAACTCTCCCAAAAATGATATGGGGTCCCCCTTACCCATCATAACCAGCCCTGGACCAGCTATGGAACAAGGTGCAGGGACCAGCTTTGGTGGCCCCCCACCCTGCAGGCGACAAGCTCACATAGCCATGGCCCGGGCTTTTCTGCCCCCCCCTGGGCTTTTGGGGAGGCAGGTAATTGGGGTGCTGGGGGTTAATGGCAAGTCACCCGCTAGACTTGCCAGCCCCCAGCCCTGTGAACTGGTATAGGGATTTTATGGACCCCTTATCAGTTCACAAGGGGTTAAAAGAATAAATAAAAACACACAAAATAAAAAAAAATGACATTTATTAACTTTTTTCTACTTTACTCACCTCCGATCCTCTGCCCCCTGGCGATCTCCGATGACAGCTGACAGTCTGCTCGGGAGCTGACAGAGCCTGGGGGGGGGCGATCACAGCCCTCTCCCCCTCCCCACCTCTCTCCTCCAAGTACCCAAGCAGACTGATTCAGAGTCTCGCGTGTCGGTATTAAGAAGCCGGCTGCTGGTGACATCACAATGATGTCACATGGCCCCACCCCCAGGGGCAGGGCTAGCAGACCCAATCCAGAAAGTGGGGGGGAGGGTGATTTCTCACTCTCAACTCACCACGGAAGAGCCTGGGGAGGCCTCCCCAGTGAAGAGGAGACCCGTTGGGAGGCAACGCGGCCTCAGGTTAGTAAATGTCATTTTAAATTTTTTTTTTTACAGTTAGCAGCTGCTGCTGCCGAACCGGGGGGGGGGGGCTCTCCTGGAGCCATCCGAGCCCCCCACGGGGCGCACGATGTCCCAGTCTCCCTGTCCGGGATGACCGCCTCTCCATGTTGGTCTCGGGGATCTGCCAGTATGGGTTTGGATGGAGCCCAGCGGATCCAGGATTGTCCCCTCCGAGAGTGATCAGCACTGCATTAAGGCCCTTATTTCATCTCTGCCCACGAGGAAAGATTTCGAGACCTTTATCAACCGAATGGAGTCCACTTTCCGGAGATAAATGGACGAAGTATCAAAATCAGTGTCTGAAATAGACAACAGGGTTACCTCTGTGGAGCAAACTCAAGAATCGGTCCTTCAACGTCTAACCGCGCTGGACAATAATCATACCGCCACCGGGAGGGGGTCCAAATGGAGTCCACTTGTCAGATTGCTTCATCAAGACGTGGTAAACAAATAATTAGTAAAATTCCTATTTTGCCCCTTGATATAGCGTCATAGTGCTCAGCTGTGTAGAGAAAGGAGAGACGATAGAGGGAAAGGGGAAAGAGAGGGAAGGATAGTCTTGACTCCACTCCCCACCTAGTAACTTGACAAACCTCACACCAACTCCCGTAAGAACCTAGCCCCAGATACGGGGCAATCACAGCGTTACCCTAGCTGATTGAGCCTGTCTTTAAACCTATCCGAGTCCCGTAGATTCTCCCAACAGGTCCAGGTTAGCGCATACTTGTCCCTGAGCCCCTTATCTCCCCAGATCAGTTCCTCTGCCCGCCTAATCTGTTCCAGTTCTGTCAACCATTCCCGCAATGGAATCTCTTGTGATTTCCAGTGTCTGGGGATCACTGCTGATACTGTGCAGAGTATATCCATCCTGTAACGTGATGCTGGTCCCTCCCATAAGGAGAGAAGAGTTAACTGGGGGGAATTGCTGATTGATTTTCCGGTGGCACCTGTAAATATGCTCAGCACCCTATCCCAGAAGGAGCGTATGGCTGGGCAACCCCACCAAATGTGAGTCATATCGCCCACCTCATTAAGGCATCGCCAACACCGGTCTGAGGAGAGGGGAGCAAATCTCTTGATGTCCGATGGGCATCTATACCACCTGGAGACTATCTTGTAGCTCCTCTCCTGCGCGGCCCCCTCCACCACCGCCTTATGCGCTAGGTAAAACATTTTAGCTTGATCCTCTTCAGAGAGGGACATATCCAGCTCCCCCTCCCATCTCGGGATAAAACCCAACGGCCCCGTATGAATATTGTTCCGGGAGAGGGAATGAGGTGACGGGGACGCAGAGGAGAGAAGCCCCTCCATCTCCGACAACGGGCCCTGTCAATATACTCCTGGACGGCCGCTTTTGTAGTGGGGTTGGCTGGTGGTGGAGCTGGGTAGATTATGCAAAGAACTATAGGAATCCCTGAAAGCCCCCGCTATGCTCACTGGATTGGAGGTCTCAAATTCCCCCTGCAATTTAATGCTGGGGATGTATGAGGCTGAACTACGAGGGTGAAGTAGTCTAGCTAGTAATCTGCCTGGCTTGTTGGCACTCTCATAGAGCATAGCTCCCAGCCTGTCCCTGTGTCGCAGGTAGCACTGATTGTATAGACTTTGTAGTATCCCCCTCGTCCTCTTCAACTCCAGCCATAGGGCGTTGGAAGGTGAGAGCTTGTGATCGTGTTCTAGGCTTCGGATCTGAGAATCATTTGGCACGAGAGACCCGGGACGGTTCCCGGAGCGCAATGCAGATTGTATCTAGCTCATACTGTTTGTGGTAACTTGTTCCAATACGAGCGATATGGTTTGCCACAACCTCTTTTTTGATAAAAACTGGCCCGAGAGCACAACCCTCAGAGGTATATCTTCTATTAGTCGCTGCAGTGGTATTAGGAAGACAATTGTAGAAATTTGGAAGTTAACGTGACCTTTTAGATTAGGCACCATACATGTTCCGCAGATTTCGTCCCATGTTCAGTGAGGCCACCTTAGTTTTTTGTACTTTATTTGAGTTTGTTTAATGACTTTAATTTACAAGTTGCTTTTTCTGAATCTAATTCTTGACAACAGACAACTGTTTGTAATAACATACGTTTAATTTGTTCTAGTACGAGCGATATTTTAGCAACAACCTCCTTTTTGATTAAATAAAACATACTGACCCAAGAGCACAACCCTTAGAAAGCAAAGCGAAATACCTCAGAGAGTTATCAATATTATATCTTCTATTAATCACTGCAGTGGTATTAGGGAGACAAATGGAGAAAATGTGGCAGTTAACGTGACCTTTTAGGTTAGGCAACATATATGTTGCGCAGGTTTCATCCCAAGTTCAGTAGGGACACCTTATTTTGTTTTACTTTACTTGAGTTTGTTTTATTGACTTTAATTAACAAGTTGCTGTTTCTAACGCTACAGCTCTGAATCTAATTCTTGACAACAGTTCATACTATTTGTGGTAGCATAAGTTTAATTTGTTCCAGTAAGAGCGATTTGTTAAGCAACAACCTCTTTTTTGATAAAAAAAAAAAACATACTGGCCCAAGAGTAAAGCAGAAAATAACTCAGAGGTATCAGAGTTATATCTTCTATTAATCACTGCAGTGGTATTAGGAAGACAATTGGAGAAAATATGGAAGTTAACGTGACCTTAAACTGGGCAACATACAGGTAGCTCAGGTTTCATCCGATGTTCAGTGGGTCCACCTTATCTTGGTGCACTATAGTTGAGTTTGTTGTAAAAAAAAGGCGGCCTTTCCCAAACGGTGCTACAGGACCAGATTCAATCAGCACTTAATCAGACTTTATATTGAAGGGCCCGCATGAGTCCCGTTTGCTTCCTATGTCTTACTGCATGCAGCTAACAGACAAGCCAAGCCATATTTTCTCAGATTAATCCAGAAACAATGAATCATTTGGCACGAGAGACCCGGGACGGTTCCCGGAGCGCATTGCAGATTGTATCTAGCTCATACTGTTTGTGGTAACTTGTTCCAGTACGAGTTTTGCAACAACATCTTTTTTTCATAAAAACTGGTCCGAGAGCACAACCCTTAGAAAGCAGCGAAATACCTCAGATTTATATCTTCGAATAGTCCCTGCAGTGGTATTAGGAAGACAATTGGAGAACATTTGGAAGTTAACGTGACCTTTTTTGATAAAAAAAACATACCTGCCCAAGAGCACAACCCTTAGAAAGCAAAGCGAAATACCTCAGAGAGTTATCAATGTTATATCTTCTATTATTCACTGCAGTGGTATTAGGAAGACAAATGGAGAAAATGTGGCCGTTAACTTTACCTTTTAGATTAGGCAACATATATGTTGCGCAGGTTTCATCCCATGTTCAGTAGGGACACCTTATTTTGTTGTACTTTATTTGAGTTTGTTTTATTGACTTTAATTAACAAGTTGCTGTTTCTTTCGCTACAGCACTAAATCTAATTCTTGACAACAGTTCATACTATTTGTGGTAACATAAGTTTAAGTTGTTTCCAGTACGAGCGATATGTTAAAACAACAACCTCTTTTTTGATAAAAAAAAAACATACTGGCCCAAGAGCACAACCCATATAAAGCAGCAAAATAACTCAGAGGTATCAGAGTTATATCTTCTATTAATCACTGCAGTAATATTAGGAAGACAATTGGAGAAAATTTGGAAGTTAACGTGACCTTTTAGATTGGGCAAACATACAGATAACGCAGGTTTCATCCGATGTTCAGTAGGTCCACCTTATCTTGGTGCACTATAAGTTGAGTTTGTTGTAAAAAATAGGCGGCCTTTCCCAAACGGTGTTACAGTACCAGATTCAATCAGCACTTAATCAGACTTTAGATCGAAGGGCCCGCATGAGTCCCGTTTGCTTCCTATGTCTTACTGCATGCAGCTAACAGACAAGCCAAGCCATATTTTCTCAGATGAATCCAGAAACAATGAATCATTTGGCACGAGAGACCCGGGACGCTTCCCGGAGCGCATTGCAGGATTGTATCAAGCTCATACTGGTTGTGGTAACGATCCAGAACGAGCGATATGGTTTTGCAACAACCTCTTTTTTTATAAAAACTGGCCCGATAGCACAACCCTTAGAAAGCAGCGAAATACCTCAGATTTATATCTTCGAATAGTCCCTGCAGTGGTATTAGGAAGACAATTGGAGAACATTTGGAAGTTAACGTGACCTTTTAGAATAGGCAACATACATCTTCCGCAGGTTTCGTCCCATGTTCAGTGGGGCCACCTTATTTTGATGTATTTTATTTGAGTTTGTTTAACGACTTTAATTTACAAGTTGCTGTTTCTAACGCTACAGCTCTGAATCTAATTCTTGACAACAGACAACTGTTTGTAATAACATAAGTTTAATTTGTTCTAGTACGAGCGATATGTTAGCAACAACCTCTTTTTTGATAAAAAAAAAACATACCTGCCCAAGAGCACAACCCTTAGAAAGCAAAGCGAAATACCTCAGAGAGTTATCAATGTTATATCTTCTATTATTCACTGCAGTGGTATTAGGAAGACAAATGGAGAAAATGTGGCCGTTAACGTGACCTTTTAGATTAGGCAACATACATCTTCCGCAGGTTTCGTCCCATGTTCAGTGGGGCCACCTTATTTTGTTGTACTTTATTTGAGTTTGTTTAATGACTTTAATTTACAAGTTTCTGTTTCTAACGCTACAGCTCTGAATCTAATTCTTGACAACAGACAACTGTTTGTAATAACATAAGTTTAATTTTTTTCTAGTACGAGCGATATGTTAGTAACAACCTCTTATGTTAGCAACAACCTCTTTTTTGATAAAAAAAAAAAAAACATACCTGCCCAAGAGCACAACCTTTAGAAAGCAAAGCGAAATACCTCAGAGAGTTATCAATGTTATATCTTCTATTAATCACTGCAGTGGTATTAGGAAGACAAATGGAGAAAATGTGGCAGTTAACGTGACCTTTTAGATTAGGTAACATATATGTTGCGCAGGTTTCATCCCATGTTCAGTAGGGACACCTTATTTTGTTATACTTTATTTTAGTTTGTTTTATTGACTTTAATTTACAAGTTGCTGTTTCTAACGCTACAGCTCTGAATCTAATTCTTGACAACAGACAACTGTTTGTAATAACATAAGTTTAATTTGTTCTAGTACGAGCGATATGTTAGCAACAACCTCTTTTTTGATAAAAAAAAAAACATGCCTGCCCAAGAGCACAACCCTTAGAAAGCAAAGCGAAATACCTCAGAGAGTTATCAATGTTATATCTTCTATTATTCACTGCAGTGGTATTAGGAAGACAAATGGAGAAAATGTGGCTGTTAACGTGACCTTTTAGATTAGGCAACATACATCTTCCGCAGGTGTCGTCCCATGTTCAGTGGGGCCACTTTATTTTGTTGTACTTTATTTGAGTTTGTTTAATGACTTTAATTTACAAGTTGCTGTTTCTAACGCTACAGCTCTGAATCTAATTCTTGACAACAGACAACTGTTTGTAATAACATAAGTTTAATTTTTTTCTAGTACGAGCGATATGTTAGTAACAACCTCTTAAGTTAGCAACAACCTCTTTTTTGATAAAAAAAAAAAAAACATACCTGCCCAAGAGCACAACCTTTAGAAAGCAAAGCGAAATACCTCAGAGAGTTATCAATGTTATATCTTCTATTAATCACTGCAGTGGTATTAGGAAGACAAATGGAGAAAATGTGGCAGTTAACGTGACCTTTTAGATTAGGCAACATATATGTTGCGCAGGTTTCATCCCATGTTCAGTAGGGACACCTTATTTTGTTGTACTTTATTTTAGTTTGTTTTATTGACTTTAATTAACAAGTTGCTGTTTCTAACGCTACAGCTCTGAATCTAATTCTTGACAACAGTTCATACTATTTGTGGTAACCTAAGTTTAATTTGTTTCCAGTACGAACGATATGTTAAGCAACAACCCTTAGAAAGCAGCGAAATACCTCAGATTTATATCTTCGAATAGTCCCTGCAGTGGTATTAGGAAGACAATTGGAGAACATTTGGAAGTTAACGTGACCTTTTAGATTAGGCAACATACATCTTCCGCAGGTTTCGTCCCATGTTCAGTGGGGCCACCTTATTTTGATGTATTTTATTTGAGTTTGTTTAATGACTTTAATTTACAAGTTGCTGTTTCTAACGCTACAGCTCTGAATCTAATTCTTGACAACAGACAACTGTTTGTAATAACATAAGTTTAATTTGTTCTAGTACGAGCGATATGTTAGCAACAACCTCTTTTTTGATAAAAAAAAAAAAAAACATACCTGCCCAAGAGCACAACCTTTAGAAAGCAAAGCGAAATACCTCAGAGAGTTATCAATGTTATATCTTCTATTATTCACTGCAGTGGTATTAGGAAGACAAATGGAGAAAATGTGGCAGTTAACGTGACCTTTTAGATTAGGCAACATATATGTTGCGCAGGTTTCATCCCATGTTCAGTAGGGACACCTTATTTTGTTATACTTTATTTTAGTTTGTTTTATTGACTTTAATTAACAAGTTGCTGTTTCTAACGCTACAGCTCTGAATCTAATTCTTGACAACAGTTCATACTATTTGTGGTAACCTATGTTTAATTTGTTTCCAGTACGAACGATATGTTAAGCAACAACCGATGTTCACCTTCTCTTGGTGCACTATAGTTGAGTTTGTTGTAAAAAATAGGCGGCCTTTCCCAAACGGTGTTACAGTACCAGATTCAATCAGCACTTAATCAGACTTTACATCGAAGCGCCCGCATGAGTCACGTTTGCTTCCTATGTCTTACTGCATGCTGCTAACAGACAAGCCAAGCCATATTTTCTCAGATGAATCCAGAAACAATGAATCATTTGGCACGAGAGACCCGGGACGCTTCCCGGAGCGCATTGCAGTTTGTACCACAAGCTCATACTGGTTGTGGTAACGATCCAGTACGAGCGATATGGTTTTGCAACAACCTCTTTTTTTTATAAAAACTGGCCCGAGAGCACAACCCTTAGAAAGCAGCGAAATACCTCAGATTTATATCTTCGAATAGTCCCTGCAGTGGTATTAGGAAGACAATTGGAGAACATTTGGAAGTTAACGTGACCTTTTAGATTAGGCAACATACATCTTCCGCAGGTTTCGTCCCATGTTCAGTGGGGCCACCTTATTTAATGTGGCCGTTAACGTGACCTTTTAGATTAGGCAACATATATGTTGCGCAGGTTTCATCCCATGTTCAGTAGGGACACCTTATTTTGTTGTACTTTATTTGAGTTTGTTTTATTGACTTTAATTAACAAGTTGCTGTTTCTAACGCTACAGCTCTGAATCTAATTCTTGACAACAGTTCATACTATTTGTGGTAACATAAGTTTAATTTGTTTCCAGTACGAGCGATATGTTAAACAACAACCCTTAGAAAGCAGCGAAATACCTCAGATTTATATCTTCGAATAGTCCCTGCAGTGGTATTAAGAAGACAATTGGAGAACATTTGGAAGTTAACGTGACCTTTTAGATTAGGCAACATACATCTTCCGCAGGTTTCGTCCCATGTTCAGTGGGGCCACCTTATTTCTATGTATTTTATTTGAGTTTGTTTAATGACTTTAATTTACAAGTTGCTGTTTCTAACGCTACTGCTCTGAATCTAATTCTTGACAACAGACAACTGTTTGTAATAACATAAGTTTAAGTTGTTCTAGTACGAGCGATATGTTAGCAACAACCTCTTTTTTGATAAAAAAAAACATGCCTGCCCAAGAGCACAACCCTTAGAAAGCAAAGCAAAATACCTCAGAGAGTTATCAATGTTATATCTTCTATTATTCACTGCAGTGGTATTAGGAAGACAAATGGAGAAAATGTGGCCGTTAACGTGACCTTTTAGATTAGGCAACATACATCTTCCGCAGGTTTCGTCCCATGTTCAGTGGGGCCACCTTATTTTGTTGTACTTTATTTGAGTTTGTTTAATGACTTTAATTTACAAGTTGCTGTTTCTAACGCTACAGCTCTGAATCTAATTCTTGACAACAGACAACTGTTTGTAATAACATAAGTTTAATTTTTTTTTAGTACGAGCGATATGTTAGTATCAAACCTCTTTTTTGATAAAAAAAAACAAAACATACCTGCCCAAGAGCACAACCTTTAGAAAGCAAAGCGAAATACCTCAGAGAGTTATCAATGTTATATCTTCTATTAATCACTGCAGTGGTATTAGGAAGACAAATGGAGAAAATGTGGCAGTTAACGTGACCTTTTAGATTAGGCAACATATATGTTGCGCAGGTTTCATCCCATGTTCAGTAGGGACACCTTATTTTGTTATACTTTATTTTAGTTTGTTTTATTGACTTTAATTAACAAGTTGCTGTTTCTAACGCTACAGCTCTGAATCTAATTCTTGACAACAGTTCATACTATTTGTGGTAACCTAAGTTTAATTTGTTTCCAGTACGAACGATATGTTAAGCAACAACCGATGTTCACCTTCTCTTGGTGCACTATAGTTGAGTTTGTTGTAAAAAATAGGCGGCCTTTCCCAAACGGTGTTACAGTACCAGATTCAATCAGCACTTAATCAGACTTTATATCGAAGCGCCCGCATGAGTCCCGTTTGCTTCCTATGTCTTACTGCATGCTGCTAACAGACAAGCCAAGCCATATTTTCTCAGATGAATCCAGAAACAATGAATCATTTGGCACGAGAGACCCGGGACGCTTCCCGGAGCGCATTGCAGTTTGTACCACAAGCTCATACTGGTTGTGGTAACGATCCAGTACGAGCGATATGGTTTTGCAACAACCTCTTTTTTTTATAAAAACTGGCCCGAGAGCACAACCCTTAGAAAGCAGCGAAATACCTCAGATTTATATCTTCGAATAGTCCCTGCAGTGGTATTAGGAAGACAATTGGAGAACATTTGGAAGTTAACGTGACCTTTTAGATTAGGCAACATACATCTTCCGCAGGTTTCGTCCCATGTTCAGTGGGGCCACCTTATTTAATGTGGCCGTTAACGTGACCTTTTAGATTAGGCAACATATATGTTGCGCAGGTTTCATCCCATGTTCAGTAGGGACACCTTATTTTGTTGTACTTTATTTGAGTTTGTTTTATTGACTTTATTGACTTTAATTAACAAGTTGCTGTTTCTAACGCTACAGCTCTGAATCTAATTCTTGACAACAGTTCATACTATTTGTGGTAACATAAGTTTAATTTGTTTCCAGTACGAGCGATATGTTAAGCAACAACCCTTAGAAAGCAGCGAAATACCTCAGATTTATATCTTCGAATAGTCCCTGCAGTGGTATTAGGAAGACAATTGGAGAACATTTGGAAGTTAACGTGACCTTTTAGATTAGGCAACATACATCTTCCGCAGGTTTCGTCCCATGTTCAGTGGGGCCACCTTATTTTGATGTATTTTATTTGAGTTTGTTTAATGACTTTAATTTACAAGTTGCTGTTTCTAACGCTACAGCTCTGAATCTAATTCTTGACAACAGACAACTGTTTGTAATAACATAAGTTTAATTTTTTTCTAGTACGAGCGATATGTTAGTATCAAACCTCTTTTTTGATAAAAAAAAACAAAACATACCTGCCCAAGAGCACAACCTTTAGAAAGCAAAGCGAAATACCTCAGAGAGTTATCAATGTTATATCTTCTATTAATCACTGCAGTGGTATTAGGAAGACAAATGGAGAAAATGTGGCAGTTAACGTGACCTTTTAGATTAGGCAACATATATGTTGCGCAGGTTTCATCCCATGTTCAGTAGGGACACCTTATTTTGTTATACTTTATTTTAGTTTGTTTTATTGACTTTAATTAACAAGTTGCTGTTTCTAACGCTACAGCTCTGAATCTAATTCTTGACAACAGTTCATACTATTTGTGGTAACCTAAGTTTAATTTGTTTCCAGTACGAACGATATGTTAAGCAACAACCGATGTTCACCTTCTCTTGGTGCACTATAGTTGAGTTTGTTGTAAAAAATAGGCGGCCTTTCCCAAACGGTGTTACAGTACCAGATTCAATCAGCACTTAATCAGACTTTATATCGAAGCGCCCGCATGAGTCCCGTTTGCTTCCTATGTCTTACTGCATGCTGCTAACAGACAAGCCAAGCCATATTTTCTCAGATGAATCCAGAAACAATGAATCATTTGGCACGAGAGACCCGGGACGCTTCCCGGAGCGCATTGCAGTTTGTACCACAAGCTCATACTGGTTGTGGTAACGATCCAGTACGAGCGATATGGTTTTGCAACAACCTCTTTTTTTTATAAAAACTGGCCCGAGAGCACAACCCTTAGAAAGCAGCGAAATACCTCAGATTTATATCTTCGAATAGTCCCTGCAGTGGTATTAGGAAGACAATTGGAGAACATTTGGAAGTTAACGTGACCTTTTAGATTAGGCAACATACATCTTCCGCAGGTTTCGTCCCATGTTCAGTGGGGCCACCTTATTTAATGTGGCCGTTAACGTGACCTTTTAGATTAGGCAACATATATGTTGCGCAGGTTTCATCCCATGTTCAGTAGGGACACCTTATTTTGTTGTACTTTATTTGAGTTTGTTTTATTGACTTTATTGACTTTAATTAACAAGTTGCTGTTTCTAACGCTACAGCTCTGAATCTAATTCTTGACAACAGTTCATACTATTTGTGGTAACATAAGTTTAATTTGTTTCCAGTACGAGCGATATGTTAAGCAACAACCCTTAGAAAGCAGCGAAATACCTCAGATTTATATCTTCGAATAGTCCCTGCAGTGGTATTAGGAAGACAATTGGAGAACATTTGGAAGTTAACGTGACCTTTTAGATTAGGCAACATACATCTTCCGCAGGTTTCGTCCCATGTTCAGTGGGGCCACCTTATTTTGATGTATTTTATTTGAGTTTGTTTAATGACTTTAATTTACAAGTTGCTGTTTCTAACGCTACAGCTCTGAATCTAATTCTTGACAACAGACAACTGTTTGTAATAACATAAGTTTAATTTGTTCTAGTACGAGCGATATGTTAGCAACAACCTCTTTTTTTATAAAAAAAAAACATGCCTGCCCAAGAGCACAACCCTTAGAAAGCAAAGCGAAATACCTCAGAGAGTTATCAATGTTATATCTTCTATTATTCACTGCAGTGGTATTAGGAAGACAAATGGAGAAAATGTGGCCGTTAACGTGACCTTTTAGATTAGGCAACATACATCTTCCGCAGGTTTCGTCTCATGTTCAGTGGGGCCACCTTATTTTGTTGTACTTTATTTGAGTTTGTTTAATGACTTTAATTTACAAGTTGCTGTTTCTAACGCTACAGCTCTGAATCTAATTCTTGACAACAGACAACTGTTTGTAATAACATAAGTTTAATTTCTTTCTAGTACGAGCGATATGTTAGTAACAACCTCTTATGTTAGCAACAACCTCTTTTTTGATAAAAAAAAAAAAAACATACCTGCCCAAGAGCACAACTTTTAGAAAGCAAAGCGAAATACCTCAGAGAGTTATCAATGTTATATCTTCTATTAATCACTGCAGTGGTATTAGGAAGACAAATGGAGAAAATGTGGCAGTTAACGTGACCTTTTAGATTAGGCAACATATATGTTGCGCAGGTTTCATCCCATGTTCAGTAGGGACACCTTATTTTGTTATACTTTATTTTAGTTTGTTTTATTGACTTTAATTAACAAGTTGCTGTTTCTAACGCTACAGCTCTGAATCTAATTCTTGACAACAGTTCATACTATTTGTGGTAACCTAAGTTTAATTTGTTTCCAGTACGAACGATATGTTAAGCAACAACCGATGTTCACCTTATCTTGGTGCACTATAGTTGAGTTTGTTGTAAAAAATAGGCGGCCTTTCCCAAACGGTGTTACAGTACCAGATTCAATCAGCACTTAATCAGACTTTATATCGAAGCGCCCGCATGAGTCCCGTTTGCTTCCTATGTCTTACTGCATGCAGCTAACAGACAAGCCAAGCCATATTTTCTCAGATGAATCCAGAAACAATGAATCATTTGGCACGAGAGACCCGGGACGCTTCCCGGAGCGCATTGCAGTTTGTACCACAAGCTCATACTGGTTGTGGTAACGATCCAGTACGAGCGATATGGTTTTGCAACAACCTCTTTTTTTTATAAAAACTGGCCCGAGAGCACAACCCTTAGAAAGCAGCGAAATACCTCAGATTTATATCTTCGAATAGTCCCTGCAGTGGTATTAGGAAGACAATTGGAGAACATTTGGAAGTTAACGTGACCTTTTAGATTAGGCAACATACATCTTCCGCAGGTTTCGTCCCATGTTCAGTGGGGCCACCTTATTTAATGTGGCCGTTAACGTGACCTTTTAGATTAGGCAACATATATGTTGCGCAGGTTTCATCCCATGTTCAGTAGGGACACCTTATTTTGTTGTACTTTATTTGAGTTTGTTTTATTGACTTTATTGACTTTAATTAACAAGTTGCTGTTTCTAACGCTACAGCTCTGAATCTAATTCTTGACAACAGTTCATACTATTTGTGGTAACATAAGTTTAATTTGTTTCCAGTACGAGCGATATGTTAAGCAACAACCCTTAGAAAGCAGCGAAATACCTCAGATTTATATCTTCGAATAGTCCCTGCAGTGGTATTAGGAAGACAATTGGAGAACATTTGGAAGTTAACGTGACCTTTTAGATTAGGCAACATACATCTTCCGCAGGTTTCGTCCCATGTTCAGTGGGGCCACCTTATTTTGATGTATTTTATTTGAGTTTGTTTAATGACTTTAATTTACAAGTTGCTGTTTCTAACGCTACAGCTCTGAATCTAATTCTTGACAACAGACAACTGTTTGTAATAACATAAGTTTAATTTGTTCTAGTACGAGCGATATGTTAGCAACAACCTCTTTTTTTATAAAAAAAAAACATGCCTGCCCAAGAGCACAACCCTTAGAAAGCAAAGCGAAATACCTCAGAGAGTTATCAATGTTATATCTTCTATTATTCACTGCAGTGGTATTAGGAAGACAAATGGAGAAAATGTGGCCGTTAACGTGACCTTTTAGATTAGGCAACATACATCTTCCGCAGGTTTCGTCTCATGTTCAGTGGGGCCACCTTATTTTGTTGTACTTTATTTGAGTTTGTTTAATGACTTTAATTTACAAGTTGCTGTTTCTAACGCTACAGCTCTGAATCTAATTCTTGACAACAGACAACTGTTTGTAATAACATAAGTTTAATTTCTTTCTAGTACGAGCGATATGTTAGTAACAACCTCTTATGTTAGCAACAACCTCTTTTTTGATAAAAAAAAAAAAAACATACCTGCCCAAGAGCACAACCTTTAGAAAGCAAAGCGAAATACCTCAGAGAGTTATCAATGTTATATCTTCTATTAATCACTGCAGTGGTATTAGGAAGACAAATGGAGAAAATGTGGCAGTTAACGTGACCTTTTAGATTAGGCAACATATATGTTGCGCAGGTTTCATCCCATGTTCAGTAGGGACACCTTATTTTGTTATACTTTATTTTAGTTTGTTTTATTGACTTTAATTAACAAGTTGCTGTTTCTAACGCTACAGCTCTGAATCTAATTCTTGACAACAGTTCATACTATTTGTGGTAACATAAGTTTAATTTGTTTCCAGTACGAACGATATGTTAAGCAACAACCGATGTTCACCTTATCTTGGTGCACTATAGTTGAGTTTGTTGTAAAAAATAGGCGGCCTTTCCCAAACGGTGTTACAGTACCAGATTCAATCAGCACTTAATCAGACTTTATATCGAAGCGCCCGCATGAGTCCCGTTTGCTTCCTATGTCTTACTGCATGCAGCTAACAGACAAGCCAAGCCATATTTTCTCAGATGAATCCAGAAACAATGAATCATTTGGCACGAGAGACCCGGGACGCTTCCCGGAGCGCATTGCAGTTTGTACCACAAGCTCATACTGGTTGTGGTAACGATCCAGTACGAGCGATATGGTTTTGCAACAACCTCTTTTTTTTATAAAAACTGGCCCGAGAGCACAACCCTTAGAAAGCAGCGAAATACCTCAGATTTATATCTTCGAATAGTCCCTGCAGTGGTATTAGGAAGACAATTGGAGAACATTTGGAAGTTAACGTGACCTTTTAGATTAGGCAACATACATCTTCCGCAGGTTTCGTCCCATGTTCAGTGGGGCCACCTTATTTTGATGTATTTTATTTGAGTTTGTTTAATGACTTTAATTTACAAGTTGCTGTTTCTAACGCTACAGCTCTGAATCTAATTCTTGACAACAGACAACTGTTTGTAATAACATAAGTTTAATTTGTTCTAGTACGAGCGATATGTTAGCAACAACCTCTTTTTTTATAAAAAAAAAACATGCCTGCCCAAGAGCACAACCCTTAGAAAGCAAAGCGAAATACCTCAGAGAGTTATCAATGTTATATCTTCTATTATTCACTGCAGTGGTATTAGGAAGACAAATGGAGAAAATGTGGCCGTTAACGTGACCTTTTAGATTAGGCAACATACATCTTCCGCAGGTTTCGTCTCATGTTCAGTGGGGCCACCTTATTTTGTTGTACTTTATTTGAGTTTGTTTAATGACTTTAATTTACAAGTTGCTGTTTCTAACGCTACAGCTCTGAATCTAATTCTTGACAACAGACAACTGTTTGTAATAACATAAGTTTAATTTCTTTCTAGTACGAGCGATATGTTAGTAACAACCTCTTATGTTAGCAACAACCTCTTTTTTGATAAAAAAAAAAAAAACATACCTGCCCAAGAGCACAACCTTTAGAAAGCAAAGCGAAATACCTCAGAGAGTTATCAATGTTATATCTTCTATTAATCACTGCAGTGGTATTAGGAAGACAAATGGAGAAAATGTGGCAGTTAACGTGACCTTTTAGATTAGGCAACATATATGTTGCGCAGGTTTCATCCCATGTTCAGTAGGGACACCTTATTTTGTTATACTTTATTTTAGTTTGTTTTATTGACTTTAATTAACAAGTTGCTGTTTCTAACGCTACAGCTCTGAATCTAATTCTTGACAACAGTTCATACTATTTGTGGTAACATAAGTTTAATTTGTTTCCAGTACGAACGATATGTTAAGCAACAACCGATGTTCACCTTATCTTGGTGCACTATAGTTGAGTTTGTTGTAAAAAATAGGCGGCCTTTCCCAAACGGTGTTACAGTACCAGATTCAATCAGCACTTAATCAGACTTTATATCGAAGCGCCCGCATGAGTCCCGTTTGCTTCCTATGTCTTACTGCATGCAGCTAACAGACAAGCCAAGCCATATTTTCTCAGATGAATCCAGAAACAATGAATCATTTGGCACGAGAGACCCGGGACGCTTCCCGGAGCGCATTGCAGTTTGTACCACAAGCTCATACTGGTTGTGGTAACGATCCAGTACGAGCGATATGGTTTTGCAACAACCTCTTTTTTTTATAAAAACTGGCCCGAGAGCACAACCCTTAGAAAGCAGCGAAATACCTCAGATTTATATCTTCGAATAGTCCCTGCAGTGGTATTAGGAAGACAATTGGAGAACATTTGGAAGTTAACGTGACCTTTTAGATTAGGCAACATACATCTTCCGCAGGTTTCGTCCCATGTTCAGTGGGGCCACCTTATTTCTATGTATTTTATTTGAGTTTGTTTAATGACTTTAATTTACAAGTTGCTGTTTCTAACGCTACTGCTCTGAATCTAATTCTTGACAACAGACAACTGTTTGTAATAACATAAGTTTAAGTTGTTCTAGTACGAGCGATATGTTAGCAACAACCTCTTTTTTGATAAAAAAAAACATGCCTGCCCAAGAGCACAACCCTTAGAAAGCAAAGCGAAATACCTCAGAGAGTTATCAATGTTATATCTTCTATTATTCACTGCAGTGGTATTAGGAAGACAAATGGAGAAAATGTGGCCGTTAACGTGACCTTTTAGATTAGGCAACATACATCTTCCGCAGGTTTCGTCCCATGTTCAGTGGGGCCACCTTATTTTGTTGTACTTTATTTGAGTTTGTTTAATGACTTTAATTTACAAGTTGCTGTTTCTAACGCTACAGCTCTGAATCTAATTCTTGACAACAGACAACTGTTTGTAATAACATAAGTTTAATTTTTTCCTAGTACGAGCGATATGTTAGTAACAACCTCTTATGTTAGCAACAACCTCTTTTTTGATAAAAAAAAACAAAACATACCTGCCCAAGAGCACAACCTTTAGAAAGCAAAGCGAAATACCTCAGAGAGTTATCAATGTTATATCTTCTATTAATCACTGCAGTGGTATTAGGAAGACAAATGGAGAAAATGTGGCAGTTAACGTGACCTTTTAGATTAGGCAACATATATGTTGCGCAGGTTTCATCCCATGTTCAGTAGGGACACCTTATTTTGTTATACTTTATTTTAGTTTGTTTTATTGACTTTAATTAACAAGTTGCTGTTTCTAACGCTACAGCTCTGAATCTAATTCTTGACAACAGTTCATACTATTTGTGGTAACCTAAGTTTAATTTGTTTCCAGTACGAACGATATGTTAAGCAACAACCGATGTTCACCTTATCTTGGTGCACTATAGTTGAGTTTGTTGTAAAAAATAGGCGGCCTTTCCCAAACGGTGTTACAGTACCAGATTCAATCAGCACTTAATCAGACTTTATATCGAAGCGCCCGCATGAGTCCCGTTTGCTTCCTATGTCTTACTGCATGCAGCTAACAGACAAGCCAAGCCATATTTTCTCAGATGAATCCAGAAACAATGAATCATTTGGCACGAGAGACCCGGGACGCTTCCCGGAGCGCATTGCAGTTTGTACCACAAGCTCATACTGGTTGTGGTAACGATCCAGTACGAGCGATATGGTTTTGCAACAACCTCTTTTTTTTATAAAAACTGGCCCGAGAGCACAACCCTTAGAAAGCAGCGAAATACCTCAGATTTATATCTTCGAATAGTCCCTGCAGTGGTATTAGGAAGACAATTGGAGAACATTTGGAAGTTAACGTGACCTTTTAGATTAGGCAACATACATCTTCCGCAGGTTTCGTCCCATGTTCAGTGGGGCCACCTTATTTAATGTGGCCGTTAACGTGACCTTTTAGATTAGGCAACATATATGTTGCGCAGGTTTCATCCCATGTTCAGTAGGGACACCTTATTTTGTTATACTTTATTTTAGTTTGTTTTATTGACTTTAATTAACAAGTTGCTGTTTCTAACGCTACAGCTCTGAATCTAATTCTTGACAACAGTTCATACTATTTGTGGTAACCTAAGTTTAATTTGTTTCCAGTACGAACGATATGTTAAGCAACAACCGATGTTCACCTTATCTTGGTGCACTATAGTTGAGTTTGTTGTAAAAAATAGGCGGCCTTTCCCAAACGGTGTTACAGTACCAGATTCAATCAGCACTTAATCAGACTTTATATCGAAGCGCCCGCATGAGTCCCGTTTGCTTCCTATGTCTTACTGCATGCAGCTAACAGACAAGCCAAGCCATATTTTCTCAGATGAATCCAGAAACAATGAATCATTTGGCACGAGAGACCCGGGACGCTTCCCGGAGCGCATTGCAGTTTGTACCACAAGCTCATACTGGTTGTGGTAACGATCCAGTACGAGCGATATGGTTTTGCAACAACCTCTTTTTTTTATAAAAACTGGCCCGAGAGCACAACCCTTAGAAAGCAGCGAAATACCTCAGATTTATATCTTCGAATAGTCCCTGCAGTGGTATTAGGAAGACAATTGGAGAACATTTGGAAGTTAACGTGACCTTTTAGATTAGGCAACATACATCTTCCGCAGGTTTCGTCCCATGTTCAGTGGGGCCACCTTATTTAATGTGGCCGTTAACGTGACCTTTTAGATTAGGCAACATATATGTTGCGCAGGTTTCATCCCATGTTCAGTAGGGACACCTTATTTTGTTGTACTTTATTTGAGTTTGTTTTATTGACTTTATTGACTTTAATTAACAAGTTGCTGTTTCTAACGCTACAGCTCTGAATCTAATTCTTGACAACAGTTCATACTATTTGTGGTAACATAAGTTTAATTTGTTTCCAGTACGAGCGATATGTTAAGCAACAACCCTTAGAAAGCAGCGAAATACCTCAGATTTATATCTTCGAATAGTCCCTGCAGTGGTATTAAGAAGACAATTGGAGAACATTTGGAAGTTAACGTGACCTTTTAGATTAGGCAACATACATCTTCCGCAGGTTTCGTCCCATGTTCAGTGGGGCCACCTTATTTTGATGTATTTTATTTGAGTTTGTTTAATGACTTTAATTTACAAGTTGCTGTTTCTAACGCTACTGCTCTGAATCTAATTCTTGACAACAGACAACTGTTTGTAATAACATAAGTTTAATTTGTTCTAGTACGAGCGATATGTTAGCAACAACCTCTTTTTTGATAAAAAAAAACATGCCTGCCCAAGAGCACAACCCTTAGAAAGCAAAGCGAAATACCTCAGAGAGTTATCAATGTTATATCTTCTATTATTCACTGCAGTGGTATTAGGAAGACAAATGGAGAAAATGTGGCCGTTAACGTGACCTTTTAGATTAGGCAACATACATCTTCCGCAGGTTTCGTCTCATGTTCAGTGGGGCCACCTTATTTTGTTGTACTTTATTTGAGTTTGTTTAATGACTTTAATTTACAAGTTGCTGTTTCTAACGCTACAGCTCTGAATCTAATTCTTGACAACAGACAACTGTTTGTAATAACATAAGTTTAATTTCTTTCTAGTACGAGCGATATGTTAGTAACAACCTCTTATGTTAGCAACAACCTCTTTTTTGATAAAAAAAAAAAAAACATACCTGCCCAAGAGCACAACCTTTAGAAAGCAAAGCGAAATACCTCAGAGAGTTATCAATGTTATATCTTCTATTAATCACTGCAGTGGTATTAGGAAGACAAATGGAGAAAATGTGGCAGTTAACGTGACCTTTTAGATTAGGCAACATATATGTTGCGCAGGTTTCATCCCATGTTCAGTAGGGACACCTTATTTTGTTATACTTTATTTTAGTTTGTTTTATTGACTTTAATTAACAAGTTGCTGTTTCTAACGCTACAGCTCTGAATCTAATTCTTGACAACAGTTCATACTATTTGTGGTAACATAAGTTTAATTTGTTTCCAGTACGAACGATATGTTAAGCAACAACCGATGTTCACCTTATCTTGGTGCACTATAGTTGAGTTTGTTGTAAAAAATAGGCGGCCATTCCCAAACGGTGTTACAGTACCAGATTCAATCAGCACTTAATCAGACTTTATATCGAAGCGCCCGCATGAGTCCCGTTTGCTTCCTATGTCTTACTGCATGCAGCTAACAGACAAGCCAAGCCATATTTTCTCAGATGAATCCAGAAACAATGAATCATTTGGCACGAGAGACCCGGGACGCTTCCCGGAGCGCATTGCAGTTTGTACCACAAGCTCATACTGGTTGTGGTAACGATCCAGTACGAGCGATATGGTTTTGCAACAACCTCTTTTTTTTATAAAAACTGGCCCGAGAGCACAACCCTTAGAAAGCAGCGAAATACCTCAGATTTATATCTTCGAATAGTCCCTGCAGTGGTATTAGGAAGACAATTGGAGAACATTTGGAAGTTAACGTGACCTTTTAGATTAGGCAACATACATCTTCCGCAGGTTTCGTCCCATGTTCAGTGGGGCCACCTTATTTTGTTGTACTTTATTTGAGTTTGTTTAATGACTTTAATTTACAAGTTGCTGTTTCTAACGCTACAGCTCTGAATCTAATTCTTGACAACAGACAACTGTTTGTAATAACATAAGTTTAATTTGTTCTAGTACGAGCGATATGTTAGCAACAACCTCTTTTTTGATAAAAAAAACATACCTGCCCAAGAGCACAACCCTTAGAAAGCAAAGCGAAATACCTCAGAGAGTTATCAATGTTATATCTTCTATTTTTCACTGCAGTGTTATTAGGAGGACAAATGGAGAAAATGTGGTAGTTAACGTGACCTTTTAGATTAGGCAACATATATGTTGCGCAGGTTTCATCCCATGTTCAGTAGGGACACCTTTTTTTGTTGTACTTTATTTGAGTTTGTTTTTTTGACTTTAATTAACAAGTTGCTGTTTCTAATGCTACAGCTCTGAATCTAATTCTATAGTTGAGTTTGTTTTATCAACTTTAATTATTAAGTTGTTTCTAACGCTACAGCTATGAATCTAATTCTTGACAAGTGCGACTAGTAGTGTTTGCAAGCTATGTGATTTGTGATGAATTTTTCTTTAATCAACAATGCAATATTAGAATACGCGGTCTTTCACAAACGATGCTACCATCCAATAATCATAATGATCAACACGCCCCAAACGTAATCAATCCGCCAAACCCAGATAGAAGGATTAATTATAATATTATTGTCCATCGTCGACTAGTGTAGTGTATCCATGGAGACATTGTCCTTCCGTATAACCATCCTGACGGTATGGCTAGGTTTATGTTCCAAAATAAATTTTAAGTCAGGGTTAATGTCAATTTCCTGATTTTGGAAGGCATTAATTACTCTCCACTTCCCCCTCAATGTCCTCTATCTCTACGGGATATAAAGTACGATTTCCAATCCTGGAAATACGGGGCACCTTTATAATGGAAACTGTAGTATATTGAGTACTGTAGAAATGGAGAATGTAGTGCGGTTACTTTCATCATAACATGATTCTTTGAAAATATGGTCATGTTTGGTAACCAGGTGCTAATCAGCCATTTGTGTTGGAACAAAACGACATTTACTGTATCATCCTTTTCGATTTTGGACTGTCACCTTACATTTCTCCGATTCATGCTTTTCATACTCCAGTCCGCATAAAGCATAAATTGGTGGCAGCATAATCGCCGGCACACTGGTAATTATTGACTCTAAAGGTAACACATTTATCCAGAATTGGGACAGAAAGCCAATCCATCTTGATGTGGATGATGTCCTTCCATGTTCATTCCTGGGGAATGGTCGATATGCATTTGATACCATGCCTTCTTTTCAGAGACGTTGAATTGTCTTTCAATCGCGTTGCGTGGATCCAGACTGATGTAGATCTTTTGCGATAGCACCCTCTTGTTCGTCAAGATGAAGCCTGTCGTATTCTGCAGCATGATTCCAGATGATGGTCCTGGTTACAGTGATCGGCTCGGCGAGTCATTCTTTCCCCATCAGCAGGATGATGTAAAGGATGGCGACCTGTTTCAAAAGACAGGCTAATATATTTCAAGTCTAGCTTGACATATTTCATCCGAGCAATATTATTCACCTGTACGGGAACATCTCCCTTCAAGCAAAATGGTTAACACATCCCCATTCAAGGTTACCTTTTTAATTCTGTCCTTCTGGATGGTTATAGTGTGTCTGTTATCTCCAACAGCTTCCACTGGATCACCATTTTTCAGGATTGTGATGTCCGGCGTCTGATTGTTCCTAAAATGTACTTCAACAAAATTAAACCTCTCTTCAATCACATGACAGTTATGTTGGGTTTGTGTATTGCAAGATCGATCATAGGCAATAGGTGCCTTTCACTTGAGTCCAGATTGCTTAATTAATGAAGTCAACAATAGAACTCAATCTTTTCAAAAGAGCAATTCCGATGATCAGTCGATCATAAGGAATATCTACAATGATGGTGGGGTGTCTAATTATTTTCTTGCCAATTGTAAACTTTAACCTTTTACCTGCAGAGCGTCTCCACCTACACTTTTCAAAGAGCCATCAAATGCTTTCAATTTTGGCCTTTTCTCTGTCACATCCATAATTTGCTGGAAATAACTAAATTACAGTATTGTGGCTTGTGATCCTGTATCAATTAAACCTCTGATAGGACCTATACATTCATCTTGGAGATATGAATCAATATATCAGCCATAATCATTAAACAGGTCACATAAATAATTAGGATGCTCACGCATGTGACGCTTTTTAAGGCTATGATTCTTTTGTAGGGATAATACCTCTGAGGACGCTAAATCATTCCTGCTGCATACAGCAGCTCCCACCTTTGGGGATACCTGGATAACATCACATCTTACAGAGAATAGCTGACAGCTTGACGCTGACATCAGCTTTTCACTCTTTGGAGAGGAATATTCAGCACACACATTCTCATGGTTAAGCTGCAAGATAGATAACACATTAGACACATCCCCCTTCCCACATTTACCATTTTTGGGTGAGGGGGCAGTAATTTGAGACACACCACCGTTGGCCTCTCTTTTAAGATCAATAGCATTGCAAGGCAAAACAGTAGATATCACATTAGATGTATCTACAACCAATTCAGTAACCTTGCACAGGCTTAAGCTTTGATAATGCCCTGACAATTTTATACAGTTGGACTGGGGCCTGCAGCTGCTGCTAAAAAGGATTTTGTTTACATTCAGTGGAAACCTGGGACATTTTACTAACCATTTCGGTTAACTTGTCTACCTGATCGGCCAACTTATCAAAACGATCATTGAATTCATTGAATTTAGGCCTGTCTTGGTTTTGAGGCCTTCTCTTGTTATCAGTAGATGACAGACCCCTAGGTGAGGTAGGTGATTCAGGCCTACTCTCCTTTTGCTGTCTAGGCTTTTTATCCCAACGCCTGAATCTTAGGGGACCCCCATTGTTATACCGGGGACGGTAGAAATATATTTTATTTCCATTGTTTTCCCCCTCAGGCCCATTAGGACTACGAATTTTTATTGGCCTAGGACTGATTGGGAAGTTCTGCTAATTTAGGGTACCTGCGTTGCTGAGTTTCAAACTTTATTTATGGCTTATTTTAGTGTCAGAAACCTGTTGTTGTGAGGACCTTCCTCTCACCTGAAGCATTGCACTCACAGTGTAGTGGCGGCAGTCACTAACTTGTCTAATGGGGCGTCGAGATCAAGATCTCTAGCATCATGCATTTTTAAGGACAGATGGGAATTCCCGGGGACTTTGATTAGGTTTACATCTTAATTTATAGATGTCACGTCTTGCGGCCGTAATGGTTTTATACGGTTCAAATGCCATCTTAACTTTGTGCAAAACATCCTGCCAGTTTCTCTTAAGGAAGTAAAATAATGGCGGTACTTGTTTTCAAACGCCCATGGTAAAAACCTAATTCTATCTGCATCATCATATATTTGCAATGAATCCATAGTGGATTGATACACTTCTAAATGGTTAGCAATTTCAATAGATCCTTTTTTGGAAAACGTAGGAACAGTGGCATTTAAAAATTTAATAATCCCAGATGAACTCTGATCCCCCTTTGGAGATTGAGCGGGGAAAGCTTGGTTATCCCGCCTCAAAATTTCATCCCTCTTATGGGCCAATTTATCCCTACGGGTTGATGAATATACTTCACTCCTCTCCCTCACTCTCAAAATCACTTTGATCACTTACCCTATATTCGCTGGACCCAGGATGACCCAGGACCTAACAGTCCTTTCTGGGGAAAGATAAGGTACTGAATCCTTTAGGCCCTTTGTGTCATTAGCACCTTTGTAATGCTAGTACAGCTTGACACACAAAGAAACTTTCTAACGCTTATTCCAACTTATTTGATGAGGTCATTGTGCTAATGATTTGTTGAATATTAGAGCACAAGGGGGCATATGCTAATTACATTTATTGGAGGCAAAAACCAGCGTGGTCCATCTTGCTCTTTATTGTTGAGTACTATGACACTATATCAAGGGGAAAAATAGGAATTGTACTAATTATTTGTATGTATGATTTGTTGAAGCAAGAAGCTTTACGGGGCTTATGCAAATTATTTGATGACCAAGGGGCTTTATGGGAATTATGCTAATTTTGTTTTTATCCCAGAAACCCTATGGGGATCATTTTGATGATTTGTTAAGCTGAGAAACTTTACTCTTATTTAGTGAAGCGGAAAGCAAAAGGGGCTAATGCTAATTATTTTATAAACAAGGGGCACTATGGGAATTATGCTATTTTTTTCTTATACCAGAAACCTTATGGGGATCATTTTAATGATTTTTTTAAGCTACGAAGCGTTACGTCTCATTTAATGAGACTATAGCAAAGTATGGGCCTTCATGCTAATTTTTGTTGAACAAGAAACACAATAGGACTTTTGTTCAATATGTTTTTTTATTAGGAGGAGACAAAACACAAAAGGCTCAAACATAAGGCAAACGACACTCTCAGAGTACAGCATATGGACAAAGAATACATATGTAGAATAACCAGCACCCCTGTCGCCCCCCCCCCACCCCAACAACCACAGTAGCATAAAACAAAACATCTTCCCACCGGACTTCAAGCGAATACCCCAAACAGAGGTCCGTCTTGGTTTCAATATCCTCAAAGTCCAGCCGAGAGCGACCCTCGGGAAGACTATCCCCCCGGAGATCCCGGAACGCTGCATGTAGCGGGCAAGCCTACACATATGCACAACAATACCGGAGCCCTGTGTTCTAACCTCCTGTATTAACTTTTTTTTAAAGGTGTAACCAAGAGTTACATAAAAATAAGGGGGGGGGGGGAAGAAGAAAAGAGAGAAAAGACAAAGGAAAAGGACACACCGAAGAAAGAAGGGGGACAAAGAACAAAACCCACTAAAAAGGTTCCGCCCCCCACCCATCCCCCAGCGGAGGACGAGAGGCGGATCAGCCCCGCTTCGAAAGAGGGGTTCATGAGCGGCGGACGAAGAATGCGCCAGGGAGGGCCCGACGGCACCAAGCACAAAAATCCTCTACACAATTACAGAGTGGAGAACATGGCTATGAATTCTGGCGTATCCCGGGCCATAATCCATATCATCCAAGTCTTATTAAACTACTCTCTCCCACCCTCCACACCCTCAAGCACCATCTCCTCCATCCTCCGGACTCCCTCCACCTCCCTCAGCCACTGTGTGTTGTCCAGATGTCCGGTGTGTGTTGGGAACGCCAATGCCGGGGTATCACTAATCTGGCCGCGGTGGAGGTGCCGGAGAATTTACCTTCTTTGCTGTAGATATCGAGCCAGGCACCATGGATAATAAGGCTATTTGCGGCTCCCCAGGTACACCCTCGAAAGTCAGGAAGTTATAAACCGCAAAGACCTGGTCCCAGAACTTATGTATCAAAGGGCAACTCCACCAAATGTGACGCAATGTACCTTCAGCATTACCACACCGCCAGCACACTCCCGAGTCAGCTCCTCCAAATCTGGTCAGGTCTGCCGGACATCTATACCACCGGGACAAAATCGTATAATTTTTTTCCTGTGCTCTACATGCCAGAGAGAGTTTATGTGTTAGAGTAAATGATTTTTCCCACTCTTTGGCTTCAAACTCCCGGTCCAAGTCCCGTTCCCATCTCCTCACATACCCAAGATCATCCGAGGGGTCCCTTTCTGCCAACAAGACCTGATACAGGAGCGAGAGGGCATGCGGTGGACCACCGTCAGCTGTCAAGATGTTCTCAAATGGAGTCAAAGGGCGTAGTTCCCTGGGCACGGGAGGAGATGAAGGCGACCAACTGCCTGTGAAGAAGCCAGGACACCCTCTCCCCCCGACCCCGAATCTGGAGATCCCGAAGGCTTGGAGGACGGTTGTTCCGCATCGTATCAGCTAGTCTAACCCCCTGCGATTTTTCCCGAAACAGGAACTTATTAGCCCCAACCCCCGGGGGGAAGGCGGGATTATCGAACAAAGGGGTAAATGGTCCCGGTCTATGCGACAATACTTTCCTCTTAATGGGCCGCATCCCAGATAGATAGCAAAGCGCGGGTCAACAACGGAAGACTATGCAGCTTAAGGTCTCAGCCGAGGCTCCACCCAAGGGAGTGCGGTAAGATCGAGAGGTGAGGCGGGGGGCCTCTATACCCACCCATAACCCACCCATATCTTCCTGGTGATGAAACCAGTCCACTAGCCTGACCAATAAAGCTGCAGTGTGATAGCGGGGGGCGTGGCTTGCTATGGCTTGCTATTGCTATGACGAGGGAGCTCCGCACAAACCCAATCTGTTGAGCACCCAAGCATCCCATCGTGATCCCCTTTTCCTGATGTCCAGGAGGGGGAAGGTGAGCAGACAGCGCCGAAGGGGACAGGAGCGTCCCATCCCCGCTTATTTCGTGGCACGGGGAGGAAGAGGGGAGCCGGCGGTTCCCCGCAAGATGGCGGCGCACGTGGTCCCGGCGGGAGGAGAAGGGAAGAGAGGCGCTGGTCCCCCTGCTGACTTACCCCGGCGGCCGCGTCCGGCAGCGGGGACAGGAACGGAACCCCCGCGGTCGTCTGGAGTGGAGGAGACGGCGGACCCGGGGCTGCCGGCGATGCCAGTGCGGGGAGAGGAGGAGGAAGCGGGAGCTCCCGACGAGATGCCGGCACTTGTGCCCCCGGCGGGCGGGGGAGAGGGAGGACGCGCTGCAGATCATCAAGGCGTCTCCCAGCAGCAGAGCCCCACGCCGCCGAGAGGAAGCGGGGCAGTTCCCCAGAGAGTATACGGAGGTGAGGCCTCCGCACTGTCACAGCGGAGGTGCACCGGCCGGCTGGCGAGACTGGGGGATCACCCGTTGGGCCCCGGGCAGACCATCCTTGTAATCCCCCCCTGACGGAGCCCCCTGTGGCCAACACAGACGGGGGAGCACCCACCACATGTGACCGGCGCCCGAGGGAAGGAAGGACCCAGCCGGAGATTACACAATGTGCTGAATGCGGCAGACAGTCTGGCCCCAGCCCGATCCCTTAGACCAGCAACAGCTGCCTCGCCCGAGGTGTGGCTGCACCAGGAGGGCATCCCAAGCCCGGACTCCCCGCCTTGTCCCCCAGCGCGTGGAGCTGACTCCCCCCACCGGATCCCCCAGCTCTGGTCCCTAAATGGGGCCGCGCAGCGCTCCCTGTCCCCGGGAAGCGTGATTGGCACCCCTTCCCCCCCGGTGAAATCTTCACCCCTGGACCCTCCCTGGGGGGCCCGGGGTCCACCGGAAATGGAGGAGTTATATCAGCTGGTGGTGAGGCGGCCTCTCCGAGGTTCAGCTGGGGCCCTGTGGATGGGCGGGGAAGCCCTACATCTCTTACTGGCATCGGGCATCCCTTACGAGCTGCCGGTGAACCTGCTGCTGTTTTGCATGCTGCTCCTTATGTTCCGCTTGATCTTCTGTCCCGCACCATAGCCGAGTCGGTGAGAATCAACATCAATGAGGCCCTTAGGGGCCTACCATCCCGCGGTGACTTCGACGGATACGTCTCGAGAATGGAGGGTACCATTAAGAGGGAGCTGGCGACACTTCAGAGCACAGTAACGGAGGTTGCTCAGAGAATGGACACCGCGGAGGCCTCCCACAGATCACTGGAGACGCGAGTTGCGGAGTTGGAGCATCAACGGGAGAGAAGCAGCCGCCTCCTGTCTGAGCTTTTCCTGGCCCAGGATAATGTGGAGAATCGCAGCCGCAGGAATAATCTCCGCCTTCGGGGCGTCCCAGAGTCAGTCAAGCCGCGGGACATCCAGACGGCGGTTATCTCTATCTTCAATGGGCTCCTGGACTTGCCGGAATCGAATCACATTGAATTGGACCGCGTGCACAGGGCCCTTGGTCCCCGCCCTCCGGACTCTGGAAGACCGAGGGACATAATATGTAGAGTCCATTTTTTCAAGATCAAAGAGGACTTGCTGCGAAAGGCGTGGGAGAAGGGCCCAATTCAGTTCAAAGGAGCGCAGATCATCATTCTTCAGGACCTTTCCCGGAGAACATTACTTATGCGGAGGCTGCTGAGACCGCTCCTTGAAACCATCCAGAGGCAAGGGCGCCTCTTACCGCCACCCCTTCCAGCTTTTAGTCCGCAGAAATGGGGAGATCTTTGTCCTCCGGTCCCCGATCCAGTTACCGGACTTGTTCCGCTTTCTGGAGGCTCCTGCAGTGGACATCCCGGACTGGACGGCCCCGGACCTGGGGGTGTTCGACAGGAGGCTCCCGCAGCGTCCTGGAGGTGTCCTACGAGGCGTTGGGAGGGATCGTAGAAGACGCCGCTGATGACCCTGTGGGGTGCAGGTGGCGCTTTCCTGCCTCTCCCCGCGGCCCACCCTTATGTTGAGATTTTTGGTGTGCTCCCGGTGGGGGTGGCGTGGGGGGGGGGGAGCTGGGTTGGCGCTCCCTGGTACCTAGTGGTGCTGGGCTACGTGGCGGTCTTGGCGGGCGCTGGCTTTCTGGGCCGCCTTGGCGGATCCGGAGGTCAGGCGTCCCCGGGCTATGCCCTATTTCATCCTCTTGTACTTGACTTTGGTTAAGATTGAGATTTGCGGCCCCAGGGGGCCCTGTTCTGCTTAGTCACCTTAGCGGGGTCCACGCGAGGGGCGTGTTGCGCCCCCGGCTGTAGGACTCCCCTTCTGTATCCCTGCCCCGCGGTTGGGGGTGGGGAGGTGGTGGCTGGACGGACGGGGCCCCCCCCCCGATTTGCCGGGTCTCGCTGTTGGCAAATGCTTCTGCTGGGCGGGCTCTGATGGGGAGGGTGACTCTGGGCTGCGCCCTGGTCGCTGGCCCCGTCAGGGTTTCTGCAGTTTCCTATCTTTATTGTTACGGGTTGCGCTTTGCTATGTTATGTTGCGCTTTGCTATGTTATGTTCTATGTTCTAAAGTTAACAATGCCTTGGGTTACAATACTAACTGTTCATTAAAATGGTGTGGCTGGGGCGTGGCTTGGCCAGCGAAGGAGATGGCTGCCTGATACCAGAGCTCCTGGTGTATAGACCCGAGTGCGACAGCTGCAGTCCTCCCTAACGCAACATGGGCAAAAGCAGTAGATCGGGGTGACCTCTAGAACACCCAGGGCACCCCGAGACCCGACTTTGAGCGGCAGAAGCCTCCCGGAGATGTTCCGTTCCCAGCGCCCGGAGGATGTCCCAGGCCGGACCTCCAAGATGGCGTCGCCTACGTCGCAAGAAAGCTCACCGGAGAGGAGCACGGAGGGCTCGCTTAGCAATGAGCCACAAGACCTGACGGCACAGCTCAGCCAACTACCTACGAGGATTGAACTAGCGAGATTTGCTGGAGAAATCAAATCCTCCATTACAGAAGCGGTGGCTGAACTCAAAGCGGACGTGAGAGAGCTAGGCCGCAGAATTGAAAAGGTGGAGCGCGAAGCAGCGAGCTCGGGACGCAAGCTACGAGAGGTGAGCGACGCACAACGGCCACCTCATGAATGTGCACCGACATCTTGAAGACCTCGATAACAGGGCCAGGAGATGCAATGTCAGGGTGCGTGGGGTGCCGGAGGCAGTCGCGCAGGATCAGATCCCCGGAGCCTTGACCTCCATATTTAATTCACTACTGGATAGACCCCCAGACACGCCAATAGAATTCGTGAGAGCTCATCGCGCGCTGCGACCCAGAAATATGAATGAAATGGCCCCCAGAGACATAGTCTGCTGCCTACAGAGTTTCCCCTTGAAGGAAGACATCATGGCGAGAGCGAGAGGAAGAGATTCCATTTTATTCAACAACGCCGAAGTGCAGCTTTTCCAGGACCTATCTGGAATTACCTTACAGCACCGTAGAGCTCTCAGGCCATTGACATCGCTTCTCAGAGAGAGGGGCATTCCCTACAGATGGAGATTCCCATTTGCGCTGGTGGTCGCCAGGAACGGGAAGACCGGGGTGTTGCGCACTCCAGAAGATCTCCCAGCGTTTTTTGAATTCCTGAGGATCCCAGCGGTAGGGGTTCCTGATTGGTTCAGTGATTTCCGGATCCCTGATCTGTCTGGCGGGGCCCCGCGCCTGGATACACCAAGCGGAGCCCCCCGGGCGGCGGTCCCCAAGCGAGGCCCCAAGAAGAGAAGAGTTCTAGTTTCCCGCGGAATTAATGGACTAACCTTTCGCTGGTTTTTTTTTGGCCTGATGTGCGGAGACGTGGCGGGACGGTGACGGTATTTCTTTTTATATATTCTCATTTCCCCCTGACTATGGCATTCTCAGCTTTTTGCAGACTCCAGTGACCTTGCTATAGCAGATCTCTGGCTTTAGGCCTAGCATGTTGTTTGTGTAAGTTGTATCTTGCGATGGGCCTTACCTCCCCCTCCCTTGCGTTGCAATGTTTACTGTTTTTCATATTTTGTGCATGTCACAGTTACTTCTTGATGGGTTAATTCCTGCTGCAGAGTTCACGGTCAACTTCTCGTGTTTTATCATGTTTTATTTTGTTCGCCTATAGGATGTGAGGTGCATGATTTAGAGGGGGCATGTCTTCCCCTCCCCCCCCTCCTCCGGTGGGGGGGACCCCACGTTTCCCGCGGGTCCCTCTGCCGGGGGACTGGGGGGTGGAGATAGACCAACTGGAGACCTCACATGTAATTTACTGTGTGTTATAATGAGTGGACTTGAGAGATGCCACCGCCCCAATATGGCTTATATGGTCTGAGGTAGGAGAGGATTTGGGGCCTGCTGTCCTCCCTTCCCCTCGGGGTGGGCCCCACCGGATGGGGGGCCCATCCCGGAGGGGAAGGGGAGACGGGATACGATGGGGGGGGTGGGACGGGGGTCCATGTTTGCATGAGCTGCGTATTGGCGAACAGGGGGTTAAAAGTCTAGATTAATTGGTGAACTGCCTCTGAATGATTCCAAGGGCTGAGTGCCTGGGGGATTAGAGGATAGAAGGGCCTCTCCCCCGCCTTGGGGGTAAAAGATGCGAGACAATGATCGAAATCCCTGGCAGTGCGGTTAAAGGATCCTGGAACCGTAGCAGCTCTCTGCATTAAGGCCTAGGGAACTATCTCCTGGCAGCGCATGTGGTGATGTCCCTTGCTCCCTTCCCCCCTGAGCTTAACAAGCCAATACTTCTCATGTAATATAGGTAGCAAGATTAACTGACTGCGAGATCTGAGACCACGGGAAACATGATGGCTAATTTGCTCTATTTCAGGTTGCCTTACTCTGACCTCCCGGGTTTTTGGTCTGCAGGGGAATGGGACTGGCTGTCCTCCCTCCCCTCTGGGGGGGCCCTGGCGATCGGCGGGGCCCTCTCCGGAGAGGATTGGGGGACGGGGGTCGGTGGGGAGGGGGGCTGATGGGGAAGAAACTAAGGTGCATGTGATTGATGCCCTCGAGTGAGCACGATAAAGGTGCTTGGGAGGCCCAAACGTAGCTTACTTTGCGAAATGTCAATATGTGAGTGCATAGTGGGCCTTGTGTTGTGGGTTGGTAGATGGAAAGGCCTTCTCCCCTCCCCCTTGGTAACTCTGCAGGGGACTGCTTGGAGATTTTCCAATTAAGTGAAAGTGGCTACAACCTAGGAGCAAATTGCGGGGCCAAGATGGGTAATCAGGGATGCAATACAAATTTTGCCCTGCAACTGGATGGAGTGGGATAAGGGGACGTTCAATATGTGTTAAATGGGTTCTACACCAGGTTACTGTATAAAGGTATATTTGATTTGCTCGCAGTGTAGGTAGTTTTCTTGATATTACAAGTCTGAAAACTCAGTACTTCTGCCTGTCTGGCCTTCCATGGTCCCCAAGTTTTTGTGATTTTCACGGTAAGTGGGTTATTTAGGGACTCCGTGTGGGTCTCTATTTCCTGAAGAATCCAGGGGTTTTTCCAACCCTGGTGTAGCTTCAGGTGGGGTTGGGCGGTCGCTGGAGGTCTTATACCCGGCGCTACGCTCTCTTAATTTCCCTTCCGTGTTCTCTCCTATACCCCACAAGGGTGCGCTTTGGGGTTCTGTTTCTGATCTTTATTACGGTCAGGACCCTTATTTCTGTTCCCCTTCACTCTATCCCAGTCTTTTCTTCCTCCCCATCATGCCTTGTTGGGTTTGGCTCGACTGGAGCTGGGTCCCCGGCGTAATTACCCGCTGCTAGGGGTTACTGTACTGTACTGCACTATACGTGCCTCCTTCCCCTGGTGCCCCTTCCTTTCTTTCCTCTCTCTTCCCCCCCGTACTTCCCTAGTCCCCCCTCCCCCCTTATGTGTAATCCCGTCCTGTCTTGTGTCTGGGAGTGGGGCCGGAGTACCCCGTGCCCCTGTGTACTGGAGGTCAGTGGTCCTTGGCTGGAGCCGATACGCTACGAGAGGTCACCAGCAAGCCAAGAGCTAGATTGCCGCTCTGAAGTGGTAGACATGTAGAGACACCTGTTGATTATAAGGACAACTGCTCTGTGTTACTGTTGTATGAAGCTGACATGTGGCCTGACTTCCTCCATCCCCCTCCCTTTATTTTCTCTACTTTTTTTTTTTTTCTTCTTTGTATCCCATTTGTTGGTTGTATTGTACCTATAAAACTGCTAAAATAATTAAATAAAGAATATTAAAAAAAAAAAAAAATACTAAGGGCACCAAATCTATCAAATTCTTTAAGTATAGATGGTAAAGAGAGATGAGGGGACATAATGTACAACAGAAGGTCATCCGTAAATAAAGAGAGTTTGTGCTCCTGCCCCCCACATGGAATTCCCTTAATTGCTTGAGTTTGCTCTAAGAGCCTGTGCTAAATGCTCCATGACTATAACGTAGAGCAGCGGAGAGAGCGGGCACCCCTGCCTCGTCCCATTATTAATGTCAAATGCAGACGACAAGATCCCGTTCACTCTAACCCTTGCTGTCGGCCCACTATAGAGTGACATGATCTTACCTAGCATTTCCGGACCTACCCCCATCTGGACCAGTGAAGCTCGTAGAAAACGCCAGTGAACCCGATCAAACGCCTTTTCGGCATCCACAGAGAGTAGGCATGAAGGGATCTTCCGGGTTTGCGCATAATGCATAAGGCTAATCGTCTTCAGAGTATTGTCCCTAGCTTCTCTTCCCAAAACGAAACCTACCTGATCGTTATCTATAATCTCCGCCAAGGGTTCTTGCAACCTGTTTGCTATGACCTTAGCAAAGAGTTTCATATCCACATTGATTAGTGAGATCGGTCTATAGTTGCCAATTACAGTTCTATCTTTGTTGGGTTTCGGTATAACTGTAATATGAGCCTCTAAGGACCGTCTGGGGAAGGGGCAGGAGTCCGAGACACCATTGAATACTTTCATGAGGAAAGGGGTAAGCCTCTCCCCTAGAATTTTATAGAAACGCGGTGTAAATCCATCTGGGCCCGGGCTTTTCCCCAATGGGGTCCCTTTAATAGCCCTCCCAATCTCAGTCTCTTCAAAGGGTGTCTCCAGCAAGGCTCCCGTCTCCTCCGGCAGAGAAGGGACCGCCGTCTCCTCTATGTAATCTGCAATGCGGGCATCTAAACTCCCCGGGGGTGAAGAATCCCGACCGACCTTAATATTATACAACCTAGTGTAATATCCCTGGAATTCCTCCACTATCTGGTCAGGTCTGTGAACCTTCTCGGCCCTCCCCCCCTTTAATGACCGGGACATACGTCAAGTCCTGTCGTGGGTGCAAAGATCTCGCCAGCAACTTCCCACATTTATCAGAAAATTCATAGAACCTGGCTCTGCATCTATCTCTATATTTCAAATAACACTGATTGTACAACTTCCTAAGCGTCTCCCTAGCCGCAATAAGTTCCATCAGATCACTATTGGAGGGTGACTGTTTATGTGCCTGTTCCAGTACGTGGATACGGTCCAAAGTGGATCAAATCTGATGCGTCCTTTCTCTCTTCAATCGGGAGCCATGCTTAATGAATATCCCTCTAAGGACACACTTCATCGCCTCCCACTGTGTTGGCAGAGGAGTGTCGTCATTGGCATGATCAGTGATGAAATGTGCGACAGAGCTTTCCACCTCAGCCAGACAGACAGGATCCCCAAGTAGGTTATCATTAAGTTTCCATCCAAATTGTCTCCGTGCCCCACCCGTCACCGGTAGGTTGAGATATACCGGAGAGTGATCCGACCAGACCATCGGGCCAATTGAGGCACTCACGTCTCTAGACAGGGCATAATGACTAACAAAAATATAGTCCAGTCTACTGTAAGAAGCGTGAGTGTGCGAGAAAAATGTGTAATCTCTCGCCCCCTGGTTCAGAACTCTCCACACATCTACAACCTGTAGGTCACCCAGCACCTTTCTAAAATTTGCCAGTTTAAATTGTGGTATTGCCGACTTACCCTGTGACGTGTCCAACCGCGGATCCAGTGCCATGTTAAGGTCCCCCCCAAAAATTAAAATCCCTTCAGTAAATTTCTCCAGGAGACGAAGAAAACAAACCCCCACCCCTGTTTGGTCTATGTTGGGTAGGTACATGTTTGCCACAGTATAAGTCTCCCCTCCAGCCAGAAATTTCAAGAAGATGTACCTCCCCAGGGGGTCTATCTGCGAGACCACAGGCTCCAGCGAAGCTCCTTTATGTATCGCAATCGAAACTCCTTTAGACTTAGCATCTGGATTCGGAGAATGATGCCATCTAGTGAAGTACTTGTTCTTAATCTCCGGGAGTCTACCACTGCCAAAATGGGTTTCCTGAAAAAGTATCACATCTACCCTTTCTTTATGCAACCCATAGAGTATCTTGGCTCTTTTTTCAGGGACGTTTAACCCCTTAGCATTGAGGGAACAAATCTTTATGGTAGCCATGCCGCCGGACCAACCGCACAAGGGAGGGGCGTAACGTGCAAACCTCAACAACCCCCGAGAATCAAGGAGCGGGAGCGAAGTGAGAAACAGGAAAGAGGGTAGGTTCTATAACCGGAACAACTGTTCCTAATTCTGCCTGAATTTTGAAGAAAAAAAAAGGGGGGGGGGAAAGAAAAATGGCATAGCTCAGCAAAATAAACACACACATTCCTTGACCCCCCGAAAGGGCAGCCCCCTAAGAGGGAGCAGTCTCTTTTCAAAAAGGATATCAGTGCGATCATCATGAGGACATCTGAGCCGGAGGCCTGCAGCTCAAAGTCCCGCGATCTATCTCCCCGGGTCCGGGCGAGCAGGGCTCCTCTGCCGTCCAGCGCTCTGCGTGGGAGCAAGTCTGCGCTAAAGTCCAGCCAGTCCAGTAAATCGATGGGATCGACACCCAAAAAGCGAAACAGAGCAGGAAGGTCCTCCCTGCTCCGCAAGGTAAAGGTGGCATTGGCATGACGGATAAGATGGAAAGGATGCCCCCATCTATATGAGGCGTTTAACTCCCGACATTTTTCCAGAAGGGGGCGCATCATTCTCCGCATACGCAGCGTGTGACGAGAAAAATCCTGAAGAATCCGGATCCCATGGCCATTCCACTCCACACGCCGCAGCTCCCAGGCTTCACGTAAGATGTCTTCTTTAGCTATAAAAAAGTGTATGCGACAAAGAACATCCCGAGGCGCATCAGGATCACCCGCCGGTCTGCTAGTCACCCTGTGACTTCCGCTTTCCAAGTAAGGTATTGAAAATATCTGAGGCCATTGACCGCAGCTGGTTTGGGGGTACTGACTCTGGGATGCCCCTCAGTTTTAAATTATTGCGCCTATTACGGTTTTCCAGATCATCCGCCTGCAAGATGACCTCAGTGAGCTGACATTTTTGACTGCGGGATGCCCTCTCCAATTCAGCGATTCTATCCTCATGACTCGCGCTGGAGCTCTCTAGGGAGGCCACTCTGGTATCCAAAGCCGACGTTTGTTGATGAAGGTCCTCTAGGTCTTTCCTGACCGCTCGTTCAATTCTCAGTGCCACCGCTTCCAAATCCTCCTTTAGGTCTGCTTTAGTGGGGAGGAACCGGAGGAGAAGCTTGATGCTGGGATCCAGCTCGGCGGGGATGCCCCAAGATGTTTGAGATGGGCGTTGGTCTACATTCCAGATTTTTAAGGAGGTCTCCCCCCGGGCCGTCCCAACAGCCCCCCTTTGTGGCCGGTTGCTCGCGGATCCCCCTCAGAACCCAAGTACCAGGCCAACGGAGGCGTACAGCTGGCCGGAAGTACAGGGCTGTGGATCTGCGTCCACCCCAGATCCTCGCATTCCATAAGGGGGTCCCCATCTGCAAGTGTAGTGTCCGCAGGAGGCGGGGAGCTGGCTAGGGAACTGCTGGATGGCGGTGGATGATGAATCTCACAAGTGACTGTGAGGGCACGTGGAGCCCGGCAGGAGGAGAAATCCCCATTACTCATGGAACTAGGGTGGAGGGTGAGGAGGGTGAGGGCTGTGATGTGGGATGTTGCCCTGGGGCCACAGGGAATAACTGTGCTGCGGAGGTCCCCGTTTCCGCGACACCTGGCGCCGCCACGTCACGTGGCTGTAATGGCTCCGACAGCCCGCATGGTGTATGCTCCCTCCCTTCATTCACATTCGCAGTGTCCAAAGCACGGTGTTGCAAGGGGCTGATCGCGCCCGCACCCACCGCCGCCGGTATGTCAGCTGAGCGGCTCCTCACCTCAGGCTGCGAGCACCGCTCATCCGCCGACCTCTGCCTCCTGGAGTCACGCTGCGGGAGACTCGCTCCCCTCCTCCCTCACGCCATCTTGGAAGCCGCCGCCTCCTCCCCGATCAATCCCGCTGGCAGCATAAAGTGGGCAATTCCTCCGCCTGCACGCCCCCTGCCGCCTCTCTGAGCCTTCTCCTTTCGGCGCTGCCCATGATGAGGGAACCCGCCCGCTCCTCAAGCCAAAAGTCTACTACAAGATGGGTAAGTCTCCGGAGCCCCACAAATGAGCAGCCTCACTCCGCCATGTATCGGCCACGCCCCCCACAATAGGACTTTTGTTTTGCGACAAGAAGCAGCACATGGGCCAGCATGCTAATTATTTGTTGACCAACGAGCACTAAGTTCCTTCTTCTAATTATTTCTTTAGCTCAGCAGCCTTGGAGGAGCTAAATCTAAATTGAATTTATGCTAATTGTTTGCTGATCCCCGAAGCCTTGGGTGCTCATTTTGAATTATTGCTCATGCTAATTCTTTGCTAGAACAAGATACACTTTGGAGCTCATGCTTATTATTTTTTTAAGCAAAGAGGAAACTGGGCCATCATGCTAATAATGTGTTGACCAAGTAGAACAATGGGACTGCTAATTATTTGTTCATCCCAAAAGTCTTTGGAGCGCATCTTATCATGTGTTGCATCTTTCTGGGGCTTATTCCAAATAATTTGATGAGGCAAAGAGCATCATGGGCCATCGTCCAAATTATTTGTTGAATATAAGAGCAGAAGGGGGCACATGCTAATTACATTTATTGAAGCAAAAAGCAGCGTGGTCCATCTTGCTCTTTATTGTTGAGCACTATGACGCTATATAATATATATTTTACTAATTATTTGTTTACCCCAGAAGCCCTAGAGGGCTCATTTGTATGATTTGTTGAAGCAAGAAGCTTTACGTGGCTTATTCGTAATTACTGGGTGAAGCCAAAATACACAAGCGGGCTCATGCTATTTGTAGTAGCAAAGAGCACTCTGGGCCATCATGCAAATTATGCTAATTATTTTTTTTATCCCAGAAACCTTATGGGCATCATTTTAATGATTTGTTAAGCTAAGAAACTTTAGGGGCACTACAGGAATTATGCTAATTATTTTTTTATTCCAAAAACCTTATGGGGATCATTTTAATGATTTTTTTAAGCTACGAAGCGTTACATCTTAATTTATGGAGCGGAAAGCAAATGGGGCTCATGCTAAATTTTTGCTATAGCAAAGAGGACTTTGGGCCTTCATGCTAATTTTTTGTTGAACAAGAAACACAATAGGACTTATGCAAAATTTTGGTTTGCGACAAGAAGCAGCACATGGGCCATCATGCTAATTATTTGTTGACCAATGAGCACCAAGTTCCTTCTTCGAATTATTTCTTTATCTCAGCAGCCTTGGAGGAGCTAAATCTAAATTGAATTTATGCTAAGCCTTGGGGGTGCTCATTTTGAATTATTGCTCATGCTAATTCTTTGCTAGAACAAGATACACTTTGGAGCTCATGCTTATTATTTCTTTAAGCAAAGAGGAAACTGGGCCATCATACTAATAATGTGTTGACCAAGTAGAACAATGGGACTGCTATTTTTTTTTATTTGTTCATCCCAAAAGTCTTAGGAGCTCATTTTATCATGTGTTGAACTAGGAATCTTTCTAACGCTTATTCTAAATAATTTGATGAGGCAAAGAGCATTACAGGCCATCGTGCTAATGATTTGTTAAAGCAAGGCGCTCTAGGAGGCATATGCTAATTACATTGTTGAAGCAAAAAGCAACGTGGTCCATCTTGTTCTTTAGTGTTGAGCACTATGACGCTATATCAAGGAGCAAAATAGGAATTTTACTAATTATTTGTTCACCACAGAAGCCCTACAGGGCTCATTTGTATGATTTGTTGAAGCAAGAAGCTTTACGGGGCAAATTTGTAATTACTTGGTGAAACCAAAAAAACACAAGCGGATTAACCCTTTTAGTGCCATCTACGTGAGTTCTGACGTAGCAGCCTCTAGTGCCAGCCTACATGCAGCGTTTGTCACCCTCTGTTGCCAGACCATGTTTCACTATTTTGCGCTACACATGTTCAACTGTGATTTTTGAAAGGATTTCCAGGGATTTCCAAGGAAAATTATATATTGTTTTTTTCAACATGAGTCTGGGCTTCAACATGAAATGTCTTGTATGGCCTTTTTTATTGTATTCTCAATACTTTTTGGTGAAATATATGCAAAAAAAAAAAAATATGTGGGGGGCGTGGCTAGGCGCCGGGGAAGATGGCTGCTTCCTCCTAGCGCTTGTCACGCCAGAGCGCAGAACTAACCCTACAGCTGCTTCACGCCGCCTTGACGGACCTCCTGCTGGGAGCCGGGCACCGAGGAGACCTCCCGCTGCCACTGCAATGGGTAAAAGCGGGGCCAGGCTGAAGGACAGGAAGACGGGAGGGGAGAAGAGGAGCGCCACGTGCCCGAGGCAGCCGGACATCATGGCGGAGCTCCGACCAGGGACGAGATGCACGGCGCGGGTGCCCGCCGGATCTATCGTGCCCGCCGCTGCCTTCACCTAGAGGGACAGATCCGCTGCCGCCGCCGGAGGTAGGAGCCGCCGCGAGCCCCGGCCACGTGCGCGAGGGGCGGGTGTCCCCGCCAGCATTACCGCCTCTCCCCCGTAGTGGGGGGGGGTGATGAACAGTATCTCCCTGGTCCAGTGAGTGGCCCCTCGGCTCAGAATCCCGGGGCACCCCGGGAAGGGGGAATGCAGAGCACGTGGCCGCCCCTGCCTACGCCTCATCTGCCGGGGTCTCCCTCACCTGCCTGCGCGGCCTCTTTGGGTGCAGTTAATGAGCCCCCTCCACGCTGGCCCCTGCAGGGTCCCCGGGACCCCCGCTCTCCAGATCACGGCCGCCTCTCACCTGCTGCCCCTGGAAGAGGCCGGGTCCCACAGGCAGGCCCACCGTGCAGCAGCGGCAGCAATCGGGATGGGGGGACCCCACCTCCATGCCTCTCAGACAACCGGGAGTTCCCGAAGATCTTTGAGGATACCCCCCTGTCAAGCCCCAGAGATCTCTCCCAATCACTGATCGAGGAGGGCCCGGAGGGGGACCCGTGCAGCTCACGGGGGTCCCCGCACCCAGTGGATCCAATCGTGCGTGACAAGCTTCTTTTACCAAAATTGAAGCTCCTGCTGCAACAAGAACTGGGGGGCCACGGTTTCCAAGCTTTCCGCCAGTTTTGCCAGCGACATCAGAGACCTGGGAGACTGGACCAACACTCTGGAAGAGAGGGTAGATGAAATCGTGTCGGTCCTGGAATCTGGCGAATCTGCTACGAAGGTCGTGCGTGACGAGGTGACTCTGCTACAACAAAATCTGGAAGATCTTGAAAACAGATCCAGGCGCGAAAATGTCCGGATCCGGGGGCTCCCGGAATCCATGGAGGACGTTCCCTCCACGGTTACGGCGCTGCTTCAGGAACTGCTTCCCTCCATGCCGCTTGAGCGTCTGGAACTGGACAGAGCGCATAGGGCCTTGGGCCCGAAGAGATCGGATGGTCGCCCAAGAGATATCGTCATTAGGCCTACTTTTTATCGCAGGAAGGAGGCCATCCTGGAGGCCTCCAGGGGCAAGACCAGTCTGACTTTTCAAAATCACGCCTATCAGATATACCCGGATGTCGTTCCTCAAACACTTCAACGGCGTAGAGAGATGAAACCAGGGCTGGACGTTTTGAAATCCCATAATATCAGGTACCGGTGGGGGTTCCCCTTTAGATTGATGTTCTCCCACGCGGGTCGCCAATGCACCGCTGGCTCCCTGGAGGAGTTACTAGGTCTTATGCGGGAGCTCCATTTGCCTTTGCCTGAGCCGCTTGCTGTGTCGTCCGACCGGGCGTCCCGGCGGGAGGCTGGACGGCCGCCTTTGCGGCCCATGTGGGAGAAGGTCCGTCTGCGGAGGAGACGGGGCCGGGGGGGTCGTCCTCCCGGTCCCGGCTCTGACCCGGGTTGAGGCTGTGGGGCCTTGGCTCGGCTTTAGGCTTATTGCAGTGGTGCCTTCCCCCCCCCCTTTCTTTGCTGTAAGGGGACCTAGTGGATGATCTTCGGCTACCTGAGTTAATTTTTTTTTTTATAAATTCTTTATTTATTCAGGTTTTCAAACATAACACAAATCCAGTCAATGACAGGTGTTAAAGTAACATGTCGATCGTCTTTGTAACAATGTAATAATAAAGAAGAAACAATACACATTTAGTCTTATTATTTTCTTTCCCGTCGAACGGATGAATCGATAGAGTCATGTAAACTCAAGCTTATTTTGACCGTCCGACTGTACCAATCCAAAGCAATTGACGACAGGGGTAAGTAAAAGTTCCAATGGTGGACTTGAATACACAAAACAGGGGAGGGAAAAGGAGAGGAGAGGGTGGGGGAGGAAGGGGGCCGGGATGCCAGAGGGGAGGGGGGAGAGCCCTCACCCCAGGCACAACAATTCTTTACCCTCTGGCGACTCGGTAAAGGTCATCCAGCTATACCAGGTAGCCGCAAATTTCTCATAGGTACCATCTCGGGAGGACATAACGTTTTCGAATCTCATAATATCGTTAACTCTCTGGCACCAGCTGCTAATAGAGGGGGGCTCCTTGCTCTTCCATACCTGCGGGATGACAGCTTTAGCTGCGTTAAGTAGATGTCGAATCACAGATTTACGGTACCTCTTTGTGGGCATCTCCGACATATGAAGGAGGCAAAGGGCGGGGTCGTCTGGGATTGGTATGCCTGACACCTTTTCTGTGACCTGTCTAATCAGGCTCCAGTAGTTTTTCAGTTTGTTACAGGACCAGAAAGTGTGCAGTAGGTCGCCCCTCTCCTCACCGCATCTCCAACAATTTGGAGGGACATCTGGGAACCATCTGTTCAGGTCTGTGGGGACTCTGTACCATCTGGTAAGTAGTTTGTACCCGCACTCTTGGTAGCGGGTACAAATTGAGGTCTTGTGCGGGGACGTCAGTACTGCTGTGCGTTGCTTGTGGGTCCACACCACCCCCAAGTCTTTTTCCCATTTGTCCAGAAACGGCGGAACCTCTGCATCAGGGGGGGCAGCCAGCAACTTGTATATCCTCGAGAGCGCATGCTTTACTGTCTCCCTGCTTTGGCACAGCTCCTCAAAACTAGTGAGCTGACGCCTGCCCATTCTGTGTTCCAGCAAGGAGGCCAGAAAGTATTTGAGCTGTATACATTGCCAAGTGGACCATCTAGGGATCTCGGCTCTCCGAGCCAGTTCGTTAAGATCTGCCCATCCACTGTCTGAGAAAAATTGATCCACCCTATACACCTTTGATTTGATCCAGGTCTGTGCTATGCGGCCTTCGCATCCCGGGGTAAAATGTGGATTGCCCAGGACCGGGTATAGGGGGGAGGGGGAGGGAGAAATCCCTTGGCGCTGAAACATTGTCCTACACACCCCAAGCGTGGGCCCTATTGTGGGGTGTTGCCTCCCCAGTTTGTCCCCTTCACTCGCCAGCCAGGGCGCCCCTTCGATCGGTATTTCTAAACAACTCTGTTCCAGACCCACCCACTGTTTGTTCTGTCCATGGACACACCAGTCAACCACTCTACAAAGGTGTGTTGCAGAGTGGTATAACATAGGGTCCGGGACCCCTACACCCCCCTGTTCCTTCGTCCTGGTTAGGATCGCTCCCCTCAGCCTTGGTTTTTTCCCTGCCCAGATGAAGTTCGTGAAAATCGAGCGGATTTTCTGAAAGAAGGAGCGTGGGATAGCCACTGGCAGAGCTTGCAGTAGATAGAGCAGTCGGGGGAGTAAGGTCATTTTAACTGCATTACACCTCCCGAACCACGAGAGCTTCCCTTTGCTCCATCTAGCTGTTTCTGTCTCAAATTTCCTTAATAGTGGGGGGAAATTAAGCGCATATATTTTTGAGAGATCGCTACTGATGTTTGTCCCCAGGTATTTTACACTCTCTTTGGCCCAGCGGAATGGAAAGGAATTTTTAATCGTCTCAAATCTTTGTGAGGGAATGTTAACATTAAGTGCCTCAGACTTCTGAAAATTAATTTTGTAACCAGAAAGGACCCCGTATTCCCTAAGCTCCCTCATGAGGTTGGGCAGTGAAACCTCGGGGCAAGTCAGGAAAAAGATTAAATCATCGGCGTATGCCGCCACCTTATATTGTCCGGAAGTGTTTCCCACCCCCCTGACGTCCGGGTTATCGCACACCCTGCACAAGAAGGGCTCTAGCGCCAGAATAAAGATCAGTGGCGACAAGGGGCAGCCCTGCCTCGTTCCATTCGAGATCTCGAAGGGTCCCGACGAGTAGCCGTTTACTCTCACCGACGCCGAGGGGGAGCCATACAGACTCCCGATCCAGTACAACATGTTCGGTCCTAAACCGATATGTCTAAGCACTGCCCTCATGAATTGCCAATTTACTCTGTCGAAGGCTTTCTCGGCGTCGGTAGAGAGCAACAGGGTGGGAACGTCTCGCCTCCGCGCCAGGTGAATCAGATTCAACACCTTAATGGTGTTGTCTCTGGCCTCTCTGAGGGGCATAAAGCCCACCTGGTCAGGGAGTATCACTGAGTGCAGGTGCGGGGCAATCCGCAACGCCAGGATTTTAGCAAATAATTTAATGTCCGTGTTAAGTAACGAAATTGGTATATAACTCGCGCACATGGAGGGGTCTTTATCCTCCTTGGGTATCACTGCGATGTGCTCCCTCAAAGTATCGTTGGGGAGGGGAGTCCCTTCTATAATGGAATTCATCATTAAGAGGAGCTTCGGGGCCAATTGGGGAAGCAATTTTTTATAGTATTGGATGTGCAGTCCATCGGGGCCAGGCGCCTTACCTGGGGCTGCGCTGGACATGGCATCCTGCAGTTCCAACATCGAGATCGGTCTTTCCAATTCTGAGATGACCTCCCTGGGGAGTTTGGGCATACCTGAGTTCTCAATATATTGAGTACATTTCTGCCCTAGAACATCGTCCCGGGAGGACGGAAGGTTGTAGAGGTCCTTATAGAATTTGCGAAAGACTTCTGCAATGTCTTCCACACGGTGTAGCATCCTTCCTCCAGGGTCCGATATCCTGGGCACAAAGGTCTTAGCTCTCTCTGCTCTCAGAGCCCTTGCCAGCATCTTACCACATTTGTCGTAGAAAGCCTGCCGACATCTAACCGCCTGGGCTTTCAATTTGTCACAGCAGACTGTCCTCAGTTTCTCCCTCAATACAGTAAGGGTTGACATGGCCGCAGCTGATAATGACTTTTTGTGCAACGCTTCCAGCCTCCCTATCTCTTTAAGGAGATTCATGGTGCATTTCAATTTCTCTTTTTTAACCCGTGCCCCTTGTGCTATCAGTGAGCCTCTGATAACGCACTTGTGGGCCTCCCAGAGTGTTCCAGGAGAGACCTCTGGCCCAGAATTTGTTTCAAAGTAATTTTTAAGATCCTTTTGAATTATTTCCAGCACACTTTGGTCCTCTAACAAGGAGTCATTCAGCTTCCAGGACCAGGTCCTGGGGGTGGGGATGGGATCTTCAATTGTAATGGTGATGGGTGCATGGTCGGACAAGGTGATCCTAGAGTAGGAGCTATGCGGGTGTGAGAAGAAGGTGTAGTCTTTGGTACTCGGGTGTTGGATTCTCCAGGGATCCACCAATTGAAACAGACTCAGAGTTTTCTTAAGCCTCTTCAACTTGGTGTAAGCAATGTGGGGTCCCCCCCTAGAGGTGTCCAATAGTGGGTCCAAAGCTAAATTAAAGTCCCCTCCTAGAATCAGTACCCCTGCACGGAAGTCTGTGAGGGTCTCCAGTAGGTTCTCTATAAAAGGGATCTGCCCCACATTTGGGGCGTATATGTTGGCTAGGGTGTACATTTCGGACTGTATCTTCCCTTTAACTATTAACCACCTGCCTTCCTCGTCTGCTTTGTAGTCCACGAGTTCCCAAATAAGGGATTTTGATATCACTATGCTGACTCCTCGGGACCTAGAATCAGGCGAGTAGCTGTGGTACGCCCTGGGGAAAAATCTATCTACTAGTGAGGGTGGATTGGAAGCCTTAAAGTGTGTCTCCTGAAGGAAGCCTATCTGAGCTTTAAGGCCTTTCAGATTTCTTAGGATCAGCGACCTTTTTTCGGGATTGTTCATGCCTTTGGTATTGAGGGAAACAATTTTGGTACCTGTCATTTTGGCTCCTTCCCCAGGGATTCCAGCCACGCCCACCGCAAGAACCCAGGGGCACCTCTGCCTGAATAATCCGGGCCCTGTCCTCAGAGGGTTTGGGGTGGGAAAAAGGAAAGAGGGGGAGGGATGCGGGGGAAATCAAACACTTAACCAAGAAAAGGGGAGAGCAAACTATAACAAACTATAACAGAACTAAACAATCTCTAACAATCCTAAACGGAGAAAACAAAACCCGTCGGATCTCCAAGATCCCCAAGTTGACCCTAGCGGGGGAAAGGTGTCTGTCGGCACGGAGACGCGACTGGGACCTCCCTCTCCCGCACCAGGCCGGACGTCTGGGTTACGTTGCCGAGGCAACCAACCACACAATTATAGAGCAGCAAACCAAACTTATACACGAAGAATGGCCAGACATAGCAAATGTATTATTTGAACTCAATAACCAGATAGATCAGAACAGGCGGTCGGGCCCCCCCGCGGAAAGCAGCCTCGGCAAATGGAAGGCAAGGCCCAGAGCGCCAGCACAGCCTGCAATTCGCTCCCGCAGGCCCACCATCAGAATTGAGAAATGCCAAGGGTGACTCCGCAGGCAAGGGGGGACCACCGCCAGGCCGCCCAACCAGTCAACCGCTCAAACCTCAACGTCATAAGGTCTGGCGTGTCTTCTGCTGCGCCGCTGTCTTCCATGGTTTCTCGGGCCCGCAGGAGCGTCTCGGACAGCGCCCCTGGCACTATTTTCAACGCTAGCCAGTCCGGGACTTCAATCGGTTCGCATCCAAGGAAGGAGAACAGGTCAGGTAAGTCTCTCGGCGTTTTGAGCAGGAAAGTGTCTCCCTCTTTCCGGGTGATTAAATGAAAGGGATAGCCCCATCTATAGGACCCCCCCCCTGCTCGTTATCACATCTAGGAGTGGTCTCAGGATTCTTCGCATCATAAGAGTCCTTCTTGAGAGGTCTTGGAGGATCTGGACGTTAGCACCATCAAAGTCCACGTTTCCCCTTCTCCAGGCTCTGCGAGCGATCTCTTCCTTCAGGGTGTATCTGTGGACCCTGCAAATCACATCTCTGAGCCTCGAGGGGTCAGGACTAGGGGGACCCAGAGCCCTATGGACTCTGTCCAACTCAATGGGGGTGGCCAGATCTCTCTCAAGGACCGTATTGAGAATCACCGTCGTAATGCGATTCAGATCTTCGCCAGCGGATGCTTCCGGGATGCCCCTCAGGCGCAAATTATTCCTGCGACTTCTATTCTCAATGTCATCTATATGGAGCATCTGGGCTTGGATCAGAGATTCTTGCAGGTCGCACCGCGCCTCGAGCGCTTGGAGACGTTTTGCGACGGAGGGTGCTTCAGCTTCAAGGCCCGCCACTCTTCCTTCCACCTCCGTTATCTGTTTCTTGATTTCTCCCAACTCGCGTTTATGGGCCTCCTCGTATTTCGCTATTAAGGCCTCAATGTCGGCTCTGGAAGGCAAGCCCTTCAATAATGATATTGTCTCCAAATGGATATCCCTCTGGCATGTGGGCGCAGATGTGCGGGCGCTCTCAGGTCTCAGCAGAGCTGGGGGCAAACTTAGCAGCCTCTCCTCTGAGTGTGGTACCCAGGAGTCCAAGAGGGCTTCATCTGGCTCGGGGGAGAAACGTGGCCCGGGCGGCGACATCACGGTCGGGCTTGGTCCGGTCCCGGACCAGGAGATCTCCGGCGACGGCATAAGCGGGGAGACCGGGAAGCCCACCGGCCCCGCTCTGCTAGGGTGTACGATTATCTCTGGCTCCAGAGGCATTGGGTGACGGGGCCTAGGTTGCCGCTGTGGAAGACCATCTGAGGGGGTAGACTTTCTCTCAGACCGGACATCTGCCGTCGGGGTATGACTCCTCCCTGCACTCAGTCTGGGCAGGTATGCAAAGCGATCTAACCCTGCGCCCTTAGTCCTTTTCAGGGGGGTCCCTTGCTGGGGCTCTGGGGCATACTCCGAATGTAGTGTGGATTGCTTGGCTGCAGGAGTCCTGTCAGTGTGGATGACCATGGTGGTGGGAGGGGTAGCCTGCAGCCCCTGTGGGGAGCCCTGGACTCGTGGCTGCATGGGACATAGCTGCAGTGGAGAGGTGCGTCCCACTGGAGCCCCCCCTGCCCCCCGTGAGTCATGCTCCTCTTCTCCTGTTTGCCCAGCCCAGGCAGCTCCTATCCCTCTGGGCAGTTCTGGTGAGGTCAGTCTAATGGTGCCCCCCCAGTCCCGCGTGGCGCTCACCTTCATCCTCCATCTTGCTTTCTTGTTGCGCCCCTGTAGCCTCCGTGTCTCCAGCCTCCCCTCTGCGGTCCCTGGCAGGCAGCGCCGGAGCCTGTGCGTTTTCTTCTGGGCTCCGCGCTCGGCTAGTCATGCCTGCTGTCTGAAATGCAGGCTGCGCGCGGCTTCTCTCCTCTCCGGACCCGCTGCGCTGCCAGCTGCCAGTGCGGCTCCCCGTCTGCGGCTGGTGACTCCGGGCTGCTCCCCCGCACCTCTTCTCTGGTGGCAGCGGTCTGGCTCCAGATGTCCATCCGTCGGGGGGATGCCGTCTCCTCCTCTGAGCCCCCGTCGCCCGGGGAAGCTCCGTCCCGGGCCGCCATCTTGCCGTCTCGTCCCGCTCCAGGTAGGGCGTTGCGACCGCCAGTCAGACGAAGTCGGGAGCCCTGTCTGCCCCCCTTTCCCTTCTTCAGGGTGGCTCCTTTCCTGCCCATGGTCAGTGGGCGCTGTATTCCACGTGGTTTGCCGCAAATGCTAAAGTTTTCCTGGCACAGGTGCGGGAGCTCGGGAAAGAGCTTCTTCACAGCACCATGCCTAGGACACGCCCCGAGTTAATTTTTTTTTCTTGGATTTCCCTATCCCTTGTACCGTTGTTGGCTACCAAGAATCTTACAGTTTATGCTTGTTCTGTGTCTTATATAAAATCACTGTTGTTCAGTTTGGTGCCTGTGCCGGTCGGGGGGGTGCTGAGCGGCGGAGGGGGCTGGCGGACCGTGCTCCCTTGGACACTGATGCTCCCCTTGGGCTCTGGTGGCCGGCCTCCCCTCCTCCTCCTCAGGGGTGTGGGTGCCCTGGCGCTTTTGGCACCGGGTCCCCCTCCCCCCCCTCCCCCTCCCTGGTTGGCTCCGTCTAATGTCTTTTTTTGAGTGGGGTGTTAGTCTGTGCCCCTGTGAAACGCCCCCCACGTACTTCATGTTGACTCGCATTGGGGTATTTTTTCCCCCAGTGATTGAGTCGCCCTGTGCCTTGGCAGAACACCTTTGGGCCATTGTGTGCCCGGTATACTATGTTGAACTTTGGTTCATGTTCCTTAAGTTGTTTGATAAATGTGTAAGGTTTAGAATGTTAAGTTTCCTTTTGTGCACTGTAAATGTCTCCCCTCCTTGCTCCCCCCACCTACCATCCCCCTCCCCCCTTGCCCCCTCGCATTCAGCCTGCTTCTTTTTTCTACTCATGAGAAAACTCTAGCCCAATGGTGGGACTGACGGTTAAACTAATCTCTCACAATGTCCAGGGTTTCAACAGCCCCGTTAAGAGGAGCAAGGCCTTTCACTATTACAAATCATGTAAGGCAGATATACTGTTCCTCCAAGAGACCAGGTTCTCGACCCACTCTAGACCAAGGTACCTGAGCCACCATTACCCCGTATCCCATATGGCCTGCGCTAGGGAAAAGAAAAGGGGAGTCCTGATTTTTTTCCCTTCATCTGCTCCAAGGAAATCATTGACCCGACCGGTAGATATGTCTTGCTGCACGGGTCTCTTTACGATGTTGATCTCACCCTGGTGACGTACTATGCTCCTAATTCCTTTCAAACACGCTTTTTTAAGCACCTGTTGACGGTCGTCCGAAATAACACTAAATGTATCTTGCTAATGGGTGGAGATTCGAACATGGTCCTGGACCCCAAGGTTGATAGGCATCGGACGGGTCAAGGGGGGAGAGTGATGGAGGAGCCGGACCCCCACTCTGTTGCGTTTAGAGACCTTTTGGATGCCTCTGGCCTGTGTGATGTTTGGAGGGAGAGGAATCCTACCACTAAAGATTTCACATTCTACTCTAACCCCCATGGGTCTTTTTGCAGGATTGACCACATTTTTGTCCCCCAGGCTATACTCCCGGTTGTGGTTAATTCCAGGATCTATAGTTCGACCTGGTCGGACCACAGTCCGGTGATGGCGGTAGTTGATCTGCTGGTTCCAACCAGGCGATCTTTCAACTGGAGGCTCAATGATTCCCTCCTTTGTTCACAAGATACCTGCTCAAGGATCCATGGGGCCCTTAAAGATTATTTTGCACTGAATGCGGGATCTGTCCGCTCCCCGATTACCCTTTGGGAGGCTCAAAAAGTGGTCATGCGTGGCAGTATTATAGGCATAGCTTCCAATAGGAAACAGGAGCGGCAGAAGCGGCTGAAGGAGCTGACGTCGCGTTATGAGCAGGCTGAGTTGCTCTGGAAGAGAACCCCAAATTCTAGGAATAAGAAAGCTGTAGATGGTCTTAGAACGGAACTCAATGTGCTTCTGGATGATCAGGCTCATGATAGGGGCAATAAGCCTGACACTATGATGGCCCAGAAGCTGCGAGCGACTGACTTGGAGTGGCGGCAGCCGGTAAAGCTTAAACCTACGCAGGGCTCTGTCACGGCTAATCCGGACAAGATTGTTGGCGCCTTCCGGGACTTCCTCTCGAATCTGAATCTATACTCGGCCTCCCCGAGAGCCGGCAATGCCGACCTCGAGAAATCCTTCGAGCACGTTGAGTTACCGCCCATTGCTCAGGACCGCTTGGATCTGATGGAATCTCCCATTACTCCCCAGGAGATCCTACTGGCCATTAAGGCTACCAAGACTTCCAAAAACCCCAGGGCCTGATGGGTTTGGTGGCCTTTACTATAAGAAATTTTACCCCGTGAGTCATGCTCCTCTTCTCCTGTTTGCCCAGCCCAGGCAGCTCCTATCCCTCTGGGCAGTTCTGGTGAGGTCAGTCTAATGGTGCCCCCCCAGTCCCGCGTGGCGCTCACCTTCATCCGCCATCTTGCTTTCTTGTTGCGCCCCTGTAGCCTCCGCGTCTCCAGCCTCCCCTCTGCGGTCCCTGGCAGGCAGCGCCGGAGCCTGTGCGTTTTCTTCTGGGCTCCGCGCTCGGCTAGTCATGCCTGCTGTGTCTGAAATGCAGGCTGCGCGCGGCTTCTCTCCTCTCCGGACCCGCTGCGCTGCCAGCTGCCAGTGCGGCTCCCCGTCTGCGGCTGGTGACTCCGGGCTGCTCCCCCGCACCTCTTCTCTGGTGGCAGCGGTCTGGTTCCAGATGTCCATCCGTCGGGGGGATGCCGTCTCCTCCTCTGAGCCCCCGTCGCCCGGGGAAGCTCCGTCCTGGGCCGCCATCTTGCCGTCCCGTCCCGCTCCAGGTAGGGCGTCGCGACCGCCAGTCAGACGAAGTCGGGAGCCCTGTCTGCCCCCCTTTCCCTTCTTCAGGGTGGCTCCTTTCCTGCCCATGGTCAGTGGGCGCTGTAATCCACGTGGTTTGCTGCAAATGCTAAAGTTTTCCTGGCACAGGTGCGGGAGCTCGGGAAAGAGCTTCTTCACAGCACCAGGCCTAGGACACGCCCCCGAGTTAATTTTTTTTTCTTGGATTTCCCTATCCCTTGTACCGTGGACGGATATCTGGAAAGCCGCTTCCTCATGCTCCATGAACGTCTTGACGACCGAAACGGCCTATAAAGTTCTATACCGATGGTACTTGGTGCCAAGCCGTCTTGGCAGAATGTTCCCGGGGCAGGCCAATACTTGCTTTAGG